>CM022300.1:411493939-412195422 GCA_011799875.1 Thinopyrum elongatum
AACACTTTGTTGCATGCTATTGGAAGTTCCTACACGAGGTGTTTCAACTTGATTGACCAAATTCATCATGTTGTTCATCGGCATAACGATTTCGGGGGTTGCCGATGCATGAGAGTTGGAGTACATATGGTGCATGTTACTAGTATCATAAGAAGTTGAAGCATGCAAATTACTTTGAATCGGCCTTTGCACGTAATTAGATGCATGATTGAAAAAACCAGGGCTGGCCGATAGACTATACTCATTGAACAATCTAGTAACACCATATGAACTATTTGCATCTACAATAGAGAATTGGGTATTCATATTACCTTTGTAGATTGCAAACCCTAGATGATGATCTCTTCGTAGCAAGAACGGGCTGGAGACCGTTCAAAGCTTCGTCCCCAGCGGAGTCGCCAAAAAGTGTGTTCGCACACGAACACGTCACCATGTACCTCCAACGCCGAGGGTGATGCACCGCAGCTCACGTCGAAGGAGACCCGTCCGGAAGTGCGGTACGCAAGCAATCCGGCGGGTGCTTTTCAGGACCCGAAACCCCACGCGCCCGGGAGGGACCCCGTCTGGACGCGCGGAGGCTATGAGCTGCCCTAGGTCGACCTGATCGCCCCTAGGGCCTCGAGGTTCGCCGCCCTGCAAACGAAGAACGAACGAAGAATGAGAAGAAAGATACAAGGATAGGGGATAGATGAACACGAAAAAGTAGTAGATATGTTTGTTCGATTGTGTGTTGTTCAATCGGCCGTCACCCCTTAGGTATATAAGAGACGGCTGGACTTCCCGTGCAAGAATAAGGCTTGGATTCACGTCCAAAACCCTAGTCAAATTCGGATTGGTTTTGTCCGAACTTTCCAAAACTGTTCGGTTTAAAACTAGCTGCACCTTGCGGGTCTTTTTTGAGGTGGTAAATGACCTCAGATGGAAACGAGCCCAAAAGCAATCTTCACCGTTTCGACGAGACGAACAACTTTCATGTTGAACATTTTTTGATCCGAGGTCATCTTGAAGGTCAAATCGCTCACACAAAACAGGCTATTATTCACGCTACCCATCAGACAAGGTGTCTGGTGGGGTGCGCCATATTTTGCCTCCTGACAGCGCTGCATTCCGATGGCTCTAACTTTTGCATACGAACTCGAATTGTGATGATTTTTATATCAAAATCAACCATTTCGACGAGACGCACAGCTTTCATGTTGAAGCTTTTTCCATTTGAGGCCATATTAATTGGGTTTCAAGCCATTCTTTAATCTGGTGTCAACATGAGCATCTCCGAACTTGTCATGACTTTTGCATCCGAGCTCCGTTTTAGAACACCTTCATATCCATCTTGATCTTCTAGAAGAAAGCCATCCCATGGTGACTTCCAATCATAAGTTTGAATTAATCTTGACATACCTTAAAGCAACTTTTATGATTGTGCCACTTTTGAGCGTCAACATCTACATCAAGCTTCAGCCAACCAATGGCCGGTCTGTCCATTTTTCCTCCAGCGCCTATATCCCGGCCCTAACAGATAATGTACTCCATTAGAGTATAAATTAAGTTGATCTCAACCTAGCAAGCGATTCTTGCATCCATTTTTTGTTTGATAGTAGAAAAGGAGGTTTACATGCACATATGCTGAGTTGGGTAGCAAAAGCATCAGTCTCACGTGAGACATGCAGGTTAGTTTTTAAGTTAAGTAATTTTACCTGCAGCTAGTCTTCTTGACACATGGTTTCTTGCCTAGCTTCTGAAATCTTGTTTTCTAAGGGTAGAGTTTTCAGGCCTGAATCAAGGTCTGTGCCATGTTTATAAATGTTGTAGGGCAGTACACCTATTGTTTTCGTATGTGTTCTTTTTTCCTGAATTACAACAACCTTTTGTGCCCACAGGAACCATAAACTGGTAAAAGTGCATGCCTTTCAGAAAATTACAACATGACATGCTTTTGATAGTTTTAATATTCACACCCTTATAATCTACTACCTCTATACCAAAATATATGACGTTTTTGTAGTTCAATTTGAACTGCAAAAACGTCGTATATTTTGGTACGGAGGGAGTATTAAGTATCCTTATTATCCGGTCAAGTACTCTTACTATATCTTTGGTAATGTTTTTGCTGCTGAGTGCCTACGTATATGGAGTATTTAAGAATAATTTATTATACATCAAAGAATATATGCGAGTCACTATTGAGTCGAGAACTATCAAACATAATGGTTCATACCTATCAAGACGTTCCTATGTTTCGGTTATATCCAGATATGTATATATTTTTGTGGCACTCGTTGATTTTGCAAATAAACCTATCTAATAAACAATGTATCTCTCTAATTATCAGTTTATTTTTGTAATTGAACATATCATTGAATTTCTACACCATGGTCGAGGTCACAATAAGACAGTTTAGTTGCCGATTACATCCTCGGTCAAAAGATAAGCTATCTTTCTCTGTAATGTGACTCTGATTTCATCCGAACTAAAGAGTGCAATTATAAAAGTTAGTGCTAACCACATGGCGGAGGCTCAGTTAAAATTTGGGACATGCAAATGCATGATGCACTTCCTCTCGTATTTGAATCTCAATCTCATGGATATATAAATCTTGTGGGTCCTTTACTTTTCTTCTTGTTTCCACCGGCTTTACTTGAATAAGTAATTCTGTGGTTATTTTGTAGTATTTATTCATTAGCACTTCCAATCAATTACCACAACTACTTTTGTACAGTCGAGTAACAATGGATTGCTAAGGGCGTGCGAGGATTTCTTTCACCTATTGCAACGCGTGCATGTTTGCTCACTGGGCAATATTTCGTGATTTCCAGAACCTTAAAATTGTTGAATGCATAAATATACACGCTCATTGATCTTTGATCTGAAATTGTCTATTAGATTCTTCTAGATTGTTAGTGTGATTTGTCTGGCTATTCCAAAAGAATTAATTAAACTTGGTAACAGTTGTTGAAAACGCTGAATAATTTGCAGTTAAATATGTAAGGGCGTAATTGTTCATCCATCGAGATCATATATAGGCTAATAAGCTCATCAGTTGTTGGATTGAATGCATTCTCATCACTTTCACTTAAATGTTCCGGTTTTGTCCCCTTGTCATTAAGTCGCTCAACTTCTTACACGCCATAGTATTTTTCCTTCAAATCAATAGAAACTTAGTTATCAATTGATAAAGTACATATGAAGATGTTATCCAGAATAACTGAGTTTACTTACTAACTTGATGATTTAGGTAAGAAGCAGTTGGGCATAACTTTGTTGGACGTCGAGTTGTATGCCGCGTGAAGTGGCTGATCATTGCTTCGTCAGACATCGAGCTGCACGGCCCGTGGTGGTTTTTGCTGACTAATACTTGTGGGGTGTCCTGTCGCACTTTGTCTTACTGGCATACTTCGATGTTCTTGGTGGCTTGTTTGAGTTGCCCTTTTTCCTGACTTCTACTTCTTGGATGTCTACTTGTGTGGCTGGTCATCAAGTCACTCTAGTTCTTGCAGGCCATAGTATTTTTCCTTCAAATCTATAGGAATTAGTTGTCAATTGATAAAGTACATATGAAGATGTTATCCATAATAAGTGAATTTACTTACTAAACTTGATGATTCAGATCAGTAGCAGTTGGGCGTGACTTTGTTGGACGCCGAGTAGCATGTTGTGTGAAGCAATTGACCGCTGCTTTGTCAGACGTCGAGCTGCACGGTGTGTGGTGGTTTTTGCTAACCAATACTTGTGGGGTGTCGAGCTGCGCTTCGTCTTACCGACATACTTTCATGTTCTTTGTGGCTTGTTTGAGTTGCCCTTTTTTTGACTTCTACTTCTTGGATGTCTGCTTGTGTGGCCGACATGATTCATTTATGTGGATTTGCTTTGGCCGGGTTGCTCTGGACGACACCCTGTAGAGTTTTGGAAGTCTAAGCATGTGAGAGCTTAAAAGAAGTATAAGCACGTTATGTGTGGTGCTGTGGCCTCGTATCCTTTTCTATTTGTGTTTGCATGCGTGTTGAGTCTTGAGTCCTGTTCGTGCTTGCGTCTAACCAACCGATGGAAAATAAGCTAATAAGCTATTTTTTCCTTGTGCTCGGGTTGCGTCGGACAGAAAAGAGATGCGTTTTTTTTCATGGGAAAGAGAAAAGAGATGTGTTGAAACTATATGTACGTGACATGCGCACTTGTTGTACAATCCAATATTTGTATGTAATGTTTACATCTTTTAATCTTAGCCATTGATCTCTAAAATTAATGACTAAGATAATTAAATATACGTGGATGAACGTGGATGCTTATTTGTCTCTTGTTTTAATAATATAATAGATTGCATGTAGGAGCAGCAAGCACATGCATGTTATATTCATCCAAATCATCATGTGCAATAGTAAAACGCAACTCATCAATATAATACTTAATAAGAGCAAACTTCTCCGATATAGTGTAGCTGGGAGAATTCAAAAAGATAATAGGACTATCATATGTGGGTGCAATAGCCACAATTTCATTAAGGAACTATAACAAGTTCATCTCCATAAGCATCATTCATATTGGTATCATGGCCACAAGCATCGATTTCATCAAAAGGGGATATTTCAAATGAATCCAAGGGATCATAGCAATCATCATAGCATTCATCCTTCGGTAAGCATGAAGGGAAATTAAACAATGTATGAGTTGAAGAGTAACTCTCATTAGAAGGTGGGCACGGGTGATCAATCCACTCTTCCTTCTTTTGTTCTTCGCTCTCCTCCTAATCTTTTTCATCTAATGAGCTAACAGTTTAAGCAATTTCTTCTTCCATGGATTCCTCCAAAATATTAGTCTCTTATTGGACAGCGGAGACTTTCTTAATTAATTCATCAATATCGGCATTGTTTTTATAATTCTCATAGTAATATTTAAGTATAGCATAATTCTCAAATCTGTAAACGACATCATCACAATTTTCATTCTTTTCAAAAAAAGATTAAATTTCTTAAGGACCCTTAAAAGCAACAAATTCTTCTATTCGTTCCACATCATAGTAATCATATATACCATTAGCATAAGAAGCCAAGGTTTCATTATCATTAAATTCACATGAAAAGGGAAGGTGTGGAGCCTTCATCCTAGAGAAATAAGTATAATCATATCTCAAGCATAAATTCCAAGCATACCATTGCAAACAATCAATTTGATCCCATAAGAGTTTCCCTTTTTGAGTCAAGCGATAATCCCTAAAGTATTCACGTTGATCCAACGTGTCTCCGATTATCAAGTTGAATGGGGTTTTCTCAAGATTATCAAAGTAGTGTTTAATATTTTCCACATAACGAGCATCGAGGGTTTTAGGAGGTTCCCCATCTCCATGCGTAGCAAGTACAACTATTTTTTTTTGGTATTTCATGTTCCATATCCATAACTAAAGATAGAGAACAACTTAAAACAGAAAATAAAAACTACTTAGTGATAAAGCAAACAAGCAGACACCAGAATATTCACCCCACGCTATTACTACCCGGCAATGGCGCCAGAAAAAGGTCTTGATAACCCACAAGTATAGGGGATCAGTTGTAGATTTTTTGATAAATAAGAGTGTTGGACCCAATGAGGAGCTAAAGGCAGAATTTATAATCCCTTCAAGTTCTATCAACCACCGATACAACTCTACGCACATTTAACATTCACTTTACCAAAAACAAGTATGAAACTATTTTGTAGGTGTGATGCTAGAACTACTTTGCAAGAATAAAACTAGGAGTACTTTGCAAGATAATAAAAGTTAGTTATTTCATAGAAAGCTTTTTGTAACACAAGAGAAGGATTTGTCCCTAGGCAATCTATAACTAGACCAGTAATCATTATTGTAATTTTATATGAGGGAGAGGCATGAGCTAACATACTTTCCGTACTTGGATCATATGCACTTATGTTTGGAAATCTAGAAAGCATCCGCAACTACTAATGATCATCAAGGTAAAACCCAACCATAGCATTAAGTAACAAGTCCTCTTTACTCCCACACGGAACAACCCCTTACTCGGGTGTAAGCTTCTATCACTATCTAGCCACCCACTATAAGCGAATCATGAACGTATTGCAACACCCAACAGCGGGAATCCCACATTCTTGCGCGACACGGAGGGCACCATAGGACAGCACCAAAATAAAACATACAACTCAAACCAATCACGATCATCAATCAACCCATAGGACAAAACGAATCTACTCAAACTTCATAGGATGGTAACACATCATTGGAGAATATGTAGCATTAAGCACCATGTTTAAGTAGAGAATTACAGCGGGGATAGAGGGGTTACACCGCTACATAAAGGGGGAGAGAGTTGGTGTTGACGGCGGCAAAGTTGTTGGTGTAGACCGCCGTCACGATGATTGCCCCGGCGGCGTTCCAGCGACACAGGGAGAGGGGGGGAGAGACTTGGCCTCCGCCCTAGATGAGAGGAGAGTTTACCCTCTGGTCCATGGTCTCCATGGCTCCCGAAGGGCAGGAGCCCCTCCGAAATTCGATCTCTCTCTCTGTTCTCTTCTATTTCGCGTTTCTGTTTTCTGGCCCTTCACCCTATCTTAAATTCCTGGAGATCCGTAACTCCAATTGGGCTGAAATTTTAACATGGTTTTCTTCTAGATATTATCTTTCTTGCGGCGAAAGAAGGACATCAACCGACTTACGAGGGCCCCACAAGCCACCTGGACGCGACCATACCCCCTGGGCGCGCCCAGGTGCCTTGTGGCCCCCTCGGACACCGTCTTACATTGATTCTCCTTCCCAAAAATCACATATATTCAAAATTAAATCTTCGTAAATTTTTATCGCGTTTCGACTTTGTTTGATATGGAAATTCTGCAAACAACAAACATGCAACAAACAGGAACTGGCACTGGGCACTGGATTAATATGTTAGTCCCAAAAATATTACAAAATGTTGCCAAAAGTATATGAAAGTTGTAGAATATTTTCATGAAACAATAAAAAATTATAGATACGATGGAGATGTATCACGCGCTCAAGGGGGTAGGTGTGCCCTGATGCCTTGTGGGCCCCATGTGGCTCCGTCTGACCTAATTCCACCTCTATAAAATCTCTAAAGTCGGGAAACCAACAGAGAGCCACCCAAAATACTTTTTCCGCCGTCGCAAGTTTCTGTTCTTCCTCGATCCCATCTGAAGGCATTTTCCGGTACTTTGTCGGAGGGGGAATCGATCATGGAGGGCTTCTACATCAATCTTGCTGCCCTTCCGATGATGTGTGAGTAGTTTAGCACACACCTATGGGTCCATACCTAGTAGCTAGATGGCTTCATCTCTCTCTTTCATCTTCAATACAATGTTCTCACTGGTACATCGAGGTGCTATACAAACGGTTTTTAACCCCTTTTTGCGATGGCATTTGGAACCGTCGCCAAGTGAGTGTGTGCGATACAGGGGTCCTTCCCACATGACCCAGAAACCGTCAGGGATAGGGAGCCATGATGCAGAGGCCTTGCCAAATGTAACTGTATGCGATGCAGCACACACTAAATTCTTTCGCACGTGTGGGATCAGTGATTAAACGTTTCTAATGATGTAGTGAAACCAAATGGTGTGTCGTAATGAACCGTTTGGGAAACAATATGTAAGGCACACGGGCCAACATATGAACTATGTGCGATATGTGCCCCATCGCACACAAATTTTCTGTGGAACTCGTATTCCATGCAAGACTCCATCGCACACGTTTCCTAACAATTACCATGTGCGATAATGTTCTATCACAAACGGTTTAGGAGCCCCTTCATACACATGTGATTTGTTGTGTATCACCGACGGTTGCGGTAAGAGTGATGTGTGCTTTTCGTTTGGGATCCCACATGTTTCCTGAAAAATTTATGACTGGGATTGTATTTTACATTGGGCACGGTTTACTCCGAGCTCTCGTGTGCGATAATGTGATATCACAAACGGTTCCGGAGCCCCTTCGCACACGTAGTAGTGCTGCAAATCATCTGCTATATGCTATATATTACCGACGGTTCCGCTACGATTGACGTATGCTTTCTGATGTGGATCGCACACACTCATTTAGTTGAACCGTGTGCGGAGCAATTGCCAGGTTAAAGCAAAAATATCCCATTTGAATCGGCATGCAAAAAGCAAATTCGCCACAATATGCAATTGAACAAATAGTGTCCAAAGGAAGAACATTCATCAGATTTCACAACAATTGCAATTGAATAAATGGTAGCTAAATTCCAATGATTTGTCGACATATATATGCATTACATAATTAATCATAGTGTACGAAATACGAAGACCTCATCAGATGGAAAACAATGGATCCACGCATATATGTTTAGCGGCTAACTCTTACTCAATGTTTCAGGAGAAGGCATGCTAAAATCTTCATTATCACCAGTGGGATTGATGAAGTGATTCAGGAAGAAGTCGCTGATAAATCTCCGAACCATCAGCAATTCACCAGCGGGGAGCGGTTCAGGGGTCCTCGGTTCTAAGATGAGCTGCAGTATTTTTAAGATCAGAATGTGCCATATGAGTGGAGTAGAAGATATTAATTAAGATAGACTTACTGGTACTAATTCGCGAGCATCTTCACAACTATCAGCAGATTTGCAGATGGAGATCATGTGTCTGCAAACATAGTATCCACAAAGGTTGGTCCCTGCTTGTTGCTGAGAGTACTGAATTTTTTTTGTACAAAATTAGTCATGTATTTGTCCTGTTAGGAACAACCTAACCGGTGTTAGATGTATTTTTTTTCTTTGGACAAAAATAGAAAGAGGTTTATTTAGAAGCTTGAACATTTGACTAGCGTGAGAAAAGGTATTTGTAGACTATTGGATACACCAAAAATAATGGATTCCGGTGTGTTACCGGAGAAACGATCTCGTGCTGCAGAGGTAGTTCCCTCTTGAATAGTTTCCCTGGTTTAGTTTTTCACAATGCGAGCACACTGCAAATGAAGATGAATTTTGACAACATCAATTATTGAACCAGATACTAATGCAAATTAATTTCAACATCATAGAATTCAATACCTATCCATGAATTGCTGAAGATGCGTCAGATCCTGAGCATTTGTTGACTCTCTGAGAGAATCCATGTAGTAAATTGTGTTCTTGTTTGGAACAATGAATACCAATATCCAGTGATTGCTACATATTAAGAAAGCCATGACCTTACAAATTATGTAGAAATCTGAAAGACAATCAGTGTATGCGTGGTTGTTTTTTTGACTTACCGTTCATGATATGGCCAGAGAAATGATTTTGCATGGGACGTGTTTTCGAAGATACGGGCGACCTTGTTAATGGCCCACTACCGTGCATCCTTACCATGTAATGTTGTGTGATTTGCTAATGCAGGATTTATGAAATACACACTCTCCCTTTTTCTTCTCTGCGCATTCAATCCCCTGAGAGGAATAAAATGCAGCTAGCTGTTTATCATTTACAGCCTTGTATGGAGAAGTTGATCAGAGTTTATTAAGTACTTACAAAATCAGGCATCTAACAAGAGTGGCATCGAGCTCGCTGAAGTTGAAGAAGAGATGTAAGTCCTCGAAACTCACACTGATGGAACCGCATCGTGTCGGAAATGATCTCTGTTGTAGCAGACTAGCAGAACATGATGACCTGCTAACATTTGATCCATGCAATATTTATGTAACTCGCGGCAACTGGAGCTGCACTCGTCAAAGTATTCGCCAACAAGAAATGGCTGGCCATGGACGTAATTGCGTGCTTCAAGTATGTCTGCTTTATTTTTAGCAAGCTGCAAATCTATTTCTTCATCATCCATGCCATGAGAAATAATATTACTCCCCGATTCAAATAACTTGCTGTTAATTTGGTTCTGGGCGATGAGTGCTTTAAGTAAGAGGCAATCATTCTCTTTCCTCTTCGCTCTCGAGGCGCGCTTCCTCACGGGTGCAGCCTTTTTGCCCGCTTCCTTCTTGGTACTTCAAGCACTTCTGGTCCAAGGTCTGGTTGGCTGAAAGGCAGACGGTAAAGCTTCGACGGACTGCTTAGCAGACGGTTTAGCTATGCCGGACTACTGAGATGGCGGTGCTACTGTGACGAACTGTTGGGCTGTAGGCGCAGAGGCATCGGACTGCTGACCCTGCGTTGAAGCTATGTCGGGTTTCTGCGCAGGTGGTGCCAACTTGTCGGTGTGTTGAGGAAGCCGTGCCAATGTGTTGGTTTGCTGAGCAGGAAGTGCTGGCGCATTGGTATGCTGATCACGCGGCTACGGACCGACGGACTGATGAGAAGTCGGTTCTGGACCTACAGACTGCTTAGCAGGCAGTTCCAAAGCATCAGACTGCTTAGCAGTCCATTCCACCAGGTTGGTCTGCTGAGCATGTGCTGCAGCTGGGTCTCCCCCCGCTGCTTCAGCGGCTGGCATCTAAACAGGTGGTGCATCTTCAGCAGTTGTAGGCCTTTCCACTGGCTGCTCTAGGCCGGACAATGACATGGCTTGTACGGCAGAAAGCCGGGCGGGCTGATCATAGGTTGATGCATCAGCCATCGAATTACGAGTATTAGGTTGTTTGGGGGAAGCACGCGAGAGCTGCTGTGGCAAGGAGAGCGTCACCGGTTGAGGGGCGACATTGGTTGCTCTTGGCGGGGCTTCAGGGATCTCATCCATGAAGTCTATTTCCTTTCATGGCCACTGGATGTGATGTAACAGTGTTTCTCCCAAGGTCCTTTGCTCATGAAAGTCTCCTAGGACATTCTTCATGGAAAATTCATTGAATCCAGGCTTTACTTCAGTCACGTAGCACTTCACACAGCCCAGCTTCAATGGCACATTGTCCAACAAGAGGCCCTCTTCCAAGAAGGGTGGGCAAACCCAGGCTGTTGCACATTTTAATGTACCTTCATAATGTGTAAGCACGCCCTTCAGTCTGTCTTTCATTCCAGATAGATCAGATATAGCATCATCATGAGCAGCTGCAGTCTCAGTGTCGCTGGGGTCAGCTAATGCACAGCTACTCTTGTGCGGTGTTGTCGCGCAATAACCAGCATCCTCCATGCCCGCCTCCCCTCCCATCTGCTGGCTATCTGTCAGTGTTAGAGTCTTCTGCATCATTATTGACTCCTCAATTTCCTTTCGACCAGTCGGATACATGTCCTTCCTCAACCTTTCATACAATTCATTCTGCTTCATTTCACTCCTCGCTTTTTTCATGTTGAGCCTCTCTTCTTTGCTGAGTGTGAAAGCCCTCTTGTGCGGGACATTAACACCTATACCCGTTGCATGGCCAGGGGGATCTCTTGTTTCCAGAGCATCGGACAGAATGTCACATGGCCCTGAGTTCCTATAGAACCTTTCAGGGATCTCAGAAGCCTTTAACATCACGCGATACAGTTTTTCGTCATGTGAGTTTTCAAAGTAATAAGTTCCGTCATCATGCCTCCTTGCACGTGCCCGCAAGTAGTCTCTAGCGCGTTCACCCCTGATTTCACTAAAGGCCAGCTTCCCACCCGCAGCTACTGCTTCTTTGTCCTCCTGGTCCCATATCGGTTTCATGCCGTAGTATCCTGCCACACCCATACGGTGGGGGTGTGTGTGTTCCTCTTCTGAAGTTCCGATTGCTTGGCATTCTTTGTAGCAAACTCTGTAGTTGCCCTGACCCTTTTGAATTCTGCCCAGTCTGCCTTTGTAATTTGGGGGTATGCGGGGATTGGGTCCATGCCTTCACTCAAGTACTTCTTTTACAACACGTGCTTCTAGTTTCTCCAAGCATCCCTAGCTTTCTTCAGTGCAGCGTGTTCCACCTGCATTCTCCACTGCTTTGGAACGTTGAAGTGATCCATGATCTCCCGAACTATCCTTTGCTGTGTTTCTATGTCATCCTTCCGAAACGCTGGCAGATTAATGTTGAGCCTTGCCCTGCCAACAAATCCACACACACTCCTGAACATCGTGCATGCTTTATCTGGTTTAGTTGGAGCCCAAGAGTTTAAATCGATCTCGGTTACTTCATATACATCTTTAGGCTGGTGTGTGGGCTTCCTTGGAGCATTCCTCCGTGTCTTGACCGGAAGGGTAATTGCCGCAGCTCTATCCCATTCCAGATTACTTGATCCCTCACCATCTGCTAAAGACCTAGGGTTGTCGGAATCAGATGAAGATACATCACCTGAAGCATGAGTGCTGTCGCTGCTACTCGGCATCTACAGAGAACACATGCGAAACTCAGGAAAGGAGGATAGGCATAAAGCTAACAACTTGGTATCAAGCTGTGTAAACATGTCATGCCATAATTTAGAAAATGTACGGCTTATTTGTTAAGTTTGTGTGACTCGGGTGCCCACGATCTGTAAATCGACAGTAACTTATTGGAACAAATACAACTTATATGTACTAGTTAGGAAGGTAGATAATGAACAAATATACGCTCTCCGTTATTTTATAGCCAATTTGGGAACCTATGGAACGAAATAGGAAGAGGGATTGCGAGGAAATATGCCTGACCATGATGGAGAGCACTAACTAACAGGTTTCTTAATGCAAACCCGGTAGGACCACAAGAGAGGCGAGGGTTACAGGATCGGTATGCTCGAGGGTGGCTGGCGAGCAAACGAACACGGCGAGGCGCGGGTAGCCACGTGTTGGGAACGACGTGAAGGTAGGGTTGATGCCGAAGAGCGGGCACATGGCCTGGTTGAGCACGCCGGCGCTGGAGAGGGTTCTGCTGTGGATCTAGGGGAGGGGGGAGCTGGCGATGGAGATTGGGTGTTGAGTGAAATGTGGGCGGGCGGTGGTGGGGTGTTGGTGGCCTAGGTGAAAAGGGTGAAAAAAATATCCCCGGTCGCCGCGCGGAAAGGCCTATGCAAACGGTTGCCTCTAAGCGCTCGTGTACACAAACAGTTGAAATAAAGACGTGCTAATTTTGAAATGAAGACGTGAGTTCATTGTTTCGCCTCTAATTTTTTTCCCACAGTAAGCAATCACCATTATACCACAGGTTTGATTTGCTGGCGCATTTCAGGTCTCGTGTGCTATATTTAAGATATTTTTTGGCATTTACCGTGCATTTTGGCATATAAATCAAATCCTAGCCGAAACTGTATGTGCTGATGAAAGGGATGAGGATTTCCGTTCGATCTGGGAGCATCCAACGATGCAGACGTACGATCTGTGGGGTTTGGGTTTTGGTCAATCAGAATGCACGACTAAGATCACGCGCGCAGCAGGGGAGGCATCAGCCACGGTTTGGTAGGCACACGGCTTTTGTGAGTGAACCGTGTGCTATTTGAAAACATTTACATGAACTAACAGCATATTTTCGTTTGAATGAAAACATGAGTTCATCGTTTCGCCTCCAAAAAAATTTCCACGGTAAGAAATCACCATTGTACCCTATGGTTCGATTTTCTGGTGCATTTGAGGTATCGTTTGCTATATTTGAGTTGTTTGCTATAGTCGCAACTACACGTGGGTGTTAGCAAGATCATTTGTGTGTCGCTTTGGGAGTTTTCATTCATTGTCCGAGAAATGGGAAAAAAAATCAAACAGTTCGGCCGCAGGGTGCGGTCAGAGGCATAGGCCTTGATGGTATTTTAATTACAGGAAATGCATATAGAGTCCGAAAATAACAAAAATCGGTGTGTCATCGTGGCGTGCTCTCAGGATCCCATGGAAAAAATTTGGTAAAGTTTGGCATAAGTTTTGATGCTTACACCTTCCAAATCGGAGCACCTCACGAGAAGGATCATAGTTTTCAAAAGGAGACGCGGCACTTCGGACTCCAATTGTCGGTGACTACATCGTTCCGCCTCGGAAAAAAATTCACGGTAAACAATCACGTATATACCCTAGGTTTGATTTTCTGGCCCATTTCAGGTCTCGTCTACTATATTTAAGTCATTTTTTTGCATTTACCTTGCATTTAGTGCATATAAAATCAAAACCGTACTACAACTACATGTGGGTGTTAGTTAGCAAAGAAGGTGTACAAATCCTTTGTGTGTCACTTTGCGAGTTTTCATCCATTGTCCGAGAAGCGGGGAGAAGTTTCAAACATTTCGGACGTGAGGCGCGGCCACCGGCGTAGGCCTAGTTGGTATTTTAATTATAGGAAATTCAGATGGAGTCCAGACATCATCAAAATCGGCATGTGCCCGTGGCGTGCTCTCACGACCCCGTGGAAAAAAATTGGTGAAGTTTGGCACAAGTTTTGATGATTGTTCCTTGGAAACCGAAGCATCTCACAAGAAGGATCATGGTTTCCAAAAGGAGACGTGTCAATTCAAACTCCAGTGGCCGGTGACTTCATCGTTTGGCCTCATAAAAAAATTCACGGTACGCAATCACCATTATACCATGGGTTTGATTTTCTAACGTATTTCAGGTATCGTTTGCTATATTTAAGACATTTTTTGAATTTAACATGCATTTTGTGGATATAAATAAAATCACAACCGGAACTGCATGTGATGTCGAAAGGGATGAGGATTGCCATTCGATCAAGGAGAATCCAACTGTGCAGAGGTACGATCCGTGGGGTTTGGGTTCTGGCCAATCAGAATGCACGACTCAGATCACGCGCGCGGTAGGGGGGCATCGGCCACGGTTTGGTTGGCACATGGCTTTCGTGAGTGAACTGTGTGCTATTTGAAAACATTTACATGAACTAACAGCATATTTTTGTTTGAATGAAAACATGAGTTCATCGTTTCGCCTTGAATTTTTTTCCACGGTAAGAAATCACGATTGTACCCTATAGTTGCGACTATATATATATATATATATATATATATATAGTCACAACTACACGTGGGTGTTAGCAAGATCATTTGTTTGTCACTTCACGAGTTTTCATTCATTGTCCAAGAAACGGGAAAAACTTCAAACAGTTCAGCCGCAGGGTGCGGCTAGAGGCGTAGGCCTTGTTGGTACTTTAATTACAGGAAATGCATATAGAGTCCAGAAATAACAAAAATCATTGTGTCACCGTGGCGTGCTCTCACGATCGCATGGAAAATTTTTGGTAAAGTTTGGCACAAGTTTTGGTGCTCGCACCTTCCATACCGGAGCATCTCACAGGAAGGATCATAGTTTCCAAAAGTAGACGCGGCACTTTAGAATCCAAATGGTCAGTGACTACATCATTCCGTCTCGAAAAAAAATCATGATAAACAATCACGGATATACCCTTGGTTTGATTTTCTGGCCCATTTCAGGTCTCGTCTGCTATATTTAAGTCATTTTTTGCACTTACCTTGCATTTAGTGCATATATATAAAGTCAAAACCCTACTACAACTACATGTGGGTGTTAGTTAGCAAAGAAGGTGTACAAATCATTTGTGCGTCGCTTTGCGAGTTTTCATCCGTTTGTCCGAGAAGCGGGGAGAAGTTTCAAACATTTCAGCCGCGAGGTGCGGCCACCGGCGTAGGTCTAGTTGGTATTTTAATTACAGGAAATTCAGATGCAGTCCGGACATCATCAAAATCGGTGTGTGCCCGTGGCGTGCTCTGTCACGACCTCGTGGAGAAAAATTGGTAAAGTTTGCCACAAGTTTTG
This sequence comes from Thinopyrum elongatum, assembly GCA_011799875.1. Classification (NCBI taxonomy): domain Eukaryota; kingdom Viridiplantae; phylum Streptophyta; class Magnoliopsida; order Poales; family Poaceae; genus Thinopyrum; species Thinopyrum elongatum. The sequence continues at coordinate 411,509,459 of CM022300.1, forward strand.
ATGATCGTTCCTTCCAAACCGGAGCATCTCACAAGGAGGATCATGGTTTCCAAAAGGAGACACGGCACTTCGGACTCCAAATCATCGGTGACTACATCGTTCCGCCTCAAAAAAAAAATCATGGTAAAAAATCACGGATATACCCTTGGTTTGATTTTCTAGCCCATTTCAGGTCTCGTCTGCTATATTTAAGTATTTTTTTGCACTTACCTTGCATTTAGTGCATATAAAGTCAAAACCCTACTACAACTACTTGTGGGTGTTAGTTAGACTAGTCACAATGGGTAGTAACTTAGACTAGTAACATGCATATGTTACTAGCTAGTCTATGTTACTACCTCTATAGTGGGGAGTAACATATGTGTGGTGTCATGCAACACTTCATTTATTAGGTTGTAGACTCATCTTGTCTTGGTATGTGTGATGTTACGGTAACTAACTATGTTACCACATGCCCTATTTCCTCATTAATTACTCGCCACATCATCTGTTTTGCCTAGAGATGTGTGATGTTACCACCTATGTTACTCCCACTATGGGTAGTCTTAGCAAAGAAGGTGTACAAATCATTTTTGCGTCGCTTTGCGAGTTTTCATCCGTTTGTCCGAGAAGCGGGGAGAAGTTTCAAACATTTCACAGACCTCGCCCAATCACTCATGGTAAGTCTTCAGGTGACTTCCAAACCTTCACAGACTTGGTCACTCGGCGATCCTCAATTCCTCCTGGATGCTCTAGACCATGACGCCTAACCGTCTGGAAGATGCATAGTCTCCAAAGGTAACAAGCATCGGTTCCACACTGGAACAATCTCTTCAGTGATGCTCAATCACTTTGGGTTTTAGGTGTTCGGGTTTTGGGTTTTTCCTCACTGATGATTTTCTCTCAAAGTCCTCGGAGGATGGGATGCTCTAAATGACAAGTGTCAGTTTCTCTCGGAGCAGCCAACTAGTTAGTGGTTGAGGGGGCGGCTATTTATAGCCAGGGAGTAGCCCGACATGATAAGATATAAATACCCTTCAATGATATGACCGTTAGGTGAATAAGATATTTGGGACAGCTGGCGCGTAGCACAGCAACGGTCGGAAATTTGAGCTCTCAAATTCCTCAGGGCTATCATGTTCCTCACTTGTAGGCAATCCGCACTGGTGAATTCCTAACTCCTCAGTCAGAACAAATTCCTCAGAGAACAGAAGATCTTCGTCTCTCTCACTGAAGAATTTGACTGAATTGTATGAGATTTCCAAAGGCTTCACTCGAAGGATTGGGTATGTGTAGGCTTTGAGATGAGCATCACTTGGAAACTTTTCCTTAGTTTTACCTCGACCCCCTTTAACAGTATGGTGTTTCCTATGACTCAAGAAAGGAAAATGAAACTGCGAAAACAAAAGTCTTCACGCCTCATAATCCTTGCATCAATATCAATATCTTCAAGGTCACACCAATTTCTTCATTTTCAAAGTCTTCAAGAAAACCAAAGTCTTTAGTTGAAGACATTCATTTTTAGGGGTCGACATTCATCGGATTTATCAAACTCCTCAGAGACTTATTAGACCTGTGTAAACTCACAAACACATTAGTCCCTTAACCTATAAGTCTTCAATACACCAAAATCACTAAGGGGCACTAGATGCACTTACAAACTCCCCCTTTTTGGTGATTGATGACAAATAGGTTAAGTTTTCAACGGGGATAAACATATGAAGTGTAAATACTGATATTGAGGAATTTGATTGCAAGATATAGAAGAACTCCCCCTGAAGATGTGCATATTGAGGAATTTGCTTTGGATTGCAAATGCACATTGTAGAATGAAATCATGGAGATCTCCCCCTATATCTTGTAATCCATTCACGCATTTAACATATAGTATGAAGAATTTGAAATGCATGATGGAAAATGGTGTCTGACAAAATTCAGCATGCGTGCATTAAGGTACTTGAGGAAATAAGAATGCATAAAGCAGTTCAAAAGTATCAGACCACCATCGGGCTTAAGTTTACAACTCATCAGAGCAAACACCTCGGAAGAGTGCAAGCGCCTGGTGGACAAGGCCGAGATGCTTGCCACCACGCATGGCCGGTTGGAGTCCGTTCAGCGGGAGCGCGACGCCGCGTACGGCCTCACGCCGGCCGCGGCCGAGCCCAGCCGTGTTGCCGAGGTGCGGACTCGTGGCGCTGCCATCGGCCGCGTGCTGGGCGCGATCCCACCCGTCTACGACACCCCCGTCAAGAACATGCGCGCCGCGCAAGCGGCCGTTGTCGGAATGGATCAGCTGCAGGGCGAGGAGCTGCAGGAGCGCCTGCAGCGCATGACCGAGCTTCTCAGCGCTACGAACGTGTAGCAGGACTGCCTTGACCGTCCCGCGGGATCGGTCTCCTGCCGCACCAAAGACCCCGAGCAGCCGAACACAGCGTCCTCATCGCCCCCCAGCGAAGCTCATTCCGGCAATACCCGAACCCGGTGCATTCGCGCCCTGACGGCCGGAGATGACCTGGGCAACGAGCCGGCTCCAGAAGACCGGCGCCGGCAAGACCTTCCCCCGTAATCCGGCCGGCGTGGCCATCCAGCTTTCGCCGACCCGGCACCCCGCAGCCCGGTCGCAAGCCGGCTGGGCCCACACGCCATCGACGACACCGACGCTCGTCACCGCATCGAGCAGCTCGCCCTCTCGCTCGAGCTGGAGGAGGACAATGCCGTAGGGCCGGCTTGCTTCAGTCCATGCATCTGGGATGAGCCTTTCCAAAGGGTTCACGCTGCCCCGCGACACCCCCAAGTACAACGGGACCGTTAAGCCGGAAGACTGGCTCATCGACTACACCACCACCATCGGCATCGTGGGCGGCAATCGCCGCCTTGCCGTGCGCTACACCCCGCTTATGCTCCAAGGGTCAGCCCACACGTGGTTGAACAGCCTGCCGGCTGGCAGCATCAACGCGTGGGTTGACTTCGAGCAAGCCTTCGTGCGCAACTTCACCGGCACCTACAAGCGTCTTGGTCGTCCCAGTCAGCTCGCTATGTGCGTGCAGGGGCTGACTGAAACTGGCCGCGAGTACCTCGCACACTGGACCAAGCTCCGGAACAGCTGCGAGGGGGTCCATGAAGTCCAGTCCATCCAGTACTTTGTGAGTGGTTGCCGGGATGACACCCTCCTCAAGCACAAGCTCTTGCGCTTCGAGCCGACCACCATGGCCGCACTCATGGTCACGGCAGACAAGTACGCCACGGCCGACTCCGCCATGAAGATCCAAGTGGTGTTGGACGAAGCTGGCAAGGCGTTGCTGGCACCACCCACAAAGCCGGCTGGCGAGAGCAGCCACCAGCAGAACAACCAGCAGAACAACAAGCGCAAGGCCGATCAGCAGGCCCCCCGCTACGACAACCGCCTCGTCGCGACCGCCGAGCAGGCACCCACTGCCGAGCCGGCCGGCAAGCGCCCGCGAACCGGCAAGACGGCATGGCAACCTGACATGAGCTTCGAGGAGATGCTCGATGGCCCCTGCAAGCTCCACAGCGGCGCAAGGCCGTCCACGCACATGCTTCGGCAGTGCGCCATCACCAAGCACATCATGAGGGGCGACATCCCGCCGCCTTCGGCTCTGGCTCCGGGTGTGGGGCAGCCGCCTCCGCCTCCTCCCCCACCCTCGGCAAACGGCGCGATGCGCGATGAAGTCTACCCCAACCAGAACGCGAGCTACGCCGTCTTCACCAGTCTAGGTGACAACAAGCGTAGTGAGCGCCTGCTCCGGCAGGAGGTCAACACCGTCATCCCGGCCGTGCCAGAATATATGCACTGATCGGAGCGCCCGATCAGCTGGATCTGGGATGACCACTCGGTCATCATGCTGAACCCGGGTGGCTACGCCCTCGTCCTCGACCCCACCATCATCGCAGCCAAACGCACTTGCAAGTTCTCGCGGGTTCTCATTGATGGCGGCAGCAACATCAACATCCTCTACCGCGACACCATGACCAAGCTCGGCATCGAGGCCAAGCACCTGGAGCCATCCCAGACAGTGTTCCACGACATCGTGTCAGGTCTCTCCTGCTCCCCCATCGGCCGGATCCGGCTTGACATCCTCTTTGGCACAAGCGATCATTTCCAGCGCGAGCCTATCTGGTTTGAGGTGGTGGACCTGTCCAGCGCGTACCACGCGATGCTGGGCCGGCCTGCGCTCGCCAAGTTCATGGCGGTCCCCCATTACGCCTACCTGAAGGTGAAGATGCCGAGTCCCAAGGGCCTCATCACTGTTGCCGGCGACTACAGAAAGTCCCTGGAGTGCGCCCAAGCCGGCGCCAAGTTGGCCGAGTCGCTGGTCATAGCCGAGGAGCGGCGCCAGCTCGACCGGATCGTCACGCTGGCCGGCGAGCAACCGGCTGTGCCGGCTTCGGCCAAGGGGTTGGCTGGTGAGGCCTTGTTCCGGCCGTCCAAGGACACCAAGAAGGTCAAGCTGAACCCGGAAGACCCCAGCTGCGGCAAGTACGTTGTCGTGGGCACCCGCCTTGACCGCAAATAGGAAGGCGAGCTCGTTGACTTCCTCCGTGAGAATCGGGATATCTTTGCATGGTCCCCAAAGGACATGCCGGGAGTTCCGAGGGAGTACGCTGAGCACAAACTACATGTCCGCAAGGACACCAAGCCTGTTCGTCAACCTCTACGTCGCTTTTCAGAAGAAAAGAGAAGAACCATTGGTGAAGGAGTCGCACCGCTGCTCGCAGCCGGCTTCATCATGGAAGTGTTTCACCCCGAGTGGCTGGCCAACCCGGTCCTTGTCCTGAAGAAGAACAACACCTGGCGCATGTGCATAGACTACACCAGCCTGAACAAAGCCTGCCCCAAGGATCCTTTCACTCTCCCACAGATAGATCAAGTGATCGACTCCACCGTCGGCTGTGAGCTCCTGTCCTTCCTGGATGCTTACTCCGGCTATCATCAGATCAAGCTGGACCCGACCGATGCCCTGAAGACGTCCTTCATCACACCCTTCGAGGCATACTGCTACATCACCATGTCGTTCGGCTTGAAGAATGTCGGAGCCACCTTCTAGCGCTGCATGCAGAAATGCTTTCTGACGCAACTCGGCCGCAACATCCACGTCTATGTCGATGATGTCGTGGTGAAGACCAAGCAGCACCTCACGCTCCTTGATGACCTAAAGGAAACCTTCGCCAATCTGCACCATTACCAGATCAAGCTCAACCCAGAGAAGTGCGTGTTCGGCGTGCCGGCCGGAAAGCTGCTCGGCTTCCTCGTCTCAGAATGTGGCATTGAGGCAAACCCGGAAAAGATCAAGGCCATCGAGCGCATGCGCAAGCCAACCCGGATGCGTGATGTCCAGAAGTTCACCGGCTGCTTGGCCTTGATCAGCCGGTTTCTCAGCCGGTTGGGCAAGAGGGCCTTGCCCCTATATCAGTTGATAAAGAAGATGTCGCTGTTCGAGTGGAACGACTAGGCAGATGAAGCGTTCCGGGATCTCAAGCACATGCTCTCCACCGCACCCGTCCTGGCCGCACCAGCCGATAAGGAGACGCTGTTGCTATACACTGCCGCCACCCCGCGGTCGGTCAGCACGGTATTGGTGGTCGAGCGACCAGAGAAGGGCAAGATTCAGTCCGTCCAGTGCCGAGTCTACTACTTGAGCGAGGTGCTTTCCGCCTCCAAGCAGAATTACCCGCACTACCAGAAGATGTGCTACGGCATTGTTGGAAATATGCCCTAGAGGCAATAATAAAATGGTTATTATTATATTTCCTTGTTCATGATAATTGTCTATTGTTCATGCTACAATTGTATTAACCGAAAACCGTAATACATGTGTGAATACATAGACCACAACATGTCCCTAGTGAGCCTCTAGTTGACTAGCTCGTTGATCGATAGATGGTTGTGGTTTCCTGACCATGGACATTGGATGTCGTTGATAACGGGATCACATCATTAGGAGAATGATGTGATGGACAAGACCCAATCCTAAGCATAGCACAAGATCGTGTAGTTCGTTTGCTAAAGCTTTTCTAATGTCAAGTATCATTTCCTTAGACCATGAGATTGTGCAACTCCCGGATACCGTAGGAATGCTTTGGGTGTATCAAACATCACAACGTAACTGGGTGACTATAAAGGTGTACTACAGGTATCTCCGAAAGTGTCTGTTGGGTTGGCACGAATCGAGACTGGGATTTGTCACTCCGTATGACGGAGAGGTATCTCTGGGCCCACTCGGTAATGCATCATCATAATGAGCTCAATGTGACTAAGGAGTTGGCCACGGGATCATGCATTACGGAACGAGTAAAGAGACTTGCCGGTAACGAGATTGAACGAGGTATGGGGATACCGACGATCGAATCTCGGGCAAGTAACATACCGATGGACAAAGGGAGTTGTATACGGGATTGATTGAATCCTCGACATCGTGGTTCATCCGATGAGATCATCGTGGAACATGTGGGAGCCAATATGGGTATCCAGATCCCGCTATTGGTTATTGGCCGGAGAGGTGTCTCGGTCATGTCTGCATGGTTCCCGAACCCGTAGGGTCTACACACTTAAGGTTCGGTGACGCTAGAGTTGTTATGGGAAATTGTATTTGGTTACCGAAGGTTGTTCGGAGTCCCGGATGAGATCCCGGATGTCACGAGGAGTTCCGGAATGGTCCGGAGGTAAAGATTTATATATGGGAAGTTGTTATTGGGGTTCCGGAAAAAGTTCATTTTTTTCGGTATTGTACCGGGAAGCTTTCGAAAGGTTCCGGAGGATTCCGGAGGGGTCCGGAAGTCCGGAAAGGGTTCCACCACGTCCAATACAGAAGCATGGGCTGTAAGGGGGCGCCCTAGCCTTAATGGGCTAGGGTCACCAGCCCCCCTAAGGCCCATGCACATGGGAGAGGGGAAACCCTAAAGGGAGAGGGCCTCCACTTGACTTGGGAGGCACTCCTCCCCCCCTTGGCCGCCACCCCAACCCTAGATGGGATCTAGGGGGCCGGCCCCCTCTCCCCCCAGCCTATAAATAGTGGAGGGGTGGGAGGGAGGCCACAACCCCTTCCCTGGCGGAGCCCCTCCCCCTCTCCAACACCTCCTCCTCCTCCGTAGTGCTTGGCGAAGCCCTGTCGGAGAACCACAGCTCCACCACCACGCCGTCGTGCTGCCGGAGCCCTCCCTCAACTTCTCCTCTCCCCTTGCTGGATCAAGAAGGAGGAGACGCCCCCGGGCTGTACGTGTGTTGAACGCGGAGGCGCCGTCCGTTCGGCGCTAGATCGGATCTTCTGTGATTTGAATCGCTGCGAGTACGACTCCATCAACCGCGTTCTTGTAACGCTTCCGCATCGTGATCTTCAAGGGTATGAAGATGCACTCCTCTCTCTCTCGTTGCTAGTCTCTCCATAGATTGATCTTGGTGATGCGTAGGAATTTTTTTTGATTTACTACTACGTTCCCCAACAGTGGCATCATGAGCTAGGTCTATGCGTAGTTTCTTGCACGAGTAGAACACAAGTTGTTGTGGGCGTCGATTTTGTCAATTTTCTTGCCGTTACTAGTCTTATCTTGATTCGGCGTCATCGTGGGATGAAGTGGCCTGGACCGATCTTACACGTACGCTTACGTGAGACAGGTTCCACCGACTGACATGCACTAGTTGCATAAGGTGGCTAGCGGGTGTCTGTCTCTCCCACTTTAGTCGGATCGGATTCGATGAAAAGGGTCCTTATGAAGGGTAAATAGAAATTGGCATATCACGTTGTGGTTGTGGCGTAGGTAAGAAACGTTCTTGCTAGAAACCTATAGCGGCCACGTAAAAAAAAAATTGCAACAACAATTAGAGGACGTCTAACTTGTTCTTGCAGCATATGCCGTGTGATGTGATATGGCCAAAAGGATGTGATGAATGATATATGTGATGTATGAGATTGATCATGTTCTTGTAATAGGAATCACGACTTGCATGTCGATGAGTATGACAACCGGCAGGAGCCATAGGAGTTGTCTTAATTTATTCTATGACCTGCGTGTCAATGAAAAATGCCATGTAATTACTTTACTTTATTGCCAACCGTTAGCCATAGTAGTAGAAGTAATAGTTGGCGAGGCAACTTCATGAAGACACGATGATGGAGATCATGGTGTCATGCCGGTGACGATGATGATCATGGTGCCCCGAAGATGGAGATCAAAAGGAGCAAAATGATATTGGCCATATCATGTCACTATTTGATTGCATATGATGTTTATCATCTTTTTACATCTTATTTGCTTAGAACGACGGTAGCATAAATAAGATGATCCCTCGCTAAAATTTCAAGAAAGTGTTCCCCCTAACTGTGCACCGTTGCGAAGGTTCGTTGTTTCGAAGCACCACGTGATGGTCGGGTGTGATAGATTCTAACGTTCAAATACAACGGGTGTAAGCCAGATTTACACATGCAAAACACTTAGGTTGACTTGATGAGCCTAGCATGTACAGACATGGCCTTGGAACACGGAAGACCGAAAGGTTGAACATGAGTCGTATAGAAGATACGATCAACATAGAGATGTTCACCGTTGATGACTAGTCCGTCTCACGTGATGATCGGACACGGCCTAGTTGATTCGGATCATGTAACACTTAGATGACTAGAGGGATGTCTATCTGAGTGGGAGTTCATTAAATAATTTGATTAGATGAACTTAATTATCATGAACATAGTCTAAATTGTCTTTGCAAATTATGTTGTAGATCAATAGCTCGCGCTTTAGTTCCCTGTTTAATACGTTCCTAGAGAAAGACTAAGTTGAAAGATATTGTGAGCAATAATGCGGACTGGGTCCGTGATCTGAGGATTGTCCTCATTGCTGCACAGAAGGCTTATGTCCTTAATGCACCGCTTGATGCGGCCGCCCCTCAAGCGTCGTCTGTAGATGTTTTGAACATCTGACAGGCACGTTCTGATGACTACTTGATAGTTCAGTGCGTCATGCATTACGGCTTAGAATTGAGGCTCCAAAACGTTTTGAACGACACGGAACATATGAGATGTTCTAAGAGCTAAAATTGGGATCTTAGGCTCGTGCCCGCGTTGAGAGGTATGAGACCTCCAACAAGATTCTTTGCCTGCAAGATGAAGGAGAATAGCTCAATCAGTGAGCATGTGCTCAGATTGTCTGGGTACTACGATCACTTGAATCGAGTGGGAGTTAATCTTCCAGATAAGATAGTGATTAATATAGTTCTCCAAGCCACTGCCACCTAGCTACTAGAGCTTCATGATGAACTATAACATGCCAGGGATGGATAAGATGATCCCTGAGCTGTTCACGATGTTTGACACTGCGAAGGTAGAAATCAAGAAGGAGCATCAAGTGTTGATGGTTAGTAAAACCACTAGTTTCACAAAGGGCAAGGGCAAGAAGGGAAACTTCATGGATGGCAAGTCAGTTGCTGCTCCAGTGAAGAAACCCAAGGTTGAACCCAAACTTGAGACTAGGTGCTTCTGTTATGAGGAGAACGGTCGCTGAAGTGGAACAACCCTAGATATTTGGTAGATAAGAAAGCTGGCAACGTCGACAGAAGTATATTTGATATACGTGTTATTGATGTGTACCTTGCTAGTAATCCTAGTAGCACCTGGGTATTGGATACCGGTTCGGTTACTAAATGTTAGTAACTCAAAATAAAAGCTACGGAATAAAAGGAGGCTAGCTAAGGGTGAGGTGACGATGTGTGTTGGAAGTGTTTCCAAGGTTGATGTGATCACCATCGCACACTCTCTCGGGATTAGGGATGAACCTAAATAAATGTTATTTGGTGTTTGCGTTGAGCATGAACGTGATTAGATCATGTTTATTGCAATACGGTTATTCATTTAAGTTAGAGAATAATGGTTATTCTGTTTACATGAATAATACCTTCAATGGCCATGCACCCAATGTGAATGGTTTATTGAATCTCGATCGTAGTAATACACATGTTTATAAAAGATGCAAAGTTAATAATGATAGTACCACATACTTGTGGCACTGCCGCTAAAGGTCATATTGGTGTAAAGCGCATGAAGAAACTCCATGCAGATGGATCTTTGGACTCACTCGATTTTGAATTGGTTGAGACATGCGTACCTTGCCTCTTAGGCAAGATGACTGAGACCCCGTTTCCGGTATAATGGAGCGGACTAGTAACTTATTGGAAATAATACATGTTGATGTATGCGGTCCAATGAGTGTTGTAGCATGCAATGGATATCATTATTTTCTTACCTTCACATGATGATTTGAGTGGATATGAGTATATTTACTTAATGAAACACAAGTCTAAAACGTTTGAAAAGTTCAAACAAATTCAGAGTGAAGTCTAAGATCAATCGTGACAAGAAGATAAAAATGTCTACGATATGATCGTGGAGGTGAATATCTGAGTTACGAGTTTTGTATACAACCTAAGATAATGTGAAAGTTGTTTCACAACTCACGCCACCTAGAACACCATAGTGTGATGGTGTGTCCGAACGTCGTAGTCGTACTCTATTGGATATGGTGCGTGCTATGATGTCTCTTATCGATTTGCCACTATCATTTCGGGGTTAAGCATTAGAGACAACTACATTCACTTTAAATAGGGCACCATCTAAATTCCGTTGAGATGTCACCATATGGTTTGGCAGAAACCTAAGCTGTCATTTCTCAGAGTTTGGGAATACGATGCTTATGTCTGATAAGCTCAGACCCAAAGCAGAAATGTGCATCTTCATAGAATGCCCTAAGGAAACATTTGGGTATGCCTTCTATCTCAGATCCGAGGGCAAAGTATTTGTTGCTAAAAAGGGTCCTTTCTCGAGAAAAGGTTTCTCTCGAAAGAATTGAGTGGGAGGAAGATAGAACTTGATGAGGTTGTTGAACCTTCGTTTCAATCAAAGAGTAGCGCAGCGCAGAAAGATGTTTCTGCGGAGCCTACGTCAGTTGAAGAGGAAGTTAATGGTGATGATCATGAAGCTTCAGATCAAGTTACTATCGAACCTCGTAGGTTGACAAGGACGCGTACTGCTCCTGAGTGGTACGGCAACCCTGTCTTGGAGGTCATGTTGTTGGACAACAATGAACCTACAAACTATGGAGAAGCGATGATGGGCCCGGATTCCAACAAATGGCTAGGAGCCATGAAATCCGAGATAGGATCCATGTATGAGAACAAAGTATGGACTTTGGTGGACTTGCCCGATGATCGGCAAGCCGTTGAGAATAAATGGATCTTTAAGAAGAAGACAAACGCTGATGGTAATGTCACCATTTATGAAGCTCGACTTGTCTCAAAGAAGTTTCCGACAAGTTCAAGGAGTTGACTGTGATGAGACTCTCTCAATCATAGCGATGCTAAAGTCTGTTAGAATTATGTTAGCAGTTGCTGCATTTTCATTTATGAAATATGGCAGATGAATGTCAAAACAAAGTTTCCTTGATGGTTTCTGTGAGGAAAGGTTGTATGTGATACAACCAGAAGGTTTTGTCGATCCTAAGGATGCTAAAAGGTATGCAAGCTCCAGCAATCCTTCGATGGACAGGAGCAAGCATCTCGGAGTTGGAATATACACTTTGATGAGGTGATCAAAGTTTTTGAGTTTATACAAAGTTTATGAGAAACTTGTATTTACAAGAAAGTGAGTGGGAGCAGTACAACATTTCTGATAAGTATATATGGTGACATATTGTTGATCAGAAATGATGTAGAATTTCTGGAAAGCATAAAGGGTTGTTTGAATGGATTTTTTCAAAGGAAGACCTGGGTAAAACTGCTTACATGTTGGGTATCAAGATCTATAGAGATAGAACAAGACGCCTGATAAGACTTTCACAGAGCACATACCTTGACGTGATTTTGAAGGAGTTCAAAATGGATCATTCAAAGAAGGAGTTCTTGCCTAAGTTGTAAGGTGTCAAGTTAAGACTTAAAGCTTGACCACGGCAGAAGAAAGAGAAAGGATGAAGGTCGTCCCCTATGCCTTAGCCATAGGCTCTATACAGTATGCCATGCTGTGTACCGCACCTGATATGTGCCTTGCCACGTGTTTGGCAAGGGGGTACAAGAGTGATCCAGGAGTGGATCATTTGGACAGCGGTCAAAATTGTCCTTAAAAGAATAAGGAAATGTTTCTCGGTTTTGGAGGTGATAAAGAGTTCGACGTAAAGGGTTACGTCGATGCAAGCTTTAACACCTATCCGGATGACTCTGAGTAGCAAACCGGATACGTATAGTGGAGCAACCATTTGGAATAGCTCCAAGTGGAGCGTGGAAGCAGCATTTACAATATGACCTAGAGATTTGCGAAGTGCAGACCCGTTGACTAAAACCTCTCTCACAAGCAGAACATGATCAAACCCCAGAACTCATTGAGTCCTAATCACATGGTGATATGAACTAGATTATTGACTCTAGTAAACTTTTTGGGTATAGTCACATGGCGATGTGGACTATGAGTGTTAATCACATGGCGATGTGAACTAGATTATTGACTCTAGTGCAAGTGGGAGACTATTGGAAATATGCCCTAGAGGCAATAATAAAATGGTTATTATTATATTTCCTTGTTCATGATAATTGTCTATTGTTCATGCTATAATTGTATTAACCGAAAACCGTAATACATGTGTGAATACATAGACCACAACATGTCCCTAGTGAGCCTCTAGTTGACTAGCTCATTGATCGATAGATGGTTGTGGTTTCCTGACCATGGACATTGGATGTCATGGATAACGGGATCACATCATTAGGAGAATGATGTGATGGGCAAGACCCAATCCTAAGCATAGCACAAGATCGTGTAGTTCGTTTGCTAAAGCTTTTCTAATGTCAAGTATCATTTCCTTAGACCATGAGATTGTGCAACTCCCGGATACCGTAGGAATGCTTTGGGTGTATCAAACATCACAACGTAACTGGGTGACTATAAAGGTGCACTACAGGTATCTCCGAAAGTGTCTGTTGGGTTGGCACGAATCGAGACTGGGATTTGTCACTCCGTATGACGGAGAGGTATCTCTGGGCCCACTCGGTAATGCATCATCATAATGAGCTCAATGTGACTAAGGAGTTGGCCACGGGATCATGCGTTACGGAACGAGTAAAGAGAATTGCCGGTAACGAGATTGAACGAGGTATGGGGATACCGACGATCGAATCTCGGGCAAGTAACATACCGATGGACAAAGGGAGTTGTATACGGGATTGATTGAATCCTCGACATCGTGGTTCATCCGATGAGATCATCGTGGAACATGTGGGAGCCAATATGGGTATCCAGATCCCGCTATTAGTTATTGGCCAGAGAGGTGTCTCGGTCATGTCTGCATGGTTCCCGAACCCGTAGGGTCTACACACTTAAGGTTCGGTGACGCTAGAGTTGATATGGGAAATTGTATGTGGTTACCGAAGGTTGTTCGGAGTCCCGGATGAGATCCCGGATGTCACGAGGAGTTACGGAATGGTCCGGAGGTAAAGATTTATATATGGGAAGTTGTTATTGGGGTTCCGAAAAAAGTTCGTTTTTTTCGGTATTGTACCGGGAAGCTTTCGAAAGGTTCCGGAGGATTCCGGAAGTCTGGAAAGGGTTCCACCACGTCCAATACAGCAGCATGGGCTGTAAGGGGGCGCCCTAGCCTTAATGGGCTAGGGGCACCAGCCCCCCTAAGGCCCATGCGCATGGGAGAGGGGAAACCCTAAAGGGAGAGGGCCTCCACTTGACTTGGGAGGCACTCCTCCCCCCCTTGGCCGCCACCCCAACCCTAGATGGGATCTAGGGGGCCGGCCCCCTCTCCCCCCAGCCTATAAATAGTGGAGGGGTGGGAGGGAGGCCACAACCCCTTCCCTGGCGCAGCCCCTCCCCCTCTCCAACACCTCCTCCTCCTCCGTAGTGCTTGGCGAAGCCCTGTCGGAGAACCACAAGCTCCACCACCACGCCGTCGTGCTGCCGGAGCCCTCCCTCAACTTCTCCTCTCCCCTTGCTGGACCAAGAAGGAGGAGACATCCCCGGGCTGTACTTGTGTTGAACGCGGAGGCGCCGTCCGTTCGGCGCTAGATCGGATCTTCTGCGATTTGAATCGCTGCGAGTACGACTCCATCAACCGCGTTCTTGTAACGCTTCCGCATCGCGATCTTCAAGGGTATGAAGATGCACTCCTCTCTCTCTCTCATTGCTAGTCTCTCCATAGATTGATCTTGGTGATGCGTAGGAATTTTTTTTGATTTACTACTATGTTCCCCAACAGGCGTGTACCTCACCGCCAAGAAGCTGAAGTAGTACTTTCGAGAGCATGTCATCACCGTGGTCAGCACAGTCCCCATCGGCGAGATCATGGGCTGCTGGGATGCCTCCGGCCGGGTTGCCAAGTGGGCCATCGAGTTGGCCGGATATACCATCCTCTACGAGCCCCGCAATACGATCAAGTCACAGGCGCTCGCCGACTTCCTCGTCGACTGGACGGAGACCCAGTACCTACCGCCACCGCCGAATTCAACACATTGGCGCATGCACTTTGACGGCTCCAAGATGCGCTCTGGCTTCGGAGCCGGCATCATGCTATCTTCCCCAAAGGGCGACCGGCTGCGGTATGTACTCCAGATCCAGTTCGCTACCTCCAACAATGTTGCCGAGTACGAAGTCCTTGTGCACGGCCTCCGGCTTGCCAAGGAACTCGGCGTCTGGCGCATCCTATGCTATGGTGCCTCGGATCTGGTGGTGGAGCGGTGTTCTGCTGAGTGGGACGCCCAAGATGCCAACATGGCCAGCTACCGCTTCCTGGTCCAGTAGCTCTCCGGCACCTTCGATGGCTGCGAGTTCCTCCATGCCCCGTGCGCGAAGAACGAAGCCGCCGACACACTAGCCAATATCGTCTCTTCCCGGCATGCCATCCCGTCCGGCGTCTCCCGCGAGCACTTGCGCAAGCCATCTGTCAAGCTATCTCCGGATTTCAAATCCATCTTCATCCCGAACGATCCCGTAGCTCCCCTCCCCAACCCGGGCACGGGGACTGCTGATCCCGGCCCGGGGGCTGCCATCTCGACCCTGGCTACCGAACCCGGCCCGGGGGCTGCCGCACTCAACCCGGCCGCCGCCGTTCCTGACCCGGGGGCTGCCGCCTCTGGCTCGGGGTCAGCCGCCCTGGAACCCGTCTTCGTGGCCGTCTTCACCGTGGTGACGGCTCCGTCATGGGCCCAGCCAATCCTAGCCTTCTTGAAGACCGGAGCACTCCCCATGGACGAGACCGAAGCCCGGCAAGTACGACGCCGGGCATCCGCCTACAGCATCATCAACAACGAGCTCGTCAAGCGCAGCGCGACGGGCATGTTCCAGCGCTGCGTCGAGCAAGACAAGGGCATAGAGATCCTCCTTGACATACATCAGGGCGAGTGCGGGCACCACGCCGCCTGCAGGTCCCTGGTGGCCAAGGCCTTCCGCCATGGTTTCTACTGGCCCACAGCCCTCAAAGACGCCGATTCACTCATCCTCAAGTGTGAGGGTTGCCAACGCTTCAGCAAGCGCAGCCGCCAGCCGGTTTCAGCCCTCCAGACCATCCCGATCACCTGGCCTTTCGCCATCTGAGGGCTGGACATGGTGGGGCCTTTCAAGACCGCTCAAGGCGGCATGACGCACCTGCTGGTGGCAGTCGACAAGTTCACCAAGTGGATCGAAGCATGACCAATCAAGAAGCTAGACGGGCCGACAGCCGTCCGGTTCGTCAAGGACATCATGGTCCGCTACGGTGTTCCGCACAGCATCATCACAGATAATGACACCAACTTTGCCAAGGGCACCCTGGCGCAGTACTGCTCTGTCTCCGGCATCCGGCTTGACTTGGCCTCCGTCGCTCATCCTCAATCCAACGGCCAGGGCGAGCAGGCCAACGGCCTGATCTTGTCCGGCATCGAGGCGCGACTTGTCAAGCCCCTCATCCTCTCACCTGGCAGCTGGCTTGACGAGCTGCCGGTCGTCCCTTGGAGTCTTCGGACGACGCCAAACTGGTCGACCGGGTTCACCCCATTCCTCCTCGCCTACTGAGCCGAAGCCGTCATCCCGACCGACATCGAGTTCGACTCGCCACGAGTCGCAATGTACACAGAAGCTTAAGCCAAAGAAGCCCAAGAAGACGGCGTCGACCTACTAGAAGAAGCACACCTATTGGCCCTCAGCCGATTGGCCATCTACCAGCAAAGCCTGACGCACTACCATAGCAAGAAAATCAAGCCCCTCACATTCCGCGAGGGAGATCTCATCCTCCGGCTTGTCCAGCGGCAAGCCAGCAAGCACAAATTGGCCTCCCCATGGGAGGTCCCTTTCATCATCAGCAAAGCCCTGTGTGACTGCAACGCCTACTACCTCATCGATGCACGCAAGCCGAACAAGCGCAAGAGAGATACCGCCGGTGAAGAGACAAGCCGGCCCTGGAACGCAGAGCTCCTCCGCATGTTTTATAGTTAGCTGTATGCACGTATGTATCACTACCTTTTGAAGTTCAATGAAAGACAATGGGACCCCCGAGTGACACTCGGGGGCTACCTTTTCCTATCAAATTATTGAGCCTCGCTGTCGCGGGAAACCACGGCCACCTATGGGACCAGGAGGCCCCTTGCTGGTTCGGCAGGGGGGCGTCACATTGCACAAAGAGCAGACGAGCGTGTGGCAGCACGGCAGAGATCGCACAGGCATTTTTACCCAGGTTCGGGCTGCCGTGAGGCGTAAAACCCTACTCCTGCTTTGGTGGATTGATGGTGGAAAGGTGGTGGTGGACCGTAGTACACTTGCCCGGCAAGGGTTGCCTCAGGGCGGCAGTGGCTACGCGTGTATGGGGGTCTGAGTTATCCAACCTTCTAACCCTCTCTACGGTCACCATGGGCCTCCTTTTATAGATTAAGGGGTCACCACAATGGCAAAACAGTCATTATGTACTGATAAGATAGCAAACAGTGCTATGATACCCCCTAACTCTGCGGGCTGACAGGGCGCATTAAATGCAGCGCTCAACATTACATCGTTGGTTCCTTGGCAAGGCTTGCCGGGCTATCTCGCCAGCTCCACGCCTGCTCGCTTGACACATCGCAGGACAGGTGTCATCTGCAGGTGTTTCCTGTAGGGAGAGGCTGCCATGTGGTGAATGGCTGCCACTTAGTCACTCCGCGGTTTGACACCACACTGATTGACGACGTGGGTCGTGGTGGAGTAGTTGGTGAGGTGGTTTTGCCTCCGTGTGCCCCGGCAGGCCTTGCCGGGATGTCTTGGACGTCGTCTTCCGGGTGGCCTCGCCCCTTGCCGAGCTTGCCTGCCCGGCAAACGAGGCCCTTCTCCTGATGGGGCCTTGCTTCTTTGGCTTGATCTTGGTCCCTCTGATCTGCATGTTAGTCCTTTGAACCTCTTAGTCCCTTGTATTCTGACTTGGGTTGGTGCTTCAATCTCGTCCCCGTGCCTGTGCACAGTCTGGGCAACAGACCCAGGGTTTGTTGCACCGACAGAAGCCCCCGGGCCTGCCCCGAACGCGCTGCCGAGCGTCATCGGAGTAGGGCCTAATAAATGCACAGGCGGGGTCGCTGAAGAGGCTGGTCTCTTGAGGTCTTCTTTGCTTCTTCATTAGCCTTGATTCTGGGCCAGTTTCTAGTTTCTCCGCGCGTCGTGCGCAATGCTGTGGAAGAACTTTGATCGTGGCCTGCGGGTTCTCCTCGCCCCACGATCACGGGGCGGAAACTGCCATCCCACTTGCCTCCCGTTTCGCACACACCTGCCATGTGTTTCGCATGCACTGGGTGTGGTAGGTGGTGGATGTGGAGGGCACGGGGAGGAGTGCCATGGCCGAAAACCGAGCGCTGATGGTTGGCGCAGAGGGTCAGCCTTGATCCTCAGAGCTCCAGAGGGCGCAGCGAGGCCGTATTGGAGGAGCGGGGCAGCCATTTCCCGTATGAGGAGCCAGCCCCCTGCGTCGTCCCCCTATAAAAAGGGGCAGGGGCGGTGCCTCTCTGCACACACTTCTTCTTCTTCTCCGCAACTTTTCCCTTCTAGCCATGGTGAGAGGGCGAGGGCTGGACGGTGCCCCAGCGGTGGCGACGAGGGCTTCTACTCGACAGCGCATCCCTTCTCCTCCGGATCCTGTGGTGACGGAACCCGCCGTGAGGGGAGGAGGGAGGGGACGAGGTCGTCGTGGTGCTCGAGGAGGAGGAGGGCGGGGCGGCGCCTTGGCTGCGCCCCCGCCGGCGGCTCCTCCCCTGATGGAAGGCCACGTCAAGGACCAACCTCGAGAGTTCATCATCAGGCTGTACAAGCCCCTGTGTGGTCATCTTCACCTTCCAACTCGCTTTGCGTGGGAGATGGAGCTTGAGCAACCGCGTGCTCTGAGGTTGCACATGAGGGGCTGTGGGAACGGCAGCATGTGGGTTGATGTCGACTTCCCTGCCCCTCACGTCATGTACCTTCGCCGTGGCTGGAAGACTTTTGCCCGTGCCCACGGCTTCTCGGAGGGGCATGTTCTCCAGTTCAAATTAATGGAGAGCGGCCTGCTCTCCGTCAAGATCTTCGGGCGCTCGGGAGGTCGCTTAGGGTGCTGCGCAGAGAGCTCGACTGACGACGAAAGCTCCTCCTCGAGCGGAAGCGATGAGGAGGACAGTGATGGCGATGACGATGGCAGCGGGCGGGGGAGCGATGACTCTGACTCTGGCTGATTGGCGCCCGCACCATCTTCATCAGGCGGTAGCACCATCATCTGCATCTGCATCTCCTTCCCGGCAGCGTGATTTGCCGGGGAGTTGGATGCAGAGGTGGGGATGGTGCTCTCGGGCTCCTCCAGCAGTCCTCCAGCTAGACCCCGGTAGGCTTCCTCTCGGGCTGCAGCTCTGTTAGCCCTGCCGTGTCCTGCTGGCCCTGGTGGTGGTGGTCAACGGGTCGCCTCCGCCGTGCTCTCCATCGACGCGTTCCCCGGTGCTCCCGCTCCCGTCGGGCTACCTCTCCCGGAGCCCGAGGGGGGCGGGCTGGGCTCCCGCCCAGGCACTCCTTTTGCCCTCCTCGCCTTCGACGGCCGTGCTTAGGAGGAGAGGGACAAGAAAGGGCATTACGGGGCACTTATCTTTTTTCAATCTTAAACTTGTAGGCAATTGCCAAATTTTAATTCAAATAATGTAATCTCTCGAGTCCATGTTTGTGTTCTGTAATACTTGTACTTGTATCAGCATATTAATGAAAAAGATGAACCTTGCCGGGAACCCGTGCATGTGTATGTCCATGCAGAGGCGACATGCCTCTTTAGTGTAAATAAATGAGTTTTCCCCGGCAGGCTATCCTGCCGGCACCTTTTCTGTCTACCGGAGAGCTGTGTCTATCGGGCAACAGGCAAAGGGGCCAGCCCCCTGCCAACTTCTTTTTACCAAAGGCCACTATGACCATCCTGTCCGAAGAAACGTTCGAGTCAGGGATGGGAGCACCTAAGTCTCAAAAGAGTGGCGGGGTTTTCTTATGCACAAGTTATAACTTACAGAACATTAATGGACAGGAGGTAGAACTTATCTCTTTGGCTTGCCGGGGATCGCAGTGCCGGGCAATCTTCTCAACTCCTCGTCAAAGCCAAGTTCACGGCAGGAACCTGCAGCTTCATGCGGATGAGAATGAATGCAGGATGTGATCCTATCTATATGCATATGCAAATGGTCATGAAATGCTCATGCAGTGATCTTGGAATGCTCATGCATGCATGCAATCTTGGTCGGGGGCCCCCCACAGCGCTTCTTTATTTTCTCTTGCATAGGGTCATCGCCCTGGCTTTGTACAAGGTGTTACATGCAGCTGAGGCAAGGCATGTACAAAAGGGTGGCTGCCGGGCAGGGCCCGATAGCCGCGCCTTACGGGTAGAACTTGCGGAGATGCTCAATATTCCATGAGTTTTGCAATTGAATGCCATCTCCGGTCTCCAGACGGACTGCGCCAGGTCTGGTGACTCGTACTACCCGGTAAGGGCCTTCCCACTTCGGTGATAACTTGTTTGTACCCTTGGCGGACTGAACATGCCTAAGGACAAGGTCACCTTCCTCAAAACACCGGGCGTGAACCCTGCGGCTATGATAGCGATGCAGGGCTTGCTGATAGCGTGCAGCACGTGTAGCAGCCTGGAGACGGTTCTCCTCGAGTAGCATAGCGTCATCACGCCGGTGCTGATCTTGCGCTACTTCATCGTAGGCAAGCACTCGAGGCGACCCGTAAATGAGTTCCGTGGGGATAACTACTTCTGCCCCGTAGACCAGGGAGAAGGGAGTCTGCCCGGTAGCTCGGTTTGGTATCGTTCTGAGGGACCAAAGAACTACCGGCAGCTCCTCGATCAACCGACTGCCGTGCTTCTGCAACGTATCAAAGGTTCTCATCTTGAGTCCACGCAGCACTTCAGCATTCGCCCTCTCAGCTTGCCCATTGCTCCGGGGGTGTGCCACAGAGGCAAATGAGATCTTGCATCCGAGGGCATGAACATATTGCATGAAGGCGCGGCTCATGAACTGGGTGCCGTTGTCGGTAATGATCCTTGCCAGAACTCCAAAACGACACACCAATTATTTCAAGAACTTGATAGCTGACTGAGTAGTCATCTTTCTCATGGCAGTCACTTCCGGCCACTTTGTAGACTTGTCGATAGCAACGAACAAGAATTCAAAGCCCTCGATTGCTCGGGGGAAGGGGCCGAGAATATCGAGCCCCCAGACCGAAAATGGCCATGATAGAGGGAATGTTTGAAGAGCTTGGGCAAGCAGGTGGGTTTTCTTGGAATGGAACTGGCAGGCTTCACATTTGGTGACTAGCTCGACCGCATCTTGGAGGGCTGTGGACCAATAGAATCCTTGCCGGAATGCTCTCCCAACTAGTGCCCTTGATCCAATGTGGGAGCCGCACATGCCTTTGTGTATCTCAGCCAGCAGTTCCTTTCCTTCTTCCCGGCAGACAAACTTTAATTTCACACCGTTGGGCCTCCTTCTGTACAGAGTGTCATCGACAAACTGATACATACTGGCCCTCCGGGCTAATTTTTCAGCTTCGCCTTGGTTGCCGGGAAGCTCTCCAGTTTGGAAGAACTGGACAATGTGCCTTGCCCAAGTTGTAGCTTGGGGCTCGGCAACGAGGACTAGCGGCACCTCCTCTGCTGCGGGAGCACATGCCTCATTCGCGGGGTCCATGGGCCCGACTGGAGGGTGTGGTCCGGCAGACTGCGAGGAGTTGTTTCCGGCAGGGTCTCTACCAGGAGCGGACGGCTCTACTGGGAGAGGCTTACCGGAGTACAACTTTCTCCTTTTCCGGGCCATTGTTGCTAGGGATACGGAGGGCTGAGTGAGATGGAGAACAAAAGTCCCTGGTTCCACAGGGAGCTTCTGCGCAGCACACTTTGACAGATGATCAGCTATGCTGTTTTCCGCACGGGGTACGTGCTCTGTTTGCAATCTGTCAAAGTGCTACTCCAATCTCCTCACTTCCTCGACGTATGCCTCCATCAATGGACTTTGGTAATCCTGGTTAACTTGTCTCACCACAAACTATGAATCTCCTCGAATGATCAACTTCTTAATTCCCAATTCAGCTGCAATCCTGAGCCCGGCAAGGAGCCCTTCATATTCTGCTGTGTTGTTGGTTGCTTCTTCCCGGGCAAAATGCATTTGGACGACGTACCTCAAGTGCTCCCCGGAGGGGGCAACAAGAAGCACGCCAGCTCCTGCACCTTGTAGGGAAAAAGCACCATCAAAATACATAATCCATTCTTGGGGCGATTCCTTGCTGGGGATAGCTATCTCTGTCACTTCCTCATCAGAGGTTGGCGTCCATTCTGCAATAAACTCTACCAATGCCCTGCTTTGAATAGTTGATGTGCTTTCAAACTTCAAACCAAAACTAGATAACTCCAAAGCCCACTCCACTATTCTGCCGGTAGCCTCAGGGTTTCGGAGTATCCGTTGCAACGGGAAACGAGTGACAACTATGATCTCATGGACTTGGAAGTAGTGGCGCAGTTTCCTTGAGGCCATGATGAGACCAAAAATCAACTTTTGCATGCCAGAGTACCTCGATCTAGCCCCCTATAATAAGGAGCTGATGAAGTACACTGGGCGCTGCACCACTTTCTTCCTTGCCGCGTCCTTGGGGTTGCTCTCGTTGCCGTGCTCATTGCTGTCCTGATCCTTCTCTGACTCTGCAGGTCTCTGCTCACTCTCTGCCTCATCCACTTCTCGCTACGCTACCAAAGCTGCACTGACTACTTGGTTGGTTGCCGCTAAGTATAGCAGCAATGGCTCCTGGGGTTTGGGAGCGACCAAGGTAGGCACGGAGGACAAGTAGGCCTTCAACTCTTGCAAATCTGCATCTGCCTCCGGGGTCCACTTCATGGGTCCTGCCTTCTTCAAAATTTTGAAGAACGGCAGGGCACGCTCGGCAGACTTGGAGATGAATTTGCTTAGCGCGGCAACGCATCTTGTCAGATGCCTCACATCCTTAACTGTCCTTGGTGCTTGGATCTGCTCGATAGCCTTGATCTTGTTGGGATTGGCTTCGATCCTGCGATGGGATACAAAGAACCCAAGCAACTTGCCGGAGGGAACACCAAATACACACTTCTCCGGGTTGAGCTTCAAATAGATTCTGCGCAGATTAGCAAACGTCTCCTCCAAATCTTGAATAAGGGTGGCCCTATCCTTGGTCTTGACCACAATATCATCCATATAGGCTTCTATGTTTCTGTGCAACTGTGGCTCAAAACCAATCTGGACTGCCCTTGCAAAAGTGGATCCGGCACTCTTTAATCCGAATGGCATGTGGACAAAATAGTACGTACCACATGGAGTGATGAACGACGTCTTCTCTTCATCTTCCTTGGACATGAAGATCTGGTGATACCCAGAATATGCATCCAGAAAGGAGAGCAAATCACAACCTGAAGTGGAATCCACAATCTGATCGATACGCGGTAAGGGAAACGGGTCCTTCGGGCAAGTCTCGTTGAGATCTGTGAAATCTATGCAAAGGCTCCACTTCCCGTTAGCCTTCCGGACTACCACTGGGTTTGCCAACCACGTGGGATGTAGTACTCCTCTGACCAATCCAGCTGCCTCTAGTCTCTTGATCTCTTCTGCAATGAACTGCTGCCTCTCCAAGGCCTGCTTCCAGACTTTCTGCTTGACAGGTCGGGCATGTGGGCAGACAGCAAGGTGGTGCTCGATTACCTCCCTGGGAACACCGGGGATATCAGATGGTTGCCAGGCAAACACATCGATATTCGCCCGAAGGAAGGCAATGAGCGCGCTTTCCTATTTGTCATCGAGGGTGGCGCTGATAGTGAAAGTACCATCAATGCCAGCCAGCCCTGCCAGGACCTTCTTCACTTGGGGTGCAGCTACCTTGGATCTCTTGCCATTGAAACACTCCGGCACGTCGTCAACGGGTGTCGTGCACTCGGTGGGGGAACGCTTCCCAGACTCTTTGCCAGAGTCCCTGCAATCCCTCTTCTTTCCTTTGCTTTCCTTAGCGGGAGCTGTTGCTGCCACTACCTCTACTGTGACCGCATCCCGGTACATCTTGTCCACACAAATGATTGCATCCTTCTCATCTGATGGGATGGTGATGACTCCCAATGGCCCAGGCATCTTCAAGGTGTTGTAGGCATAGTGAGATGCTGCCATGAACTTAGCCAGGGCCGGGCGTCCAAGAATCCCATTGTATGGCAGGGGGAGATCAACCACATCAAACACAATCCTCTTAGTCCGGCAGTTCAGTTCTCCCCCAAGCGTTACCGGCAACATGATCTTTCCCTTAGGATGGCTCCTGCCGGGATTAACTCCTTGAAACGTGCCGGTAACCTCCAGCTCTTCCTCTGCTATCTGAAGCTTGCTGATAACTACTGGCGAAATCAGATTCAACCCGGCCCCGCCGTCCACCAACATCTTCATGACCTTGAGGTTGCGGATTGTTGGGGAGACCAACAATGGCAAACACCCTACCGCAGTGGTACGGCTAGGATGATCCTCCTCGTCAAAGATGATGGGCGTACGGGACCACTTGAGCGGCTTTCGGGCCTCGGGCGCTGGCTCCATGGCATTGACTTCTCACACCCACCGCTTGAGTTGGCGGTGAGAGGTGTGCAGAGATGCACCCCCGTCAATGCACAGGGCGTCGGTGGCCTTTTGAAACTCTTGCTCACTGGTTTCCTCTTCATCCCCTCCATCACTCTCATCACCACAGACTTCCTTCTCTCGACCTCTGGCGGGTTTTCCTTGGTTCCGAAAGGGTTTGCCGGGGCGATTTACTTCACCACCTCGGCCCTTGCTGCCAGCAACATTCTGACCCTTTTCCTTGTCATGCTTCTCATACTCTGCTTTCTATATTTTGACAAGCTGCTCAACCTGATAACACTCTTGAAGGTCGTGGCCCTTGGTCCGATGAATCTTGCAATACGGCCCATCACCTTTCCCGGCTTTCTCGGCAGCAGCGGCTTCCCGGCAGTCAGCGCACACGGCAGCTTCCTTGCCGGGGGCCTCAGCTTTGGCCTTCTTGCCGGTACTAGGCGTACCCGATCCTTCAACAGTCATTACTGCCTTATCCCTTCGCTTCTTACTGCGCTTCTTGCTCTTCTTCTAACTGGTTGATTCATCCTCATCCTCTGAATCAATATTGGTGCAATCTTCCCCTCCGGGCAACTTTCTTCCCTCCTCCATCCGACTTATCCACCAACGTGTAGAGCTCCTTCACAGACTTGGGCAACCGTACGTTCATCTTGGAACAAATCCGGCGGTTGCACACATTGGACTTGCCGCAGCTCACGGGTAAAGGCAGGGCAACCAACCTCGAAAGGTAGGCACCCGCCAATACCGAGCGTGGGCTCGTCGACGCCGGGGCCGTCGCACCCATCGGTCCGGCGGCGGTCGTCACGGCGTTGCTCGACAACGGCGCGCGTGTCTCCTCTCCGCCTATCCTCCGGGGCTCGTCATTGGCCTGGACGCGCTCGAGGGTCAGAAGAGGCCATCGAGGCATCGTCGGGGTCTTGATTCTATTGCGCTCGCGCCAGGTGCCGTGGTAGGGACTGCACCGTGGGGACGGCCCCTTCTGTACAGTCAGCAGCATGAGCCGTTGGTGTCGCTTGGGGCGGCCGTGGTGGGCCAGCTCGCCGTGAGCCCCCAGCTTCGGCGAAACCGAGCAGACTTTGGATGGTGGCACGCCATTCGTCCATTGGCTCGGCCGCTGGCGGAAACCTCAGCAGCAGCTGAGCCCGCGCCATGGCCTCCGAGGTTGTACTTGGCATGGGTGATGATGAAGTCGATCGCACCATCACTCGGCTCCTGACGGTGCCAGTGGCAGCAGCACTGCGCCCCCGCTGCTGCGGGGCGACCACCTGGATGGCAGGGTGGTGTGGCGAAGGCGCTCGAGGGCCAGTGGCTCTGTCGGGTGCAGCGGCTTGGTTGACCCGTCGCGGGGGAGGTGCACATGCTGCGACCGCACCCGTGGTGGGAGCGGTCGGAGGGCGGCGATTCGCCCCGGCCCGAGCGCCGTTGCTGCGGCTGTGCCCGTCGGCGGGCGGAAGGGGCGCAGATGGAGTAACCCCTTCACTCGGACCTTGTGGGGCGTGGCCATCGGGATGTTCCTGATGCTGCTCTCCTCCGATGTCTCCTGCTCCTGTGTCGGCCGCAGGGGAAGTGGTGACGGCGCCGTCTGCTCCGACCACATCCCCAGCAGCGTCCGCATCTTCGCGTGTCTCCGCACCCCCCGCAGCGTTAGAGGCCGCGGGCGGCGGAGCCTTCGAGGTGGAAGGATGAGCCGAAGAACCGGGTTTCTTCTTGGGCGCCATGGTCGATGGCATCATCGAAGATGCTGATGGTGATGAAGGTGACGCGCTACACACGCCTTCAGGTTCGTGCAAGCGGTCCCCCTACCTGGCGCGCCAAAGATGTCACGGGAAACCACGACCACCTATGGGACCAGGAGGCCCCTTGCTGGTTCGGCAGGGGGGCGTCGCGTTGCACAAAGAGCAGACGAGCGTGTGGCAGCACGGCAAAGATCACACAGGAATTTTTACCTAGGTTTGGGCCACCGTGAGGCGTAAAACCCTACTCCTGCTTTGGTGGATTGATGGTGGAAAGGTGGTGGTGGAGCGTAGTACACTTGCCCGGCAAGGGTTGCCTCAGGGCGACAGTGGCTATGCGTGTATGGGGGTCTGAGTTATCCAACCTTCTAACCCTCTCTACGGTCGCCATGGGCCTCCTTTTATAGATTAAGGGGTCACCACTATGGCAAAACAGTCATTATGTACTGATAAGATAGCAAACAGTGCTATCATACCTAACTCTGTGGGCTGACAAGGCACATTAAATGCACTGCTCAACGTCACATCATTGGTTGCCCGGCAAGGCTTGCTAGGCTATCTCGCCAGCTCCACGCCTGCTCGCTTGACACGTCGCAGGACGGGTGTCATCTGCAGGTGTTTCCTATAGGGAGAGGCTGCCATGTGGTGAATGGCTGCCACTTAGTCACTCCGTGGTTTGACACCGCACTGATTGACGATGTGGGTCGTGGTGGAGTAGTTGGTGAGGTGGTTTTGCCTCCGTGTGCCCCGGCAGGCCCTGCTGGGACGTCTTGGACGTCGTCTTCCGGGGGTGGCCTCGCCCCTTGCCGAGCTTGCCTGCCCGGCAAAGGAGGCCCTTCTCCTGATGGGGCCTTGCTTCTTTGGCTTGATCTTGGTCCCTCTGATCTGCATGTTAGTCCTTTGAACCTCTTAGTCCCTTGTATTCTGACTTGGGTTGGTGCTTCAATCTCGTCCCCGTGCCTGTGCACAGTCTGGGCAACAGACCCAGGGTTTGTTGCACCGACACTCGCACATCCTTGTAAATTTTTCTAACCCCCACCTCTAGGTTGCCTCATCCAACCCGGGGGCTCGAGGGCTAGCCGGCTTGACCGCAACCCGCCGTCTTCCTTGGCGCAACCCGGCATGCCTGAGTTGTCGAGGCCCTCCACTTCGCCCTAAGCCGTAGTCCGGCTTCGGCTGTTGGCCGGCAAGAACTATGGGCCAAAGCATCGGCACACCGAAAATCACTGAGTTGGACTTGCCGAATCGGCCAACCAAGCCTCACCGCACTAAGTTGCCGCATGACCGACTGCGCGCCAGCTGGCTTCGATGGCTGCCTCCAGCCGGCCCAGTGGGTGTTTAGCTCGGGCTCAATGTTCGATAGGCCTAAGTACTGCGCGCTCTCTCCCAAGGCCGAACCCCTTGTCACAGACTGGAACCCGGCTGTCTGACTCGCGGGGGGAAGCTCGAAGAAGGAGCAAGCAAGAAAAAATCTTAAGAACGAAGAACAAAAGAGCAAACACTTGCGAAGATATTTACATTACAGAAAATACGGGCCCACGGCAAGAGTTCATTACATTCACCCGTCACCCCAGTGGGTGGGTGGACCTGCCATTTAACAAAAATTCGACAAAAGTAAAAGTAGGACGGCTTGAGGCGGCTCCCGCGTCGGGTTGCACAACCGCCGGCTCCTCCTCGGTAGCCTCCGGGTTCTCCGAGGTGCCGATGTCAGCCAACCCGGCGTCGTCGTCCGCATAAGGGCCTGACTCCTTGGATTTGCCCAGTGCGTCGTCAAGCGCCAAGCCGAAGTTGTCGGGCAGCACCTCCTCGCCATCTTCGGTCCGCTCCACCTGGAACTCGTCGTGCAGAGCGAACAAGGCGAGGTAGCTGGCCCGCACGGCAATCCGACCCGCCTCCGTTTCCAGCTAAGGCTCCGCACCGGTTCGCTAGGCCGCCAACTGGTTCAGGCTCAATCCTGGATACCAAGACATGACGAACCGCGGCGCTAAGTCGGCGCCGACATGAGCGGCGGAAACATGCCACGCGTGAAGCCGCGCCGGTCTGGCTTCCAGCCAGCGCGCCAACTGTGTAAAGCTGTTGGGCGCAACGGTGCCAGGCCAGAGGGCTGCCACCATCCCCAACCCAGCCTCGGAAAGCCTTGCCGTCTGCAGGTGCAGGGCCTTCAGGTGCTCCTCGGCGCCATGCATGATTTCCGGAAAGCTCCAGGTGGTGTGCAGATCGACTTCGGCGCCCACGTCCGCCTGGGTCGACCGATGGGCAAGCACAACCTTGTCCATCGTGTTCTGCGTCTCCGGGAAGTACTCTAGCAAGCAAACAAGGAAAACGGACAGCCGTGTAAAGGTTAAGCCAGCTCGCAACCCGACACGATAGGTGAGGAAGTACTTACTGGCGAAGTCCTCATCCAGGTGCTGCGCCTCGCACAACATACCGTGCCGCTCCAAGTCTTCAGCGCGATCGTGCGCCTCAAGCACCTTCTCCAGCTCAGCATGCTTGTCGATGTCCGCCTTCAGCTCGCCATCCTTGGCGGCGGCCGTCTTCTCATGCTCCTCCCTAAGGCGAAGGAGCTCCGCCTGGTGGGCCTCCGCCGCCTTGGCGGCCTCCGCCTTCAGCCGGTCCACTTCGGCCTGGAGCTGGCTCTTGTCACCAGCCAGCTGGTCACGTTGCTGGCTGGCTTCGGTAAGCGCCTGGTGGGCCTCCGCCTTCAGCTGCTCCACCTCAGCCAAGAGCTGGCCGGCATCAGCGACCGCCTGGTCGCGCTGCTGGCTGGCTTCGACCAGCCGGGTTCGCAGGTCCGCCACCTCGGCCGCGGCGGTTGCGCGGCAAAATCTTAAGTCAAGACGAGGGCAGAAAAGAAAGAAACACTTTAAGATTCAACCCAACTGCTTTGCAGTTGGCCCGAATCTCGGGGGCTACACCCAGTGGGTGCACTAGCGTGCCCCCACTAAAGAGCATGCAGGACGCACCTTTGGCAAGGCGAAGCTCCTCCTCCTTGGCGGCAAGCTGCTCCATGACCTGGCGATGCTTCTCCAGAAGCCAGTTATGGAAAACGACTCGGAGGCCGTCCAGGTGCTACAAGAAAGCAAGAATCAGCATAAAACTGCAAAGACATTTTTTAAGATTCGACCCAACTACTACGTAGTTGGCCCGAATCTTGGGGGCTACACCCAGTGGCTGCGCAAGCGCACCCCCACTGAAAAGCCCGAAAGACAAGAAAAAAGACTTATGATTACGGAGTGCTCCAGCTCCCACGCCTGCTCTAGCTCGCCCTGGGCGAAGGCCTGAATACGTTCCGCGCGCCCGCGAAGTTGCTGGCGCACGGCAGCCATCGCCGCCTCCTCCTGTGTGCGCGGCCCGAAGACGGCCCCGCTGGACCCGGCCCAGGCTTGCTGCGACCCGGCTACCGGGCCGCTTCCCGACGCTTGCTCCGGGTTCACGACAACCCTTGGTGGCGGGACCACCAAGGCGTGCTCGTTTCCCGCCAGCTCCTCCGCGGCCGGCGTCACCTCCGGCGCTCCTCCTAGGGCGGCGTCCCCGGTGCGCCCCTCCTCTGCCTGCTCGGCCACGTCGTTCCGGGGTGGAGGGTCTATGACTATCTCCTCCACCTCTGAATCGTCAGCGGCCGGCTCCGGGCCGCGCCACTCCTTCGCCGGCGGCTCAACGACCATTTGAGCCGGCCCCGTGCCCTCTGGCATCTCCGGCCATGCCGGCTCCACGGCTGTCCTTTCCCTCGCCTCCACGGCCCCGGCCCAAGCCTGGGCCAAGGTCGCCGCTAGCTCCTCCTCGGCCTTGTTCCGGGCGCGCCAGGCCACGCGCTTGGTGTCCGCCGGATCCAGGCCGAGGTTCTCCTCGGACATGTGCTCATCCCGGTCGATGGCACTACTCCGGGTCCTCCGGAACGAGAAGCCGCCACCGGATGCGGAGTCTGTCGCGGCCAACGCCAAGTCAAGAGGCGTCCTGAGCCATGAGAAGAAAATATAAGAAAGATGCGGCCAAGCAGCTGGCAGAGATCAGCAAAGAGAACTTACCCGGCTACCGTCGGGATGGCCTGCCTCATTGGTGGCATCGGAACGACCCGGTGCACCCTCTTGGCGGTCACCTTGCCGTGTGCGGCCGGTTCCTCCGTCGCGCACTTCGCGGCCGGCTTCGGCGCCATGTCGTCCTTCCCGTGCGGCCGGCTTGGCACGGCCGGCGCGCGGGACACTTGGCATTGGTCGTCTTCCTCAGCCGTCTTGGGGGGTCGACGGTGCCGTCCCCTCCCCCCGATGGCGCTGCATCACTGGCATGTGTCAGGATCACCACGTCGTCATCTGACCAGTCTCGTAAGAGGTCTGGGTGCGGAGACTTACCCGCACGGCGCGCCTCGCCAGCTTCAGCGTCGGCCTGCGCCGGGTTCTTGGTGAAGGATTCCGCCCCCTCCGAGCGGGCCTGCTCGACGGCCAGTACCTGCGCCCTCGTTCCGTCATGTGCCTGTTGGATGGCGTTTAGCAGCACCTCCTGCGTCGCATCAGGGCGAAGAAGGAGTTGAGACATTGCAAAAAAGGGGGACCAAGGATTCACCGCTGGAGCCCGGTACTCCGCGTTGTAGGGTGCCTTCCCGAAGCGCCAGTCCGGGGCCAACCCGGCCTTGGAGATGTTGTTCACCCGGTCGGTGACCTGCTCCACCGATAGCCTCCCGGATGACATCCGGGTGGGATCCCGGCGGTCACCCATCTGGCCGATGACATGCGCCTGGCGCTGCAGTGGCAGAACCCGGCGCGCGATGAAGGCGGAGACGAGATCCGTTCCCTTGAGGCCCTCCCGCGCCGTCATCTCCCGAATTCGGTCGCACAGATTCAGCATCCCCTGCGGCGGGTTCTTGGGCATGTGGCCCTAGTTCATCTTGGTGAGCGGCTACTCGTTGGTGAACGGGGGCAAATTTATGGCATCGGCCACCCCGTCGGCGTTGTGAACATAGAAGAAGGTATTCTGCCAC
This sequence comes from Thinopyrum elongatum, assembly GCA_011799875.1. Taxonomy (NCBI): domain Eukaryota; kingdom Viridiplantae; phylum Streptophyta; class Magnoliopsida; order Poales; family Poaceae; genus Thinopyrum; species Thinopyrum elongatum. Next base: position 411,540,246 of record CM022300.1, read on the forward strand.
TTCTTGGTAGAATCCTCGATGGGCATCTTGGGGAACACCCCATTCGGCCAGACCAAAATGACGGCGGCCCCGCAGTCGGACATGGCCCCGGCCTCCGGCCCCTGCTACTTGAGGAAGAACAGGTGGCTCCCGAGCTCAACATCTAGCTCCACCCCAAGGTAACCCTCGCAGAGGGTGAGGAAACCTGAGAGCTACAACACGGCGTTCACACCAAGATGGTGCGGCTGCAGCCCAAAGAAGGAGAGGAAGGCGGGAAAGAAAGTGCTCGCGGGGAGGCCGAGCCCGCGCTTGAAGTGGCTGTGGAAGACCACACGCTCTCCGTCCTGAGGCTACGGCTCCACCTCCCCTTCGGGCACGTGTGCGGCCACTTCCTCCGCTCACGGCAGCCGTCGAGTCTCGCGAAGATACTGGATATCGGCGTCGGTGATGATGGATCCCTCCCACGAGCCCTTCGGTGGCGCCATCTGTGGGGCTCGGTGATGGTGCAAAGTGTGGTGGCAAGAAGGAGCTAGCGCGGCCGGTGGGCGATTCGGGCAGCGCCTGGCTTTCCGGTGGGCGGCGAGCTCGAGAGACTGGGCGGAGAGAAGAAGGACGAGGCGAGGGATGCGTGCGTGAGCATTTCCGCCGACCCCTCCCTTCGATTTTATAACCACAGCCGAACGTGGGGAAGTGGGATCGGTTGCGCCCGCTTTTCCACTTCCCCGCATTGTGTGGGCACGATTCACCCACGAATTAACTACATTGAGAAGTGCAACCGTCCGCGGCGGCCACAATAAATCCCCGTGCGGGGGCTGAGGGCGCGGCGTGGCGGGCCCCGGCCCGCTGTAATGTCCCATCGTGCGCGTGGCCTGGCAGGACCTCTCCGGCTACTGTCCGCCACGTGGCGCCCGCATCGGACAGTGGGAGGCGCGTCCCTTCCTCTTCAAGATTCAGCGGACTCCTCGGTTTCCCGCCCATGCCAGGGTGCCGCGATCCGGCTTTCGGAAGCCGGCACACAGTGGGTGCTGCCGGACCCAGCGGCCGCAAGCTTCATCAACATCAGCCGCCTTCTCAGGGAGTGAAACTGCGAAGGCCCCCCTGCTTGAAGCCGGTGAGCCTTCACAGCTTCGGGGACTACTGTCGGGGGGATAGACCCCGGGCAGGCAACAGAACCCGGATCCCTTTTAAAAACATCTGGGCTAGCAATGCCATTCAATCCGGCTCGCCCTTGGCCGGATTCCCAGCGCAACCCGGCCAAGTCGCGCAACCTGGCCAAGCCGACTGGTGCATGCAGCCGGTTCCCTCAAGTTAAACCTCCATCGACAAACCAGCATGGCTACGGTGCGCCGCCCTTTACGCCGGCCCCGACGGGCACGGCTGCCGTGCTGACCAAGCCCCCGCCTAGGGTGGGCGGTGTCTTGGAGGCGCGACCCTGTAACAAGACGCTGCGGCCGTCCCCTGACGACCAACACGGCGTGCCTACAGTACCCAGCTGTCGGCCGTACCCGCGCCCGGCGGGCCTGGTATGGCCCACACCCGACGGACTAGGCGAACCCGGCGCCTCGCTGCCGGCTCCAAGTCACTGACAACCCAGCCCCACGCCCATGTAACTTTACCATTGTAACCCTATGGGGTTGGCCTATAAAACCCCCCAGGAGGCCTCCATGAAAGGGGCGATCAGAAGAGAACTACACACATACACTCGCCTCCACCACACGGAGAAGGAGCAGCCTATGCACTGGCCTGCCATCCTTCCTCCCCAAAACAGCTCTAGGAGCAAGCTTGTACCATCCACATATAAACCATACTTGGCAGGACTAGGGGTATTATCTCTCCGGAGAGCCCCAAACCTAGGTACGTCTAGTGTCTCGCACTCGCTCGTACCGACCTCACTTCTGGAGCCCACCGGTTGCCTCTTGCCTATCCCTCTCTTTAGCCACCTCGTGGCATCTGCCGTGCGCCCACCACAACAATTTCTTGGCCGGGTATTTCTACTGCGGGCTCTTCCCACCCTTCTTAGATTTATTTGTGGAAGTGATGATGTCGTATGGATTTAGGCTGCTAGATTTTGCTCTGAATGCCATGACCTACATGTCCATCTTCACAGATCTGTGTGAAAATTTCCTGGGGTTACTGCCCAATGTTGCTCTGTTCCGTCACTTCTTCCTCCCCCGGATCGAGAGCAACGCACTCTCCGATAGTGTCACTTGGATTCCAAGGACAGGGATGGAGAAGCACTATCTTGATGGCAAACTGCACACCAAATGGAATGAATGGAGAGCAGATTGGTGCTGGATCAAGTAGGAGCACATTCCACCTTTCTGCCATCTGAGAACCCAAAGGATTGAGAAAAATGGCACTTGGAGCAATGTTGGTCCAAATGACGCGAAGCTTGGGATTGCTTTGTACAGGCTTCTTAGCCTCAAGGATGCCGGCTTGACTATCGAGATGGTGGGAGCAGATTTTACTCACCGCTGGATCGCTCCTCTATAGCATAGGGGAGGCCGAAAAGCGTGGGAGTACAAGAATCCCGCTGACACAATGCGTCTGTACACAAGCCTTGAAAACAACTTGACGGTGATGGAGCATTATTGGCTCATCTGTTAGCTTTTCAACAAGGGCTGTGAATTCCGCTTGCCGGTGAAGGTGATTCCACTCTGCAACAACCCCGCCAACGACTACATCTTGGCTATGATGCCGCAATGCAACTTCAAGGGTGTTGTGGACAAGTGGAAAGTGCCCACAAAGAGAGACATGGACAACTGGTGATGGGGCTCAAACTAGCGAGGCACTAATTCATGCGTGTAGACAACCCGATCTTTCACGGCGATGCTTGATCAATAGTTCTTCCCTCTTGTTGCTCCTCGCAGCCTCCAATAATAATCTTCACCCGTGTACGAAAATACACGAACAAAAATAATGATCCCCTCGGATCAGCACGTAGGAGTCGATGTGATGATCAACCCTCCGTCGCTAGTAAATTTCCTCGATGGAAAATCACAGATAATACACACGATATGATCGTCCCCAACTCGGACGTTTTTTTGTATACTTCATAACTCACCAATCAACTCAAAACTGATCCTTGTACACAGCCGTAGCCTGGCTTTTAAATAGCCAACTGACTCTCTTCTGAATAGAAAAGAAAATTTTAACAAACATAAATATCTTGCCGAACCAACTCGTACAAGACTAGGACTGAGAAAGCAATTAAGAATCCTATAGTAACTAACCAAAGGAACGTAACTAGGAAATGTCCTAGAAAAATGGGCATTAATTACGCATGCATGTATTTATCCATAGCAGGAAACTGTGCCGTCCTTATCCCATGAAAATTGAAACGAGCCCAGCTTGATTCTTTGGGGTGGAGTTCTGAATGTAGGGACTATCTTCTCTGGTTCTGGTTCCTGATTCTTCTTTGATTGAATAATGCCATAATAAACTCCTCGCTTATGTTCATATTTATTTTTATTTCTTATTTCTGGACCACATAATACTCGCATCTTTCCATCGGCTCCTTGATGAATTATATGCAGCGTTGTGTTGTGTCTTCTCATGGCCTTATTATCCTCTCCCCCTTGAAGCGAAACTATCCCTAGTTTCGTGTCAATTTTCTCATCCACCTTCTTCGGAATTTTTAGCTCTATGTCCATTGCGTTGTCCGCCATTGGTTTTAGTACATGTCGTTTTCCATCATGCATGAAAGTGTATGTGTTTGATCTTCCGGCATGCACTGCATTATGATCAAATTGCCATGGTCTTCCCAACAGCAGCTGGCACGCATCCATCGGTACAACGTCACAGTCCACCTCACAATATAGTCTCAAACCACAAATTTTACACGTACCTTGGGTGTGATTTTTAATTTACCGGAATTGTACAACCACTCCACATGGTGTGGATGCGGATGCCGCCACATAGACAAGCCCCAAGCTTGCTAATGGCATTGGTAAAGCTACCACCATCAATGATCATGTTGCATGTACGGTCTTCGATTTTGCATTATGTTTTAAATACATTCCATCGCTGACCCTTTGCATCACCATCCCCTTGAACCTTGTCCACCAAAAGATTTACCCCCTTCATTGGTGCATCAATTTCTTCTTTTATTTCTTCTAGCTCTTCTTGTCTTTTCCGCAAACGATTTTTCCAATCAGCGGCGAACACGTCCGTTCTCATGGGAATAAAACAAATGTGTTGACCCTTCCCTGACAGAGAATAACTATTTTTCTTGACATCACGAACAACACCGACGCGCTTGCACCATGGGTCCCCAAGTAGCAGATGAGACGACACCATGGACACAGGACAAACATAAAAAAAATCCACACAACAGTATTTCCCAAATAAAAAATTACAAAATCTGATGCGTAATTTGGATTTCACCTTTGAGCCACTTCAGCGTGTACAGTCTTTCAAGAGGCGCCATATTCAGCCCCAATTTTTTCACCACCTCGATACTCACCATGTTGACCGCAGAACCTTCATCAATCGTCAAATTGACACACCACTCCTTCATGACACAACGAGTATGAAAAAGAACGACCTCACCGATGCCTTCCTCCTCCATCAATATGTTCTTTCTCAGCATGTTGATGCTCAACTACACAGACGATATTGCAAACTGAATCGCCATGACTTACCTTTGCTCTGAATATCACTTGATGAGGCACAAACTAGCGAGACACTAATTCATGCGTGTAGATGACCCGATCTTTCACGGTGATGCTTGATCAACAGTTCGTCCCTCCTTTTCCTCCTCGCATCCTCCAATAATAATCTTCACCCATGTACGAAAATACAGGAACAAAACACTACTACAGGATGCTGCTAACGCGACACTACGATCAGAGACCCTTTGATGAAACTGTGTGCAATGCATTAATTGCAAACGATGATGTAAAAAAACCGTCAAAAAATATGCAAAATGTTTGCGATGGTGGAGATATCAAACACGGTTCATATTTTAGTTGCGTGTGCGATGCAGGGCATATGGTTGATCCATACGAACTGTTTGTGATGAGACAGAACAACAGAAACGGGCAGCCATATCAAGGTGTGTGCGATATACGGCATACAGTTCGCTCAGATGAACTGTTTGCTATTAGGGATTGCAGCAGAAACAATTAACCAGATCAAGCTGTTTGTGATATATACGGCATACGGTTCACTCTGACAAACTGTTTTTGATTAGGGAACACAACAGAAATGGTTCAACTTAACAAGATGTGTGTGATATGCGGCATACAGTTCACATAGATGAACTGTTTGCGATGAGCCAAAAGAACAAAAATGAGTCGTGTAAAGAAGATGTGTGTGATACGCAGCAAACAGCCCACTCGGATGAACTGTTTGCGATGAGAAATTATAACACCGACGGTTACTACAGTTATTTCGTGTGTGATTCTGTGTGTACAAAAAACTGAAAAATGCGTACTGGTTGCTTGCGATGGCTAGGAGTATCACACACGATGCGTCTGCGAGTACTCATGTGCGATGATTAGTAAGTTACACATATGTTTCCTTATGTTTACACATGTGTGAATTTGCAATATGGACAATTAATATGAGAATGCCTTCTGGACATCGGTGCTGATCGCCACGTCCAAAACATGGACGTCCTCTACTCTACCGCTCTACTGGGCACACGCTTAAACTCAATGAACTGTGTACGATACTAATACTTTCCATGAAAATTTAAGAACTTGGCTAACAACATTTGAGTAACATATATATATAGTGGTTACACTATTCGACAAAAGGAGAATCTTCATAACACGGTTTTGACAACCATATGGTCCATATCTACATACTTAACATAGTAACAACTATCACAGTTTAAGAGGCTGAGGGCCAACAACCATATCGTCCATATCTACATACTTAACATAGTAACAGCTAGCGCATTTTAAGAGGCTGATGGCCAACAACCACAACTATCTGCTGGAAGCAGCTTGATCATGGCGACTCGATATCTCGTCAATGAAAAGGAAGAACCCTCATGTGCCTTGGTAGAGCATGAGTAGAACAGTGTCTCCAATTTTCCAATATGGATGCATTTCCACGACAAGCGAGAACTTGTTAATTTGAATGGTTCCATTTCTACGGGAAATGCAGTACCTTGCAATCACTTTGGCATTATTAGCAGGCACAAGTGTAATTCGACCACGCCGGGAAATCAATCCAGGAACAGCTACAGCGGGCAATTTCTGTTGAAATGTAGAATAAAAACCAATTGTAACATATCGTTGAAGATATATATAGTTTATGAGCATCAACATAAAAATAAACTTTGTACCAGCGTTTTGTGCACACAATTGGTCTTGTTCAATGTGTGCACCATAGGTATAATTAATCCCATCCAAAATCCAGCGTTCATACGCTGTGCTATCTTTGTCAGATTATCAAAAAAATTATGACATGCTTCAAATCCTTCCAGTGAAATTTGGTACTGTTGGTGCAACGATAGGCCCCTTATGTTTTGGAGTTTGTTGACATAAATGGTTTGGGACTTATGTGTTTGCTAGTGCACACAGAGTAATAGGTCCCTAGAGTAATCGAGGAGTTTGACGATAATGACGAAGATAATCTCCCTGCGTAGCAGCGACGGTTATCACTGAAGATAAAGCTAACAAGAGTGACCCCTAAAAATTGCTGAATTCTAAGCAATTGGTTCGGTGATTGTTCGAAGAAAATGACTGCGCTCGAGGAAGAATGAAGACGAAGTGAAGATGTAGCATTTATTTCGTTGTCCTTCTTCTTTCATTGAGTCATAGGACCACCGTACTATTAAGAGGGGTATAGCGTTTTGAAGCATTGGTTCTCTGATGCTAAACCCTAACCTATGAAAGCTGTGAGTGAAATCTCTTTGTGTTCCGAGCAAATACTTGCCAGCAAGAGACTGTGATCTTCTTCGCTGCGAGAGATTTGCCTCGGACCGAGGAGTTAGCAATACTTGTTTCTCAAGTAATGTTACCGTTGCTCCAAAATCTGACCATTGTGAATGTGTCGGTTGGCCATTGGCTGGACCCCGTGTCCAAAATGCTCATTTCCCATCTGGGAAAGCTGCGGCTATAAATATCCACCCCGCACCGGCTTTGTCCGGTGGATGCTCCATTTGATTTCGAGAAGATTGTTGAGCAACCCCCTCTCTGAGCGATTTGAGTTTAAAATCCACTGAGAGAAAAACTCTAGAGCCGAAGAATTAGATAGTGGTTCAGCATCACTGGAATCTAAGTTTAGTATGCTTCGCCTATTACTCTTGAGAGCTGCAAACTCTCTAGACGGTTATGTGTCCATTTCTTCAGAGACCAAGAGTGATTGTGGTTCTCAAAGAAGAAGTCTGTATAAGTTTGGAGATCGCCTTCAAGTATCTACCACGAGTGATCGGCATCGGTTGACGAATCGATTGTCGAGGAGAATAGGGTGAAGAGAGTTTATCTTCCGTGTTAAGTCACAGCCCCTCCAACCAGACGTAGTCCTTGTGCAGAAGGATGAACTGGTCGAACAAATACCTTGTCACCATCAAGCACCTTCGGTCACCTCTGTTCTCAAGTTTACCTTCAATGCATTCTATTCATGTAATTTACTTTGGTGCATGCTTTAGTTTCCCTTGGGTCATCTGTTGTAGTTCTTCTTAGTCTGTTTATAGTTTATTCCGCTGCTGGGTTCTGAGAGATTTAAGTTTTTCGAAGTAAATTTAAAACTCCCATTCACCCCCCTCTGGTAGACATACTTCGTTCCTATAATTGGTATCAGAGCGAGGTACTCCTTGACTCTGCTCATTTTAGTCTAACAACTTTGGAGTTTAAGTATGTCTTCAGTGAACTACAAGTCGCACCTCAAGATTCCCATATTCGATGGGACGGACTATCCCTTCTATAAGGAGAAGATGAAGATCCGTCTACGAGCTATAGATGATGATATGTGGAACGTGGTGCATATCAGGTTCACAGTTGTTATTCCTCAAGCTCCTACCGATGAAGAAAAGAAGCTCATTCAACTAGATGCTCAAGCCAAAGATGAAATTGGTGGCCATGTCTCTCGTGCTCAATTCCTTCAGTATCGCAAGTGTCAGACTGCTAAGGAGCTATGGGATGTCCTCGAAAAGATCAATGAAGGATTTTCATCTCAGAAAGTGGCTCGGATTAATACTCTTCGAGCGAAGTTCAATCGCTTCAAGCGAATTGGAAATGAAAGCTGTCAGCAAACCTTCAACCACCTCAGTGACATAGAAATGAACTTCAAGGACTCGGCGCCCAAGATATTACTAACCATGAGGTTGTGGAGAAACTGCTATGATCTCTTGACACTTCATTTGACATGCTTGTTGTAATTATTCGAGAGCGTCCTGATTTCAAAAGCCTCAACTCTGCTGATGTGATGGAAAGACTGAACACACACGAGGAACAGGAAGAAGAGAAAATAGATTTGTATGGCTCAACTCAACGCAAAAAATCATGCTCTCAAGGCTGTGGTTGATTCCTCCTCATAAGGAAATGCAGAAGAATATTCAGATGATCTAGAACGTCTCACCAAAGATCTCGCACTGATCACAAAATGATTCCAACGTTTTCACAAGATGAGCCAGTTCCAGAAAAGAAGTTCAAGCAACTCTGGGGTTCAAAATCTTGAAAACCTGCCGGAGAATACACCTGCTTCAAGTGCAAAAAGCCTGGACACTTCATTTCGGACTGCCCTCTCTGGGAAGCTAAAATCCGTGCTAGTGGGAGATATGATTCGAGCAACCATCGAAGCAAAGGCAAGAGCAAGAACTATGATTCAGATGATGAGAAGAAAACAAAGAAGTTCTTCAAGAAGAAGGATAACTCCACCTCAAAATCTTCTTCAAGATCTTCCTCAAAGAATCCTTCCAAGTCCTCCTCCAACCGCAAGAACACTTGTTGCAAGGCAAAGGCTTACATCGGCAAGGAGATGGATTCTGAAGAAGAAGAATCGTCAGGTTCCGAAGAAGAAGAAGAAGAATCCGATGAAGATTCCGACTCCAGCATGGCTGGCATAGCATGTGCCTCCTCTACTATGACAAACTTCTTCGGGAATCCTTCAAGTGACGATGAATTTCCTGCATACTGCTTCATGGACAAGGCTTCGAAAGAAAAGGTATCTTTGAAACATCATAAGGTTCACTCCAGTGATCAATATTCTTCTGATGAGGATGACCATGCTAACACTACAAAAAAATACACTTTCGTGATGATACGTGTTTGTCACAGTAGGTCACGTTTTCTGTCATGCATGTACATCCATGACGATTTTATGACAGAATCAAGATAGTCATACATGTGCTGTCGTAGAAGTGTTCCATGACAATACCAAAATTATCATCACGGAAGTGTCCACTTCCATGAAGATAAATGGCGCGTCATGGAAGTGCTTTCGTCAAGGGTAACCGACACGTGGCATCCACCATAACGGGTCACCATTAAGCTATAGGGTTCTAGTTTGGATCCGATAACCCGTTAACAGCCGGGACCAATGGGGATTTTCCACGTGTAAAATTCTCAATGGCTAGAGAAACCACGTGTCGGCTCACCGTTGGGATAGATGTCATCCACTCATTGGATAGGAGGCGCCTATGATACGTCGACACATGGCACGGCCCAACAGAGGCCCATTTCGGTGAAAAGGCCGGCCCATTTGACTTGGACAAAAGGTAGTGGGCCGGCCCATGAAAAGCCTGTTAACGGCATGTTCTCATATAGCCCATTTACAGCCCGCTAACTCACGGCCCGTTATGGCCTATCCGAATTAGGCCCAATAGCGTCATCTGGGCCGTCCAATATGATTCCAGCCTATTGTAACTTTTGGCCCATGTATAACCCATGACGTCTTTCAGCCCATACGAGGCCCTTCTTAACTCTGGGCCCATTAAAGGCCTGAGGTGAAACTGGCCCATAATGAATATTGTATCCCTTTATACCCATTTACGGACCATTATTCCGTTGGCCGTTTCCAGCCCGTGTTAACTTTCGGCCTTCTAAGGGCCCATTTATTCTTGGGCTCATTTCCAGAATTCGGTTACTTACGGTCCGTTACTGGCCTGTTCCACTTGTGGGCCAAATTCAGCCCGTGGTTACAGTCGGCCCGTTTGCGGCCCGTTAACCCGTTGGGCTGTTTTCATAGCGTCATCAAATACAGCCTATTAACGGCCCGTTATGGTCAGGCCATAAATAGACGATTTCCACTCTAGCCCGTTTACGGCCCATTTTGCGGACCGTTATTGCTCCACAAATAGTACAGCCCATGTTTGGCCAAACGATTATATGGCCCGGAGAAGGCCCATTGATTATATGGCCCGTAGAAGGCCCATGGATCCTACGGCCCCTAGAAGGCCCGTGGATCCTATGGCCCGTAGAAGGCCCATGGATCCTACGGCCCGTAGGAGGCCCATGGTCACTACAGCAGGTAGCAGGACCATGGTTACAATGGTCCGTATGTTGCCATGGTTATTGTGGCCTAGTTATAAAAATATGTTATTGTACCACTAGAAAAACGCGAAAAAAGAACTGCAGTGACTACAAGCAAACAACTAAACAAGACAATAAGGAAATAAATAAGCAAGCAACTAACGCTAGGCTATTACGGCTATTACACATATTACATCCACTGGACATCAAAGTTCGCCACCAGTGCAAATATAGGGAACAAAGCAGCATATTACATACACTGGCCGTCTAAATTGGCCACCAGTGCAAATAAACGCGGCAGCAAAACAAGTCCATAACTGAAACAACTTTAGAAGAGCTCAAGAAACGTTATCCTGGGTATCCACCATGCTGGCAATAAGCTTAGCAAGCTTATTAGCTTTCTCCTGTTTGGCGCTAAAATCCTCCAACGCTTGCTGTTGCACCAGAAAGTATGCATCTGAATTCTCCAGGGACTTTCGCAGTCCTTCGGCTTCTTGTCGCAGCATAGCTGATCGATGTCTTTCAGCTTGTAGTTGAGACTCAAGAAACCGAACTGATTTAGACAGTGAGTTCGAATAGCTTGTGCTAGCTGTAGTGGCCAGTAACTCGAACACTACACCAAGACAGGACTTTGGGGTTGTCTCACTATCTTCAAGATAGTTTCCTTAGCTGTTTTATCAGCTTTGTTGGGGACCAACAAGGATGTCTCACTATCCTGAACCTTATCTGCATTACTTCCTTTACCATGGCTTAATAAGGTACTCTTCCCCAATATTCTGTCAGCATTCTAAAAGAAGAAAGAAGCAGACACATAACAGGTTTAGTTCAAATCATATCAGTTCAAGACCAAGCAGCATTGATAGAATACAAAGCGTGGGAAACTACACGATACAACAAGATTTCAGATGGGTACCACGGGTCTACATGTACAACAGCACTATTGGCTCTGTTGTGATGCTAGTAATGAGCATGATATGAGAAGTCAACTATATACACAATTGAAATTGAAACCAACAGAGCTATTTATAAGAGCAAACATGTTAAACAAACATGCTTAAACATACCTGTTGTGCCATTGGAGTTTCGATTGGATCCTTCAATTTAAAAATAAGTTTGTATGAGTAAATACAGTGATACAAGAGCAGAGCAGTATGCACGATAGCAATGGAATCTTAAATGAGAATAGTTGTTCTTCAGGTTTAAGCACTTGTTCTACACGAACAGAGTACAGTAAGACACATGCATATAGTACTTAAAAATAAAAAATGAGCTCATAGACCTTACCACATTCTTGGTTCGGGACCAGTACAGAACAAGGCGTTCCCAGTCATTGTCCCGTAAATGTGTCTCAGGAGAACGTAAGCGAATTTGATTAGTTTCTTTGCCAGTGAAGTATGTTTTCTTCAGGTAATTCCGGTATTGCCACCAAGCATTCTTAAAGATAGCAGAGGTATTAGCACAGGTTACCTCATCCTGAGTTTCCAAATCAATCCTTCTCTATAGAGAAAAATGGGAACATTTGCTGTATTATAACCATCATGGAGGTAGAATGTATGGGACAAAGCAAAGTAATTGCCATGAATAACATTACTTACACATAACTCCTGGACGAACACCTGCAACTGGCATTTTCCTTCATCTTCAGTATAATATTTCCATTATGGGAAGATACACACATAGGATTTAACAACATCAAATGCGATAGATGCTAAACTACGAATGGCTGGTTGTGCTTCCTCCACAGGAATAGGTGTACTAACTGGTAGAGTTGGGGTTCGCCGTGGTAGTACTGGCGCTTTGGGCACTGGAGCTGCCTTACTAACTGCTCTTGTTTGGGAGCTCTGTGGTGGAGATGGTGCTGTTTCAACAGGAACTGGGTTACTATCTGCTGGGGTTGGGGTTAGATTGGGTGAAGTTAGTTCGCTGCCCATCGCAACAGGGGTACAATCTGCGAGAGTCTGGGTTATGTGTGGTAGGGCTGGTTCTCGTGCATGTACAACCGGGGTGCTATCTCCACCAAGAGGTAGCACTGTTTTATTTAAAGATCGTGTTTTTACTCCGCTAGATACTGCCATCACCCAGTCCAATTCAAATGACTAATAAACAGGAAACATAGTTGAATGTACAGATCTTGTATGAAAGACAGATGCAATAGATAGTGTGGAAAAAAGAGGGCATGATATAGTTCACATGTATATTGTTTAACTAAAAAGGATATCATGGCATAATTTCACATATATGATGTCTATCTAAACTGGATAGCATAGCATGACGTAATTCAAAGATATGATGACTAACTAAACAGGATGGCATGAGATAATTATATGATGTCTTCAGTAAACAGGTTCGCATGACATAATTCACATACATGTATCTAAGTAATCAGGATCGCATGATTTAATTCACATATGTGATTTATATACTAAGCAGATGGCATTCACATATATGATGTCTGAACTAAGAACACGGTGTTGAATATTGTGTATATGATGTCTAAACTATGCAATGCAAGACACCATATGCATGATATGAGCAGTATAACCGTGCCAAGTTAGAGCATACACCTCGGTGGGGGAATAGGACTGGTCATCTGTCTTTGAATTCATTTCTGAGGAGCTATCAGGACCCAGCAAGAGATTTGCTTCGACAAGTAGATCTGTCTGCTCTGAAGACCTTGTTTTCGCTCCAGATTTTTCCATCACCCACTCAAATGGCTGATTCACAGGAAGAGTAGTTGAATCTACAAACATTGTCGACAAATGGAAATGTAATGAAGAAAAGGATTGGCAAGATATCATTCAAATATATGATGCCTGGTTAAATAGGATGGCATTGCATATTTCATATATATTAAGGCTGGCTAAAAGAGATGAGATTGCATAATTCTCATATATGATATAGAAACTAAACAGGTGGCATTACAGAACATGTCTAAACTAAGAAGATGACATATATGATGTCGAAAGTAGGCACTGCAAGGCAACATATGCATGATATGACCAACATCACCATGCCAAGTTAGAGCAAACACCTCGGGGGGTAAATAGGAGTGGTCAGCTGCGTCTGAATCCGCCTCAGAACAGATATCTTCCTCTGGATTACAATCTGGAGGGGGCGGGGAGGGTTTGCCATTGAACCCACCATGGAGCAATGTCTTCATGACATTGTATTGACACACAAAACTCTTCTCTTTTTCTCTACATGTTCAGCATGACTGTGTACAATATCTGACATGCATACGAAAAAAATATAGTGAGATTATGTAAGGAGAGCATGCAGAAATCTAGAGTGATGGTAACAACCAGTGGATGGATCCAAAAATAATGATAGCAGGCTGATGATAGCTTCAATTTAATAAAAAGACAGATGATGATTGCTTTACTATTTGTTTCCCACCCAACATGAACAACATAGGCATAGCCTAGGTGAACCAGATAATAGACAGAGATACTATTCATTGCTGCCTCGATATGTGCCCCACAAGTAATTTTAAAACTCAAGTTTGAACATTAATTTGGACCTGACTTGGAAACTAAGAGGTGAACAGGACGATAAAGTAGCAGGTAATATTAAGCAATGCATTACATAAGTAGAAACGAAAGAGTGCGACCTCTCTTGTGGACCCGTGTACTCCTCAGGTTCATCTGCTGAGTCGATGATGGTGATGCAGTTGCGGTGGGTGCCGGCGGCAGGGAAGGAGATCTGAGGTGGTGAAAGACGGTCAGGAGTCCTGATGTCTGGTATGGTGGATGCTTCTGTCGATGGAGCAGCTCAGGTGAGGTGGACGACGTCGCGGCAGGAGCAGGACAAACCACACAAAGTTTTCTTTGACACCTATCTGTAACTGAAGTAATTCTGTATGGGCTCCTTTGGCTTGCAGGATTCTAAAAATGCAGGGATAGGAAAAACACCGGCATAGGATAAGAATGCACGTGGGAAATAGAGCATTTCTAAACACAGGATTTCTGTCAACTTGGGTGTTTGGTTCACAGGAATTGGAAGAGCAGAGGAATGCAAAGAAACATGGCCAAATTAAAGTGAAACCATATGAAAGTGTCTATAGTTGGAATGTTATTCTGCCACTAATGCACTTAGTCTTGTTTTCATGCATAGGATTTTGAAAAGTAGGTCCAGGTGGATGTTTTGCTCCATTCCTTTCAACAAAATGCATGAATAATTGAATAGTAGAGTGCCATAGGAAAATTTCCTATTGCTATGTTTTTCCTTCACTTTTTCCTTTGAACCAAAATAGCCCTAATGGATCGACATGAATGTCGAGTAATAAGTGATGCGACAAGTGTACAACCTCTTTGGCGTAGCCGTGTCGACCTCAGCATCATTGGGTTGGTCGCTGAAGATTGCGGCAGAGGTGGCTGTCAGAGGGGTGGAGGAAGATCTGAGGCGTCTGTAGACGGCGTCCAGGGCACTGCTCTATTGTGATGGATGGTTTCGTCATTGGAGCAGCTCCGGCGAGCCGTAAGACATTGAGGCTGAAGCAGTACAAGACAGACATCATTAATCTCAAGTGGGATTCTAATAGCATCTCCAATAGATGATGTAAAATACATTACCAAAAAGTGATAGATGTAAAATTTACATCACCAAAATACACCTGACTACAACAGTTGAGGTAAAAACTATTGACTCTGAACTTAACTGTCGAAACTGAAATTTACTGTGGAATCTGAATGTTACTATCAAAACTAAACGCACTGGTAGCAGAGAGGCACTTCACATGTAGTTTAGGCCGCTCGAGCACTAGTAGTAGAGAAACAGTGATCTAAATCAGCAGGCGATCGATGGGGAACACAGTAGCAGATAGCAGCCGGAGCAGCAGTGCCTGGAGGAGGAGCACGAACTAGAGCCAGAGCAGCAACTCGTGTAGCTGCAGTAGCCCATGTACCAGCATCAGCAGTGCGAGCGAGAGCAAGAGCAGAGCAGCAGCATGACCGAGGGGGAGAGCAGAGCAGCAGCGCGACCGAGCGAGAGACGGAGCAGCAGCAGCAGTAGCGCGAGCAAGCGAGCGAGAGCCGGAGCAGTAGCAGCAGCTCCGGCTGGTATGGACGCCGCCACCGAGGGAGCCTCGCACTGGGGGAGAGCCGCTGTGGAGATGTCACTGGCGGCACCGACTACGAGGTAGCCGCGCCATGGGGGAGCGGGATCAAGCACCGGCGGCGCCGGGAGGTCAAGTTAAGGAGAAGGTGCGATGCGATGAGTGTACAACCTCTTTGGTGGCGCCGAGTAGGCCTCGGCTTCGTCCGAGGAGTTGGTGAGGATGTTGCGGTTCCGGTGGAGCAGGTTAAGGCGGCGTTGTCGGGATGGAGCAGCCGCGATAGACGAGGTGATCGTCGGAGTAGCTCCTTGGAGGTGGAGGATGGGGCGGCTGAACCGGCGGGACGACGAGATCGACGACAGATCCTCATCCAGGGCGGTGGATGAGGGACGTCGAGCTGTTGTGGTGGATGACATCATCAGGGAAGAGGCTCCGGCTGGGCAGCGGTGGGGTGGCGGACGGCAGAGGGTGGGGTTTCGCGGCTGGAGCAGAGATGTTATGGCGGCCTAGGATTTCGAATGGCGAAAAGGAGGTGATGCGAGGGGGGAACCATGACTTAGGGACGCGCTTGTCCAAAATGTAGGGTGTGTTACAAAAGTACCCACACTGATTTGAACTAGCGGCTCTTTCGGCTCAGGGTTAGAAGGGGGATTTCGCGTGTCGGGATTTGGCAGCTGGAGGGAGTTTTCGCGCGCGTTGTAATTTCGGGATAGCAAGGCGTGAGTTTTGGGAGCACGATATCTGAATTTTTGGGATAACAAGGCACGGGTTGAATTTTAGGGACAAGCCTAACGTGTAATAATGTACGTACCAAATCAATTCACACTTCCCTCAATGAAAAAAAAGAAAAAAAATAAAACTATTCGCACCACACAAAGAGAGTCTTGTCCCGTTTTACTGTACAAATGATATTCAAAGCTATGAATCCATGTTATGTCCAATTACATTTTTTCGCTGGCTGTATAATGCATGTAACCTACTCATACGAACATTTTAGTGCATTCCAAATGTCTATACTACCGCTGCAATTTGAACTAAATTTGAATTCGTTTCTCTATTTGAATAAGAATCTACAATCATGATTGTTTCCAACTTAAACCATCATTCGTATATTATCTTAACAACACACCACATGATTATTATAGAGATAGATATGAACTATGTGTACTATATGAACTCGAATTCAAAACTTTGAATACACTTGATGTTGATTCCAAATAATAGTACATTTGATGTACTAACTAGATCTACATAATCTAAACCATGTTTCATACATACACTGTGTTTATCACACAAAGTATAGTGCCCCGCCCCCTACATTATGACAAGTATTTAGCCTTGAGCTGCAAAAGCCACACATTATCAAAAATTCAAATAAATGTTCTATATATTATATGTAGTATAACATGTTCATAACCACACCATGCGTATCACCATTATATATATTCATGCATGCTTCGGTTTAAAACACTATGATATCTTCTTCAAATATCCGAATCCACTTTTTTATAATGAATTATGATCTCTGTTCGTCTTTTACACCTACACAATCCTTTTCTCTTTGTAGCTAGCGCTAACTTTCTCTCGTGCATGCACACGCCCGCCCCAATCTCACCCTCCCTCAGTGTCCCCTCCATCACGCACATTCGTTATTTCTCTTTAGGTCGTTCACCCATGGTGTGTGTAGGCCCCCCGGTTCCTTCTTTCCGGCACACACCGGTCGATATACCTCTCTAGCCAACTGTGCCTACCACAAACACAGACTTTCCCTCTTCTCTTCTCACCATCCATGCCCCCATATGTCCAATACGGTGCCACACAGGTGCACACTCCCGCCCCTCTTTTCATCGATCTCATACTCGCACACTCCTCCCCCTCGATATAGTAGGCCTCTTACACCACCTCCTAGACTCATCCCTCTCCCCCTGTCCGTCTCTCCGAACCTTATTTTCTTCTAACACATGCATGCATGTATACCTACCGATCTCCCTACATATAGGTAGGTCAACTATAAGTCTTTTTCCCCATGCACCGATCGACGTACCTCACTAGTTATGTCTCTCCCTTTCTCCGACAAACGACGATTGATCTTCCTATGTAGTTATGTCTGCTTACCACAACCATATTGTCCCCCTCATCCTCCTTGCATACCTCCCGACACGTCTCTCACACGCACGTGCATAGACAGGCAGACATCCCCTCTCTTATTGATATTGCACTCGTACCCTCTGTTTGCTAGCAGGCCTCTCCCACCATTTGTGAGAAGCAACTCCACCACCAACCCTTCGACACTCTACCTTTGTCTCTCTCCCAACCTTATTCCTCTGCTACACATATGCATGGATGCCGATCGATCTCCCTCAATACATAGCTAGGTCTCTCTCCTTCTCCACACATATACCAGTCGATCTACCTCTCTATAGTTAGGTCTCTGCCCCCCCCCCCCACACACACACCGATAGTCAAATGTTGTAGGTAGGTATCCATGCCACAGAGACAAACTGCACCTCTGCCCTCTCACATTCCAGTAGGCCAGCCGCCCATTATCTTTGACGTGGGCAAACACAAATTCGATGGCACTCATTATCGATCGCGCACCCACACATTTCATCCCTATTTTCGATTCTATCGATATCTCACACCGATGATCCCTCCTCTCTCTTCTCATGGATCGCTCCCTCTATATATGATATATCCATGACTCTATTTCACACACATTGCATATGTTATATTTTTTTGTTTGAGATATCATTGACACATTGCCTCTGTTTCGCACAAACCATCTCTCTCACACCCACCCACGTACGTACCTGCATGTAAAGAAGAGGTGCACGCACGACGCACGTACTCACGTCTCGTTCCCGGCCACACCCGTGCGGGTACACGGTGGAGTTCATTTCTGTACGAAAAGGCAGCCCACGTGATAATTTGACGCATGTAGTGGTTGTTTACTCTAAGGAGGGTCGTGTACCACGCGTACACGGAACAAAGTTTGACTTGACACGTTAGTATTAAATAAAGTTATATTCCTCAAAGGCATGTACAGAATATAAAACGATTGTCATCGGGAAAAAAGAAATCCGCTGCACTATATACAATGGAGCCTGCCTGCCGGGGTTTGTCTCTCGTCACACTATCCCAAACAAGGCGGCGGTGGCCTCTCTCTCTCACCGTTGGTCACTGATCCAGCCGCATCCCATCCGCCGACAGAAAGGGAGGATCTGCATCGTTTCTCCGTTCGACGGCGTCCAGGCAACACGTCCCGATCTGCGGTACCAGCCATTCTCTCTGACCAAGCTCCGGCGCGGTAGGGCCTTCGCCACTTGCTCGCTGCCGCAGTATGTGCAGATCCCGGCCGCCAGCGCCCTCCTAGTTACATCCCGATGACCCTCAGGTACAGCTTCCTCTGGCCTTGCTCCACTACCCATCTTCCCACGTTGCTGCATGTGGAAAATCCTGCATGTGGATCTTCTTTAGTTCTTTGCTTAAAACGTATCTCTGCCGGCGTACTTTCCATCTTGCAATCTCGTCCCCAAACCATTTTTGATAAACCACCATGCTGCTATCTTTCCCTTATGACATGGAATATGCTTCTTTTTTGTCGGCATATGTGTCTTCAACTCCTGTTATTGGGCAGTAATTGTTTCCTTTCTACCTCTTTTTGCAAACAGGGCTATCCATTTCACCTTGTTGCTATTGCGACCTTTTGGTGAACTGCACAAATCACTTTTTTCTTAAGAGTGTTTTGTGCAGTTCTGCCAAAATGTCACACGGGCAACATTTTTACATTTCTGTGGGACTGCAGAAAGGGAGATTGGTTTTGCTATCCTCCTCATCCAACTCCGTGCCTAATCTTCTCCAACAAGTAGTTAGCCCTAAAGAGAGATCGCAGAGGTGATCGGCTTCTATTTGTGTGTGTTATGTTTCATCATCTAGTTCCACTATTATTATAATCACACTGACTGAATATCTTTGCAAACAGCGGTGATCAGCTCGATTTTAGTGGAACTGCACAAAATGATCGGATTGTGATGTCCTCCATACACCTCTTTCTTGGCTACAAAGCTGCGTGAAACTAGCTGCCAACCAATGAACACTGTGCCCAGGAAATGGAGCCATGCCTACGAACAGCATCGATCAATTATATATTTTTCTTTATTTGTACACCTTCTCACAACTTTGTCTTCAATTATGATGTGAATATTGGCGTTGATCTGCGAACCATTGAGATGCATTAGCAGCCATGGTAGTTTCATTTGTATTTGATGGAATGTTGTCACGAGACAATCTTGAGGCAAGAGGACACATGAATCCTAAGTTGAAACCTTTTTTTCTGCGGGAACCAAAGTTGAAACCTTCATAGCATTACAGTACAATTTCATTATGCTAGAAAATTATGCATACATATAAACAAATCCTGAAAGATTGATAGCAATGCCAGAAACAATTCAACTTCGTTTCGCCGACATGTGGGACATCCTTCATCCGGCTCCACCTGCCATGCAGCAATATTGAGTGCACAACTGCAGGGGAGATTCACCCCGGTCGTTGCGCCGCAGTAATAATGACTAGTGAGCAGTCAAATCACAGAGACCCACCTTCGCCACAGTAAGTTGCTCGGATGAAGCAACCATCATTTCTCTCTTCGTTGAATCCGCTGGTACTCCAATATTCCCAGGCCCACCATGGCGAGAGGTCGGGGGCGCGGCGTTGCTCCAGTGGCGACGGCGAGAATTTCTGCTCGACAATGTCTCCCTCCTCCCTCCGAAGATGCGGGGGCGGAGCCCGCCGCGAGAGGAGGAGGGAGGGGGCGAGGTCGTGGTCATCGTGGCACCCGGGCCCGAGGAGGACGGGGTGGCGCTCTGATTGCGCCCCCATCGGCCGCCCCTCCCCCGATGGAAGGCCATGTTGGAGACCAACCCCTGGAGTTCATCATCAGATTGTACAAGCCTCTGTGCGGCTGCCTCCATCTCCCCACTCCATTCGCGAGTGCGATGGAGCTTGAGCAAACGCGTGCATTGAAGCTGCACATGAGGGGTTGCGGGAACGGCGGCATGCGGGTGGATGTGGATTTCCCGCCCCTCACATCATGTTATTTCGACGCGGCTGGAAGACCTTTGCTCGCGCCCATAGCTTGTCGGAGGGGCACGTCCTCCATTTTAAATTAATGGAGGCTGACCTGCTCTCCGTCAAGGTCTTCGGGTGCTCGGGTGCTCGCTTAGGGTGCTGCGCAGAGAGCTCGAACGACGATGAAAGCTCCTCCTCGAGCGACAACGACGAGGAGGACAGTGACGACGATGACGACGGTGCCGATGGGGAGGACGACGACTCCGACTCTGGCTGAACACCAGCCACACCATCACCGTCAGGCCGAGGCACCAATATCTGCACCTGCACTCCATTCCCGGGAAGGTGATTTGTCGGGAGTTGGATGCAGAGGTGTGGATGGTGTCCCGGGCTCCTCCAGCAGCCTTCCAGCTGGACCCCGACAGGCTTCCTCACGGGTTGCAGCTCCGTTAGCCCTACTGCGTCCTGCTTGCCCTGGTCGTGGCAGCTGGTGGGCTGTCCCTGCCACTCTCTTCACCATCACCTTCGCCCGCGCCCTCCCGCTCTTGTTAGGCCCCTCGCCAAGGGACCTGACGGGGTCAGGCTGGGCTTCTTCCCAGGTGCCCCTTTTTCCTTCTTCACCTTCCGCCGCAGTTCCTGGGTGGAGAAGGACAAGAAAGGGCATCACGGGGCACTTATGTTTTTTCAATCTAACATATGTAGGCACTTGCCAAACTTTAGTCTAAATAATGTAATCTTCTTTATCCATGTTGGTGTTCTCTAAGATCTGTACTTGTTCATCAGCATATTAATGAAAAAGACAAGCTTTACTGGGCACTTGTGCATGCATCATACCCATGCAGAGGTGAAATGCCTCTATACGTTCGAGTAAACAAGTTATCTCCGGTAAGCTATCCTGCTGGTACCCTCGAATTGCTGCCGTGGGGCTAAGCCTGCCGGGCACAAATCGCAAAGAGGGACCAGCCCCCCGCCAATCCTTCTTCGTCAAAGGCCACTGTGACCATCCTAACCGAAGCAACGTTCGAGTCAAAGGATGGGAGCACCTAAGTTTCGAAGGTGACGAGGTTTTCATATGCACAAGTTTCTACTTACAGAACACGTAAGGATAAGAAGAGAACTTAGCTGTTTGGCTTGCCGAGGATCGTCACGTAGGCTCATTTTCATTTCTTCTTCTTGGGACCGAGTCCACGACAAGAACCCTACAATTTAATGCAGATGAAAACAATGCCTCATGTGACCTCATCTACATGATCATGCTATGCTCATGATATGCTTATGCATGCATGCAAGTTTTGGGGGCCCCCTAGCGCTTCGTTTATTTCTATTGCTCAGGGTCTGCACCTGGCTTTGTACAAGGGGTTACATGCAACAGCGGTAAGGCCTGTACAAAAGGGTGGCTGCCGGGCAGGGCCCGACAGCCGCGCCTTACGGGTAGAACTTACGGAGATGCTCAATGTTCCATGAGTTTTGCAACTGAATGCCATGTCCGGCCTCCAGACGGACTGCGCCAGGTCTGGTGACTCGTACTACCCGGTAAGGGCCTTCCCACTTCGGCGTCAACTTGTTTGTACCCTTGGCAGACTGAACATGCCTAAGGACAAGGTCGCCTTCCTCAAAACCCCGGGCAAGAACCCTGCGGTTGTGATAGCGACGCAGGGCTTGCTGGTAGCGTGCAGCATGCGTAGCGGCCTGGAGACGGTTCTCCTCAAGTAGCACAGCATCGTCACGCCGGTGCCATTCCTGTGCTACTTCACTGTAGGCAAGCACTCGAGGAGATACGAATATGAGTTCTGTGGGGATAACTGCTTCTGCCCCATAGACTAGGGAGAAGGGAGTCTGCCCGGTAGCTCGATTTGGTGTCGTTCTGAGTGACTAAAGAACCACCAGCAGCTCGTCGATCCATCGCCTGCCATGCTTCTACAGTCTATCAAAGGTTCTTGTCTTGAGACCTCGCAGCACTTCAGCGTTCGCCTCTCAGCCTGTCCGTTGCTTCTGGGATGGGCGACAGAGGCTAATGAGATCTTGCTTCCGAGGGCATGAACATATTGTATGAAGGTGTGACTCGTGAATTGGGTGCCATTGTCAGTGATGATTCGGGTAGGCACCCCGAAATGGCACACCAATCCTTTCAAGAACTTGATAGCTGACTATGCGGTCACCTTTCTCACGGGCTCCACCTCTGGCCACTTTGTGAACTTGTCGATAGCGACGAACAAGAACTCAAAGCCCCCGGTAGCATGGGGGAAGGGGCCCAAGATATCAAGCCCCCAGACCGAGAAGGGCCATGACAAAGGGATCGTCTGAAGAGCTTGGGCAGGCTGATGGATGTTCTTGGAGTGGAACTGGCAGGCTTCACATTTGGTGACGAGCTCAACTGCATCTTGGATGGCTGTGGGCCAATAGAAACCTTGCCGAAAGAGGCTTTTCCAACCAGAGCCCTTGATCCAATGTGTGAGCCGCACATACCCTTGTGTACCTCTGCCAATAGTTCCTTTCCTTCCTCCCGGCAAATGCACTTCAATTTCACACCATTGGGCCTCCTTCTGTACAGCGTGTCGTCAACGAACTGATACATACTGGCCCTTCGGGCTACTCTTTCAGCTTCTTCTTGCTCTTCGGGGAGTTCTCCAGTTTGGAGGAAATGGACTATGTGTTGTGCCCAGGTTGGGGCTAGGGGCTCGGCAACAAGGACTAGCTGCACCTCCTCATTCGCAGGAGCGCACTTCTTGACCGCAGGGACTGGTGGTCTGGCGGGATGGTGCAGCTCACTGATCGAAGGGGAGTTGTTCCCGCCAAGCTCTCTGCCGGGAGCCTCGGGAGGCTCTGCCACGTGTGGCTTGCCGGAGTCCAGTTTCCTCCTCTTTCTGGCCATTGTTGCCAGGGATACGGAGGGCAGAGTCAGATGGAGAACAAAAGTCCCTGGTTCCACGGGGAGTTTTTGCGCAGCGCACTTTGACAGATGATCAGCAATGCTGTTTTCCCCACGGGGCACGTGCTCTATTTGCAATCCGTCAAAGCGCTCCTCCAACTTTCTCACTTCCTCGACGTATGCCTCCATCAATGGACTTTGGTAATCCTTGTTGACTTGTCTCACCACAAGTTGTGAATCTCTGCGGATGATCAGCTTCTTGATTCCCAGTTCTATTGCAATCCTGAGACCAGCAAGGAGCCCTTCATACTCTGCAGTATTGTTGGTAGCCTCCTCCTGGGGAAAGTGCATCTGGACAACGTACTTAAGGTGCTCCCCAGTGGGGACAACAAGAAGCACACCAGCACCTGCACCTTGTAGGGAGAAGGCACCATTGAAATACATAATCCATTCTTGGGGCGCTCCCTTGCCAGGGATGATCGTCTCCAATACTTTTTCATCACGAGTTGGTGTCCACTCTATGATGAATTCTGCTAGTGGTCTGCTCTGAATAGTTGACGTGCTTTCAAACTTCAAACCAAAGCTGGACAACTCCAAGGCCCATTCCACAATCCTGCTGGTGGCCTCAGGGTTTCGGAGTATGCGCTGCAAGGGGAAGCGGGTGACAACTGTGATCTCGTGGGCTTGGAAGTAGTGGCGCAGTTTCCTTGAGGCCATGATGAGGCCAAAAATCAACTTTTGCACGCCAGAGTACCTCAATCTAGCTCCTTGTAACAGAGAGCTAACGAAGTACACTGGGCGCTGCACCACTTTCTTCCTTGCCGCAACCATAGAACTACTTCCGCTGCCCTGCCTTTCTTCGCTCTGGACTGACTCTGGTCTTGCCGGGATGGGTTCGCTTTCCTCTTCAGAGGGGACAGTGGTTGTGGCTGCCGCGTCATCCACTTCCCGCTGCGCCACCAGTGCCGCACTAACCACTTGATTGGTTACCGCTAAGTATAGCAGCAACGGCTCTTGTGGTTTGGGAGCGACCAAGGTCTTCAAATCTTGCAGCGCAGCATCTGCCTCTGGGGTCCACTCCACAGGTCCTGCCTTCTTCAAGATTTTGAAGAACGGCAGGGCGCGCTCGGTAGACTTGGAAATGAACCTGCTCAGTGCAGCCATGCATCCAGTCAAACGCCTCACATCCTTGACTGTCTTGGGTGCTTGAATTTGCTCGATAGCCTTGATCTTGTTGGGGTTGGCCTCTATACCTCGATGAGACACAAAGAAGCCAAGTAGCTTGCCGGAGGGAACTCCAAACACACACTTCTCCGGGTTCAGCTTCAAGTTGATCTTGCGCAGATTAGCAAAGGTTTCTACCAAATCCTGGATGAGGGTTGATCTGTCCTTGGTCTTCACCATAATATCATCCATGTAAGCTTTAACGTTTCTGTGTAGCTGGGACTTAAAAGCCAATCTGTACTTCTCTTGCAAAAGTGGATCCGGTGCTCTTTAACCCGAAGGGCATCCGTACAAAGCAGTACGTGCCACATGGGGTTATGAATGTGGTCTTCTCTTCGTCTTCCTTGGACATGAAGATCTAGTGGTATCCGGAGTAGGCATCCAGAAAGGAAAGTAGGTCACACCTGGAAGTGGAATCCATAATCTGGTCGATGCACGGCAAGGGGAACGGGTCCTTCGGGCATGCCTTGTTTAGATCTGTGAAGTCTATGCAAAGCCTCCATTTCCCATTCCCCTTGCGCACCACCACTAGATTTGCTAACCATGTGGGATGTAACACTCCCCTGACCAAACCAGCTGCTTCAAACTTCTTGATCTCCTCGGCAATAAACTGTTGCCGCTCCAAAGCTTGCTTCCGGACCTTCTGCTTGACGGGCCGGGCATGCGGGCAGATAGCAAGGTGGTGCTCGATTACCTCCCTGGGAACACCGGGGATATCAGATGGTTGCCAGGTAAACACATCGATATTTGCCCGCAGGAAGGCAATGAGCGCGCTTTCCTATTTGTCATCAAGGGTGGCACTGATAGTGAAGGTACCATCAGCGCCAGCCAGCCCTGCCGGGACCTTCTTCACAGCAGGTGCAACAGCTTTGGATCTCTTGCTATTGGAACTCTCCGGCAAGTCATCAATAGGCGCGGCATACTCCGGAGAGGCACGCTTCCCGGATTCCTTGCTGGCATCCTTGCTAGCTCTCTTCATTTCTTACTTTCCTTGGCGGGAGCAGTGGTTTCTGCAGCCTCAGCAGCGACCGCCTCCTGGTACATCTTGTCCACGCATATGACTGCGTCCTTCTGATCTAACGGAATGGAAATGACTCCTATCGGCCCTGGCATCTTCAAGGTGTTGTAGGCACAGTGGGATGCCGCCATGAACTTGGCCAGAGCTGGGCGATCAAAGGATTCCGTTGTACGGCAAGGGGAGGTCAACCACGTCAAACACGATCTTCTCAGTCCGGTAGTTTAACTCCCCTCCGAACGTCACTGGCAGCGTGATCTTTCCCTTAGGACGACTCCTGCCGGTGTTAATTCCTTGGAACGTGCCAGTAACCTTGAGCTCCCCATCTGCTATCTGAAGTTTGCTGATGACCTTTGGAGATATCAGATTCAACCCGGCCCCGCCATCAACCAACATCTTTGTGACTTTGAGGTTGCATATTGTTGGTGAGACCAACAATGGCAAGCACCCTACCACGGTGGTGCGGTCAGGGTGATCCTCTTCATCAAAGATGATGGGCGTGCGGGACCACTTGAGCGGCTTTCAAGAATCTACCGCTGGCTCCACGACATTGACTTCACCCGCCCACTATTTAAGTTAGCGATGAGAGGAGTGCAGAGATGCACCCCCATCAATGCACAGAGCATCAGTGGCTTTCTGGAACTCCTGCTCACTGGTTTCCTCTTCATCTCCTCCATCACTCTCATCATTGCAATCCTCCTTCTTATGGCCTCTGGCGGGCTTCCCTTGGGACTGAGGAGCCTTGCCGGGGCGACTTACTCCGCCGCCTCGGCCCTTCCCGCCAGCACCATCCTGGTTTTTCTCTTTATCACGCTTCTCATACTCAGCCCTCTGCTTCTTGACGAGCTGCTCAACCTGATGACACTCCTAAAGGTCATGGCCCTTGGTCCTATGGATCTTGCAGTACGGCACATCACCCTTCCCAGCCTTCTCGGTAGCCGCGGCCGCCCGGCAGTCAGTGCACGTGGCAACTTCCTTACCGGGGGCCTCGGCCTTGGCCTTCTTGCCGGTACTAGGTGTGGTTGATCCTTCAACGACCATCACAACTTTCTCCTTGCGCTTCTTATTGTGTTTCTTGTTCTTCTTCTTCTGACTGGTGGCCTCGTCGTCATCATCTGAATCGATGTCGATGCCATCCTCTTCACTGAGAAGTCGCCTTCCCTCCTCTATGCGAGCACACTTATCCACCAGAGTGTATAACTCATTCACAGTCTTGGGCAGCCGCAAGTTCATTTTGGAACGTATCCTGCGGTTGCGCACGTTGGACTGGAATGCGGCTATCACAGCTACCGGGTGGATATCTGGGATGTTCCTGTGCATTCGACTAAACCTTTGCATGTACTTCCGTAGACTTTCTCCTTCCTTCTGCGGGAGGAGCTACAGATCGCTGGGCCGCCCTGGTTCTTGGTGGCCTCCCGTGAAGGCGCCAACAAACTCATGGCACAGGTCAGCCCAGGTCGAAATGGAGTTCTTCGGCAGGTGCATTAGCCAAGACCTCACATTTGGCTTGAGTGCCAAAGGGAAGTAGTTGGCGAACACCTTCTCATCTCTTCCCCTGGCAGCTTGAACAGCGATGGTGTAGATGCTTAGGAACTCTGCCGGGTTCAATCTCCCATCGTACATCTCTGGTATCTCTAGCTTGAACATGCAGGAAGATGGCCAACGGACTTGCCGCAGTTCATGCATGAAGGTGGGGCACCCAACCTCGAAAGGTAGGTACCCACCCTCACCGGGTGCAGGCTTGTCGACATCGCGGCCATTGCGCCTATCAGACTGGCGGTCGGTGTCGCGGCGCCGCTCGATGGTGACGCGCGCGTCTTCCCCTCGCCTGTCTTCCTGGGCCTGCCGCTGGTCTCGACGTGCACGAGGGCCGAAAGAAGCCATGGAGACGTCGTCGGGTTCTTGATCGCGTGGCTCCGGCCGTGGCCCCTGCGCAGGCTGCCGCAGAGGGGACTGCACCGTGGGGGTGGCCCATTCGGCACGGTCAGCAGCGCGGGCCATTATCGTCGCCTGGGGAGGCCGTGGCGGGCCGGCTCGCTGTGATCCTCTAGCATCGGCAAAACCAATCAGGCTCTGAATGGTGGCTCTCCACTCATCCATCTGATCGGCTGCCGGCGGAAATCTCAACAGCAGCTGGGCCTGCGCCATAGCCTCCGAAGCGGTGCTTGGCATGGATGCCGACGTAGACCGTAGCGTCGCCTGGCTCCTCATGGTGCCGGTAGTAGCTACGCCGTGTTCTCATCGTCGTGAGCCCGTCGCCAGGGTGGTGTAGTGACGAGGTGGAGGCGCTTGAGGGCCAGCGGCTCCGTTTGGCGCATCGGCTGGGGCAGCTCGTTACGGGAGTGGCGCACGCCCTGCGGCCGTGCCCGCGGTGGGTGCGGCCAGAGAGTTATGATTCGCCCCAGAGCGAGTGCCACCGCTACGGCTGTGCCCTTCAGCTGGGCGGAGAGGTGCAGACGGAATGATTTCTCCACCCGTACCTCGTGGGGCGTGGCCGCTGGGATGCTGTTGGTGATGTCCTTCCCCGGTGCCTTCTGCCCTCATTTCAGTCGCAGGGGAGGTGGGGACAACGACGCCTGCGCCGGCCACGTCCCCCGCAGCGTCTATGTCTCCGTGCGTCCCCGTAGACCCACGGCGTCGGTGGCCGCGTGCGACGGGGCCTTCGAAGTGGATGGATGGGCTGCAGCACCGGGCTTCTTCTTGGGCGCCATGGATGATGGAGCCGTCGATGAAGAAGATGATGAAAATGATGCGCTGCGTACGCTTCTCGGGTTCGCACAAGCGCAGCCCCCTACCTGGCGCGCCAAAGATGTCGTGGGAAACCACGGCTACCTATGGGGCCATCAGCCCCTTGTGGTTCGGCAGGGGGGATGAGCACATTGCACAAAGAGCGGAGAACATAGCGCAGCATGGCAGAGATCACACGGGCAGTTTTACCCAAGTTCGGGCCACCGCGAGGCATAGAACCCTACTCCTGCTTTGGTGGATTGATGGTTGATTGTGGTGGAAACACAGCACGCCTGTCCGGCCCAGGCCCGGGGGCTCCTGTCGGTGTAATAAACAGGGGGGTGTTCACTACCCCTGGACACGCACCGGCAAGTCGCAGCCTCCAGGCGGGAAGGACATGGCAGAGGAGGAATCCACCCAAGAGTACATTCGAAGCCCGGTTCCCGGCAAGGTCTACTTGCCGGGAATGGGTCTGCGCAACGCCGGCAAGGCAGAGCTGGCAAGACAAGACTCCAGGCGGATCGACCAGAAGATCAAGTCTACTACTGCCGGCGAGATCAGGGCCAGCAAGCTCAGGACTCGACAAGACTAAAGATAAGGCCCCGGCAAGGTTCTTGCCGGGATGACCAGCTGAACCCGGCAAGGCTTGCCGGGGGACAGCTAGACTGGAGACAAGGCCCCGGCAAGGTTCTTGCCGGGATGACCAGCTGAACCCGGCAAGGCTTGCCGGGGGACAGCTAGACTGGAGACAAGGCCCCGGCAAGGTTCTTGCCGGGATGACCAGCTGAGCCCGGCAAGGTTCCTGCCCGGCAAGGTTATGCCACTATGCTGCTGCTCCAGTGCGGCCGCCAGCATGGCACTCTGGACCCTTCTCCAGGCATGCGTGGCGGAGCACTGTGCCAAACGGCGCTGATAGGATGGCCCCTTTTCCCATCCCCAAGAAGCTAAGGGACACCTAGATAGAGCATTTAATGCGCTTGTCCTGACCCGTCAGTGATAAGCATGTAAATGTTGTAGCAGAGTACTTGCCGTGGCAAGGTACTTGCCCCGGCAAGTCATTGGCTGTGACAAGGTATTGGCTACGGCAAGATAGCAGCTGCGGCAAGGTACTTGCCCCGGCAAGTTACCTTGCGCGGCAAACTATGGGCTGCGGCAAGCTGTCAGGTGCGGCAAGGTCTTGCCGCGGCAAGCGTTACTGTACCACTGTGCTACTGTGCTGCTGCTCCAGTGCCTCTGCCAACGTGGCGCTCTGGATCCTTCCAAGCGTGTGTGGCAGGGCACTGTGTAGACGGCGGTGCACTGTAGCTAGCGGTGCAGGAGCAGGTGGGATAGGCTTTTCCCACGTCCAAGACGTCCGGGTACATGTATCTGGACAGCAAAGGCATGGGCATTTAATGCCCTTGTCCCCTGCCGTCAGTGGTAGGTAGGACATGTCATCCTGGTAATAGTGGCCTTACTGTAGCAGCTTTCCACCTCTACCTTTACTGTTTACCACCTGTTGGTGACCCCTTTGTGCGTATAAAAGGAGGCCCATAGGCAACAAAGGGGAGGGACTGAAAAAGGGAGAACTCCAGTATTGTACGCAGCTACTCGGTACTGTAGCGCTCCTGGAGCTAGAACAATCATATAGATAGTAAACCAAAAAAGCAGGAGTAGGGTTTTACGCATCCGTGCGGCCCGAACCTGGGTAAATCTCTCTCGTGCACTGTCGTGTTCTACGCTAGATTTGCTCTTCGTGCGACCGTCTCTCCCTGCCGAACGTAAAGGGGTCCTTCCCTGGGCCCCATAGGTGATCGCGGATTCATCCCCGACATCTTTGGCGCGCCAGGTAGGGGGTGAGGGGCTGCGCGAACCTAATCTGGCGATCAGCGCGGCAGTTTCTTCATCATCTTCACCGCCATAGCGTCCAAGAAGAAGGGCCTGTACCTTCGCAAAAAGCTAAGTTTTAAAGCTTTAATTACTTTCTGCTATTAAGTCTTATCCTGGACGATATTTTTGTGCATAACCTGTGCGCGAAGGAGCGCTCCTGAAACATTCTGCGCTCCTGGTTGTTTTGGGTCCGCCCAACAATGCAGACGCAGCTGCGATTGTTTCTAAGGCGTTAAGCTCCCGAAGAGGCGGCGTTCTCGATAGGCTGCTGAACAGGACCCGATCCTAAGCGCCATCGACCGGAACGTGCGCATTCGGGGAGTATTCCAGCAAGCGTGGGGGGCTCACTGTGCAAAAATGCAGTCGTTTAAGGAGAAGGACTTAGCGAGTTTTATTCTAAGGTTCCTGCGTAAACCCGTATGCTGAGGAGCCTTCCCGGGGCTAGTCGCGCTCCTAGTTGCCTCGAGTCCGCTCGGCAACCTGAGCAGCTGCGCCAGAGCCGGGAAGGTAAACCTTTTCGGGAGGCGGCGTTCCCGGCATGCTGCTAAGGATCCGTTCCTCAAAGCGCTGCTGACTGGATCGTGCGCACCGGAAAGTGTTCCGGCAAGCAAGGGAATATTCAGCAGGAGTCAAGATTGCAGCGAATTCGACATTAACCAGAAGCTAATCAACTTGTTGTGCTCAAACGCTGTTGTGGCATTTCATGCCCAGTCAGTGTTGCAGGAACACGCATGGAAGGCGAGCTCGGGGGCTGGCAACGCCCCAGAGAGTAACCCCCTGAAGAGCCTCCCCGGCAACAAGCTTGCCGGAAGCTGGCGTTGAGAACATCAAGGTTCTCCGCCAGAGTCAAGAGCCTCCCCCGGCAACAAGCTTGCCAGAAGCTGGCGTTGAGAACGTCAAGGTTCTCCGCCAGAGTCAAGAGCCTCCCCGGCAACAAGCTTGCCGGAAGCTGGCGTTGAGAACGTCAAGGTTCTCCGCCAGAGTCAAGAGCCTTCCCGGCAACCCCTTGCCGGAAGCTGGCGTCGAGAACGTCAAAGTTCTGCGCCAGAGTTAAGAGCCTCCCTTGCCGGGGGCTCCGACAACCACTCTTTGAGCAAGAAACAAGCTCGGGGGCTAGCGGCGCCCTAGCAGAAAAAGCTAAGTTGCACAGATTTTTTGGCAATTGCATTCATTTTTCTGTCCTCACTCGCTTCTTACACCTACACGCGAAGGAGCCTTCTCGGGGCTAGTTGCGCTCCTAGTCGCCTCGAGTCTGCTCGGCGATGTGAGCAGCTGCACCAGAACCGGGAAGGTAAACCTTTCCGGGAGGCGGCGTTCCCGGCGAGCTACTAAGGACCCGATCCCCAAGCGCCGCTGCCTGGAGCGTGCACACCGGAAAGCTTTCCAGCAAGCGTGGGTCGTCTTGATTGATTCCTCGTTCTCGTATATCGACCTGCACGCGAAAGGACCTTGCCGTGGTTAGTCCGCGCTCTGGTTTTGCCTCGAGTCCACTCGGCAAACTTAGCAGCTGCGTTCTGGCCCGGCAAGTCGCCTTGCCGGCGGCGGCGTTTCCAGCAGGCTGCTAAAGACCCGCACCTAGCGCTCGCAGCAAGCGTGCGCACCAGCAGGGTTTCCAGACAGCGTAGGGTACAAGATACGTGCAAGGACGGAATCAATCAAGGGGGAAGCATGCATTCATTTAGCATGAAGGAATATCTCTTGTGCCATAAAGCTTGGCCTAATCAAGGTAAATTGTTTCTTTATGCGTGCCATTGCAGCAACAGGGTTGCGACCTCCAGGCAGGAGGAACGGCAGGGAACAGATCTACATGTTGCCGGTGTGCGTCGTTGGGCCTAGCCCGGACAACCACTGTGCACGCCTGTCCGGCCCAGGCCCGGGGGCTCCTGTCGGTGTAATAAACAGGGGGGTGTTCACTACCCCTGGACACGCACCGGCAAGTCGCAGCCTCCAGGCGGGAAGGACATGGCAGAGGAGGAATCCACCCTAGAGTACATTCGAAGCCCGGTTCCCGGCAAGGTCTACTTGCCGGGAATGGATCCGCGCAATGCCGGCAAGGCAGAGCTGGCAAGACAAGACTCCAGGCGGATCGACCAGAAGATCAAGTCTACTACTGCCGGCGAGATCAGGGCCGGCAAGCTCAGGACTCGACAAGACTAAAGATAAGGCCCCGGCAAGGTTCTTGCCGGGATGACCAGCTGAACCCGGCAAGGCTTGCCGGGGGACAGCTAGACTGGAGACAAGGCCCCGGCAAGGTTCTTGCCGGGATGACCAGCTGAACTCGGCAAGGCTTGCCGGGGGACAGCTAGACTGGAGACAAGGCCCCGGCAAGGTTCTTGCCGGGATGACCAGCTGAGCCCGGCAAGGTTCCTGCCCGGCAAGGTTATGCCACTATGCTGCTGCTCTAGTGCGGCCGCCAGCATGGCACTCTGGACCCTTCTCCAGGCATGCGTGGCGGAGCACTGTGCCAAGCGGCGCTGATAGGATGGCCCCTTTTCCCATCCCCAAGAAGCTAAGGGACACCTAGACAGAGCATTTAATGCGCTTGTCCTGACCCGTCAGTGATAAGCATGTAAATGCTGTAGCAGAGTACTTGCCCCGGCAAGTCATTGGCTGCGACAAGGTATTGGCTACGGCAAGATAGCAGCTGCGGCAAGGTACTTGCCCCGGCAAGTTACCTTGCGCGGCAAACTATGGGCTGCGGCAAGCTGTCAGGTGCGGCAAGGTCTTGCCGTAGCAAGCGTTACTGTACCACTGTGCTACTGTGCTGCTGCTCCAGTGCCTCTGCCAGCGTGGCACTCTGGGTCCTTCCAAGCGTGTGTGGCAGGGCACTGTGTAGACGGCGGTGCACTGTAGCTAGCGGTGCAGGAGCAGGTGGGATAGGCTTTTCCCACGTCCAAGACGTCCGGGTACATGTATCTGGACAGCAAAGGCATGGGCATTTAATGCCCTTGTCCCCTGCCGTCAGTGGTAGGTAGGACATGTCATCCTGGTAATAGTGGCCTTACTGTAGCAGCTTTCCACCTCTACCTTTACTGTTTGCCACCTGTTGGTGACCCCTTTGTGCGTATAAAAGGAGGCCCATAGGCAACGAAGGGGAGGGACTGAAAAAGGGAGAACTCTAGTATTGTACGCAGCTACTCGGTAGTGTAGCGCTCCTGGAGCTAGAACAATCATATAGATAGTAAACCAAAAAAGCAGGAGTAGGGTTTTACGCATCCGTGCGGCCCGAACCTGGGTAAATCTCTCTCGTGCACTGTCGTGTTCTACGCTAGATTTGCTCTTCGTGCGACCGTCTCTCCCTGCCGAACGTAAAGGGGTCCTTCCCTGGGCCCCATAGGTGATCGCGGATTCGTCCCCGACACTTGTACCTCCTACTAGTTGATACCTTGGTTCTCTAACTGAGGGAAATACTTATCTCTACTTTGCTGCATCACCCTTTCCTCTTCAAGGGAAAAACCAACGCAAGCTCAAGAAGTAGCAACACCTTAAAGATGTTTTTGCTCGACAAAGGGTTCAAACTAGGATCCACAGATCCCACACTTTTTACTCGTGCAGTTGACAATGATTTATTTGTTTGTCAAATCTATCTGGATGATATTATCTTTGGCTGTACTAATAATGCATGCAGCTTAGAATTCGGGAAAATGACGTCCGATAAATATCAAATGTCCATGATGGGTGAACTCAAATTCTTTCTTGGACTGCAAATACGTCAACAAGCGAATGGTATCTTCATTTCCCAGGAGAAATATCTGAAGGAGTGCCTGAAGAAGTTCAAAATGCAAGATTCCAAAATGAAGGGCTATAAAACTCCCATGCCCACAAATGGTAAGCTAGATGCAGATGTGTATGGTAAGGACTACGATCAGAAAGCCTATCGTTCAATGATTGGATCTCTTCTTTATCTCTGTGCATCAAGACCTGACATTATGTTGAGTGTTTGCATGTGTGCCCGCTATCAAGCTGCACCGAAAGAATCGCATCACCAAGCGGTTAAGCGCAATCTAATATATTTGGCTCACACCCCCACCTTAGGTTTATGGTATCCTAAGGGAGCACAGTTTGATCTTGTTGGATATTCAAACTCAGATTGGGCTGGTGACTTGGTTGATAGGAAATCTACTTCGGGGACATGTCATTTCCTTGGTAGATCTTTGGTCTGTTGGTCTTCAAGAAAGCAGAATTGTGTTTCTCTATCTACGGCTGAGGCCGAATATATTGTAGCTGGCTCTTGTTGCACTCAGTTATTGTGGATGAAGCAGACACTGAAGGATTATGTCATCAAGGTCAAGCATATACCACTTTATTGTGATAATGAGAGTGCCATCAAAATTGCACACAATCCTGTGCAGCATTCTCGTACAAAGCACATTGCCATCAGACATCACTTTATTCGTGATCATGTGGCCCGAGAGGATATCGTTATCAATCACGTCAAGACCGAAGACAATCTCGCTGATATTTTCACCAAGCCTCTGGACGAGAAAAGATTATGTGCACTACGGTGTGAGCTAAATATCCTAGACCTCGCAAACGTGCAGTAAGCTAGACTCGGCACCCGTGCTAACACTTCCACATCTTTGAAAGGAATGGGTGCATAACACTCGAAGAGTCTGAAACTTTCGAAAAAGTGAAAGTTTCTTTCTGAGAGTGAATACATTAACGAAGAACTAGACTAATCGGGTGCCATGATAATTGTGCGACGCTCGGGGTCATATAGTTCTTATACAGTGGGTTACGCCACCATAATTTTCCTTCGATGAGTTTCTCCTCGATTCGATGGATTTGATTTCTGTTCGAATGCATTTCTCTCATAGCTATTTGCTCGCTTTCATGTGTTTTCTGCTGAGTGAAATGCCTAGGACCCTGTTTTTCCCTCTGATCTATCTCTTCCAGTCTATGTTGTTCCGTTGCAAATGCTCAACTTTATTTGGAACGAAACTTATTTGGTGCCCTTGACCAAGATATTGTTTCGGACCGAACTTTAATCTGTTTTGGTGAAAGCCATCCAAAGTTTGGGCTTTCCCGCCCAAGTCAGGACCATGTTCTATGACAGTTGCCACGTGCTATACATCAACAGCCAGTCCATCCTATCTGTTGAAGGGCAATCGTCCCTAACTAGAGACAATTCGATCAAATCCTCTGCGTGCGGTTATTTTCCTCGCCCTTATATAAAAACCGTGTCGCACCCCTCGTCCTCCTTACCTTCTTTCTCCTCGCTCCCTCTCTCCACCGAATCCCTCACGGCTCTGCTCCTCCTTGAGCTCGACGCCGATGACCCCTTCACCGCTTAGCTACCGAAAAGAGGTCACCGGAGTCATTCCACGCCGCTGCAGGACATCTTCTTCCTCGCGCCGCCGTAGTCGCTGCACGTCACCAAGCTAGGGTACGTGTAGTTCGTGCTCGAACGTCTTTCCTTCTGATTTGAGTTCGTCTGTGGTTAATTTTCATCGATTTTACCGCTTATCTTAGATCTAAGTTTTTACTTCTCTAGTGTGGATGTGGTTTGTAGTTATTCCTCGCATCCAAATCTGTCAGATCTAGGGTTTGTGATTATGCTTCGCTCGAATGAAATGACTAACTCGCTGTCTAGTACTTTTCTTCAGACTTACTAGCTCGATCTATATATTTCATTCTATCGAAACATCTCTCAAAATCTGTATCTGATTCTTCCTCAAAATGTTTTTGTTCGAGAAAATCTTTCGATATGAGCATTTGTGACATGTCCCCATTTTCCCTCATACCTATTCTCTTTCACAGGTCAATGCAGTCTGTTGAAGATTCTGCTAAGATTCACAGTATGGCTGATGATGAAGAGGCTTTCATGGGAACAACTGACGAGTCCAAAGCGCCAAAGGGCCCAATGGCAGGCCCATCAACAAGCAAAAGAAAACGAGCCAAACTAAATGCAAATGAGCAAGAAGCAGATGCACCGAAGAAGAGGAGAGGTGGCAGACAACCAATCAAAAACACAGCTGGGCTCGTTTCTCATGATGAATATAACACCGTTCGATGAGAAGATTCCAATCAGAGAAAAGGCCGTGTGCAAAAGATTCGGCACCACTGGGTAAAGAAATGGTTTAACTACAAGATGGTTCACCCTCGGTACGCCAGGAACTTTGCCTTCCATCCCCCATGGGGTGACTGTCGCGAGATTGGACTCATTCGAGCAGGTGGACGTCAGCAAAGACCTCCACCACCTCCTGATGCTCATGAAACTTCCATCAAGACTCCGGATTTGTATCCCGAAGAAAAGGCCACGCTCCTCAAGAATGTTGAGAAGCGTGCCAAGAAGGCCGCAAAAGATCAGGCAAAGGAAGAGGAAAATCGTCGTCTTATCAAATCAGACGTCGAGAAGAGAAAGGCTGAAGGAAAAGACGAACGCAGAATGAAAAATAAGCATGATCCAAAATCTGCTGCTCTGAAGAAAAAGAGCGCCCCGAGGAAAAGGCTGCGAAGCCAGTTGAACCTGAAAGTGATTCCCCTGATCAAGATGATCCACCAC
This sequence comes from Thinopyrum elongatum, assembly GCA_011799875.1. Lineage (NCBI taxonomy): Eukaryota > Viridiplantae > Streptophyta > Magnoliopsida > Poales > Poaceae > Thinopyrum > Thinopyrum elongatum. The sequence goes on from CM022300.1 coordinate 411,576,981, forward strand.
ACACTCGAGAGGAAATTGATGCAACTCTCTCTCTGAACATGTGAATGTGACCACATCCACTATTCTACCAGATCTTCTCATGGATGTCGTCCCAGTCGCACCTCCGAAGAAGAACCCTTTGAAGAGGAAGACCCCACCAACCACTGTCACCATGGTTGACAAGGTGAACACCGAACCTCATCCTGATGCAATTAATTTGCAAGATTTGGTGGTCGAAGCCCCTGTTCGCACAACAAAGCCAGGAGAAAAGATTCCGAAAGATAAATTGAAGCAAATCAAAGGGCCAGATGCCAAGCAGAAGGTTCCCAAACTGACTCAACCTCTGGTTTCCATGCCTCCGAGCGAACAAAATGTGGCTCAGACTGCTTTCTCTACTCCGTCGACTGCACCGATTGAAAGAGACACTACTGCACCTCATTCTTTTGATCATCAGTTCATCATGGAGTAGCTAGACCGTTTTGTTGAAAATTTATTTGATGGAGAAGTGGCATCTTTGCCAATTCCTTCTGAAGTTATCTCTCAAGCTTCTGTTCTGATCGAAGATGTGAGAAATGATTCAGTTGTGATAAATGACCTCATTGGTCAACTAAAGGAGCTTGACAACTGCACGAAAGCTACTCAGTCCAAGTTTGTCATCAGGCAGCTTGAAGAATCTTATGATGATATCAATAAGGAGTTGAAAGTTCTTCATCACAGAAGGCTGGGATTTCATTCGGATCTGGACCAAATCATTCATAAAATTTGCCTTGATCACCAAGCAAATGTGACTGGTTACAATGATCTGGTCAAAGGACACATTGATCCTTTGAAGAAGAAAAAAATTGCAAAGAAGAATGCTCCTCCTCCTCCAGAAGCTGACACTCAGAAAGAAAATTCTCCTGTGCAAGCTAATTCTTTGGTTCCTCAAGAACCTATTGTACATGAGCCATCTTCGCCAAGGCCAACTGAAGCAGTGCCTGTGGTTTCTCCCGCTCATGAAGAAAATCCAACTCAGCATCAAGTGTCCGAAGAAGGAGAGATTCCTCGGGCAGAACGACGAGATTCTTCTGTCCTTGATGAACCTAAAGATTCGGTTCCTCCCTCTACTCCTCCACCTTCAGAAGCAATTCCTCCGCAGCCCCAAATGATTGATAAAGCTTCGGTGCCTGACTTTGCCCCTGCACAAGTGGCAAATCCCTCACCCTTGAGGATCTCACTCATCACAGCTTGAAGACCCTCAGATGTTAATCCTTCTGTAGGTAACTCACCATCAGCTCATCATTTGGATTCCGTCATCTATGGCGATGAAGTACTTTTTGTTGAAGTTGAACTCAAGTACCCCTATCCTCGCGAGCGACTGCCTTTGTTTTCCACCGGCGTCGGCATCAAAGGGCCTCTGTTCAACATAAATACTCACCCAGTTTTCTTTCAAGAGAGTCCTTACAACAAGCCCAGGACATCTGATTCTCCTCGATTTTGGACTCAGGAGGAGGCGATATACTACTGTCGTATTCTATATGATAGCCTGAAGATTTTCCCTCATGAGTTCCCAGACTTTGCAGCTATGAAGAGCATCGGATGCTTCAATCAAATTCTACAAGACATCAAAGACTATGGTCTCACTCATGTCTTAGGCTATCAGCATCCATGGAATAGGGAGATCATTCTTCAGTTTTATGCAACTTTATATATCTCCGGCGTCGAGTCAGATAGCACACAATGGATTATGGAATGGATGATAGAAGGAAAATGAATCAAATGCTCTGCTATGGATTTTGTCTCTCATTTTCATTTCCCTCGATTTGAACATGGAAAAACTGAGATTCAGGTTCATAACATTGATGCAGTCACTGATGAAGATTTCTGTTGCACAATGGATGAGGAAAAGATTCGTGACTACCATGGTTCTCCTCTGCCTGAACATTTGACTTTCGACAATCAGACTCTCTACCACATTCTCACATATACCATCTGTCCGCTGGCTGGGATGAATACTGATAATGCCATATCTGATGTTCTTCGGAACACCATCCATGCCATCTCACAAGGTTACATCTTCGATGTCGAAGACATGTTCTTACGCATCCTAATGGACTCAGCTCAGTGTCCTAAAACAATCAAAGTATTCGCACCATGGATTCAGAAAGTGGTTGACTATGCTATGAAAACCGAATATCTTGCTAAAGTCAGTCACAAAAGTTTCATTCCTCCTGTGCATGATACACTGAAAGTTATGGAAGATTTTTCTTCAGGAAAAGCACCTGTGTCAAGCACTTCCGATTATCATCACACCTTCAATGGACCAAAGCTGCCCAAGCGTGATCGTCTGCCGAACACTCAACCTCCTTCACATCTTGAAGTGAGCATGCGCACTCAACAGTTGCTACTGAAGCATATGGCCGAAGACTGCCATGAGAAAGAACATCTGGTTGCCGAACTCAATGCTATTCACAACCGAACAAAAGTTGTGCATATGATTACAGCAGAAAACAAGAAGCGCTTATGGAAATTGCTTCAGGAATTTTTCTCCAAAAAGCAACTCAGCAATTCTCACCTTCAAGAACTCTGTCAGTACATTGACCAAGGGTTTACTGATGAAGTTTTCAAGATCGCTCCACTCCACCTTTGGCAGCTCGTGAGCCTACAATGAATTTACTTCAAATTCAGCTGCCCAATTTGCTACATGAATCAGAAGCCACTTTACCGACTGTCAAACCTTCTGAAGAAAATCATCTGTCTCGCAAGTGTAATGAGGCTGATCCCAATGTACCTTCCCCATCCAAGACCAAAGTCAGTCTCGAAGGATCAACTGATGCTGCCGCTGAAGATGAAGATGTTCCTCACACTTCCGAGTCAGAAAATTCGTCAGATAGTTCCTCAGGCGATGCCTCAGAGTGAATCATATTCACAGTTTCTCACTCATGTTTTTCAACACCTTTTTGACACTAGTTAACAAAAAGGGGGAGAATAACATCGAGAGTTTGATAGATTTGCTCTGTTGGATTTGGTGTTTGTGTTTTTCTTGCTCTATCCTTTCAGACAATTACGCCATTTCATGTGATGTGATGTAAAACTTCTGTTATGGGCTGTAATATTAATAATCCCACATGCTACACTATTCTCTCTCTCGTAGCTTTTGTTTTGCAGGTGAAATTGTTAACAGAAGTTATGAATAATTGCACTTCACTCTCATTGGATTATCTATCATCAGTGCAAATCATTACCTCGTATGATTGAAAATTCTCCACACTCTCAAATGAATTGCAAGGAATTCTATTGTATATCAATTAACCCTGCATACATCTAGGGGGAGTATATTTCATCATCGAGTTAAGTAACACAAGTTCACTCTTGTTCGATTTACAATTTACTTATCTATCTTCACTTCGATGATTATCTGTTTTGTCAACAACTGTCCAAAAAGGGGGAGATTATAGATGCAATGATAGGCCCCTTATGTTTTGGAGTTTGTTGACATAAACAGTTTGGGACTTATGTGTTTGCTAGTGCACACAAAGTAACAAGTCCCTGGAGTAATCGAGGAGTTTGATGAAAATGATGAAGATAATCTCCCTGTGTAGCAGCGAAGGTTATCAACAAAGATAAAGCTAACAAGAGTGACCCCCTAAAAATTGCTGAAGTCTAAGCAATTTTTTTGGTGATTGTTCGAAGCAAATGACTGCGCTCGAGGAAGAATGAAGACGAAGTGAAGACGTAACATTTATTTCATTGTTCTTCTTCTTTCATTGAGTCATAGGACCACCGTACTATTAAGAGGGGTATAGCATTTCGAAGCTTTGCTTCTCTGATGCTAAACCCTAACCTATGAAAGTTGTGAGTGAAATCTCTTTGTGTTCTGAGCAAATACTTGCCAGCAAGAGACTGTGATCTTCTTCGCTGTGAGAGATTTGCCTTGGACCAAGAAGTTAGCATTACTTGTTTCTCAAGTAATGTTACTGTTGCTCCAAAATCTGACCGTTGTGAACGCGTCGGTTGGCCATTGGCTGGACCCCATGTCCAAAATGGTCATTTCCCATCTGGGAAGGCTGCGACTATAAATAGCCACACGGCACCGGCTTTGTCCGGTGGCTGCTCCGTTTGATTCTGAGAAGATTGTTGAGCAACCCCCGCTCTGAGCGATTTGAGTTTAAAATCCACCGAGAGAAAAACCCTAGAGCCGAAGAATTAGATAGTGGTTCAGCATCGCTGGAATCTAAGTTTAGTACGCTCCGCCTATTACTCTTGAGAGCTGCAAACTCTCTAGACAGTTAGGTGTCAATTTCTTCAGAGACCAAGAGTGATTGTGGTTCTCGAAGAAGAAGTCTATATAGGTTTGGAGATCGCCTTCAAGTATCTACCACAAGTGATCGGCATCGGTTGATGAATCGATTGTCGAGGAGAATAGGGTGAAGAGAGTTTATCCTCCGTGTTAAGTCACAGCCCCTCCAACCAGACGTAGTCCTTGTGCAGAAGGACAAACTGGTCGAACAAATACCTTGTTGCCATCGAGCACCTTCGGTCACCTTTGTTTCTCAAGTTTACCTTCGACGCATTCTATTCATGTAATTTACTTTTTTGCATGCTTTAGTTTAACTTCGGTCATCTGTTGTAGTTCTTCTTAGTCTGTTTATAGTTTATTCCGCTGCTGGGTTCTGAGAGATTTATGTTTTCCGAAGAAAATTTAAAACTCCCATTCACCCCCCTCTGGTAGACATACTTCGTTCCTATAGGTACGCTTAGTAACATACAGATCATTAACTATGCATCCAACATATCCTGCTTAAAAGGAGGAAAGGTATTATTTATTCAGAACATGGCAGAAAAATATATAGTGCGCATAAATTGGTAAATAGAATTTGTTACTGCCTAGGAACGGAGTCAGAAAATGAAATCACAATTGGTTGCTTAAATAGTGATCAATTAGTCAAAACAAATACCCCGATTTTGCTAAGTAATATGCCAGCATGGAGAAAGTTGAAAGGACACTAACCCCGATCAGACTTTGATCGGCTGATGACATCGGGAAAGTAAACATCCATGTTAATTAGACCAGGCTGTGGTGCACGCACTAGAATTTTATTGCCAGCTTTTAGTTCATAACACTTAGACATTTTTCTCCAAAGTCCGCATCAGAATAGGAGTGACCATCTGTATCAAGTTCTAGCTAAATGTCATTGTAAATCCATGTTGCGTTGTCAATATGACATCCATGGAGTCATCAACAAAGTAAAGCCCATGATTTCCTTCTACTCCTGTTCTTGCAAAGCAAGGGATGTACCGCTTGAAATGAAAATTAAGAATATATAATTAAAAATAGATAGTGTAACAAAGATTTGATGCAAATATGAGAGTGACTAAATGAACAATACATCATAAATTTGCCTAATATAGGGGGAAAATCAGCTTCGACATCTAGGCTGCACGTGGCACCGTACCTTTTATCCAAATGTAGCAATAGACGGTATATGTTCACAAATTTAGGCCATGCCGACCGTGGTAGGGTGAGATTGAACATACCAAGCGCTCCCTGAAGTCATCCGGAATGGTGAGATAGAACTTCGTTTCCGATTGGCCGCGAGCACACTTGCCCGATTTGTGCTCGCACTGTGGACACATGAATGAAAACCCTCGAATCAACTAGAAGAAAAGTGAATCCACGGCGATTTCCGCCGGTTGATTAACAGCGACGGACGGACTGCGATAAGAGATGAGTGAATATTTCACTAAATTGATTGCCTTCTCCATGAGAAAACTCCCTGCCCAATCTCGCAGAAAACCCCAATCGACCAGAGTCTAGAATGTCGGTGCAAGTAGGTGCAGATAGGCGGCGGCAAGCGGTAGGGGCGAAATCCCGTGCCGTTTGGAGCGCGACCTCCGCCCGCCGACGACAGCCATTGAGCTTAGGGTGGCCTCCGCGACAAAAGTTGATAAGGTGCATAGTTGCGGAGGAGTCCGCGGCGAGTGGGTGAGGACGAAGTGGGCGAGGGTTTTCTCTTTCCTTTTGCATTGTGGGTGAACACACACGGTTCACAGAGGCCACGGAGAGGAATCGTGTGCGATAGTAAATCACCGAGATTGAAGGGGAATCCAAATTTCCTTTGTCCTTTGTCCATGAGTTTTTTCCTATGATGAACATAAACCCTGCAAATCATCGTGTTCAAACTTGGCACTTTTCCAGGTTCATTTACCATATTTAGGGGATTATGTGCATTTTCTAGACATTAATGCACATAATTCAAATTCAAACAATCGGTGCATGAAAAGGTGCACAAGAACAGTCTGGAAAACCATGCTCGTGCTATTTAGTAAATTCTCATGCCTTTTACAAGGAATGGGCAGAGATTTCACGGAAATGTTTGGCAATAGTCAACCACAAACACGTCGTTTATTGGTTTTTAAACTATAGAAAAATGAAATACATGCTTGAAAAACATGACGGCTGGCATGGTGCCATGGTATGGCCTCACCATGCCCTGGTAAAAAATTGAGATGGTTTGGCTTATGTCGTCGTGCACACCCTTCATAAATCGAACCATCACCGAGGAAGTTTTATGGTTTTGAGGGGGAAATCACCAAGATTGAAGGGACTGGGAATCCAAATTTCCTTCCTAGTTTGTCATTCAGTTTTTTCTACAACAAACATACACCCTCCAATGCAACGTCTTCAAATTTGGCATTTTTCCGGGCTCATTTACCATATTTAGGGGATTATGTGCATTTTCTAGGCATTAATCCACATAATTCAAATTTGAACAATTGGTGCATGAAAAGGTGCACAAGAACGGTCTGGAAAACCATGCTCGTGGTATTTAGTAAATTCTCATGCCTTTTACAAGGAATGGGCAGAGATTTCAAAGGAATGTGTGGCAATAGTCAACCACAAACACGTTGTTTACTGGGTTATCAACTATAGAAAAATGAAATACGTGCTTGAAAAACATGACGCCTGGCATGGTGCCATGGTATGGCCTCATCGTGCCCTGGTAAAAACCTGAGAAGGTTTGGTTTATGTCGTCATGCACGCCCTTCATAAATTGAACCATCACCGAGGAAGTTTCATGGTTTCGGGGGGAAATCACCAAGATTGAAAGGGAATCCAAATTTCCATCGTAGTTTGTCATTCAGTTTTTTTCCAACGATCAACATACCCCCTCCAATGCAACGTGTTCAAATTTGGCATTTTCCCGGGCTCATTTACCATATTTAGGGGATTATGTGCATTTTCTAGGCATTAATGCACATAATTCAAATTCAAACAATCGGTGCATGAAAAGGTCCACAAGAACAGTCTGGAAAACCATGCTTGTGCTATTTGGTAAATTCTCATGCCTTTTACAACGAATGGGCAGCGATTTCAAGGAAATGTGTGGCAATAGTCAACCACAAATGCGTCGTTTACTGGGTTAACAACTATAGAAAAATGAAATACATGCTTGGAAAACATGACGCCTGGCGTGGTGCCATGGTATGGCCTCACCGTGCCCTGGTAAAAGTTTGAGAATGTTTGCCTTATGTCGTCATGCACACCTTTCATAAATCGAACCATCACCGAGGAAGTTTCATGGTTTCGATGGTGAAATCACCAAGATTGAAGGGGAATCCAAATTTCCTTTGTCCTTTGTCCATGAGTTTTTTTCTATGATGAACATACACCCTGCAAATCACCATGTTCAAATTTGGCACTTTCCCAGGTTCATTTACCATATTTAGGGGATTATGTGCATTTTCTAGGCATTAATGCACATAATTCAAGTTCAAATAATCGGTGCATGAAAGGGTGCACAAGAACTTCCTGGAAAACCATGCTCGTGCCAATTAGTAAATTCTCATGCCTTTTACAAGGAATGGGAAGATATTGCGATGAAATGTGTGGCAATAGTCAACCACAAACATTTGTTTATTGGGTTTTCAACTATAGAAAAATGAAATAAATGCTTGAGAAACATGACGCCTGGCATGGTGCCATGGTATGGCCTCACCATGCCCTGGTAAAAATTTGAGAAGGTTTGGCTTATGTCGTCATGCACGCCCTTCATAAATCGAACCATCACCGAGGAAGTTCCATGCTTTCGAGAGGGAAATCACCAAGATTGAAGGGGAATCCAAATTTTCTTTATTCTTTGCCCTTGAGTTTTTTTCTACGATGAACATACACCCTGCAAATCACCGTGTTCAAATTTGGCATTTTTCCGGGCTCATTTACCATATTTAGGGGATTATGTGCATTTTCTAGGCATTTAGCGCATATAAATCCAATCCAGCTACAGTTGCACGGGTGTGATGTGAGGGACGTGGATTGCCGTTCGATCGCGGCGCATTCTACGATGCACATGTGCGATCTGTGTGGCTGGGGTTCCGGCCAATCATAACGCAACACACAATAGGCTCAGCGCACACTGTTTCCGAAGGCGACAGAGATGAACCGTGTGCGATAATGAACGAGCAAAATTGTAAGGGAAGCCAAATTTCCTTCGTCGTTTGTTGTTGAGCTCTTAAAAACCACCGCACTATACGGATGTCCGGCCACTCCATCCCAGAGCTCTCTCCAAGCGTCGTTAATGGCACCGTGACGCACAGTAACTGGTAAGGAAGCGATGGCATCCTGCCACGCCGCGTTCCTCGCCACCCGCGACCGCACACATGGTAAGGAAGCGATGGCACCTCGCCGTGCCGAATTCATCGCCGCCGGAGGCCGCACAAGTACGTGGGCGGAATTTGATGCTGCCATGGCCGAATGGGCGGTGGATTTAGAGGCGGCCAAAGCCGCACAGAAGGAGCGAAAAAGGCAGAAAGCAGTCAAGAAAGAGAGTCCTGCCGCTGCAAGAAAGAAGAGGCCACACGCCGTGCTGAGGAGAGCTTGGCGGAGATCGAAGCATGGTGGGCTACCACCTACAAGGCCAGGAAGGAGAACGACGGCGTCTGGCCGGCATGCCCCGTTGGCAGCATGTGAGAAGTAGTTAGTGCGTGTGTCGCCCGTACGTTTGTATAATTAATTACAAGCATCTACCAGTACTACATACATACTAGTTTTAGAGCGAATTACCAGTAGTACTTTAAGTTGGTACTATCTATTATTAACGTACAATGTCGGTAAGCGCATCCTTTGAGGGCTTTGAGCGTTGATTAGCATGTGTTCACTGAAGTTTTGTAGCCGCACCCTGGCCCTAAATACTCCCGAAACATCCGCCCGCAGCCATCGGAGACTAGAGCTGGCCGTAGCTGGTTTTTAGTCTGACCTCGCCGCGCGAGTTGGCCACACACCGGCTTAAATTGCCACGCTGGTGGATGGCAGCAAGCTTCTCTCTTGTTCCATAGGATCAAATCCGGCTATGCGAGCGAGGCAGGTTGACACTTGATTGCATTTCATAAACCGATGATTGCTCATCGGGTGTCACCTTGCCTCGTTCATGTACATTGAATAATCCTGATACAATGAAAGAGATATTTGAAATTAGGTGCGGTTGGAGATGCTGATAGATATAAGAATTATTAGAATATCACAAAACACACGGTTTCTATGGCGTACCCGTGTGTGTTTTTTTGCGTTAATGATCCATAAGTCAGTTACCTGTGCGATGTTTCCTAATAAACCAAGCGTACCATTGATCGAAAAAATCAACTACACGTGTACATTTTTTGGAGACGGGATCTACCAATTTTCTCTTTTCTCGCACACGAGTATTTTACGCGCTTCGTCTATGTTGTGTGTTTCCCCCACCCAAGTTTCAAGTTTTGCACCAAAATTTTCATTAGGCACGCGATTTCAGAATTTATTACCCCCCCCCCCACAACCCCACCCATCAAATTTCCTCAGTATCTCCCCCTCCCCCCTACCGGTAGCTCAAACCGCTGCCGCCGTAACCACAGCTTCAACCACATCTATGTTCTGCCCGAGCATCGTCGATCCAATCAGGTAACCCACTGATCTCTATCACGGCCCCGGCCTGATTGCTTAAATGGCACCTGCGAAACATCCTCATGCCTCCAAATCCCCACCGCCCCTACCTCCAGAGGATCGCCGCGCAAGCCCAACCACATATCATGTGGAGGTCGAGGAGCCGATGGCGGTCGATGGCGCGATGGCCGCTGTGCGTGTTGACCCGGAGGAACACACCGGCTTCGCCGCCGCCGACTTGGTGAAGGCTCTGGCCCAGATGAAGTGCCCCAGCGACTACCTCTCAGGACTTACCAGGTATGATCTGACCAGCTCAATCTAACCAATACTACTTGCAATGGCTATGTTATTGTGACGCCCCCGATTCAATCGTACACTAATCATACACACAAACATGTACGATCAAGATTAGGGACTCACGGGAAGATGTCACAACACAACTCTAAACATAAATAAGTCATCCAAGCATCGTATTACAAGCCAGGGGCCTCGAGGGCTCGAATATAAGTGCTCGAACATAAACGAGTCAGCGGAAGCAACAATATTTGAGTGCACACATAAGTTAAACAAGTTGCCATAAGATGGCTGGCACAAACTGGGATACAGATCGAAGAGGCGCAGGCCTCCTGCCTGGGATCCTCCTAACTACTCCTGGTCGTCGGTGGCCTGCACATAGTAGTAGGCACTCTCGGTGTAGTAGGAGTCGTCGAAGGTGGCGTCTGGCTCCGGGGCTCCAGCATCTGGTTGCGACATTCGAGAAGAATGGAAAAGGGGGAAAAGAGGGAGCAAAGCAACCATGAGTACTCATCCAAAGTACTCGCAAGCAAGGATCTACACTACATATGCATCAGTATCAATGAAAGGGGTAGTATCTGTGGACTAGACTGCAGAATGCCAGAATAAGAGGGGGAGAAGCTAGTCCTATCGAAGACTATGCTTCTGGCAGCCTCCATCTTGAAGCATATAGAAGAGAGTAGCAAGTAGAGCATCAAGTAACATCGTATAGCATAATCCTACCCGGCGATCCTCCCCTCGTCACCCTGTGGGAAAGCGATCATCGGGATATCTCTAGAACTTGAAAGGGTGTGTTTTATTAAGTATCTGGTTCTAATTATCATGAGGTCGGAATACAACTCTGAGTCGTCCTGTTACCGTGGACACGGCTATTCGAATAGATCAATCTTCCCTGCACGGGTGCACCACATTACCCGACACGCTCGATTCCTCTGGTCGGGCACACTTTCCTGGGTCATGTCCGGCCTCGGGAGATCAACACGTCGTAGCCCTATCTAGGCCGAACAGAGAGGTCAGCATGCCGGTCTAAATCCTAAGCGCGCAGGGGTCTTGGGCCATCGCCCTTTGCACTCTTGCATGTTGCGTACACGGCCGGTGAGTTGACCTGGCAGCCTCCATTACAAAGTAGGGTGCTTTACGCGGTCCAAGCCGGAGCGCGCTGCTCAATCGCTGACGTCTGGAAAGCTTCAGCTGATACTACGATGCCGGTTGCCCATATCTTGTCCCACGTGGCGGTTAGTGCGTATAGGTCAATACCAACTCAGATCAAATACCCAATCTCGTTAAGCGTGTTATTTGAAGTATCCGTGGACGCCGACCAGGACCAGGCCCACCTGTCTCCTAGGTGGTCACAACCTGCCCTGTCGCTCCACCACAAAGTAACACTCGGGGGCCATCGGGAACCCAGGCCCACCACTACCTGGGTGGAACCACCTGCCCCTTCATCCCCCATATCCGAATAGTAACATAAGTAGGTAGTAGTATAGTGGTATATAATATATACCCGTGATCACCTCCTAAAGTGATCACGGCCCAGTAGTATAGCATGGCTAACGGACAAGTGTGTAGGGACACTGATGACATTCTAGCAACCTATACTTAGCATTTAGGATTGCAGGTAAAGTATCAAAAGTAGTAATAAGGACAGGCTATGCAGCAGTATAGGATCAAATCGATGAAATAGTAACACTACTCTAATGCAAGCAGTAGAGGGAAAGAGTAGGCGATATCGGGATGATCAAGGGTGGTTTGCTTGCCTGGAAGCTCTACTGAGAAGGAGGGGTCGTCAACACCGTAGTCGATCAGGGCAGCAGCGGCGTCAGTCTCATAGTCTACCGGAGAGAAGAGGTGGAAGAAACAATGAATATAATGCAAATAGATGCATGATGATGCATGACATGACATTAAGCGGTGCTAGGTATGCCCTAACGCGGTACTAGGTGCTATTGGTGAAGGGGGAAACATTCGGGAAAGTATTCCCGGTGTTTGATGTTTCGGACAATCGAACCGGAGGGGGACGGTTGCATGTTCGCTATGCTAGGGACGTGTGGCAGACGAACGAACTGCGTATTCGGATTCGTCTCGTTTTTCTGAGCAACTTTCATGTACAAAGTATTTTCATCCGAGATACGGTTTTTTTAAGTTTTATCCATTTTTGAAATTAACAGAATTAATTTAATTCAAAAATATGTTTACTGCATCAACATGATGTTAGTATGATGTCAGCGGTCAACATTAACCATTGACTGGTCAACCCGACAGGTGGGGCCCGTTCGTCATTGTCTCAGATTAACTAAACAGAATTAGCTAGTTTAATTAAGTGATTAGGTTAATTTAAATGATTTAATTAAGTTAATTAATTATTTAACTAATTAATTAATTAATCATTTTTTATTACTTATTCTCTTTTTTCAGGGCGCTGGGCCCCAGCAGTCAGTGGCCCAGAGGCCAAAGCGGGCGTGGGCTATCGGGCGCGGGCACGGGCGAAGCCGCAGCCCGCCCGGTAGCGAGGCGAGGCCGAAGCGGGGCCGAGCGGGCATGGCCGGCGCAGCCAGCCGGCCCGGGTGTGGCCGGACCGTGGTCAGCGGTAGGCGGCGAGGGAGGCCACGGCAGCGGACGGCAGGTCGAAGTGGTGCGCAGGGCGGAGTAGAGGGAGCCGGGTGTGGTCTGCAGCGCCGGCAGCGTTGAGCAGAGGCGGCGGCTGCGGGTGTCGAGCGGTGGACGCGGGCGGCGAGCGTGTGTTGCAGGTGGACGCGTGCGTTGGGCCACGGCACGGCGCGGGCAGGCGAGGCAGGAGCGCAGCCAAGGGCGTGGCAAGGCGAGCTCCGGCCATGGCTCGGGACAGAGGCGAGGCGCGGCTTAGGCGGGCGTGGATGGAGCGCGGCAATAGCCGAGCAGCAGCAGCGGCTGCGAGCACTGGGCGAGACAAGGCGCCGGGGCACGGAGGGAGCACGTGCGCGAGGGCCCGGGCTCTCTAGCAGGGGAGCGGGAGCGCACCGTTACGGGCATGTGCAGACGCGGTGAACGCGGCCCTTAGTGAGTTTGGTCATGCGCGAGGGCCCGGGCTCGCTAGCAGGGGAGCGTGAGTGCACCGTTACTCTGCGGAGAAGCAAGCTAACGGGAACGTGAAGGGCCAAGAAGAGAGGGGTAAGAAGCAGAGCTCACCTGGGGAGCACAAGGAGGCTCGTCGGGGTTCGAGAGCAGCAATGACGGCCGGGATCGACGAGGTTCGCCGGCGAGGCAGAGGAAGAAAACGGCATCATGGGTGATGCAGCGATGGCTCCCGGCTCGGTCCGGTGGCGCGGACGATGTAGCCAAGCACGGCGGGGGTCGTGGATGGACTAGCTGGGCTCGGGGGCGACGGGGAGCGCGAGGGCGACGGCGGCCATGGCGATGCTGCTCGGGGTGCGCGCTAAGAAGAAAAAGCGCGGGCGAGCGTCGGGCTCGAGGAGAGAAATGGGATCGGGGGGAAGTGAGGGGGTCGTCTAGGGTTTGGGGGAGGCCGGGGTAGTCATAGGCGCGGGGCGCGGCGGATGGCCGCCACGCCGCTGGCCGGTGCCGTGGCGGGCATCGGCGGCAGCCACGCACGAGCGTGAACAGAGGAGTGGGGGTTAGGCGCGGGTGGGCTGGCTTGATGGCCTAGTTGGGCCAAGGCCCATGGGAGAGGGGGGGCTCTAGTGTATTTTTATTTCTTTGCCTGCCTTTTATTTGTTTTGTCTTTTTCTTATTTTTCTTTTTACTGTCTTATTTTATTATAGTTTTATAAAATATGAAAGTTTTACCTAAAATAGTATCACTAATTATACCTCTGTCACAAAAAGGATTAACCCCCAAATAATATAGTTTAGTAATTTATAAAACACAAACGACATTTATTTAATCGTTTTACCTACTGTTTTAACTTATTTTAGGACATTCAAACACTTTATAAAAATGTGGTTTCTTCACCATAATTACTTATGCATTATTTGTCACCTCTCGAACAATTTAGTTTTAATGTTTGAAAAACTTTTGATGTTTGCCTTTATTTGAAATTTGAATTTGAATGGGATTGAATCATCGTGAGGTTAATAACAGTAACCGAGGTGACGTGGCATCATTAGCACAGAATTAGTGTTGCATAATTATCCGAGCGTTACAATTCTCCTCCACTATAAGAAATCTCATCCCGAGATTTAGGAGGTAGAAGGAAACAGAGCGGGGTATTCATCAAGTAGGAGATCCTAGCGTTCCCAAGTGGCTTCGTCTTTAGAGTGATGTGACCACTGGACCTTCAGGAACTTGATTGCCTTCTGACATGTGCGGCATTTAGCTTGGTCGATAATGTGGACCGGATGCTCTTTATAAGAGAGGTCCTGTTGCAACTCGAGCACTTCGTGATCCACTACTCGGATTGGGTCCTTGAAGCAGCGGTGGAGTTGTGACACGTGGAACACATCGTGAACCTGAGAAAGGTTCGACGGAAGCTCCAGTTGGTATGCCACTTTTCCATGCCTTTCCAGAATAGTGAATGGACCAATATAGCGAGGAGCTAGCTTGCCCTTGATCCCGAAGCGGTGAGCACCCTTCATTGGTGTGACTCGAAGATAAGCCTTTTCGCCCGGTTGATAGACCATGTCTTTATCATGATGGTCATACTGACTTTTCTGACGTGACTGAGCAGTCTTCAGATTCTCACGAATGATGCAGACTTGATCTTCGGCGTGTTGGATAATATCCAGACCGAAGAGTGGACGTTCCCCAGTTTCTGACCAGTTCAGAGGGGTTCGACACTTTCGTCCATATAACACTTCGAAGGGGGCCATCTTCAGACTAGCTTGATAGCTATTGTTATAAGAGAACTCAGCATACGGGAGAGATTCCTCCCATTTCTTGCCAAAGGAAATAACACAAGCTCAAAGGATGTCTTCAAGAACTTGGTTGACGCGTTCAACTTGGCCCTGCGATTGAGGATGAAATGCAGTACTGAATGATATATGAGTCCCCATAGCTTCTTGAAAACTTGCCCAGAATCTTGAAGTGAATTAGCTACCACTGTCCAAACTGATTACCAGCGGAATACCGTGAAGTGAAACAATTCTGGACATGTAGAGGTTTTCCAGCTGACTAGCAGTGATAGTTTCTTTCAAAGCCAGAAAGTGTGCAACTTTGGAAAGCCGGTCAATGACGACAAGAATAGCATCATTACCTTTCTGCGATTTGGAAAAACTAGTGACGAAGTCCATTTCAACATGGTCCCATTTCCATTTAGGAATAGAGATAGGTTGCAGAGTTCCGGAAAAAGGGGGAAAAGAGGGAGCAAAGCAACCGTGAGTACTCATCCAAAGTACTCACAAGCAAGGATCTACACTACATATGCATCGGTATCAATGAAAGGGGTAGTATCTGTGGACTAGACTGCAGAATGCCAGAATAAGAGGGGGCGAAGCTAGTCTTATCGAAGACTACACTTCTGGCAGCCTCCATCTTGAAGCATATAGAAGAGAGTAGCAAGTAGAGCATCAAGTAACATTGTATAGCATAATCCTACCCGGCGATCCTCCCCTCGTCACCCTGTGGGAAAGCGATCACCGGGATATATCTAGAACTTGAAAGGGTGTGTTTTATTAAGTATCCAGTTCTAGTTGTCATGAGGTCCGAATACAAACTCCGAGTCGTCCTGTTATCGTGGACATGACTATTCGAATACATCAATCTTCCCTGCAGGGGAGCACCACATTACCCGACACGCTCGATCCCTCTGGCCGGGCAAACTTTCCTGTGTCATGTCCGGCCTCGGGAGATCAACACGTCGCAGCCCTACCTAGGCCCAATAGAGAGGTCAGCACGCCGGCCTAAATCCTAAGCGCGCAGGGGTCTTGGGCCCATCGCCCTTTGCACTCTTGCACGTTGTGTACGCGGCCGGTGAGCTGACCTAGCACCCTCCATTACAAAGGAGGGTGCTTTACACGGTCCAACCCGGCACGCGCCGCTGAGTCGCTGAAGTCTGGAAAGCTTCGGCTTATACTATGATGCCGGTTGCCCATATCTTGTCCCACGTGGCGGTTAGTGCGTATAGGTCAATACCAACTCAGATCAAATACCCAATCTCGTTCAGCGTGTTATTTGAAGTATCCGCGGACGCTGACCAGGAACAGGCCCACCTGTCTCCTAGGTGGTCACAACCTTCCCTATCGCTCCACCACAAAGTAACACTCGGGGGCCGTCGGGAACCCAGGCCCACCACTACCTGGGTGGAACCACCTGCCCCTTCAGCCCCCATATCCGAACAGTAACATAAGTAGGTAGTAGTATATAATATATACCCGTGATCACCTCCCGATGTGGTCACGGCCCAGTAGTATAGCATGGCAGACGGACAAGCATGTAGGGCCGCTGATGACATTCTAGCAACCTATACTAAGCATTTAGGATTGCAGGTAAAGTATCAAAAGTAGTAACAAGGACAGGCTTTGCAGCAGTATAGGATCAAACCGATGAAACAGTAACACTACTCTAATGCAAGCAGTAGAGGGAATGAGTAGGCGATATCGGGATGATCAAGGGGGGTTTGCTTGCCTGGAAGCTCTGCTGAGGAGGGGTCGTCAACACCGTAGTCGATCGGGGCAGCAGCGACGTCAGTCTCATAGTCTACCGGAGGGAAGAGGGGGAAGAAACAATGAATATAATGCAAACAGATGCATGATGATGCATGGCATGACATTAAGCGGTGCTAGGTATGCCCTAACGCGGTACTAGGTGCTACTGGTGAAGGGGGAAACATTCGGGAAAGTATTCCCGGTGTTTGACATTTTCGGATAGTCGAACCGTAGGGGGACAGTTGCATGTTCGCTATGCTAGGGAGGTGTGGCAGCCGAACGGACTGCGTATTCGGATTCGTCTCGTTTTTCTTAGCAACTTTCATGTACAAAGTATTTTCATCCGAGATAAGGTTTATTTTATATTTTTTTAAGTTTTAATCCATTTTTGAAATTAACAGAATTAATTTAAATCAAAAATATGTTTACTACATCAGCATGACGTCAGTATGACATCAGCAGTCAACATTGACCGTTGACCAGTCAAGCTGACAGGTGGGGCCCGTTCGTCATTGTCTCAGATTAACTAAATAAAATAAGTTTGTTTAATTAAGTGATTAGGTTAATTTAATAGATTTAATTAAGTTAATTGATTATTTAACTAATTAATTATTTTTTGTTTTTTATTACTTACTCTTTTTTTCAGGGTGCTGGGCCCCAGCAGTCAGTGGCCCAGAGGCCAAAGCGGGCGTGGGCTATCGGCGCGGGCACGAGCGAAGCCGCAGCCCGCCCGGTAGCGAGGCGAGGCCGGCGCAGGCGTGGCCGGACCGTGGTCAGCGGCAGGCGGCGGGGGAGGCCACGGCAGCGGGCGGCAGGGCGACGTGGTGCACAGGGCGGAGTAGAGGGAGCCGGGCGTGGTCTGCAGCGCCGGCAGCGTTGAGCAGAAGCGGCAGACGCGGGTGGGCGAGCGCGCTGCGAGTGGACGAGCATGCTGGGCCGCGGCAGGGCGCTAGCAGGCGAGGCAGGAGCGCAGCCAGGGGCGTGAGAAGGCGATCTCCAGCCATGGCTCGGGACAGAGGCGAGGCGCGGCTAAGGCGGGCGTGGACGGAGGGCGGCAACAGCCGAGCAGCAGCGGCGGCCGTGAGCGTTGAGCGAGGCAAGGTGCCGGGGCGTGGGCAGAGTGCATGCGCGAGGGCCCGGGCTCGCTAGCAGGGGAGCGTGAGCGCACCGTTAGGGGCGTGTGCAGATGCGGTGAACGCGGCCCCTAGTGAGTTCGGTCGCGGCGGTGGTTCGGTCCCGACGGAGAAGCTAGCTAACGGGCGCGCGAAGGGCCAAGAAGAGAGGGGAAAGAAGCAGAGCTCACTGGGGGAGCACAAGGAGGCTCGTCGGGGTTCGGGAGCAGCAGTGATGGCCAGGATCGCTGAGGTTCGCCGGCGAGGCAGAGGAAGAAGACAGCGTCGTGGGCGACGTAGCGATGGCTCCCGGCTCGGTCTGGTGGCACGGACGACGTAGCCGATCACGGCGGGGGTCGTGGACGGACTAGCTGAGCTCGGGGGCGACAGGGAGCGCGAGGGTGATGGCGGCCATGGCGGTGCTACTCGGGTGCGCCCTGAGAAAGAAAAGAGTGGGCGGGCGTCGGGCTCGAGGAGATAAAGGGGATCGGGGGGAAGTGAGGGGGTCGGATAGTGTTTGGGGGAGGCTAGGGTAGTCATAGGCGCGGGGCGCGGTGGATGGCCGCCACAGTGCTGGCCGGTGCCGTGGCGGGCATCTGCGGCATCCACGCACGAGCGTGAACAGAGGAGAGGGGGTTTGGCGTGGGTGGGCTGGCCTGATGGCGTAGTTGGGCCAAGGCCTATGGGAGAGGGGGGGCTCTAGTGTGTTTTTATTTCTTTCCCTGCCTTTTATTTGTTTCGTGTTTTCTTTTTCTTATTTTTCTTTTTACTGTCTTATTTTATTATAGTTTTATAAAATATGAAAGTTGTACCTAAAATAGTATCACTAATTATACCTCTGTCACAAAAAGGTTTAACCCCCAAATAATATAGTTTAGTATTTTATAAAACACAAACGACATTTATTTAATCGTTTTACCTACGGTTTTAACTTATTTTAGGACATTCAAACACTTTATAAAAATGTGGTTTCTTCACCATAATTACTTATGCATTACTTGTCACCTCTCGAACAATTTAGTCTTAATGTTTGAATTTTTTTGACGTTTGCCTTTATTTTAAATTTGAATTTGAACGGGATTGAATCACCGCGAGGTTAATAACAGTAACCGAGGTGACGAGGCATCATTAGCATGGAATTACTGTAGCATAATTATCCGGGCGTTACAGTTATGTACGGTTGATGTATTAAGCATGTTCGTGCCTTGTTTATTTCAGTACTGCACACTGTGTGATGTTCAAGTATTAACTGTCCAGCTCAATTTCACCAATACCAGCAACAAACTTACAATACATGACTCAGGATATCACTTGAGATGCTGCCCATTTGCTATTTTTGGTGGATGCTAAACCTGTTGTACTTAACATGCCTATCCATGTACTTACACAGGGTCATAACGGGCGATGCTGTTGTTTGCCGTCGAGGTTAGCTGCATCCCATGTCTTACAGTATTTCACATCATTTGTGCAATTGCAGTTTAACCTCTAACATTTACTGGTTGCCTGTAGGTACACATGTCAGCGGCACTGATCCACGCTTCGACCCGGAGGAACAGCTTGCCTCCGCCACCGCTGACTTTGGGCGGGCTCTGGCAAGATGAAGTGCCCCAGCAACTACCTCTCGGGACTTACCAAGTATGAACTCACCAGTTCAATCTTACCAATACCAGTTGCAATTAATGGCTATGTTTTGTACGGTCGATGTATTAAGCATGTTGTAGTAAACATGCCTAACACATTTTAGCTATTTTCCCTACCCTTTTTATAGACAACTGGGCCATTCTCTGCTCTGGAAGCACCTACCTTGCGATGTTTAACTCTGCCAATTGCATTTTTATCAGTACCGGTTTCAATGGCTATTAAGCCTGTTGCAATTAACAGTTGTATCCATTTTTAAACAGTTGTATTCCAATGGCTACAAACTTACAACACATGACTTAGGATGCTGTTAAGCCTGTTGCAATTAACAGTTGTATCCATTTTTTAATCTGTCCCTTTGCTACCATTCTACTCTCCGCAATGAAGATATACTAGAGATGCTGCCCATTTGCTATTTTTAGTGGATGCTAACCCTGTTGTACTTAACATGCCTTTCCATGTACTTACGCAGGGCCATAACGGGCGATGCTGTTGTTTGCCGTCGAGGTTAGCTGCATCCCATGTCTTACAGTATTTTACATCATTTGTGCAATTGCAGTTTGGCTTCTAACATTTACTTGCTTCTTGTAGGTACACATGTCGGCGGCACTGATCCACTCTTCGACCCAGAGGAACACCTTGCCTCCGCTGCGGCCAACTTGGGGCGGGCTCTTGTCCATATGAAGTGCCCCAACCACTACCCCTAAGGACTTACCAAGTAGGAACTCACCAGTTGAATCTTACCAATACCAGTTGCAATGGCCATGTTTTGTATGGTCCATGTATTAAGCATGTCGTAGTAAACACGCCAAGCCCATCTTATCTATTTTCCCTACCTTTTAATAGACAATAGGGCAATTCTCTGCTCTAGTAGCACCTGCCTTGCGATGTTTAACTCTGACAATTTCATTTCTACGAGGACCAGTTTCAATGGCTATACTAGGTTGTCTGTTGAAGTAAACAATTCGATCCATTTTTTAATCCGTCCCTTTCCTACCGTGCTACCCTTTCGCAATGAAGATATCACTATAGATGCTGCCATTTTATTACCATTAGCTATTTTTGGTGGATGTTAACCCTGTTGTAGTTAACATTGACTTTCCATGTACTTACACAGGGCAACAATGGGCGATGATGTTGTTTGCCGTCGAGGTTAGCTGCATCCCATGTCTTATACACCATTTGTTCCTAAATATAAGTATTTTTAGGGATTCCAATATATACTACATATGGACCAAAATGAGTGAATCTAGATTCTAATCTAAACTATATCTATAATTCTATATACATCTGTATGTAGTTCATATTGAAATCTCTAAAAATACTTGTACTTAGGAATGTAGGTAGTTGTATTTTACATCATTTGTGCAATCGCAGTTTAGCTTCTAACATTTATTGGTTGCTTGTAGGTACATATATGAGCGGTACTGATCCATCTTCGATCCCTTTTGCGTATGGGGCAATGAGATATTCATGAACAAGCATCAAGTGAGGAAACTAAGAAAGATTGTTAGGCGAAAGAAAAGGGTGATGGGAATTAAGCTCTTTATTTACACTTTGTCCAAGACAACAGTGAACTTTAGGATGGTAAGCAATATGTTGCCTTTTCCCCCCTGCCCACAACAAGTTACTCTATTAGACCTCAGTATCTGAAATTTTTCTCTTTTCAGTGGTTTCTGAAGCTATTTACTGATAATTACCTTGCAAACTACATGACTAGAGTGGAGGCAACTAAGGTTAAAGTATATAATTCATGCTACCATGATTCTGCTCTAGAAGTCTTCCTGAAGGCGGTGAAGGATGGGCGGGCGATCGTCACAAGGGGTTGGACAAAAGTTGTTCGTGCCTATGGCATGCAGGAGGGCACATTATGGGCATTCCGCTTCTTCAACACCATCGGCAGCCAAAATGATTTACACTTGTCTCTTCACCTTTACCGCCTCTAAATATTGTGGTTCATCATAGTTAATTGCTAACTAATCCTGTAATTACTGAACATATTGTACTGAGAATTTTATTTATGGAATCGTTGTTGAACCATTGTGCTGAGAATTTGAATTCCATGTTTCATATTTCAAAATTTCCAATTCGAATAATAAATTACAGGGAAAAATAAAATTATACAGGTGCGAATAAAATAATGTGCACACGGTTAGAAAGCAAATAGTGTGTGCGATGAAAAATAGAGAACAGACGGTTCTTTGACGTGAAACGTTTGCGATGCCCGACGGACGCACACACGGTTTCGTCTCATATGCGTGTGCGATTCATTGTAATACTGCAAACATTTCAAACTTATGTGCATGTGTGATAGGAATACCTATCGCACACAGTTATGAAAATGGACACGTTGGCGTTGGTAGAGGCACCGCACACATTTTACATTCTTGAACTGTGTGCGATAACGTACCTATCGTTTGGGATATAGCGGCATAATCGTTTGGGATGTCTCTCGGATCAGAAATGTAATGTCTGGACATAACGTATGGGAATGGGGCGACTTCTCATACGTTTATTCTATGGTGATCGTCAGTAGCCGCTCGCCTATCCCCGACGGTTTCTGGGTCGTGTGGGAAGGACCCCCCTATCACAGTCACTCACTTGGTGACGGTTTAGAATGTCATCGCGGAAAGGGGTTAAAAATCGTTTGTATAGCACATTACGGTACCAGTGAAAATAACGATCCCCTTGGATTAGCATGTAGGAGTCGATATGATAATCAACCCCCCGTCGCTAGTAAATTTCCTCGATGGAAAATCACAGATAATACACATGATATGGTCGTCCCCAACTCGGATGTTTTTCTATATACTTCCTAACTCACCAATCAACTCAAGACTGATCCTTGTACTGGGCCATAGCCTGGCTTTTAAATAGCCAACTGACTCTCTTCTGAAAAGAAAATAAAATTTTAACTAACATAAATATCTTGCCGAACCAACTCGTACAAGACTAGGAAACGTCCTAGAAAAATCCTATAGTAACTAACCAAAGGAACATAATTAGGAAACATCCTAGAAAAATGGGCATGAATTACGCATGCATGTATTTATCCATAGCAGGCAATCGTGCCATCCTTATCCCATGAAAATTGAAATGATCCCAGCTTGATTCTTTGCGGTGGAGTTCTGAACGTAGGGATTATCTTCTCTGGTTCTAGTTCCTGATTCTTCTTTGATTGAATAATGCCATAATAAACTCCTGGCTTGTGTTCATATTTATTTTTATCTCTTATTTCTGGACCACATAATACTCTCATCTTTCCATCGGCTCCTCGATAAATTTTGCACGGCATTGTGTTGTATCTTCTCATGGCCTTATCAACTGGCTTGCCGGTCTAAAGGAAGAGGTTGTCAGGGTTGAGGATGATATGGTTCACCCCACCAAGGATGACGAAGGCCAGTTCCTTGCTGCAAGAATAGAATAGGCCAAAAAAGCCGCTCATTTCTGGGCAGCATCTAAGGGTGCCGGCAAGGGAAAGCACACTGAAGAGCTTGTCGAAGAACATGCTGAAGAGCATGCCGAAGAGCACACCGGTGAATCCACAGATGAAGATGAGCATGCTGATGAGCATGAGGGTGGTGATGTGGAGCATGCCAGAGAGACTGAAGGAG
This sequence comes from Thinopyrum elongatum, assembly GCA_011799875.1. NCBI lineage: Eukaryota > Viridiplantae > Streptophyta > Magnoliopsida > Poales > Poaceae > Thinopyrum > Thinopyrum elongatum. The sequence continues at coordinate 411,600,091 of CM022300.1, forward strand.
ATGAGGAGGAAGAGGAGGAGGGAGAACCTAAAGTCCAACGGCAAATCTCTCGGAGCCCCCTCTTCAGCTGCAAGAATCTGAAGTCCCCGGCTCATTTGATGCCGGGAAACCTTCCCTGGAAGATGCAATTGCAACAGTCGTCATACCCTTGTCTCACCGCACCAAGGAACCCCTCCGATGACAACTCTGCTGATCTTGCTTTCCTGAAGACCATGGCTGCTAACTTCAAGGATGTTCAAGAGTGCTACGGCAGACGCTGGAAGAAACTCCGAACGCAGCAGCAAGCTGTGGAGCTGGCCGAACAGAAGCTGAACGAGAAAGTTGAGGAGACTGGTGCTACTTTTGAGCTGCGTTGGGATTTCCTCTAAGAGGAGAGGATGATGCAGTATAGTAGAGATAAGTATTTCCCTCAGTTAAGAACCAAGTTTATCAATCTAGTAGGAGAACCACGTGAAACCTCGTGAACAGCACCTACACACAAAAGAGCAGATACATGCGCCCAACATGATCAAGGGGTTGTCAATCCCCTTGGCGGTTATTTGCAAGGATCAAACTTGATAGTGATAGATAGATAGGTAAAAACACAAAATAAAAGGACGGTAAATAAATTGCAGCAAAGTATTTTTGGATTTAATATATGGTAAAAGTAGACACGGGGCCATAGTTTTCACTAGAGGCTTCTCACTCAAACAAAAAGCATACGATGGGTAACCAAATTACTATTGGGCAATTGCCAGAAAAGCACATAGTTATGATGATATTCAAGGCATTGATCATGTATATAGGCATCACGTCCGAGACAAGTAGACGGACTCCTGTCTGCATCTACTACTATTACTCCACCCATCGACCGCTATCCAGCATGCATGTAGGGTATTAAGTTCATAAGAAACGGGTAATGCCTTAAGCAAGATGACGTGATGTTGACGTAGTAAATCCAACCAATATGAATAAACCCTGTCGCTTTCCCCTTAATGGCAACAATACAAATACATGTCTTGTCCCCTTCCGTCTCTGGGATATAGATCACCCCAAGATTGAACCCATTACAAAGCACCTCTCCCATTGCAAGATAAATCAATCTAGTTGGCCAAACCAAACGAACAGATCGGAGATAAATATAAATCTATAACAATCATGCTTATAAGAATTCAGCAAACACTCAAATATTTATCATGAATAATATGATCATAAACTCACAATTCATCAGATCCCAACAAAACACATCGTAAAAGAAGATTACATCGAATAGATCTCCAAGAACTTCGAGGAGACACTACTGCAGGATGCTGCTAATGCGACACTACGATCAGAGACCCTTTGACGAAACTGTGTGCGATGCATTAATCACAAACGGTGATGTAAAAAACCATAAAAAAAGATGCAAAACATTTGCGATGAAGGATACATCAAACACGGTTCAGATTTTAGTTGCGTGTGCGATGTGGGGCATACGGTTGATCCATATGAACTATTTGCGATGAGACAGAACAATAGAAACAGGCAGCCAGAGCAAGGTGTGTGCGATATACGTCATACAGTTTGCTCTGATGTACCGTTTGCGATGATTGAGTTGAACACAAACGATTCGGTGTAACAAGATGTGTGTGATACCCGGCAAATAGGTCGGTAATCAGAATTGTGTGCAATCATTATGGACAGCCCATACGGTCTTTTTTTGTGAATTGAGTGCTCGTCCGGGCACACAGTTCAAGAAACCAACATATGGGCAATAATGTAGAAGATCTCTGTTGAATACGTATTACTAACCATCTGCCATGAGATTGACAGGATAAACAGAGATAACGAATTAATATGAGCGAACGGAAACAGAGATATATACAGTCTGCTTAATTTAGTCCTTCTTCTTGTTGTTGTTGGATGGCCCCGCGACATCATCTTGGCGAGGACGCTTCCTGCCGCTAACCGTTGGCTTTTCATTGCTGTCGCCATCATCATCATCGTTGCTCTCGTCGTCCTCCTCCTCCTCGTTCGACCATTCCTCCTCATCATCATCGTCGTCCTCTTCTTCGTCCTCCGACGGCTCCTCGTCCATCTGGTTGTCGTCTGACGACTCCGGAGGCAGCATCCCTTCCATGATACGGATATAATCGAGGTCTGGGCTCGACGCCGAACTCATGGAAGATGAGCGGGAAGATTCCGATGTTGACCTATCATCGAGCGCCAGACTGCTGGCCAAACTGTCGTCCTCACTGTCGCTCGACATGGCTGCGGTCGTATAAAAACCGCGAGAAAGCGAGATTGCACAGTGTGTGCAAGTGTGTAGCGCAGCCTGCCGGGGACGATGAAGATGGTGGACACTTAAGCGGGGTATGCAGAGAAGAGGAATGCCAATTGAAGTGGGGGTTGACTGTGGCACCCCGGCTCAGAGAAACCGGAACGCCCCGTATTCCAGCCTAGAGATCGAGGTGAAGTCTTCTGGAATACGGCACTGCTTAGCATAGAACAAACCAGCTCTCTATTACAACACGAATACGAATACAAGGTCTCCGATATTACAATGAATAACACCGGCACGGCGATGCTACGCCAACCAGAGTTGCTCTATGCAAGCAGCATAACAACTCGAGGCAGCGGAACCTCTACTGGCAGCGGAACAATGAACAACGATGATGGACTCCAATCCGTAGGGACTCTGGCTGGAACGTTTATCCTAGCTTACGAACACAGGAACCACACCAAACAAGCAAGCAATCTAGGCACGACCTGCAAACTAGCATGACACGCCAGGTCAGTACATTGAATGTACTTGCAAGCTCACAATAACCAAAAGCAGTCAAGACAAACAACAGCATGGCATTAGCAGGTTAAAGCAATCATGAACATGATACATGGCATACACAAACTAAACATGATACGTCTAAAGCATGGCTTGAGCATATGAACATGATGATACTACATGCAACAGGTAAACCATATCATGCACCAACTTACTCTTACTCGGTGTTTAACTCGTAACCATCTCATGCATCATCTTACCAACATCGGTATCCATGATACCGTCGTGATTCTCTCACGATCACATAAAATCAACCAACTTCGGTACCCATGATACCTCCGTGATCCTCTCTCGATCACAACCAATCTCTTCTCATCATCGAACCAGGGTTATTATTAGTCAAGTTATTATTATAGTTGGCTCATAGTGTGACCGACTACAAACTGCCCACATATCCGTGGGCGCGGCTATCGATAGATTTAAACACACACTCTGCAGAGGTTAGTACACTGTACCCACACCACGGAATCCATGGCCTCGCACTCCCATTCGGGTGGACCAACGACATTCCAACAAAACCGATCTATTGCCATCACACTCTCCCAGCCGCTCCGAAAAACTCCCCTTTGGGCTAAGTCCTGGGTGGCCCTGATTTCAACCAATGACATCCAACGGCGACCATCGTGGCAAAACATAAACGGTCCCAAACGGGGACAAGGTACCATAACAACAACAATGGGCACACAAGGTTTATGTCCGCCTACCTGATCAGGGTAGCGCGCGCCCATAACCTTCCCTCTTTGGAGGCACCGGTGAGAGGCATGACAATAGACCGCCTTAGGGCCTTCCCATAAAAGGCAAATGTGGTTGCACTGGTCAGCTCGATTTGGGGGCACCATGACTCAGCCAACGGTTGTTCAAGTTCATTATTATCCGGTTAAAATTGAAAAAATGAGCTGAGCCATATTGAAATACATGATGCAACTACAATGCATGAGCATGATATCAACATAAGCATGGAGGTGCAACATAATCATCGAGCATAACCACAATGAAGCATTAAACCATATGAGCATGGCATACCGACGAGCATAAGCATAACATTACACATGAGCATAGCATGACTACTAGCATCGGGAATAAATACCATGCAAGAACATAATGATAATACTACCAAGTAAGCATGTAACCAACTCGATGCAAATGGAACATGCATCGCAACGGTACTTGATAACAGATGATAAACATGCATCAGACTGAACATCACTGCTACCAGCAAGTACTACTACTACCAAGCATAACATGAGAAAATAATACTAGCAAGTAGCACAAGATAACAAGATGCATCGGAACATAGCATGAAGGTGAACATGAAACCACGAGCATAACCAAAACAATGACAGTAGTAGCAAACAAGCAGACAGATAACGGGCAAACTTTTTTTAAATATTCAAGTAGAAACCATGCCTACTGCATGGCTATCATGCAAGTGGCTGTTGTGTCTTGCCTGGGGTGACGGAGACTCCGGGAAGAAGTGCGGTGAAGCCGCGGAACGAAATGCTGGACGGTTTTCTCTCGGAGGGGGCTGATTAGAAGCAAGGGCAAAATGGTCATTTTCACTGTGGGACCACCTAATGAAAATGCTACCAACAGAAAGATCTCGATGTGATGAAGAAGTGAGCGTTGGTTTCACCTCAATCGGAGTTACTGTCGCGGAGATACGAGGGGTGGAAGCCCAGGGACTAATCTATGAATATTGTTATCACCAACGGGTCCCTGAGTGGATAAGACAGAAACGGATTTCAGAAAATACGCTTTCGGAACAGAGAAAGTGCATTCTTGGCCGCAGTAGATAGAAATACGCTTTCAAAGAAGGGAAAACGTATTTCGGGCTGAAGAAGGAGGAAAATACGTTTTCCACAGATGAAAACGTACTTCTGGAAATACGTTTCCAGTTAACGTACCTAGGCCTGGGGTGGAGAGGCTTACAGAGGGGGCCCACGCGGCAGGGGGAGGGGGCCAGGGCGCTCATCTTCTTTCTCCTCCCGTGCTCGCTCGTGACAGAGAGCAGAGGAGGTCGGGCTGGGCGCTGCCGGCGCTGGCCCCGCCACCTCCGGCCGAGGCGAGGGCACCGGCAGGCTCGGGGACGAACGCTGCACCCGTTCAGAGGGAAAACGGCTGCCAGGGAGGAGTGGGCAGGAGAAAAGGTCGCGGCGATGGGGAGGAGTACAGAGAGCTCGGGCGGCGGGGTTCTCCAGCGATGCAGCCGCTCCGGTAAGGGGGCAAGGGGGTGGGGCGAACCGCGGGGAGGAGAGGAGTGCTCTGGTGGTGGCTAGAGGAGGAGAGGAGGACGAGGTGCACCGGGGAGGAGCGAACTCCGACGATGTCCGCGGTGGCCCGAGAAGAAAACGGCGAGGATAGGCACTCCGGTGATCAAATGAGGCGGGGGAGGGACTGGTGAGGTGAGGAACACCTCGGGGTGCTTATATAGGCGCGGGAGAGGGCTCTAGAGCATCACGGGCAAGCTCAAGCCAAGTTCTAATGGAGGACAGAGGCGGGACACGGCACGGGCATGGAGCTAGCAGCGCATTAAAGGCGAACCAAGACGAAGCAGAGGCATAGGGCAACGCAGGAGCTCACGGGGCAGCTACTAGACATTAATGGAGGTCGAGACTAGGAGGGAGACGACGGGAACAGCGGCCGGAACGAGCCAGAGCGCGAGTTTGCCATGATGCAAGCGTGATCACCGCGTCACTGGTGCAAATGGCTCGTTTTGGCCAGACCGACCATGTCCATTAGATAGTCCATAACGCCCTTAGTCTAAATGAAGAAAGAATTCGGTCCAGGGGCAAATAAGAGATTTCCAGATAGCCCCAAAGCAGAATAACAGCCAAGTGTTTGTGTTGTGCAGTGGTGACATCAGCTTTGGAACGAAGGAAAGGATTTGTCTGGTGATGATCACATACTAAGATGATGTTGATCATCAAAAATCAGCTTAAGAGGATGAGTTTCGAGGGTACTTGCTATAGAAAGGGCCCTACTGGTCAGATTTGGGGATTATGAAGTAGCACTCATATAGATGATTGTCATGAGCTGAAATTTGGAGGAGGTGGGTTATTTGATCATATTAAGACATTGTAAAAGTTTCATACCAGTTGGATATATCAAAGTGGTACTTGCTTCACAGTGCTTTATTCTGACCAGAAACTTTTAAAAATTGCATAGGGCAATTGGCTAGATGAAATGAGCCAAAAGTTGGTGGAGAGAGTTGATATGGATAGGATAATGTTATGGTAAATTTTCAGCTTAAATGAAGCAATATAAAATATGGTTGCTTCACAAACTGAAAATCTGACCAGAAACTAAGATTTGGAGCTGGGCTCATATAGATGAGTTACATGAGCTCAAATTTTGTGTAGAGTCATTATTTGATCAATTGAAGGACCTTGAAAAATTTCAACTCATTTGGATATGCCCAGCTTGTACTTCCTTCACAAAGGTTTCCTTCAGACAGGAACTTTGAAAAATTGCTCAGGAATATTTACTAGGCAAATTGAGTTGAATTTTGGCATGGGGCAATTATATGGACAGGAAAAGATGTCCAAAAAGTTTGGGATCAATCAAGCAAATATAAATGACACTTCCTTCTCAAAAAGCCACTTAGGACAGAATGAGAAAAGGAATATTTGTGAATTATCTTTGATGATGCCAAGGAACGATTTTGACATATTTGAGGAAGATATGACCCAAACAATTTATGAGAATTATTTGGGAATTTTGGGAGTGACAGAAAGATAGGTTGCTTCACAACCTAGATCAAATAGGGTTATTCCTTTAATAGAAAAGGAATATTCCCAGGAAAAAGAATATTGGAATTGGGTCAAGGATGAAAATGACATGATCTTGGGATGATGATGAGGATGACAAACCACTATAAAACCTAGGAAGACATGATCTTCCCAAGTTCTAGAACCACATAGCCACAGAAAAAGCAATTAAATCAATAAATCCAAGAAAATCAAAGGAAAGAGAAAAGGGCAAAATCCAGGGTGTTACAAACCTTCCCCCCTTAAAGAAATCTCGTCCTCGAGATTTGGTTGCTTAGGGAACAGGTAAATATTCTGACTTGAAGAAACCGTTTCCAACTCGGGTTTCTCCTATTTACTCTTATATTATGTTCCCACTGAATTGGATCTGACTGACTGCCTTGATCTGGGGTGGTTTGCTTCACCGTATCTGACATACTGACAGGACTTACCTCATATGTTCCAGTTCATACTGACTCAAATTTTCCTTCATATCTGCTGGCTTAGCTGAGGTCCAAAAGATTATCATTACTGACATACGTGTCCTTCTCGATATTGATCCTTGCTGGAGATGTTATTCTCGTATCGAGTACCAAGAATTTTCCACGGAGTGGGGAACACATCTTCCCGTGGAACAAAGAATCTCTTCTATCCAGGCATCGGGTTCCTCGAATATATGCATGCCTTTTGGGTCCAAAACAGTGATGTGAATCATACCTGTTCTTCTAATGGATTCTGACATCTTGCAGGAGTTTCTGACTTATCTTGACTGGCTTCACAATCTTGAGTATCCAAATCTGTACCAATGGTTTGACTGTCGCTTGATGTGACTGATAGAAAAATGCACCATCTCCTGATGATAACATTTGCAGACTTGACTGGCGGTGATCTTGGCAAAGAATCCCATTCACGACAGGATATTCTTTAATTGCTCCCCATATGTGAGAGCACATGCTTTGAGGCTGGTTTATTAATACCAGGATTACTCATTTTGCCGGTATATCCATGTGGATAACAGTCCGTGCAATGCTTCAATATGTTGAGCTGTCCTTGGGTCAGACTTGACAGACTTGGGTATTCAATGCTGATAGTTCTGAGCATATACGGTTGACTGAGCTGGTTGCCTTGCTATGAGGTCCTTACTACAATGGAGTAGACCTCTTAGGCGTATCTTCACTTGGGTTTGATATGAAATAGGACTGTCTTGTGCATTCATACCACATTGTTCACACAATAACCGACATACCTGTATTTTCGGTCTTGCTCTTTCATTATTATGTTCTTCATCTGGATCCTTAACTGCAAGAGCGGGGCCTTATATACCCTTGATTATTTATGCGACCCTGAGTACTGTCATGCGCAATATCTTGCAATCATACCTTGGTCTTGTTCATGTCTTGAGTCTCAGGATATTTATCTGGTTCACGTGTGCTTATACAGATCTCATTACTGTTGTTGACTATGCCAGACAGTGACAGGATTAATAACATCACCTTGTCGGGTGTGCGGGGGCTGATCTCGATAATTACTGTCAAGATGATATCCCAACATTGTCTTTCTTCAAGACTTGTCGATTCTTGCATCACTCACTGGTTTTTCCTTCACTTGCATATCCAGTGAGGTTGTCGGATGCGTACCATGAATTCTTCCTTGTGCAAAGGACTTGCATGAACTTGGCATCATACTCACTGTATGAAGAAATATCTGATTTTTGAGCCATACCTTTGTTCTGACTGATTCTTGTTTCTGACTCAACTGTTGCAGATCTGACTCATGGAAAATACCGCCATATGCTGCCAACATCATTGTTTAATATCTTGTATCAGTTCCGTACTGAAGACTGGGCAGCTTGCGGTGGAAGCCATTGGGAGTATCTTGCTGGAGAAGACTGGATGGCTTGTGCTCGAAGCTTTCGGCGGATATCTTGCTGAGGAAGGCTGGGTAGCGTACCTTATAAGCTTCCCCCCTTAAAGACTTGCTAGGGAAGACTCGGTACCTTATGCCAGAAGCTTCTTGCAGTATCTTATTGAGAAGACTGAATATCTTGCATGGGAATCCATTGATACCTTACTGATGCAGACTGGGAATTTTGTCTTTGTACGCTTCGCTAATAAATTGTGGAGAAGGACGGGACTGATTTTCCTTGTGAACTAAAGAATACATATATTCTTGTCATTCCGGCTGCTGATTACTTGTATGACAAGAATTGTCTGACCATCCTTCTTGCAGAATTCATTGCATATTTGGACTGACTTCTGGGTGTCGCATGTTTTAAATCTGACTCATGGCAGAATCAATCATTGTGTACGGACCATACCTTGAAATGCATGTTGGACTTGGATCCAATTTTGTTCTCCTGCTGGTTTAATCATTGCTGCAATAAAGATGTATCTCTGATAGGTACTTGTTACTGAAAGTCTGAGCAGAATATAATTTGTATCCAGACCGGATGTCTGCAAGACAATGCTGTCAGCTGAAAATCTCATTGCTTTTAACTGAGTCCCTTGGTGTATATCTTTACTTCTCATGGCTTCTTCTGGTCCGGTGTCGGTTGATGAGCAATTCTCCATAAGGGGGTAACACTGAATATTCAAATAAAGAAGCATGAGAAAATGATTTATTGCAACAAAGCACACATCAAACAAGCTACAAAACTACTCCACACAGGCACACACAAGCATGATGCTACAGCAGATGCCCATGCACTACACGAAGGACTACACCCTACGCTTGAGAAAATGCTCGGGAACTGACGAAGAAGCTAAGGGAGTAGCGAGTGGAACTGCTGACTCCGAAACTCCGGATGGATGAGGCAGAGGGGTTGGAGAAGCTGGCGGAGACTGGGGTAGGGAAACACCAAGCAATCTCCTGGCTCGAATGGCATCTCGGACTAATGCAGAAATAAGAAGACACTCGGTCGTCATGTAACGGGACATGGCGAGGATAGCCGGGTCATCTTGAGGGTCGACAGACGGGAACTGGATCCGCTTAGGATTCTCGGCGATGGTGGGATAGTATTGATAGGCACGGTTCTCTTGCACCATGCTCTCTTGATGACAAAGACCGGTGATTCCTGCCATTGCGGCAAGCTGAACGACACGCTCGGGAGTAGCACCGTAACCACCGTGGAAACTGTAGGTGCGCTTACCAACAGGAATCGGGGCTGACAAATGGACATGAGCAACATACTCCAGGATTCTTCCTCCGGCAGAAGACTGGAATACTTGGTAATGAGGTGGATCTCCGAGGGGATAAATGCTACGCCACATATCGCCAAGGAGTGTGGCAAAGCTGAGAGGTGCAGGAGTGGGACTGAACGCAATAGGAACAGCACCGGAAGCTCTGGGAAGGGCATTGAACTCATGGAAGCTGACCGCCATCTACGCACGAAACAGGGTTAGGGGTAACCGAATAAGACTATATGCAGCAAACAAATGCAACAACCAAATGCAGCAAGCAAGGGCAACAACTAGACCCTATACTACCGTTTTCTAACATTCCAGTGGACTAGGACGCTCTACAGCCAGACCTGCTCTAATACCAAGCTCTGTGGCACCCCGGCTCAGAGAAACCGGAATGCCTCGTATTCCAGCCCAGAGATCGAGGTGAAGTCTTCTGGAATACGACACTGCTTAGCATAGAACAAACCAGCTCTCTATTACAACACGAATACGAATACAAGGTCTCCGATATTACAATGAATAACATCGGCAAGGCGATGCTATGCCAACTAGAGTTGCTCTATGCAAGCAGCATAACAACTCGAGGCAGCGGAACCTCTACTGGCAGCGGAACAACGAACGACGATGATGGACTCCAATCCGCAGGGACTCTGGCTGGAACGTTTATCCTAGCTCACGAACACAGGAACCACACCTAACAAGCAAGCAATCCAGGCACAACCTGCAAACTGGCATGACACGCCAGGTCAGTACATTGAATGTACTTACAAGCTCACAATAACCAAAAGCAGTCAAGACAAACAACAGCATGGCATTAGCAGGTTAAAGCAATCATGAACATGATACATGGCATACACAAACTAAACATGATACGTCTAAAACAACATTAGCATGGCATGAGCATATGAACATGATGATACTACATGCAACAGGTAAACCAAATCATACACCAACTTACTCTTACTCGGCGGTTAACTCGTAACCATCTCATGCATCATCTTACCAACATCGGTATCAACGATACCGTCGTGATCCTCTCACGATCACATAAAATCAACCAACTTCGGTATCCACGATACCTCCGTGATCCTCTCTCGATCACAACCAATCTCTTCTCATCATCGAACCGGGGTTATTATTAGTCAAGTTATTATTATAGTTGGCTCATAGTGTGACTGACTACGAACTGGGCCCATATCCGTGGGCGCGGCTATCGATATATTTAAACACACACTCTGCAGAGGTTAGTACACTGTACCCACACCACGGAATCCATGGCCTCGCACTCCCATTCGGGTGGATAAACGGCATTCTGACAAAACCGATCTATTGCCATCACACTCTCCCAGCCTGTCCGACAAACTCCCCTTTGGGCTAAGTCCTAGGTGGCCCCGATGTCAACCAATGACATCCAACGGCCACCGTCGTGGCAAAACATAAACGGTCCCAAACGGGGACAAGGTACCATAACAACAACAACAACAGGCACACAAGGTTTATGTCCACCTACCTGATCAGGGTAGCGCGCGCCCATAACCTTCCCTCTTTGGAGGCACCGGCGAGAGGCATGACAATAGACCACATTAGGGCCTTCCCATAAAAGGCAAATGTGGTTGCACTGGTCAGCTCGATTTGGGGGCACCATGACTCAGCCAACGGTTGTTCAAGTTCATTATTATCCAGTTAAACTTGAATGAAATGAGCTGAGCCATATTGAAATACATGATGCAACTACAATGCATGAGCATGATATCAACATAAGCATGGAGGTGCAACATAATCATCGAGCATAACCACAATGAAGAATTAAACCATATGAGCATGGCATACCGACGAGCATAAGCATAACATTACACATGAGCATAGCATGACTACTAGCATCGGGAATAAATACCATGCAAGAACAAAACGATTATACTACCAAGTAAGCATGTAACCAACTCGATGCAAATGGAACATGCATCGCAACGGTACTTGATAACAGATGATAAACATGCATTAGACTGAACATCACTGCTACCAGCATGTACTACTACTACCAAGCATAACATGAGAAAATAATACTAGCAAGTAGCACAAGATAACAAGATGCATCGGAACATAGGATGAAGGTGAACATGAAACCATGAGCATAACCGAAACAACGACAGTAGTAGCAAAGAAGCAGACAGATAACGGGCAAACTTTTTTTAGATATTCAAGTAGAAACCATGGCTACTGCATGGCTATCATGCAAGTGGCTGTTGTGGCTTGCCTGGGGGTGACGGAGACTCCGGGAAGAAGTGCGGTGAAGCCGCGGAACGAAACACCGGACGGTTTTCTCTCGGAGGGGGCTGATTAGAAGCAAGGGCAAAATGGTCATTTTCACTATGGAACTACCTAGTGAAAATGTTACGAACAGAAATATCTCGACGAGACGAAGAAGTGAGCGTTGGTTTCAGCTCAATCGGAGTTACGGTCGCGGAGATACGAGGGGTGGAAGCCTAGGGACTAATCTATGAATATTTTTATCACCAACGGGTCCTTGAGTGGATAACACAGAAATGGATTTCAGAAAATACGCTTTCGGAACAGAGAAAGCACATTCTTGGCCGCAGTAGATAGAAATACACTTTCAGAGAAGGGAAAGCGCATTTCGGGCTGAAGAAGGAGGAAAATACGTTTTCCAGAGAAGAAAACGTACTGATGGAAATACGTTTCCAGTTAACGTACCTAGGCCCAGTGTGCAGAGGCTTACAGAGGGGGCCCACGCGGCAGGGGGAGGGGGCTAGGGCATTCCTCTTCTTTCTCCTTTCATGCTCGCTCGTGACAGAGAGCAGAGGAGGTCCGGAGGGCACTGCCGGCGCTGGCCCCGCCGCCTCCGGCCACCTCCGGCCGAGGCGAGGGTACCGACAGGCTCGGGGACGAACGCCGCACCCGTTCAGAGGGAAAACAGCCACCGGGGAGGAGTGGGGAGGAGGGGAGGTCACGGCGACGGGGAGGAGTACAGAGAGATCGGGCGGTGGGGTTCTCCGGCGATGCGGCCGCTCCTGCGAGGGGGCAAGGGGGTGGGGCGAACCGCGGGGAGGAGTGGAGTGCTTTGGTGGTGGCTAGAGGAGGAGAGGAGGACTAGGCGCACCGGGGAGGAGCGAACTCCGGCGATGTTCGCGGTGGCCCGAGAAGAAAACGGCGAGGATAGGCACTCCGGTGATCAAATGAGGCGGGGAGGGACTGGTGAGGTGAGGAACACCTCGGGGTGCTTATATAGGCGCGGGAGAGGGCTCTAGAGCATCACGGGCAAGCTCAAGCCAAGCTCTAATGGAGGACAGAGGTGGGACGCGGCACGGGCATGGAGCTAGCGGCGCATTAAAGGCGAACCAAGACGAGGCAGAGGCACAGGGCGAAGCAGGAGCTCACGGGGCAGCTACTAGACATGAATGGAGGTCGAGACGAGGATGGAGACGACGGGAACAGCGGCCGGAACGAGCCAGAGCGCGAGTTTGCTATGACACAAGCGTGATCACCGCATGCACTGGTGCAAATGGCTCGTTTTGGCCGGACCGACCATATCCAGTAGATAGTCCATAATGCCCTTAGTATAAATGAAGAAAGGATTCGGTCCAGGGGCAAAGAAGAGATTTGCAGATGGCCCCAAAGCAGACCAACAGCCAAGTGTTTGTGTTGTGCAGTGGTGACACCAGCTTGGGAATGAAGGAAAGGATTTGTCTGGTGATGATCACATACTAATATGATGTTGATCACCAAAAATCAGCTTAAGAGGATGAGTTTAGAGGGTACTTGCTGTAGAAAGGGCCCTACTGGTCAGATTTGGGGATTATGAAGTAGCACTCATATAGATGATTGTCATGAGCTGAAATTTGGAGGAGGTGGGTAATTTGATCATATTAAGACACTGTAAAAGTTTCATACCAATTGCATATACCAAAGTGGTACTTGCTTCACAGTGCTTTATTCTGACCAGAAACTTTGAAAACTTGCACAGGGCAATTGGCTAGATGAAATGAGCCAAAAGTTGGTGGAGGGAGTTGATATGGATAAGATAATGTCCTGGTAAATTTTCAGCTTAAATGAAGCAATATAAAATATGGTTGCTTCACAAACTAAAAATCCGACCAGAAACCAAGATTTGGAGCTAGGCTCACATAGATGAGTTATTGTCGTGGGAAACCACGGCCACCTATGGGACCAGGAGGCCCCTTTGCTGGTTCGGCAGGGGGGCGTCACATTGCACAAAGAGCAGACGAGCGTGTTGCAGCACGGCAGAGATCACACAGGCATTTTTACCCAGGTTCGGGCCGCCGTGAGGCATAAGACCCTACTCCTGCTTTGGTGGATTGATGGTGGAAAGGTGGTGGTGGAGCATAGTACACTTGCCCGGCAAGGGTTGCCTCAGGGCGGCAGTGGCTACGTGCGTATGGTGGTCTGAGTTACCCAACCTTCTAACCCTCTCTACGGTCACCATGGGTCTCCGTTTATAGATTAAGGGGTCACCACAATGGCAAAACAATCATTATGCACTGATAAGATAGCAAACAGTGCTATCATACCTAACTCTGCGGGCTGACAGGGCGCATTAAATGCACCGCTCAACGTCACATCATTGGTTGCCCGGCAAAGCTTGCCGGGCTATCTCGCCAGCTCCACGCCTGCTCGCTTGACACGTCGCAGGACGAGTGTCATCTACAGGTGTTTCCTGTAGGGAGAGGCTGCCATGTGGTGAATGGCTGCCACTTAGTCACTTCGCGGTTTGACACCGCACTGATTGACGACGTGGGTCATGGTGGAGTAGTTGGTGAGGTGGTTTTTCCTCCGTGTGCCCCGGCAGGCCCTGCCGGGATGTCTTGGACGTCGTCTTCCCGGGGTGGCCTCGCCCCTTGCCGAGCTCGCCTGCCCGGCAAAGGAGGCCCTTCTCCTGATGGTGCCTTGCTTCTTTGGCTTGATCTTGGTCCCTCTGATCTGTATGTTAGTCCTTTGAACCTCTTAGTCCCTTGTATTCTGACTTGGGTTGGTGCTTCGATCTCGTCCTCGTGCCTGTGCATAGTCTGGGCAACAGACCCAGGGTTTGTTGCCCCGACAGAAGCCCCCGGGCCTGCCCCGAACGCGCTGCCGAGCGTCGTCGGGGTAGGGCCTAATAAGTGCACAGGCAGTGTCGCTGAAGAGGCTGGTCTCTTGAGGTCTACTTTGCTTCTTCATTAGCTTTGATTCCGGGCCAGTTTCCAGTTTCTCCGCGCGTCGTGTAAGGCCAATGGTGGTGGGTCCGCCCCAGTGATGGCCCGTGAATGACTTTAACGCACGGGGGAGAAACCGCCAATTCACTCTTCCCACCACACCTTTATCCTTAGCCACGTATGCTGCATGCATCGCGCGGGGTAGGTAACGGAGGCACGTGGCGTGGGAGAGCGTCAAGGCGAGGGCCCGGTCGTCTTGAGTTGGTGGAGGAGGACGGTGGCCGCCTGTTGAGGGAGCGGCTCCCCTCCTCGATCCGCCTATAAAATGGAGGGGTGGAGGAGGGCGAAGTCACCCACCCTCGCATTCTTCTTCTCCTCCGCTTTCTGCCTCTGCTGGTTATGCTGAAGAGGAGAGCCTAGGGCCAGCCCCCGGGCTCTTGGTTGGGGCTAGTGTTGCAAATGCCGGTGCTGGCGCTCGGGGAGTGAGCATGGTCCTTGCTGTGGTGAACCTCTTGGTTCCTTCGAGGCTCGGCCAGGAGGCGGGGCTGGAGACCATTGGTAATCCCATCACCGCCCCTCCCGGAGGTCTTGGTGCTTATGTTGATGAGAGGCGTGCCTTCCTGCCCGCCAAGGCAGGGAGCGGTGCGCCTCAAGCCCCCTGGCTGCTCGCCGTCTACCCGGGGGTCTTCTGGCTGGGCCCCGGCGTCCTCCCCTGTCGGTGCCTGTGCTGGAGCCCCCCGCTCGGTCCTGGAAGCGGTGATCCTAGGGCCGCCAGTGCGCTCCGCACGTCTTCCTCCTTTCGCAGCCTCGCCACTCCCTATCTTGTCAGGATGTGTCCGACAGCTCCTGACGGGGATCGGGGTGGCGTTGTGCCAGCGCGTCGCCCACCCCCTTCTCTTCCCACCGCACTACCTGGGATAAGAGGGACAAGGAGAGGAGTTTACGGAGCACCTATCTTTTTTCAATCTTAAACTTGTAGGCAATTGCCAAATTTTAATTCAAATAATGTAATCTCTCGAGTCAATGTTTGTGTTCTGTAATGCTTGTACTTGTATCAGCATATTAATGAAAAAGATGAACCTTGCCGGGAACCCGTGCATGTGTATGTCCATGCAGAGGCGAGATACCTCTTTAGTGTAATTAAACGAGTTTTCCCCGGCAGGCCATCCTGCCGGCACCTTTTCTGTCTGTCGGAGAACTGTGTCTACCGGGCAACAAGCAAAAGTGCCAGTCCCCCGCCAACTTCTTTTTACCAAAGGCCACTACGACCATCCTGTCCGAAGCAACGTTTGAGTCAGGGATGGGAGCACCTAAGTCTCAAAAGAGTGGCGGGGTTTTCTTATGCACAAGTTATAACTTACAGAACAGTAATGGACAGGAGGTAGAACTTATCTATTTGGCTTGCCGGGGATCGCAGTGCCGGGCAATCTTCTCAACTCCTTGTCAAAGCCAAGTTCACGACAGGAACCTGCAGCTTCATGCGGATGAGAATGAATGCAGGATGCGATCCTATCTATGTGCATATGCAAATGCTCATGAAATGCTTATGCAGTGATCTTGGAATGCTCATGCATGCATGCAATCTTGGTCGGGGGCCCCCCACAGCGCTTCTTTATTTTCTCTTGCACAGGGTCATCGCCCTGGCTTTGTACAAGGGGTTACATGCAGTTGAGGCAAGGCCTGTACAAAAGGGTGGCTGCCGGGCAGGGCCCGACAGCCGCGCCTTACGGGTAGAACTTGCAGAGATGCTCAATATTCCATGAGTTTTGCAACTGAATGCCATCTCCGGTCTCCAGACGGACTGCGCCGGGTCTGGTGGCTCGTACTACCCGGTAAGGGCCTTCTCACTTCGGTGACAACTTGTTTGTACCCTTGGCGGACTGAACGCGCCTAAGGACAAGGTCACCTTCCTCAAAACACCAGGCGTGAACCCTGCGGCTATGATAGCGACGCAGGGCTTGCTGATAGCGTGCAGCACGCGTAGCAGCCCGAAGACGGTTCTCCTTGAGTAGCATAGCATCGTCATGCCAGTGCTGATCTTGCGCTACTTCATCGTAGGCAAGCACTCGAGGCGACCCGTAAATGAGTTCCGTGGGGATAACTGCTTCTGCCCCGTAGACCAGGGAGAAGGGAGTCTGCCCGGTAGCTCGGTTTGGTGTCGTTCTAAGGGACCAAAGAACTACCGGCAGCTCCTCGATCCACTGCCTGCCGTGCTTCTGTAGCGTACCAAAGGTTCTCATCTTGAGTCCATGCAGCACTTCAGCGTTCGCTCTCTCAGCTTGCCCATTGCTCCGGGGGTGTGCCACAGAGGCAAATGAGATCTTGCATCTGAGGGCATGAACATATTGCATGAAGGCGTGGCTCGTGAACTGGGTGCCGTTGTTGGTAATGATCCTTTCTGGAACTCCAAAATGACACACCAATCCTCTCAAGAACTTGATAGCTGACTGAGCAGTCACCTTTCTCACGACAGTCATTTCCGGCCACTTTGTAGACTTGTCGATAGCAACGAACAAGAATTCAAAGCCCCCGATTGCTCGGGGGAATGGGCCGAGGATATCGAGCCCCCAGACCGAAAATGGCCATGACAGAGGGATTGTTTGAAGAGCTTGGGCAGGCAGATGGGTTTTCTTGGAATGGAACTGGCAGGCTTCACATTTGGTGACTAGCTCGACCGCATCTTGGTGGGCTGTGGGCCAATAGAATCCTTGCCGGAATGCTTTCCCAACTAGTGCCCTTTATCCAATGTGGGAGCCGCACATGCCTTTGTGTATCTCAGCCAGCAGTTCCTTTAATTCTTCCCGGCAGACACACTTTAATTTCACACCGTTGGGCCTCCTTCTGTATAGAGTGTCATCGACAAACTGATACATACTGGCCCTCCGGGCTACTTTTTCAGCTTTGTCTTGGTTGCCGGGAAGCTCTCTGGTTTGGAGGAAGTGGACAATGTGCCTTGCCCAAGTTGGAGCCTAGGGCTAGGCAACGAGGACTAGCGGCACCTCCTCTGCTGCGGGAGCACAAGCCTCGTTCGCGGGGTCCATGGGCCCGGCTGGAGGGTGTGGTCCGGCAGACTGCGAGGAGTTGTTTCCGGCAGGGTCTCTGCGAGGAGCGGACGCCTCTACCGGGAGAGGCTTACCGGAGTCCAACTTTGTTCTTTTCTGGGCCATTGTTGCTGGGGATACGGAGGGCTGAGTGAGATGGAGAACAAAAGTCCCTGGTTCCACAGGGAGCTTCTACGCAGCACACTTTGATAGATGATCAGCTAT
Organism: Thinopyrum elongatum; assembly: GCA_011799875.1. Lineage (NCBI taxonomy): Eukaryota > Viridiplantae > Streptophyta > Magnoliopsida > Poales > Poaceae > Thinopyrum > Thinopyrum elongatum. The sequence goes on from CM022300.1 coordinate 411,618,253, forward strand.
GCTGTTTTCCGCACGGGGTACGTGCTCTGTTCGCAATCCGTCAAAGTGCTCCTCCAATCTCCTCACTTCCTCGACGTATACCTCCATCAAATTACTTTGGTAATCCTTGTTAACTTGTCTCACCACAAGCTGTGAATCTCCTCGAATGATCAGCTTCTTAATTCCCGTTTCAGCTACAATCCTGAGCCCGGCAAGGAGCCCTTCATATTCTGATGTATTTTTGGTTGCTTCTTCCCAGGCAAAATGCATTTGGACGATGTACCTCAAGTGCTCCTCGGAGGGGGCAACAAGAAGCACGCCAGCTCCTGCACCTTGTAGGGAAAAAACACCATCAAAATACATAATCCATTCTTGGGGCGATTACTTGCCAGGGATAGTTGTCTCCGTCACTTCCTCATCAGGGGTTGGCGTCCATTGTGCAATAAACTCTGCCAATGCCCTGCTCTGAATAGTTGGCATGCTTTCAAACTTCAAACCAAAACTGGATAAGTCCAAAGCCCACTCCACTATTCTGCCGGTAGCCTCAGGGTTTTGGAGTATCCGTTACAACGGGAAACGAGTGACAACCGTGATCTCATGGGCTTGGAAGTAGTGGCGCAGTTTCCTTGAGGCCATGATGAGACCAAAAATCAACTTTTGCATACCAGAGTACCTCGATCTGGCCCCCTGTAATAAGGAGTTGACGAAGTACACTAGGCGTTGCACCACTTTCTTCCTTGCCACGTCCTTGGGGTTGCTCTCGTTGCCATGCTCATTGCAGTCCTGATCCTTCTCTGACTCAGCCGGTCTCTGCTCACTTTCTGCCTCATCCACTTCTCGTTCCGCTACCAAAGCTGCACTGACTACATGGTTGGTTGTCGCTAGGTACAACAGCAACGACTACTGGGGTTTGGGAGTGACCAAGGTAGGCATGGAGGATAAGTAGGCCTTCAACTCTTGCAAAGCTGCATCTGCTTCCGGGGTCCACTTCATGGGTCCTGCCTTCTTCAAAATTTTGAAGAACGGCAGGGCGCGCTCGGCAGACTTGGAGATGAATCTGCTTAGCGCGGCAATGCACCCTGTCAGACGCCTCACATCCTTAACTGTCCTTGGTGCTTGAATCTGCTCGATAGCCTTGATCTTGTCGGGATTGGCTTCGATCCCGCGATGGGATACAAAGAACCCAAGCAACTTGCTGGAGGGAACACCAAATACACACTTCTCCGGGTTGAGCTTCAAATTGATTTTGCGCAGATTAGCAAACGTCTCCTCCAAATATTGAATAAGGGTGGCCCTATCCTTGGTCTTGACCACAATATCATCCATATAGGCTTCTATGTTTCTGTGCAACTGTGGCTCAAAACCAATCTGGACTGCCCTTGCAAAAGTGGACCCGGCACTCTTTAATCCGAATGGCATGCGGACAAAACAGTACGTACCACATGGAGTGATGAACGACGTCTTCTCTTCATCTTCCTTGGACATGAAGATCTGGTGATACCCAGAATACGCATCCAGAAAGGAGAGCAAATCACAACCCGAAGTGGAATCCACAATCTGATCGATACGCGGCAAGGGAAACGGGTCCTTCGGGCAAGCCTTGTTGAGATCTGTGAAATCTATGCAAAGCCTCCACTTCCCGTTAGCCTTCCGGACTACCACTGGGTTTGCCAACCACGTGGGATGCAGTACTCCTCTGACCAATCCAGCTGCCACTAGTCTCTTGATCTCTTCTGCAATGAACTGCTGCCTCTCCAAGGCCTGCTTCCGGATTTTCTGCTTGACAGGTCGGGCATGTGGGCAGACAGCAAGGTGGTGCTCGATTACCTCCCTGGGAACACCGAGGATATCAGATGGTTGCCAGGAAAACACATCGATATTCGCCCACAGGAAGGCAACGAGCGCGCTTTCCTATTTGTCATCGAGGGTGGCGCTGATAGTGAAAGTACCATCAATGCCAGCCAGCCCTGCCGGGACCTTCTTCACTTGGGGCGCAGAGACCTTGGATCTCTTGCCATTGGAACACTCCGGCATGTCGTCAACGGGTGTCGTGCACTCGGTGGGGGCACGCTTCCCGGACTCTTTGTCGGAGTCCCTGCAATCCCTCTTCTTTCCTTTGATTTCCTTAGCGGGAGCTGCTGCTGCCGCTGCCTCTACTGCGACCGCATCCCTGTACATCTTGTCCACACAAATGATTGCATCCTTCTCATCTGATGGGATGGTGATGACTCCCAGTGGCCCAGGCATCTTCATGGTGTTGTAGGCATAGTGGGATGTTGCCATGAACTTAGCCAGGGCCGGGCGTCCAAGAATCCCATTGTATGGCAGGGGGAGATCAACCACATCAAACACAATCCTCTCAGTCCGGTAGTTCAGTTCTCCCCCAAACGTTACCGGCAACGTGATCTTTCCCTTAGGACGGCTCCTGCCGGGATTAACTCCTTGAAACATGCCGGTAACCTCCTGCTCTTCCTCTGCTATCTGGAGCTTGCTGATAACTACTGGGGAAATCAGATTCAACCCGGCGCCGCCATCCACCAACATCTTCGTGACCTTGAGGTTGCGGATTGTTGGGGAGACCAACAATGGCAAACACCCTACCGCAGTGGTACGGCTAGGATGATCCTCCTCGTCAAAGATGATGGGCGTACAGGACCACTTGAGCGGCTTCCGGGCCTCGGGCGCTGGCTCCACGGCATTGACTTCTCGCGCCCACCGCTTGAGTTGGCGGTGAGAGGTGTGCAGAGATGCACCCCCGTCAATGCATAGGGCGTCGGTGGCCTTCTGAAACTCTTGCTCACTGGTTTCCTCTTTATCCCCTCCATCACTCTCATCACCACAGGCTTCCTTCTCTCGACCTCTGGCAGGTTTTCCTTGGTTCCGAAAGGGTTTGCCGGGGTGATTTACTTCACCACCTCGGCCCTTGCCGCCAGCAACATTCTGACCCTTTTCCTTGTCATGCTTCTCATACTCTGCTTTCTGTCTTTTGACAAGTTGCTCAACCTGATAACATTCTTGAAGGTCGTGGCCCTTGGTCCGATGAATCTTGCAATACGGCCCATCACCTTTCCCGGCTTTCTCGGCAGCAGCGTCTTCCTGGCAGTCAGCGCACACGGCAGCTTCCTTGCCGGGGGCCTCAGCTTTGGCCTTCTTGCCGGTACTAGGCGTACCTGATCCTTCAACAGTCATTATTGCCTTATCCCTTCGCTTCTTACTGTGCTTCTTGCTCTTCTTCTGACTGGTTGATTCATCCTCATCCTCTAAATCAATATTGGTGCCATCTTCCTCTCCAGGCAACTTTCTTCCCTCCTCCATCCGAGCACACTTATCCACCAACGTCTAGAGCTAGTTCACAGTCTTGGGCAACCGTACATTCATCTTGGAACGAATCCAGCGGTTGCGCACATTGGACTGGAAGGCGGCTATCACGGCTGCCGGATGGATATTTGGGATATTTCTATCAACTTTGCTGAATCTCTGTAAATACTTACGGAGGGTCTCTCCTTATTTTTGTTGGAGAAGCTGCAAGTCGCTCGGTCGGCCCGGCTCTTGGTGGCCACCGGGGAAGGCACCGATGAACTCATGGCACAGGTCTGCCCATGACGAAATGGAGTTCTCCGGCAGGTGCATCAGCCAAGACCTCACATTGGACTTGAGGGCCAAAGGAAATTAGTTGGCGAACACCTTCTCATCTCTTCCCCTGGTAGCCTAAACAGCGATGGTGTAGATGCTCAGGAACTCTGCCGGGTTCAGCCTCCCATCGTAGTTCTCAGGTATCTCTGGCTTGAATGTGCGAACGGACAGCCAACGGACTTGCCGCAGCTCATGGGTAAAGGCAAGGCAGCCAACCTCGAAAGGTAGGCACCTGCCAATACCGAGCGTGGGCTCGTCGACGCCGGGGCCGTCGCACCCATCGGTCCGGCGGAGGTCGTCGCAGCGTTGCTTGACAACGGCGCGCGTGTCTCCTCTCCGCCTTTCCTCCGGGGCTCGTCGTTGGCCTGGACGCGCTCGAGGGTCAGAAGAGGCCATCGAGACATCGTCGGGGTCTTGATTCTGTTGCACTCGCGCTAGCTGCCGTGGTGGGGACTGCACCGTGGGGACGGCCCCTTCTGTACGGTCAGCAGCATGAGCCATTGCTATCACTTGGGGCGGCCGTGGCAGGCCAGCTCGCCGTGAGCCCCCAGCTTCGGCGAAACCGAGCAGACTTTGGATGGTGGCACGCCATTCGTCCATTTGCTCGGCCGCTGGCGGAAATCTCAGCAGCAGCTGAGCCCGCGCCATGGCCTTCGAGGCTGTACTTGGCATGGGTGATGATGAAGTCGATCGCACCGTCGCTCGGCTCCTAACGGTGCCAGTGGCGGCAGCACTGCACCCCCGCTGATGCTACTCTCCTCCGATGTCTCCTGCTTCTGCGTCGGCCGCGGAGGAAGTGGTGATGGCGCCGCCTGCTCTGACCACATCCCCAGCAGCGTCCGCGTCCTCGCGTGTCTCCGCACCCCCCGCAGCGTTAGAGGCCATGGGCGACGGAGCGTTCGAGGTGGAAGGACAAGCCGAAGAACCGGGTTTCTTCTTGGGCGCCATGGTCGATGGCGTCGTCGATGATGCTGATGGTGATGAAGGTGACGCGCTACACACGCCTTCAGGTTCGCGCAAGCGGTCCCCCTACCTGGCACGCCAAAGATGTCGCGGGAAACCACGGCCACCTATGGAACAAGGAGGCCCCTTTGCTGGTTCGGCAGGGTGGCGTTGCATTGCACAAAGAGCAGACAAGCGTTTGACAGCACGGCAGAGATCACACAGGCATTTTTACCCAGGTTCGGGCCGCCGTGAGGCGTAAAACCCTACCCCTGCTTTGGTGGATTGATGGTGGAAAGGTGGTGGTGGAGCATAGTACACTTGCCCGGCAAGGGTTGCCTCAGGGCGGCAGTGGCTTCGCGCATATGGGGGTCTGAGTTACCCAACCTTCTAACCCTCTCTACGGTCGCCATGGGCCTCCTTTTATAGATTAAGGGGTCACCACAATGGCAAAACAGTCATTATGCACTGATAAGATAGCAAACAGTGCTATCATACCTAACTCTGCGGGCTGACTGGGCACATTAAATGCACCGCTCAACGTCACATCGTTGGTTGCCCGGCAAGGCTTGCCGGGCTATCTCGCCAGCTCCACGCCTGCTCGCTTGACACGTCACAGGACGGGTGTCATCTGCAGGTGTTTCCTGTAGGGAGAGGCTGCCATGTGGTGAATGGCTGCCACTTAGTCACTCCGCGGTTTGACACCGCACTGATTGACGACGTGGGTCGTGGTGGACTAGTTGGTGAGGTGGTTTTGCCTCCGTGTGCCCCGGCAGGCCCTGTCGGGACGTCTTGGACATCGTCTTCCGGGGGTGGCCTCGCCCCTTGCCAAGCTCGCCTGCCCGGCAAGGGAGGCCCTTCTCCTGATGGTGCCTTGCTTCTTTGGCTTGATCTTGGTCCCTCTGATCTGTATGTTAGTCCTTTGAACCTCTTAGTCCCTTGTATTCTAACTTGGGTTGGTGCTTCGATCTCGTCCCCGTGCCTGTGCACAGTCTAGGCAACAGACCCAGGGTTTGTTGCACCGACAGTTACATGAGCTCAAATTTGGTGGAGAGTCATGATTTGATCAAATGAAGGACCTTGCAAAATTTCAACTTATTTGGATATGCCTAGCTTTTACTTCCTTCACAAAGGCTTCCCTCAGACAGGAACTTTGAGAAATTGCTTAGGAATATTTACTAGGCAAATTGAGTTGAATTTTGGCATGGGGTAGTTATATGGACAAGAAAAGATGTCCAAATAGTTTGGGATCAATCAAGCTAAGATAAATGACACTTCTCAAAAAGCCACTTAGGGCAGAATGAGAAAAGGAATATTTGTGAATTATCTTTGATGATGCCAAGGAAGGATTTTGACATATTTGAGGAAGATATGACCCAAACAATTTATGAGAATTATTTGGGAATTTTGGGAGTGACAGAAAGATAGGTTGCTTCACAACCTAGATCAAATAGGGTTATTCCTTTAATAGAAAAGGAATATTCCTAGGAAAAAGAATATTGAAATTGGGTCAAGGATGAAAATGACATGATCTTGGGATGATGATGAGGATGACAAGCCACTATAAAACCTAGGAAGACATGCTCTTCCCAAATTTTAGAACCACATAGCCACAGAAAAAGCAATTAAATCAATAAATCCAAGAAAATCAAAGGAAAGAGAAAAGGGCAAAATCCAGGGTGTTACATTGACGTATTATCTAACCGCTGATATAATCAACCGCAATTATTTGTACCTAGTCGCTCCAAATTCCCGGGGTTGCGCAGTTCTCAATGTGATAATTAATTACACACACGCGTTGAAGCGTCCAAATATGAAACAAGCACTTTTCGTAGTACTTCTACTCCCTCCGTACCGGCGACCTAGGTGGGGAAAAAATGAGAGAACTTGATGACTACTCCCTCCATCCCAAAATAAGTGACTCAACATTGCACTAACTTTAGTATAAAGTTAGTGCAATGTTGAGTCACTTATTTTTGGACGGAGGGAGTAATTGGTAATCAATACCATTGCATGCAGAGAATTGACCATTGCGTGCATGTTATGCTAAGTAGTCTGAAGTCATTGAATGCATACTAGCCGCAGGACTCCTATTGGCTAATTTCTTTTTTAGGACAAAAACAAGGAACGAGTTTTGGGATTATGCACCGGTACTGGTACGAACGGAGTAGGACAGTTGGCAAGCAATACATTGAGCTCTTCTTATTGATGAAGCCAGTAATAATCAAACTACAAAGGTAAAGAAAAAAAGACAAAGGCAAATATCTGCACGAATCTTCGCGTAACATCAATGGCATAGGACCTAGATGTGCATTACTTAGAGCACATCTAGATGTGCTTTAACAACACTATCAAACAAAACCCCTAATCATCATTGCAAACAGCGCATAGAACATGGCTAATGCGACAACCACAACTACACATGCTAGTTCCTTCTTGTCTCTTGCTTTCATCTGTTGCCTGTGATTGATTCTTTCTTGCTTCATCGTACTGATTGTACATTCCAGATTAGCCAGTTTCTTCTTCAGCTTTATGTTATCTTCTGCGAGCTTGGTGATAACACTCCGAGCCCTGCCATGCCATTCTTCATCCAGCCATTTAACAAAGGCACAAGCCTCATATCCCTGCCAATGTTAAATAGTATTCAGGATGAGCGGTGGCATTAACTCAAGTAAAACGATGAACTTAGCACTAACCTCTAAGGGGCAACTGAGAAACCGCCTGCCAATGTCGAATCCCTCCGTGCATACACATCGAGTGGGAGTGTGCCCGTGCACATAACTCAGCTTTTGGTAATTCTCGGTGGCGCAAAACTCGGAGTCGAACTCGTGTTGCGGTAGTCTGGAGTCATGCTCCGGATCCGTGCGGCAGATCACTTTCCTGGGGCGGGGTCATTCAGGATGGATTCAGCAGGGAGCTCCTTTGGACATGTTAAAAAGATCGGGATAGATTGGAACCTGACAGGACGATTCGGATTCGTAGTACACCTGCCTTCTGATGACCTTAGGAAAGTGCTCGGCGGCGACCGCCATCGTGGCGGCGCTGCCGAGAGCGGCGATACAAGCAGGAGCAGCCGCACCGAAACCATCAGCACCACTCGTCTGCATTCCCCCAATGTCAGCGCCACACGAGGGAATTTGGAGGCTATCTAGGGATTTAGGGGAAATGGGGAAACTATGGGGATAAGCTAACGCTCGGGAACTACTTATGGCACTATATGTTGTATACGGCACACTGTTTATACATGTCGTTTGTGTTAGGTGTTACAACTTCACACACGATTTCCGCACCAAACTGTGTGAGAAGACAACATAGGTGAGACACGATTGCCGTGACATAACCGTATGTGATGTACTACCCTGTACATATAATTGAGTTACGGTGATACCGTGTAAACAGCCGCTCTACGGATATCCGTCAAAATATCAAACAGTCGCTCTGCAAATAGAGATGGCGGCGAAGGCGGCCTAGGCAGCGGCTACCGGATAAGAGGTCAATCCTCGGTCGGTGGGCGGTGGCGGCGTCATAGGAGGTCAATCCTCAGTCTGCGGCGGGAGATAGGAGGAGCTCAACCATCGAAGTCGGCAGCGGCATGATTGGAGCACATCAATCGTGGTCGATGACGGGATAGTGGAGGTCGAACTTCAGGCTGCAGCCGCACTAAGCTTTGCTCCTCGACCCTGCTGTCTCGGCGTGTCGCCGCATCATGCTTCTCTGTCTGCTGGGTGGAGGTCGCCGCGCGGCTAATTAATTAAGGTATTCTTTTTGTGAGTGGCTTAATTAAGGTATTCAATTCCTAAGGGTAGTGTTGTAGTACTCTGCGTGTAAATTGACAGGCCATTAATTTTTGTCATTGCATGTCTGGATAACAATATGGAGCGCCCTCAGTAATTATGAAAATAAAACCTTGTGATTTATGCACGCATCTTTGGGCATCAGTTAATTTGTGTATTAATGTTGTTGTTTTGTTTTTAATTACCATTCGTGTGGTGCAGATGGAATGATCTGAATGGATGAAGAATCGGAGAACCACAGATTTTATCAGTGGCGTGACAGAGTTCATGAATTTGGCAGAAAGTACAAAGAAGAGAATTGGTGATGCAGATTCCATCCTGTGTCCATGTACTCATTGTGCCAATACAGAGTCACGTCATGTTGCAGATGTCCAGTGGCACTTACTCTCTCGGGGATTCATGGATGGATATACATGTTGGACCAGACACGGTGAAGAGCTGGTCATGGGTGAATATACCCAGGGCTGCGAGATGCCAAACCCCGGTTAGTGTCACATGGATGTTGAATCTAACATCGTGGCAGAGACGTCAAGCTACCAATGGAACACCGGAAAGCCAAAACGCCCACTGGAAAACCAAGATGGCGACGCAGACAACGATGATCTTGATATGCCAGATTTTGCTGCTATGATTGCAGATTTCAAGGGCCCAAAAAAGGATATGATTGGGCACAAGGATCTGCCAACCATTGATGCGGACTCCAAGAAAGAATTGTATCCAGGTAGCAAAAAGAAATATTCCAAGTTGAGTGCCAGCCTGGCGCTTCTCAGATTTAAAGCAGCAAACGGTATATCAAACAAGGGCTTCATAGAGTTGTTAGGTCTTTTGAAAGAAATTCTTCTGGAAGATAATGTGCTTCCCAGAAGCACTAACGAAGTGAAGAAAATTGTTTTCCCATTGGAACTTGAAGTACAGAAGATACACGCTTGTGTGAATTATTGTATATTGTACCGTGGTGAGTACAAAGATTTGTGTGCATGTCCCATATGCAAGCATGCACGATACAGGCGCATGAGAGCAAAGGACAAGTACAAATTAGATAAGGAGATCAAGACAGGAATCTAGTTCAAGGTTGTTTGGTACTTGCCTTTAATTCCAAGATTGAGGCGTTTGTTTGCAAACCCTAGAGAGGCAAAGAGGTTGCGGTGGCATCATGATGAGTGAACTGCGGATAAATATATGAGGCACCCGAAAGATGGGGCTCAGTGGGAATTAATCGACAACAAGTTTGAAGACTTTGCCAAGGATCCTAGAAGTATAAGGCTCGGGGAGTGTAATGACGGGATGAATCCTTTTGGCGATATGAGCACCAATCACAACACATGGACGGTGCTTCTGTGCATATATAACCTAGCTCCTTGGTTGTGTATGAAGAAAAAATACATTATGATGTCAATGATTATCCAAGGCCCGAACCAACCTGGAAATGACATCAACATTTACTTTCAGCTACTGGTAGCAGAACTGCTGACAGTGTGGGTAGATGCCCCTCCTGTAAAATGTTATGATGCTTACAAAAAGGAGATTTTCCATCTACATGTGATGTTGCTGCACACCATTCAAGATATGACGGCATTAGGCAACACATCGCGGCAGAAAACAAAGGGAGATGTAGGGTGTGTCACAAGCATGGATAGGACAGCTAGCAGATTTCTTCCCAACTCGCGCAAAACCGTGTATTTGTGTCATCGTAGGTTCTTATGGAGAAATCACCCATACTGAAAGATGAAAGCTGAATTTGATGGTACGGCAGAGGTAGATGTGGGCCCAAGACCCTATGCTGGGGAGGTTGTCCACAACATGGCTAAACAATGTTGTGCTTGGCAAGAAGCATGCTTTGACGGTGAAACAAACACCCAAGGGTCAAGTGTTTAAGAAGAAATCGTTGTTCTAGAAATTACCTTACTGGGAGATTCTACGTGTACGTCACTGCATCGATGTCATGCACATAGAGAAGAACGTATGTGAAAGCATCCTTGGTACTCTGCTCAAGATTAAAGGTAAAACAAAGGATGGTGATGGTGCACGGCTCGATATGCTTGCTGATCAATCAAAACACAAGAGTGAAGCAGAAGATGATAACAAACTCATCAACACTCGCCAGAGTTACAATTTCAGTTCAAAATAAGCAACAGAGCTCTTCACCTATTTGTTGTCAGTTAAGACACCCTCTTCCTACTCCGCAAACATCAGAAGTCTCGCGGATGTGAGCTCAGGTAAAATGAAGTTGGGACACATTAAGTCACATGATTGCCATGTAATGTTGACACAAATCCTCTTGGTGGCCATCAGGATTCTGATGGACAAAGATATAAAAAACACACTCATTGAGCTCTATGATTTCTTCAACCAACTATGGCAGAAAGTTGTAGATCCTGAACAGTTGGATCATATGCAAGAGGATATTGCAAGAATATTGTCCAATCTAGAGATGTTTTTCCCATCGTCATTCTTTGATGTCATGGTCCATCTGACTGTGCACCTTGTCAACGAGATAAAGTATTGTGGTCCTGTGTTTCTTTGCAACATGTATCCCTCTGTGTGGTTCATGGGAATACTGAAGCGCTATTGTCGGAACCAAAACCATCCAGAGGCAAGCATCCTACAAGGTTATACCGTAGAGGAGGTGGTTGAGTTTTGCACCGAATACATGAAACAAAGACCTATAAGTTTGCCCCTCTCTTGCCATGAGGGAAGGCTGAAAGCTAAGCCTGTCCTTGCTGGCACGCAAAAGGCTACACCCGAAGAATTGGCAGAGAAAGACCATTTGACGGTTGTAAGTGCATCTAGTGCCCCTTAGTGATTTTGGTGTATTGAAGACTTATAGGTTAAGGGACTAATGTGTTTGTGAGTGTACACAGGTCTAATAAGTCTCTGAGGAGTTTGATAAATCCGATGAATGTCGACCCCTAAAAATGAATGTCTTCAACTGAAGACTTTGAAAATGAAGAAATTGGTGTGACCTTGAAGATATTGATATTGATGCGAGGATTATGAGGCGTGAAGACTTTTGTTTTTGTAGTTTCATTTTCCTTTCTTGAGTCATAGGAAACACCGTACTGTTAAAGAGGGTCGAGGTAAAACTAAGGAAAAGTTTCCAAGTGATGCTCATCTCAAAGCCTACACATACCCAATCCTTCGAGTGAAGCCTTTGGAAATCTCATATAGTTCAGTCAAATTCTTCAGTGACAGAGACGAAGATCTTCTATTCTCTGAGGAATTTGTTTTGACTGAGGAGTTAGGAATTCACCAGTGTGGATTGCCAACAAGTGAGGAACAGGATAGCCCTGAGGAATTTGAGAGCTCAAATTTCCGACCGTTGCTGTGCTATGCGCCAGCTGTCCCAAATATCTTATCCACCTAACGGTCATATCATTGAAGGGCATTTATGTCTTATCATGTCGAGCTGCTCCCTGGCTATAAAGACCCACCCCCTCAACCACTAGCTGGTTGGCTGCTCCAAGAGAAACTGACACTTGTCATTTAGAGCATCCCATCCTCCAAGGACTTTGAGAGAAAATCATCAGTGAGGAAAAACCCAAAACCCCAACACCTAAAACCCAAAGTGATTGAGCATCACTGAAGAGATTGTTCCTGTGTGGAACCGACGCTTGTTACCTTTGAAGACTGTGCATCTTCCAAACGGTTAGGCGTCATGGTCTAGAGCATCCAAGAGGAATTGTGGATTGCCGAGTGACCAAGCCTGTGAAAGTTTGGAAGTCACCTGAAGACTTACCACCAGTGATTGGGCGAGGTCTGTGTGACCTTAGCTCAAGGAGAATATAGTAAGGACTGTGTGTCCTTTGGTTTAAATACCAAGCCACTCCAACCAGACGTACAACTATCATAGTAGTTGGAACTAGTCTACCAAATCACTGTCTTCACCGAGCTACTGGTTCTATTTCCTCAACCCTTTCATTTACTCGCATACTTGATGTTCATCTTGATTGTTACTGTTTGAAGACTTTGACTGAAGACTTTCTCAATTTCCTCAATCCTATTTCTTTAGTCATCTTGTCTTCTGTCTATTAATCCTGGTGTCACGCTATCTGTGCTCTATGTATGTTTCATTTCATCATGATGACTATGCTACTGTCTTGTTATGCATGCACCTGAGTACTTTGTTCTGTTGCTTGTATTTCGTCACTTAGCAAATTCCTCAAGTAGTATTTCCTAAGTGAAGAATTTGTAAAAAATTGCCTATTCACCCCCCTCTATTCGATATAACAAACTTTCAATTGGTATCAGAGCAAGGTACACCCTTGTTCTGTGTGATTTTGGTTTAACCACCTAGAGTTTTAGTTATGTCGACTGCAGGTATGATCAAGGTCTCGGCTAGGTGTCCTACCTTTGATGGGACGGACTACCCCTATTGGAAGAACAAGACGCGCAGGCATCTTGAGGCAATTGACAACGATCTCTGGTATGTTGTGGAAAATGATGTTCCCTCCATCACTCCCTCCGTGAATGCTGCTGATGTGAAGAGATTCAAGCAACTCGACTCAAACGAAGAACATCATATGTGGCCATCTGAGCAAAGGACAGTATGGCGGAGTGAGTGCTTTGGAGACTGCAAAGCTTATCTGGGATAGGCTGTCCAAGGTCAATGAAGGAGTCTCTAACCAACATGACTCTCGAGTTGACATTCTTCGCAATCTCTTCAACCGCTTCAACCGACTCGACAATGAAAATGTTCAGCAAACCTTCGACCGCCTCACTGATATCTCCAATGAGCTTCAAGCACTTGGTGCCACTGACATCACCGACCATGAGGTGGTGAAGAAATTGATGAGATCTCTTGATTCCTCATTCGATACACTGGCAGTGATGATTCAAGAACGAGGAGACTACAAGTCACTAGATCCTGCTGATATCATTGAGAGACTAAGCACTCATGAATTCCAACTTGCTGAGAAGAGAGACCTCTACGGGCCAAGCTATGGAAGATCACGCGCACTGAAGGCCAAGGCAATTTCCTAATCTGAAGGGGAAGATTCTGACAGCAGCCTTGGTGATCCTGAAGAACTAAGTCAGGAGCTAGCAATGCACGTGAGGAAATTCCAGAAGTTCTCAAGGCGTGGCTGCTTTGGAAAATCTTCAAGAGGTGATGACATGAGATCAGATTCTTCATCCCGCGATTACAGGAAAGGGACTTGCCAAGAAGCCAGGTCACTACATGGCTGATTGTCCTCAAGGGGTGAAGGAATCAAAGAAGAAGAAGTACAAGGATGACAGTTCTGACGACTCAAAGAAAAAGAAGAAATCTTCAAAGTCCTCATCGTCAAAATCTTCCAAGTCTTCATCTCACAAGAAGAGCAGTTCCAGAAAGGCTTGGCTTTTATCGGCAAGGAATGGATTCTGAAGCTGAATCTGAAGAAAATGAGGAAGAGGAGGAATCTGAGGAGTCAGACTCTAGTGTGGCGAGCCTAGCTCTCGCTACTGCTTTTGTCAGCAAGTCCATCTTCAACTGTGAAGAAAATGGCAACTCCAACACTGCTGACGATGGCAACGATGACTTCGCTCCCACCGATTGCTTCATGGCAAAAGGTGCCAAGGTACTCAAATATCCCTCGTCTGAATCAAGTGAGGATGAATCTGATGACAATCTAAAGCCTAGCTATTACAACTTGCTAATATTGCCATGAAACATCAAAAAGCTTTGGAAAAGGTTCAGAATTTGCTAGACAAAAGCGATGACCTGTTGGGTGAGGAACTGAATCGAACTCAAACCCTGACTGATAATCGTGAATGACTAAAGTCTAAGTTTGATAACCTTCAAGGTCGTCATGAAACACTCATAGCCGATCATGAGAAACTTTCTTATGAATTTCTTCAAAGAAAGCAAGATCTTGAAAAACTAAGGGTGAGTCATGATGATCTTCAAAGGGAAAATGATTCATTGCTTGCTTAACAGATCAGTTCTGCCCAGGAAGAATTCATTCCACCATGTTTGAAATGCATTGAACGTGAATCTGCTAATTCTTCACCTAAAAGTTCAAATGCTTCTATTGCTGCAAATTCTTCAACTATCTCTATGGTCACAAATTCCTCATCTGAGGATACCACAAGTATTACTAACAAAAATTCAGGGTTGAAGGAATTGTATGTGACAGGCATGTACAAAAGCCTCAAAGGGCATCAGACTCTTTGTGATGTGCTCAAAAAGCAGATCTTGAACAGGAACCCTAGGAAAGAGGGTATTACCTTTGAGAGGAAACTCAATGCTGATGGGTCCTACTGGAAACCTGAGCAGTATCCCAAAACCACATGGGTTGCTGCAAAAGGACCTCTCGTAGATGCATCTAATTTATCTAGCTTTACATGTGAATCTTGATATTCATCTGATGAGTCATTTGACTCCAACTATAAACTGTTCAAAAATCAGAATGGTGAAGTATTTGCTAGATATGTTGGAACTAACTACAGGAACAGTCCCCCTATGAAGAAAATCTGGGTTCCCAAGAGGTGCCTTGAAAGTCTTCAGGTCAATGTCCTCATGACACCACCTGTGAAGAACAGGAACCCCAGATCAAATTCTTCATATGGACCAAAGTCTTCATACGGATCAAATTCCTCATATACATCCAAGTCCCCGCATGGGTCAAATTCCTCATATGACCATCATCGTGCTAATGCATCTATTTCACAGGGAAAATCTAAGGGTCATGAATATGTGCATTATTCTTCAAATCAATATATTCATAAGTCCTCGAAGAATTTCTCTGCTTACTCATATGCATACTCTAACCCCTCTTCTGTGAAACAAAGTGCATTGGCTTCAATGCCACCTTTCTCTTATGGAGCTCACAGAATGATGAACTCTTTGCCACCCCTCTAGATGTCGGTGGTGAAAAAAAGAACTAATCTCTTATGCAGGGTCAGGTCTCTAGACGAACTTGAACGTCTGAAGAATTTGCTGGAGACCTGAGTGTGCTTGAAAGGACGCAAGCTAATCATGAAGAAATGAATTACTCATTTCTCAGGTCCTTATACTATTGTATCTATTGTACTGCTTGATGAAATTCTATCTGGTGAATTTGATGTCATATTCTTCACTAATGAAGTATGAGTTCGTAAGATGCACTAATTCATCTACAAGATGAATCTCTGAAAGCTATTGAGTGGGTCCTCGATAGTGGATGTACAAATCACATGACTGGTGACAAGAACTTACTGATGGACTCTGCTCTATCTCCATCACATCTGAAGCATATTACCTATGCTAACAAAGGAAAAAGCAAGGTATTGGGTCTAGGTAGGGCTTGTGAGGCTGGCAAGATGACCAGATCCAAGCATCCCTCAAAGACTATCAAGACTACTACTCGTCCTTTTGAATTGGTTCACATGGACCACTTTGGCCCCACTCATTATGCCACACAAACAAATGCAGCATCTCTATATGGTTTTGTTATTGTTGATGATTATTCTCGTTACACCTGGGTGCATATCATCACTTACAAAACTGAAGTGCGGGAAGTCTTCAAACGATTTTCCTCAAGGGCCTCAACAAATTTCGGTGTGAAGATCAAGCATATCCTGAGTGACAATGGGACCGAGTTCAAGAACACTGGTCTTGATGACTATCTTGATAAACTTGGTATTACTCATGAGTTATCTGCCCCATACACTCCTCAGCAGAATGGCATCGTGGAGCGCAAGAATAGGACTCTTGTTGAGATGGCTCGCACAATGATTGATGAATACAAGACGCCTCGTCACTTCTAGCCTGAGGCTATTGATATTGCATGCCACATCATCAACAGGGTATATCTTCACAAATTCTTCAAGAAGACCTCATATGAACTCCTCACTGACAAGAAACCCAATGTGAGTTATTTCAAAGTCTTCGGTGCTAAATGTTGGATTAGAGATCCTCATCACAATTCTAAATTTCCACCGAAAGTACATGAGGGTTTTATGCTTGGTTACGGAAAGGACTCGCACACCTACAGAGTCTTCAACACCTATCACCACAATGTTGTTGAAACTGTAGATGTGCGGTTCGATGAGACTAATGGCTCGCAAAGAGAGCACCTACCTCCTATGCTAGATGAAGTACCTCCTGAAGAATCCATTAAGCTAAAGGCTAGCGAGGATGTCATACCCACTGAAGAACTTGCTGAAGAAGTTATTCCAGACCATGAAGAAAATCATGCTGGTGCACCTGAGGAAAATGGTGCTGAAGAAAATGCTCAGCCCAATCAAAGTCGTCAACCTGCTCATCCTCGTGTGGCAAATGAAGTGCAGATTGACAAAATCCTCGACGACATCAATGCACCAGGTCCTCTCACACGCTCAAAAGCTTCACATTTGTCTAACTTTTGTGGGCACTTCGCATTTGTCTCTATCACAAAGCCCACCAAAGTTGATGAGGCATTTCTGGAGCCTCAGTGGATTCAAGCTATGCAAGAGGAATTGCATCAATTCGAGCTCAACAATGTGTGGGAACTTGTCAAACGACTAGCTCCTCGCAAGCACAATGTCATAGGTACCAAGTGGATCTACCGCAACAAGCAAGACAAAAATGGCCAAGTGGTGAGGAATAAGGCTCGTCTTGTAGCACATGGCTACACACAGGTTGAAGACTTCAATGAAACTTTTGCACCTGTTGCTAGACTTGAAGCTATTCGCATATTGCTTGCTTATGCTAACCATCATAACATCATCTTATATCAAATGGATGTGAAAAGTGCATTCCTCAATGGTAAGCTTGAGGAAGAAGTATATGTTGCTCAACCCCCAGGTTTTGAAGATACTAAGCATCCTGAGAAAGTCTTCAGACTCAACAAGGCCCTCTATGGCCTCAAGCGAGCCCCTCGGGCATGGTATGATACACTGAAGGAATTCCTCATGAAGAAAGGCTTCAAACCTGGTTCACTTGACCCAACTCTTTTCACTAAAACCTATGATGATGAATTATTCGTGTGCCAAATCTATGTGGATGATATTATCTTTGGCTGTACTGACACATGTTACAGTGACGAATTTGCCTATATGATGAGTGAAGAATATCAAATGTGTATGATGGGAGAATTGAAATTCTTCTTAGGTCTTCAAATTCGTCAACAACGCAATGGCATCTTCATTTCTCAAGAGAAATACCTCAAAGATGTACTGAGGAAATTCAGCATGCAAGATTGCAAAGGCATCAAAATCCCTATGCCCACAAATGGCCATCTCTGCACCGATGAAAATGGTAAAGACTTCGATCAAAAGGTATACCGCTCCATGATTGGCTCCTTATTGTATCTATGTGCATCTAGGCCGGATATTATGCTTAGTGTTTGCATGTGTGCCCGTTTTCAAGCTACACCGAAGGAATTATACCATAAGGCTGTGAAACATATTCTTCAATATCTAGCTCACACTCCAACACTTGGATTATGGTATCCCAAGGGCTCGGCTTTTGATCTCATTGGATATTCTGACTCTGACTATGCTGGTGATTGGGTGTACCGCAAGTCAACATCAGGCACATGCCATTTCCTTGGACGATCCTTAGTATGTTGGTCCTCGAAGAAGCAGAACTGTGTATCACTCTCTACAACTGAAGCTGAGTACATTGTTGTTGGTTCTTGCTGTGCTCAATTGTTGTGGATGAAGCAAACCCTCAAGGACTATGCCATCAATGTGAAGAATGTGCCTCTCTACTCCGACAACGAGAGTGCTATCAAGATTGCTCACAACCCAGTTCAGCACTCGAAGACAAAGCACATCCAGATTCATCATCATTTTTTCGAGATCATGTGTTGAAGAGCGACATCTCCATCGACCACGTGAAGACTGAAGAACAGCTAGCAGATATCTTCACAAAGCCCTTGGATGAGAAGAGATTTAGCAAGTTGCGGTGTGAGCTAAATATCTTAGAATCTTCGAATGTTCTTTGAAAGGACACACATCCTAACACTTATGCAAAATTGATGACTTAGATGTGAAACACATGAAGTAACATTTTTCTTCAATCAATGAAGACTAACCCTCTAAGTGTGAAGAAATTAATGAAGAATTTGATTCTCAGAGCCCTACGATAATTGTACGCGGTGTCTGAAATCATCATTCTTATACGATGGGTCACGCCACCACCCAAAGTTGAAAATCTGCAAATTTGAATTTTTCATCATTTTGCAAATTCTTCAAATTTTCAAATTCCTCAAGTTTGCAATTTCTTCAATTTTTTTGACTCGTGTTCTTCATTGGCTAATTCCTCAACAGCATTCACTTATTGCTAATTCCTCAAAGTTGATTTTCTGCTAAGTGAATGTGATCGGACCCGTTCCCCCTCTATGCTAAACTCAACCCAGTCTGTTCACAAATTCTTCATGTGCATTCTATTTGAAACCCGTTCAAAGTCTTCACTGTGTCCTTGACAGCTGAAGAATTTGTGAACGAAACATTAAAAATTTCATATCAAATTTTGGCTGTTGCCGCTCAAACCATTCCGCTTCCCACGACAAATTAAAATACTCACCCACAATCCCCCACGATCTCCACCTCTCAGTACGTGGGTGACACATGTCGTTAGGATAGCAAGGGTCAGGGGCATGTTCGTCCAAAATCTTCGGGCGAGCAGTTTTTCACTGCGGCTATAAATACCCCTTACCCTCCTCCTACATCATTTACTCCGCTCGACTGCTACTCCCCTCGCTCGAGCTCTGACCTAGCGCTGCCGCTACACTCCATCGTCACCGGTGAGGAAGAGCTTCACTGCCTCGACCTCGTCGCCGCCGTACTCGCGCCGGCCGCGGAAATATTCACTCCGATGCTGCCATAGCTGTCTCCTGCCGCCGTGTTAGGGCGTGGGAGATCTGAACTGACAAACTTCTCCATCTCCACTCCCAGTTCATCTTGTTTTTCATCAAGGGTAATTAAAATCTAACTTTACTGCCCTACTTTGATTCTTATGATTTTCACAAAATCCTCAAAAGGTGTTTATTCTTCAACAATCCACTCCTTAAACACCGAAATGCTTCCTTTCCTTGATTTGTTTCTCTAAGCTATGATTTTCCTCAAGATTTCTCAATTGTGTGGATTTTCTAATCTGTACGACTCTGGAACCTGAGTCAAGAACACTTAGTGAAATTTCTCAAGACATCTATGGTCAAATTCCTCAAACTTGATATTTTTGAAAAATTTCTGAGAACGCATATGACCTCTCCAAATTCTTCGCAACTATACTCTGTTCATAGGTACAAAATGTCTGCTGATGAATCAATAGGTTTTTATCAACTTAAGTCATTTGCAACGTTCCTTGAAGAAAAATTGCATACTTCCTCAGAAACATCAAAAGTTCAAAGTCCTCAAGTGAGGAAAATGGCAGACAGGAAGAGACCTCAGAAAGGAGGAAAGTGGCTAGAGACAAACACTGCATTTGAGATCCCTGAGGATATCTATGATGAATACTGTACACCAAATGAAGAAACTCATGGGAAGGAGAACAAGAATCAGCGCAAAGTGCGCATACAGAGGATTGAGAGGACATGGGCAAAGGAATGGAGGGAATATCGCTATGTTACTCCCAAGTACATGAAGAAATTCGCAGTAAACCCTCCATGTCCAAGAGCACCTTTGGCTGCTGGCCAACTAGCTGATCCCACCAGCATCATGCATGGTGAGAAATTTCCTAAAGAATGGGCCAAGTTCCAAAAAAAAAACTCCAAAAAACTGCTGCTGAAGCAGTGAGGAAATTCAATGAGGACTCTCAAGCTGCTGCTGCTGAGGCCTCTGCCAGTAGAGCTGCGCTAAAGAAGGCCATCTTGAAGAAATCAGCTGTAAAGTCAAAACCTTCAAGCTCAATGCCCTCACGGCCAAGTTTCTCAATTGCAAAGCCCTCAGGGCAAATTCCTCAAGCAACTTCTTCAAGGGCAGTGCCAATCCCCTCAGTTGCTACAAAATCCTCAGCTGTTGCCACAAAGTGCTCAACACCCGTGCACCTTGCAACGTGTCAGCGGACTACTGGTTTTTCTATTACCTCAGGGGCATCTGCAACTTCCTCAGCTCAACCACAATCCTCAAGTGGTCCAACTCTGCTGAAGGTCAAGACCACTGTTGGACATGGAAAGAGGCCAAGTCCTCACAAGAAGCAAGTGACTTTCCATGTTCTTTCTGATGATGAAGAACTGATAGAAATCATCAACGACAGACTGGAAAGGGCTACCAGAGTTAAGGGCAGTGTTGTGCCTCTTATGTTGGATCCAAAGAAGATCCTAGATTTCATTGACATATGGCACAAGGATCCCAACACTCCACTCCCTGACCTAAATCTGACTCCTAGTCAAAGTCACATGTTGACTGCCTACATAGGTGAGGAAAAATGGAAATTTGAAAAGGCCAGGTGAGTCAAGAAGGACCAGTACAAGAAAGAGCGCTTTCTGAAGAACAATGTTCTAAACATGTCTCCTAAAGAACTTGTAAATATGCAGAAGGAGATCAGAGACCTCACTGATGAATTTGACAGATATCATGCAGATTGGCTCAGTGCCAAGGTCGGATTTGTCAACCTCTCCAAAAACCACAAACTAAATGTTGTAGCTCCATCGCAACAACAAATTCCTCAGGCTGAACCATCTGCTCGGCCTACTGAAGAAACTGCAAGTGCAGCTGATGAAAATCAGGCTGCTGAAGAGGCTACTAGGGCTGCTGAAGAAATTCCAGCTCCTAAAGATAATGCCAGGGCAACCACCAATGTTGCGCCTGAAGAACAATCCAGGCCAGCTGAAGAATTTGCTGCATCTGAAGAAAATGAGAATGCCAGGGCGACTACATCAGTCGTGCCTGAAGAAAATGCACCAACTTCATCTGCTCCTCCTAAGAAATCTTCAAAGATGAAGAGAACCACCCTTCCTTCTGCATCAGAAGTGAAGAAAACAAAGGCTACGGAAAAGGAAGCTGCGAAGAAGAGGAAAGAATCAACCTCTGTGTCGGTGCAACAAACCCTGGGTCTGTTGCCCAGACCGTGCACAGGCCGAAGATCAAGATTGCAACATCCAAGACAAGGTCGAGGTAAAGGGCTTGAGGAATCAAAGGGCAAGTTGAGAAGAGCAAGTCAAGCTAATAAGCAAGACACCGCTAAGGGAAAACCTCCCTTGCTGGGCAGGAGAGCCTGGCGAGGTCAAGGTTGCCCAGGAAGCAAGCCTCAAGGCCGCCCCGGCAGGCCTGCCGGGGCATACGAAGGCAAAACGCCCCGCCAAGACTTCACCGCCCCACCTCACTGTGACGCAAGTCACCGATCAGTGCAGTGTCAAGTCCCGAGATGACTAAGTGGCTGCCTTTTGCCACATGGCAGCCATTTCCTATAGGAATCACCTCCATATGACACCCGTCCTGCGACGTGTCATACAAATAGGAGAGAAGGTGGCCAAACAGCACGGCAAGGCGTGCCGGGCAGGCCATGATGTGACACTGAGCTGCACATTTAATGCATACTGCTCTGTCTGTAGAGGAGATATGATAGCACTGTTCGCTATCTAATCAGTACACAATGACTGATTTGCCACTGTGGTGACCCCTTAATCTATAAAAGGAGGCCCATGGCAACCATAGAAAGGATTTGGACCCCTGTACACCCATACGCGCGTAGCTGCTCTCGCCCCGAGGCAACCCTGCCGGGCAAGAGCGCTGCGTTACCACCACCATCCACCATCAATCCACCAAAGCAGGAGTAGGGTTTTACGCCTCGCGGCGGCCCGAACCTGGGTAAAAACTGCCATGTGATCTCTGCTGCGCGACGCTGCGCTCCTCCGCTCTTTGTGCAATGCGCTCAGTCCCCCTGCCGAACCAAAATGGGCCATTGGCCCCATAGGTGGCCGTGGTTTCCCACGACGTCTTTGGCGCGCCAGGTAGGGGGTTGCGCTTGTGCGAACCCGAGAAGTGTACGAAGCGCGTCATCTTCACCGCCATCTTCTTCGTCAACGTCTCCATCATCCATGGCGCCCAAGAAGAAGCCCGGCGCCGCAGCTCATCCATCCACCTCGAAGGCCCCGCCACACACGCCCGCCG
The DNA here is from genome assembly GCA_011799875.1 of Thinopyrum elongatum. Classification (NCBI taxonomy): domain Eukaryota; kingdom Viridiplantae; phylum Streptophyta; class Magnoliopsida; order Poales; family Poaceae; genus Thinopyrum; species Thinopyrum elongatum. The sequence goes on from CM022300.1 coordinate 411,640,596, forward strand.
ACACCGCGGGGGCTATGGGGACGCCTGGATGTGCGGGCGCTGCGGAGGGCGTGGTCGGCGCGGGCGGCGTCGTTACCACCTCCCATGCGGCCGAAGCAGGAGCAGGAGGCACCGAAGAAGGACAGCACCAACTACATTCCAGCAGCCACGTCCCATGAGGTACGGCAGGAGAGATCATTCCATCTGTACCTCCTCATCCAGCCGAAGGGCACAGCCGCAGCGGGGGTACTCGCTCTGGGGGGAATCACAACTCCCCGACCGCTCCCGCCACGGGAGCGGCTGTAGAACATGCGCCACTCCCGGAACGAGCCGACCCAACCGCTATGCCAAATGGAGCCGCTGGCCCTCAAGCACCTCCACCTCGTCCACACGCCATCCAGGCGGCTGGCTCACGACGACGAGATCACGGCGCGACCACTACCGGTACCGTTAGGAGCCGGGTGACGTTACGGTCTTCAACGACATCCATGCCAAGCACCGCTTCGGAGGCCATGGCACGAGCTCAGCTACTGTTAAAATTTCCACCAGCAGCCGATCAGATGGATCGTAGCGGGCTGGCCCGCCACGGCCTACCCATGCAGCGGCAACGGCCCACGCTGCTGGCCGTGCGGATGGGGCAACTCCTATGGTGCAATCCCCTCCGTGGCAGCCAGCGCGGGAGCCGCGCGACCAAGAACCTGACGACGCCTTGATGGCTTTGTCCGACCCTCGAGCGCATCAAGGCCCACGGCGAGTCCTGGAGGACAGGCGTAGGGAAGGTGCGCGTGTCAACACCGAGCGACACCGTGACGCCCACCGCCAGTCCGACAGGCACCATGGCCCCAACGTTGACGTGCCCACACTCGCTGACGGTGGGTACCTACCTTTCGAGGCTAGGTGCCCTGCCTTCACCCGCGAGCTACGGCAAGTCTGTTGGCCGTCCACTCGCACATTCAAGCCAGAGATAACAAAGAAGTATGATGGAAGACTGAACCCGGCAGAGTTCTTGAGCATCTACAACATCGCTGTTCAAGCTGCCGGGGGAAGAGATGAGAAGGTATTCGCCAACTACTTACCTTTGGCACTCGAGCCAAATGTGAGGGCTTGGCTGATGCACCTGCCGGAGAACTCCATTTTGACCTAGGCTGACCTGTGCCATCAGTTTGTTGGCGCCTTCACGGGCGGCCATCAAGAACCAGGGCGGCCCAGCGACTTGCAGCTCCTCCCGCAGAAGGAAGGCGAGAGCCTGCAGAGATTCAGCAGAGTCCATAGGAATATTCCAGACATCCACCCGGCAGCTGTCATAGCTGCGTTCCAGTCCAACGTGTGCAATCGCCGGATACTTTCCAAGATGAACGTTCGATTGCCCAAGACTGTGAAGGAGCTTTACACTCTGGTGGATAAGTGTGCTCGGATAGAGGAGGGGAGGAAGCTCCCCGGAGAAGAGGATGGCGTCAACATCGATTCAGAGGATGATGACGAGGCCACCAGTTAAAAGAAGAAGAACAAGAAGTGCAACAAAAGGCACAAGCATAAGGAAGTGATGACCGTTGAGGGATCGGGCCTGCCTAGTACTGGCAAGAAAGCCAAGGCTGAGATACCTGTCAAGGAGGTTGCCGCGTGCACTGACTGTCGGGAAGCCGCGGCTGCCGAGAAGGCTGGGAAAGGCGATGGCCCGTATAGCAAGATCCATCGGACCAAGGGCCACGATCTCCAGGAGTGTCATCAGGTTCAGCAGCTTGTCAAGAAGCAGAGGACTGAATATGAGAAGCGAGATAAAGAGAAAGGTCAGAATGGCCCTGGCGGAAAGGGCCGGGGTGGTGGAGAAAGCCGCCCCGGCAAGGCTCCTCGGAACCAAGGGAAACCCTCCAGAGGCCGTGAGAAGGAGGACTGCAACGATGAGAGTGATGGAGGAGATGAAGAGGAGACCAGCAAGCAGGAATTCCAGAAGGCCACTGACGCCCTGTGCATTGACGGGGGTGCATCTTTGCACTCCTCTCACCGCCAACTTAAACGGTGGGCGCGTGAAGTCAATGCCGTGGAGCCAGCGGTAGACTCTCGAAGGCCGCTCAAGTGGTCCCACACGCCCATCATCTTCGACGAAGAGGACCACCCTGACCGCACCACCACGGTAGGGTGCTTGCCGTTGTTGGTATCACCAACAATCCGCAACCTCAAGGTCACAAATATGCTAGTTGACGGCGGGGCCGGGTTGAATCTGATTTCTTCAAAGGTCATCAGCAAACTCCAGATAGCAGAAGAAGAGCTCAAAGTTACTAGTACGTTTCAAGGGATCAACCCCGGTAGGAGTCGTCCAAAGGGGAAAATCACATTACCAGTGACATTTGGGGGAGAGTTGAACTACCGGACTGAGAAGATCGTGTTTGATGTGGTTGACCTCCCCCTGCCATACAATGGAATCCTTGGTCGCCCAGCTTTGGCCAAGTTCATGGCGGCATCCCACTATGCCTACAACACCTTGAAGATGCCAGGGCCGGTGGGCGTCATTTCCATTCCATCAGACGAGATGGACGCAATTATTTGCGTGGACAAGATGTACCAGGATGCAGTCGCGACAGAGGCCACTGAAGCTGCAATCCCCGCCAAGGAAAGTAATGGAAAGAAGAAGGCTAACTGGGATGCCGGCAAGGAATCCGGGAAGCGCACCTCTTCGGGGTATGCTGCGCCTGTTGATGACTCGCCGGAGGGTTCCAATAGCAAGAGATCCAAGGCCTCTACACCCGCTGTGAAACAGGTCCCGGCAGGGCTGGATGGCATTGGTGGTACTTTCACCATCAGCGCCACCCTCGATGACAAATAGGAAAGTGCGCTCGTTGCCTTCCTGCTGGTGAAGGTCGATGTTTTTGCCTGGCAACCACCTGACATCCCCGGTGTTCCCAGGAAGGTAATCGAGCACCACCTTACTGTCTGCCCACATGCCTGACCCGTCAAGCAGAAGGTGTGGCACCCCAGCTCAGAGAAGACCGGAATGCCCCGTATTCTAGCCCAGGGGCAAGTCCTCTGGAATACGGCACTGTTGGCATAGAACAAATCAGCTCTTTATTACAATTGATATGGTTACAAAGGGTACATGGATTACATCGGCACAGCGACACTATGCCTGTTCGGGGTATGTAACACCCCTTGTCATTAGCCACAGTAAACACTTTTGATAATGACATGTCAGCAGGTTTAACAGTGCATAATCATCATTAGCATCATATTGCATTTCAACTCCTAACTCAAATTCAAATTTAAATGAAAGTGGAAAATAAAAGTTGTGCAACATAGAAACTAAAATGTTCAATAACTAACAAATATTACAGAGACCATTCTAAAATTGTAACCAACATTTAATAAATTAATTAGGTGACCCATACCTCTTTTAACAGTGGCTGGAAATAATAATTAATAGCCTTTTAATTAATCTAGATCAAATATGAAATGATGTTTTGCCCAAACTAGTTTTTGGTGTTAGGGTATAATGCACTGGTATTTATGGACTAGGTCACACTTTTTACAAAAACCATTTGGGGCCCAATTAATTAACAAATCAGAAGAGAAAGAAACAGAAAAAGAGAAAAAGGAAAAAGGCCTAAAGGAGCTACTGTGCACTTGGCCTGCTCGCTACAGCCGCAGCCCAGCCCACACCGCGCCTCCTCCCTCCTCTCACTGCTCACCGCCGCCCCGTTGTCGAACGCGCACGTGCGCGCGCCCCAGGCCCCCCTCGCTCGCCGCTCGACAGCGCGCCCGCGCACGCGCTGGGTTAAGAGAAACCCTGCCCCCCCTGGCGAACCCTAGCCACTCCCCTCGTCCTCTCCCTCGCTCCCCCGTCGCAGCCGAGCGCCACCGCCGCCATGGCTCCGGCATAACCACGGCCACCGTGCCCCGTTCGCCCCGCCGACGTGTCCACGAGCTCCGCCGCGTCGAGCCCGTCCTCCTCGACAACAAGCTCGAGTCCCGGGAGCCCTGCATCGACCCCTCGCCATCTTCTCCTTCCTCGGATCACCGCCGCACTTCGTCATCGATTCGCCTCCGTCGAGCCCTCCCCGAGCCCGCTATTGCACACCTACAGGGCCTGGTGAGCCGTCGCCGTCCTCCCCCTCTCTTTCCGGCTCGATATCGTCGCCGTAGTGGTCGCAATAGAGATGCCCGAACGCGCCGCCGCCTGACCTCGTCGCCGGTGTGGCCACGGCGACCATTTGGTCGCGTGCGTGCCACCGTTGCACTCCCCGCAACGAGTTGACACCGTAGCCACCTCGCCCTGCCCTTTTTGCACGCCACAGCCCCGATCCCGACAGTGGCCGAACTCCGGCGTCCGCCGCGTTGCTCGCCGTCGACGCTACCGACCACCATAGCCCCCGCCGTCACCCTAGATCGCTCCGCCGTCGTCTGTCCGTTCGAAAGAGCCCGGCCGCGCTCGCAATGGTACCCTGTGCGCCATTTCCGAGCCGCGCCGCCGTCCCTGGTGATCGCCGGAGCAACTCCGGTGGCCGGCCGGCGTCGCCGTCGACGTGGCTGGCCTGGGGCCATCCCCAGTGCCACTGCCGATGGGCCATGCCGGCCCCAGTTGACCAGTTGACTTGGTCATCTGGCTGACTGGGCGCTGCCCAGTCACTGACTGGTGGGGCCCCCTTCCCTGTGTCTATGACATATGGGCCCCCCCCCTGTCAAGTGCCTAATTAACTGATTAGATAAATAAAAATAATTAAAATCCTAATCAGTCACTGACTGCTGGGCCCCACCCTCTAATTAATCCAATTAATTAATTTAACCACTCAGTTAATGTCACAGTGTATGACATGTGGGTCCCACCTGTCAGGTTTGACTCTGGTCAGCCAGAGTTGACCTGCTGATGTCACCCTGACCTCATGCTGACATCATCATTCACTATTCTGGATAATTCGAATTTAAATTAATAATTAAATTCAGAAAATGTTTTAAACTTTAGAAAATCATATTAAATAAACCGTAACTCCGATGAAAATAATTTATATATGAAACTTGCTCAGAATTTCGATACGAACCCGAATAAGCCCTCCGTATTCCCATCAGATGCCTCTAACTATAAGAACATTGAACTTTTAGACCGATTTCGATAAATCAATAGTGCCCAACATCAATTAAATAAATCCGAATAAATTCCTAAATTAACTAAATCATTTAGTTAGGCAGTAGAACACCCCGGCATATCATTTAGGCATGTCATACATATTGTTTGCATTATTGCCGTGAATTTATTGTTTCTCTCCCCCCCTTCTCTTTCGACAGACGCTGAGACCGACGACGCTGCACCTGGGTACGACTACACTACCGACGAGCAGCCCATTGACGATCTCTCTCTCTAGCCAGAGCAACCAAGCAAGCCCCCCCCCCCCTTGAGCATGCAGATATCTCCCATTCCATTTCTCCTGCTTGCATTAGATTTTGCTACTGTTAATGTATGCTCCTATTTTGATGCATAGCCTGCTGTTGTAACCTGTTCATTGCTACCTTACCTGCCTATGATAAACTGTTTAGTATAGGTTGGTAGTGAACCATCCGTGACCCCACCACCTTATCCTTGCTGCCCCTGCTTGATCATCGATGACTCGATCAACGTGATCGTCGACCAGAGACCGACACCTCACTTCACACCCCCTTAGTTGTACGACTCTGCTTAGTTAGTATCGAGTGCCGAGGGTGATACCTCGTAACACACTCCCGATGAATACTCTGCAGTGTAGCTGTTCGGTCATGGTCATCGAGGGTGATTCCTCCTTCTCCACTTCCGATACGACTCTGTCGTGCAACCCCTCAGTGTGAACCTCGAGGGTGATGCCTCATACGTTCACCCTGATGATTTCGTCGAGTGGAATCCGCCGAGGGAAATTCCTCGGGTTTCCCCTTGATGTTATGACCACACGATTACTTGACCTTTGTTACAGGCGGGTCCACCCTGGTGGGTACCCGCTGGGGATCTATGATGTCGGGTGTGCCGGAAGGGCACTCGAGTGTGATATTGTGGCGGAGCATCAGAGACTCTGATTGTCTCCGTGTGATACTAATTGAGCCTATTGGATTTGGGTGTGTGATCTGAGTGGGTCGACGTGCCCTATACGCACGACCACCATGCGGGATAATGGTTATGGGACCCTCTGCGATGTATGTTTCTCCCGAAAGCTCGTCTGATGTCACGATTCACCGTGCGGGCTGATTGTCGGGATTGGGCTGGATACTTCACTGACGAGCTCAGTGTCGCGCCTGCACCCCGGCCAGTCTCGCAACGCGCAGGGTGCCCAGGGCGATGGCCCGAGACCTCTGGGTGCATAGGTTAGTCCGGCGTGCTGACCTCTCTGCCGAGCCTAGGTAGAGCGCTGCTTCGTGTTGATCTTCCGAGGACGGGCATTACCCAGCAAGTATGTCCGGCCAGAGTTGATCGAGCGTGTTGGGTAACAATAGTGCACCCCTGCAGGGATGAATCAACTATCGATAGCCGGTCCTACGGTAAAGGATGCTCAGTTTGTGTATCCCGATCTACTACTTGAACTGGATACTTGTTACTTAATTGAAGCTTCGGGATCGCTTTCTTGCTTGGGAGTCGAGGAAGGATCTTTAAGCTGTACTTCAACATGTTTGCTAAATAAAATGCTATTCTACTCTCTTCTACTACTGCAAGATGATGGTCTCGAGAAGATGTTTGAAGATGCTAGTCTTCGATAGGACTAGGCCTTCTCTCTATTCTGGCATTTCTGCAGCCCAGTCCACTTATACAGCCTTTCTCCATTGATAATGTTGCATATGTAGTTTAGATCCTTGCTTGCTGAGTACTTTGGATGAGTACTCATGGTTGCTTTACTTTCTCTTTTCCCCATACCCCCCTTGATGATACATCAGACGATGGAGTCCAGGAGCCAGATGCCACCACCGGAGCTTACTACCAGGAGGGTCCAGAGGGCACTTACTACTGGATCGAGCCAGCCAACCAGGAGTAGGATCGGAGGCTCCCAGGCAGGAGGCCAACGCCTTTCGATCTAGTGTCGCTGTTTGTGCTACCCTTCTTAAGGCAAAACTTGTCTAACTATGTCTGTACTCAGATAATATTTGTATGACTGACTTATGTATTCGGATCTTCGGATCCCTGGTCTGTAATATTGTGGATCTCCGTTTAAATTGTGTTAGAGTTGTGTTGTGATATCTTCCCGTGAGTCCCTGTGCTTGATCGTACACGTTTGCGTGTATGATTAGTGTACGATTGAGTCGGGGGCGTCACAAGTTGGTATCAGATCCGACTGCCTGTAGGAAGCCCCCTTCCAATTCCTTGGCCGAAGTTGAGTCTAGACATCGAAAAACTAATTTACTAACTTGGCTGTGTGGCTTACGGGCCCACGTCGCCAAATGGATGGTATTAGTATCTTTTACTCCTCGGCCTTTACTCTGGGACTCTGTTCTCTCTTCTATTCGGGTTAAATAAAGTTTACTAACGCCGACACTTAGGATCTCGTTATTCTTGTCCACCCGGAGAGCTGGATATCTGTGCGATTTCCCTGATATTGATCTGATTAGTCTGATAATCATTTTCCTTTCCATTGTTTTGTTTAACCTTTCTCTCCGAGTTGTATTATACTCCGAGTTGTCATTCGATAAGACCGGATTCTGCATCAGAGTGCACACGGAGAGTAGGATCCAGCAAGTTGATCGACCATCGGTGTTCTCTAAACTCGACTTGAGGTTGGGTTATCACTAGATCCGTGTCCGTGAAGAGGATATTCCCAAGACTACATTCGTCACTCATTATGGCTCCTATGAATACACCGTCATGTCATTTGGCCTAACAAATGCTCCAGCAACTTTCTCCCGTCTGATGAATTATATATTCATGGATTACCTCGACAAATTCATCGTGGTATATCTAGATGATATTCTGGTCTATTCTAAGAATAAAGAAGAACATGCTGAACACCTCCGTTTGGTACTAGAAAGGCTCCGAGAACACCAGTTGTATGCCAAGTATTCCAAGTGTGAATTTTGGCTTTCTGAAGTAACATACCTTGGTCATGTGATTTCCAAGGATGGAATTGCTGTTAACCCCGAACGAGTTCAGGCTATTCTTGACTGGACTCCCCCGAAGAATGTTAAGCAAGTTAGAAGTTTTCTCGAACTTGCTAGGTATTGCCGTCGATTCGTTGAGAATTTTTCCAAGATTGCAAAACCATTGACAAATCTGCTTCACAAAGGTGTTAAATTTGAGTGGACAGAAAAATGTCAAGAAAGCTTTCAGACACTAAAAGATAAATTGACATCTGCCCCAGTATTAGCACCCCCGGATTCCCAAAAGAATTTCGTGATATACTGTGATGCATCTCGTCAAGGATTAGGCTGTGTCCTAATGCAAGAATGCAAAGTGATTGCTTATGCCTCCCGACAATTGCGTCCTCATGAAGAAAATTACCCAGTGCACGATCTTGAACTTTCTGCGGTTATTTATGCCCTGAAGCTATGGCGACATTGCCTTCTCGGTAACCGTTGCGAGATATATACGGATCATCAAAGTTTGAAGTATTTATATACTCAACCGGATCTGAACCTTCGTCAACAAAGATGGCTCGAGACAATAGCCGATTATGATATGAATATCTCATATACCCCTGGCAAGGCTAATGTAATGGCCGATGCTTTGAGTCGCAAGGCTTATTGCAGCAACCATGTGGTTCAGGAATCACAACCTATGCTTTATGAAGAGCTTCGCAAATTGAACCTCCATATTGTTCCACAGGGTTATCTCAATACCCTGGTTGTCGAACCAGATTTAGAACAAAGCATCAAGACTATGCAACGGTATGACTCTGAAGTTGAAAGGATCAAGCGATACCTCAAAAAAGGAAAACCGTAGGAGTTCCATCTTAATGATGATGGGATCCTATTTTTCCAACATCGTCTCTTCGTACCTAAGTTCAAGGATGAGAGAGAACACGTTATGATGGAAGCTCATGACACTCCTCTGTCAATTCATCCTGGTAGCACAAAGATGTACCGAGACATTTGTCAGAGATACTGGTGGCCTAATATGAAGCGAGATATTGCTCGTTATGTTTCTGAGTGTGACGTTTGCCGCCGCATTAAAGCACAACATCAAAGGCCCGCTGGAACTCTACAACCCCTTGCAATTCCTGAATGGAAATGGGACAAGGTCCAAATGGATTTCATTACTGGTTTTCCCAGATCTCAGAAGTGTCATGATGCTATTTTTGTCGTCATCGACCGATTCTCCAAGGTTGCTCACTTTCTGCCAGTTAAGGAGACAATCACTGCTAGCCAGTTAGCAGACTGGTATGTTTCCCGAATTGTGTCACTCCACGGTGTTCCGTTGGAGATCAGTTCTGATCATGGCAGCCTCTTCACCTCCAGATTCTGGAATAGTTTCCAAGAAGCTATGGGAACACATCTGTCTTTCAGCACCGCTTTTCACCCTCAGTCACAGGGTCAAGTTGAACGAGTTAATCAAGTGCTCGAAGATATGCTTCGAGCTTGCATCATCTCCTTCGGTAAGAAATGGGAGGAATCTCTCCCGTATGCCGAATTCTCTTACAACAATAGCTATCAGGCTAGTCTGAAGATGGCACCATTTGAAGTTCTATACGGTCGCAAGTGTCGAACCCCTCTGAATTGGTCAGAAACTGGGGAACGCTCACTCGTCGGACCGGACATTATTCAGCAAGCAGAAGAACAAGTCCGTATTGTCCGTGAACATTTGAAAACTGCTCAGTCTCGTCAGAAGAGCAACTATGACCGAAAGCACCAGGAAATAGTCTATCAACCCGGCGAACAATCTTACCGCCGCGTCACTCCATTGAAAGGCACTCATAGGTTCGGAATCAAAGGCAAGTTAGCTCCTCGCTACATTGGCCCGTTCTGTATTCTTGCCCGTCGAGGAGAAGTGGCATATCAATTGCAGTTGCCGCCAAATATTTCTCAAGTGCATGATGTCTTTCATGTATCCCAACTTTGTCGCTGCTTCAAGGATCCTATTCGAGCTGTGGATCACGAAGTGCTTGAATTACGGGAAGATCTGTCTTATCCAGAATATCCCATCCGTGTTCTTGATGAAGCTGAACGTCGGACTCGTCAAAAGTCAATCAAATTCCTCAAGGTTCAGTGGTCAAATCATTCTGAAGATGAGGCCACTTGGGAACGCAAGGATCGTCTTCATGAAGAATACCCCTCTTTCTTTCAGTCTTCCTCTTAATTCTCGGGACGAGAATTCTTGATAGATGAGGAGAATTGTAACACCCCATGTCATTAGCCACAGTAAACACTTTTGATAATGACATGTCAGCAGGTTTAACAGTGCATAATCATCATTAGCATCATATTGCATTTCAACTCCTAACTCAAATTCAAATTTAAATGAAAGTGGAAAATAAAAGTTGTGCAACATAGAAACTAAAATGTTCAATAACTAACAAATATTACAGAGACCATTCTAAAATTGTAACCAACATTTAATAAATTAATTAGGTGACCCATACCTCTTTTAACAGTGGCTGGAAATAATATTTAATAGCCTTTTAATTAATCTAGATCAAATATGAAATGATGTTTTGCCCAAACTAGTTTTTGGTGTTAGGGTATAATGCACTGGTATTTATGGACTAGGTCACACTTTTTACAAAAACCATTTGGGGCCCAATTAATTAACAAATCAGAAGAGAAAGAAACAGAAAAAGAGAAAAAGGAAAAAGGCCTAAAGGAGCTACTGTGCACTTGGCCTGCTCGCTACAGCCGCGGCCCAGCCCACCCCGCGCCTCCTCCCTCCTCTCACTGCTCACCGCCGCCCCGCTGTCGAACGCGCACGCGCGCGCGCCCCAGGCCCCCCCTCGCTCGCCGCTCGACAGCGCGCCCGCGCGCGCGCGCTGGGTTAAGAGCAACCCTGCCCCCCCCGGCGAACCCTAGCCACTCCCCTCGTCCTCTCCCTCGCTCCCCCGTCGCAGCCGAGCGCCACCGCCGCCATGGCTCCGGCATAACCACGGCCACCGTGCCCCGTTCGCCCCGCTGACATGTACACGAGCTCTGCCGCGTCGAGCCCGTCCTCCTCGTCCACAAGCTCGAGTCCCGGGAGCCCTGCATCGACCCCTCGCCATCTTCTCCTTCCTCGGATCACCGCCGCACTTCGTCGTCGAGTCGCCTTCGTCGAGCCCTCCCCGAGCCCGCTATTGCACACCTACAGGGCCTGGTGAGCCATCGCCGTCCTCCCCCTCTCTTTCCGGCTCGATATCATCGTCGTAGTGGTCGCAATAGAGATGCCCGAACGCGCCGCCGCCTGACCTCGTCGCCGGCGTGGCCACGGCGACCATTTGGTCCCGTGCGTGCCATCGTTGCACTCCCCGCAACGAGTTGACACCGTAGCCACCTCGCCCTGCCCTTTTTGCACGACGCAGCCCCGATCCCGATGGTGGCCGAACTCCGGCGTCCGCCGCGTTGCTCGCCATCGACGCTACCGACCACCGCAGCCCCCGCCGTCACCCTAGATCGCTCCGCCGTTGTCTTCCCGTTCGAAAGAGCCCGGCCGCGCTCGCAATGGTGCCCTGTGCGCCATTTCCAAGCCGGGCCACCGTCCTTGGTGCTCGCCGGAGCAACTCCGATGGCCAGCTGGCGCCGCCACCGACGTGGCTGGCCTGGGGCCACCCCCAGTGCCACTGCCGGTGGGCCATGCCGGCCCCAGTTGACCAATTGACTTGGTCAACTGGCTGACTGGGCGCTGCCCAGTCACTGACTGGTGGGGCCCCCTTCCCTGTGTCTATGACATATGGGCCCCCTGTCAGGTGCCTAATTAACTGATTAGATAAATAAAAATAATTAAAATCCTAATCAGTCACTGACTGCTGGGCCCCACCCTCTAATTAATCCAATTAATTAATTTAACCACTCAGTTAATGTCACAGTGTATGACATGTGGGTCCCACCTGTCAGGTTTGACTCTGGTCAGCCAGAGTTGACCTGCTGACGTCACCCTGACCTCATGCTGACGTCATCATTCACTATTCTGGATAATTTGAATTTAAATTAATAATTAAATTCAGAAAATGTTTTAAACTTTAGAAAATCATATTAAATAAATCGTAACTCCGATGAAAATAATTTATATATGAAACTTGCTCAGAATTTTGATACGAACCCGAATACGCCCTCCGTATTCCCATCAGATGCCTCTAACTATAAGAACATTGAACTTTTAGACCGATTTCGATAAATCAATAGTGCCCAACATCAATTAAATAAATCCGAATAAATTCCTAAATTAACTAAATCATTTAGTTAGGCAGTAGAACACCCCGGCATATCATTTAGGCATGTCATACATATTGTTTGCATTATTGCTGTGAATTTATTCTTTCTCTCCCCCCTTCTCTTTCGATAGACGCTGAGACCGACGACGCTGCACCTGGGTACGACTACACTACCGACGAGCAGCCCGTTGATGATCTCTCTCTCTTGCCAGAGCAACCAGGCAAGCCCCCCCCCCTCCTTGAGCATCCAGATATCGCCCATTCCATTTCTCCTGCTTGCATTAGATTTTGCTACTGTTAATGTATGCTCATATTCTGATGCATAGCCTGTTGTTGTAACCTGTTCATTGCTACGTTACCTGCCTATGATAAACTGTTTAGTATAGGTTGGTAGTGAACCATCCGTGACCCCACCACCTTATCATTGCTGCCCCTGCTTGATCATCGATGACTCGATCAACATGATCGTCGACCAGAGACCGACACCTCACTTCACACCCCCTTAGTTGTACGACTCTGCTTAGTTAGTATCGAGTGCCGAGGGTGATACCTCGTAACGCACTCCCGATGAATACTCTGCAGTGTAGCTGTTCGGTCGTGGTCATCGAGGGTGATTCCTCCTTCTCCACTTCCGATACGACTCTGTCGTGCAACCCCTCAGTGTGAACCTCGAGGGTGATGCCTCATACGTTCACCCTGATGATTTCGTCGAGTGGAATCCGCCGAGGGTGATTCCTCGGGTTTCCCCTTGATGTTATGACCACACGATTACTTGACCTTTGTTATAGGCGAGTCCACCCTGGTGGGTACCCGCTGGGGATCTATGATGTCGGGTGTGCCGGAAGGGCACTCGAGTGTGATATAGTGGCGGAGCATCAGAGACTCTGATTGTCTCCGCGTGATACTAATTGATCCTATTGGATTTGGGTGTGTGATCTGAGTGGGTCGACGTGCCCTATACGCACTACCACCACGCGGGATAATGGTTATGGGACCCTCTGCGATGTACGTTTCTCCCGAAAGCTCGTCTGACGTCATGATTCACCGTGCGGGCTGATTGTCGGGATTGGGCTGGATACTTCACTGACGAGCTCAGTGTCGCGCCTGCACCCCGGCCAGTCTCGCAACGCGCGGGGTGCCCAGGGCGATGGCCCGAGACCTCTGGGTGCATAGGTTAGTCCGGCGTGCTGACCTCTCTGCTGAGCCTAGGTAGAGCGCTGCTTCGTGTTGATCTTCCGAGGACGGGCATTACCCAGCAAGTATGTCCGACCAGAGTTGATCGAGCGTGTTGGGTAACAGTAGTGCACCCCTGTAGGGATGAATCAACTATCGATAGCCGGTCCTACGGTAAAGGACGCTCAGTTTGTGTATCCCGATCTACTACTTGAACTGGATACTTGTTACTTAATTGAAGCTTCGGGATCGCTTTCTCGCTTGGGAGTCGAGGAAGGATCTTTAAGCTGTACTTCAACATGTTTGCTAAATAAAATGCTATTCTACTCTCTTCTACTGCTGCAAGATGATGGCCTCGAGAAGATGTTTGAAGATGCTAGTCTTCGATAGGACTAGGCCTTCTCTCTATTCTGGCATTTTTGCAGCCCAGTCCACTTATACAGCCTTTCTCCATTGATAATGTTGCATATGTAGTTTAGATCCTTGCTTGCTGAGTACTTCGGATGAGTACTCACGGTTGCTTTACTTTCTCTTTTCCCCATACCCCCCTTGATGATACATCAAACGATGGAGTCCAGGAGCCAGATGCCACCACCGGAGCTTACTACCAGGAGGGTCCAGAGGGCACTTACTACTGGATCGAGCCAGCCGACCAGGAGTAGGATCGGAGGCTCCCAGGCAGGAGGCCAACGCCTTTCAATCTAGTGTCGCTGTTTGTGCTAGCCTTCTTAAGGCAAAACTTGTCTAACTATGTCTGTACTCAGATAATATTTGTATGACTGACTTATGTATTCGGATCTTCGGATCCCTAGTCTGTAATATTATGGATCTCCGTTTAAATTGTGTTAGAGTTGTGTTGTGATATCTTCCTGTGAGTCCCTGTGCTTGATCGTACACATTTGCGTGTATGATTAGTGTACGATTGAGTCGGGGGCGTCACAGGGTAGCTCTATGCTAACAGCGGAGTAACTCTCTCGCCAGCGGAACAACGACGGCGGTGATGGAATCCACTCCACAGGGACTCTGGCTAGAACGCGTATCCTAGGAAACAAACTCAGGTTCCTCGACAAGCAAGCAATCATGGCATGACCTGCAAACTGGCATGACACGCCAGGTGAGTACTTGGAATGTACTCGCAAGCTCACAGCAAACATCAGCATTAAAGCAAGACAACATCATAGTAAAATAGCTACTGAAGTAAGGTAAAGCATATTAAGTAGTTTAATCTATACTCTGAATAATCTCAGGATCCAATCCAAACCTGTGCCAAATCCAATACCAATCATGTGGTCATCCGACCAATCATCCCATTGCCATCCCATGGCTGACTTATCATATACCAGATTCCGTCTGCACGACAAGTCTGACAAACTTACTCTCTTTCAGGTTGCCTCACAACCCTCAGAATACTCATGATCCACCGAGTACTTCCGATCTTACGACTAGTTCTTCCATCATTATCACTACTATGGTTGACCACATAAAGAGGTCTGGACGAACTGTCCAATACCGTGGACACGGCTATTCGAATAGATTTTTACACTCTGCAGAGGTTGCGCACTTTACCCACACCATGGAGCACCTGACCTCGTGATCCCATTCGGGTGGACCAGCGTTGCTCCAATGAAACCCGCCTGACCCGTGACTCTCCCATCGTACCACCGGCAATCATCCTCCCCCGGAGTCCTGCCCTGGGTGGCCCCTGTGTCACCGCGTGACACCTGCCACCGTTGTGGCTAACAAACTGTCCCAAACGGGGATCTGGTACCATATAACTCAACTGGGCTCACAAGGCTATCGCCGCCTACCGGGCCAGGGTAGCGCGCACGCATAACCTTCCCTGTCGGGCGGTACCGGTGAAAGAGCACGCGATCAGACCAAGTCAAGGCCGTCCCATACCGGCAAATGTGGCTGCACGGATAAGTCCGAACAGGTGACTCTGGATCAACCATGAAATATCCTATCTCCGAACAATCTCTGTTATGGCTGACACTCCGATATCATAGCAATCCAAGTCAAAACGATATCTGGCTAGAAATCCGGTAACCAGTATACTTAAGCCACTGCTACTAACTCATCTCCATGAACTGCCGAATGAAATCCAGAATAATCATAGACGGTAATCTCAACATCATGGCATCAAAGAGTGGGTAAACTACCAGTCACTAACAATCCAGTACTCAACATGGTAGTCACCTATCCAGGAAATTACTCAAGCATTGCATAATCCAAATCAGTTTACAAATAACTCATACTTGTTGTTGAAGTAAATAGTTAAACTATGATATTGCAATGCAATTATGCAGATGAGAGTTGTGGCTTGCCTGGGTGAAGGAACCATCGGGAAGGGGTGCGGAGAGTCCGCGAAGTTGACTGCCGGAAACAATTCTTTCCCGGAGGGGCTGTTTTCGGCAAGGGCAAAATGGTCATTTTCATAGTGTTAAAACATTAGGAAAATGATACCAACATGACGGGCTCGAGGAGACGAAGAAGTTGGCTTTGGAATCACCTCGACCGGAGTCCCGGATGAAAAGTTATAAGGGTTTGACTGCCAGGGACTGTTCTGCAAAAGAAGTAATTGCATCCGGGTCCCTGCCAGCACAGCGGCTGGCGCCTTCTCTGGAAATACGCTTTCCAGAGTGGAAAGCTTATTTTCAGCTGAGACTTTTTCCAGAGAAGAAAACGCACTGCAAAGTAATACGTTACCCGCGGAGGAAAGCGTAAACCCGCAGATGCACATCCACTTATCCACGTGGACAGGGCCACGGGCAGCTGACAGGCGGGGCCCACTCCTACTCTCTCTCATCCCGTGCCTGCTGCCTTCTTCCTCCCGACGCAGACAGAGGAGAGGCGCGGCTGCGCGACGGGCCCGGTGGCTTCGGCCACCTCCGGCCAAGACGAGACCACCTGCGGGCTCCTAGTGCGGCACCGCATCCGATCAGAGGAAGGGCTAGTGCCGGGGAGGGGCGGAACAAGGGCGCCATTTGAAGACAGAGAGCGGGAGGGCGGCGGCTGGACTTGGGGAAGGTTTGGCCAGGGGCACTCCGGCGGCGAGCTAAGGGGTGGGGGAGAAGCTATGGGGTCCAGGTGGTCCCCTGGTGAGGTCAGGAAGGGAGGGGAGGGCTCGGCTCACGCCAATTTAGGCAGCGGCCGGTGATGGACATGGCGGCGGTGGTGGAGTAGGAGCAGCTCTGAGGCTCTGGGGAGAGGACGAGGAGGATCGGTGGAGTGAGGTGGAGAGGTTCGTGAGGTCGAGGGACTTGGGGGCAGCCTATAAATAGGCGCGGCGACGCGGGTGGATAGGGACGGCCACGTCGGCGATCCTAGCCGGATACTGGAGCTGCGGGTGACGTGGCTGGCGTTTAGCGGCGCCGGAAAGCTTCACGGAGGACGGAGAGGGTTCAGGCGTGCTCCGAAAGGCTCGAGCTCGTCCGTATACGGCGGCGGCTGTAGATGAATAGAGTATGTAAGGCGGCGTTCGTCGCGACGCGGCGAGGAGGAATCCGGAGGGGGAAATGGGTCTAGAGCGAAGGCGGCGACGAGGGGAAGCCTCTGGACATGAAGAGGTGGCGAGGGAGTGAGGGAACGGACGAAACCGAGCGGTTTCATCGCCAGAGCGTGCTGACTGACATGCCAGCCGCGTGGTCACCACGTGCACTAGCGCACGTGGTGCATCCTGGCGTGCCAAGTCATGTCTAGAGTGTTGTCCTTCCAAGTAACAGTCTCTGGGAGGTGATGGATCGATGAAACTCACTATGGTTGGATGGGAGTGTTCATCTGAAGTTTGGTGTAGCAAACTTGGGCATGAAGCTATGAGAAGCAGAGAAGTGATAAAGAGCCAAACAAGATGTCTGGTAGAGTTAGGGTAGGAAGGACTACAATCCTATGAAATTTGGAGAAAAATGGACCAAGATTTAATATAGTTGCTTTGCAACTAACCAATCTGGTCCAGAAACTCAATCTTGATGTGCCACTCACATGGAGTTGCCACTTGAGCTGAAATTTGGTATAGAATGACGATTTGGTCATATGAGAGTGCCATAAAAATTTCATGCCATTTGGAGAAGCCAAAATGGTACTTCCTTCACAGCTATCCTCTCTGACCAGAATCTTAGAAAAATTCTAGAGAATTATTGGTAAGATGAAATGAGCCAAAATATTGTGGAGATAGGTTATATGGGTATTAGAATGCTCTGGTAAATTTTCAGCAATTATGGAGCAATATAAAATATAGTTGCTTCACAATGTGAAAATCTGGCCAGAAGCCAAGATTTGAGGCTGTGCTCACATAGATGATTGGATAGGGTTGAAACTTGGTGGAGAGTCATGATTTGAGCATATTATGATGCTTGCAAAATTTCAACTCATTTGGATGCTCCTAGCTAGCACTAGCTTCACAAAGATTCCAGTTGACCAGAAACTTTAGAATTCAGCCAAGAGAGATTTAGTATCCAAATGAAGTTGAATTTTGGCATGTGGCAATGATATGGATAGGAAAGAATGCCCAAAAAGTTTTAGACCAAGCAAGCCAATATAAAGGGTACTTGCTTCTCAACTTGGCAGCTAGGGCAAAATCAGAAAAGGAATATTTGTGAAATATTTTTAAACATGGCAAGGAAGGGTTTTGACATATTTGAGGAAGATATGACCCAAACAATTTATGAGAATTATTTGGGAATCTTGGGAATGATGGAGATGTGGGTTGCTTCACAACTTAGGGCAAACAGGGTTATTCCTTTAATAGAAAAAGGAATATTCCCAAGAAAAGAATATTGGGGGTTGATCCAGGATGGAAATGGCAAGGTCTTGGAATGGTTTTGAGGTTGGCAAGCCACTTGGGAAGAGGAATCAAGGGTGATCCCTCCAGGTTGCGAGACTACTAAGCCACAAAAGGCGAATTCGCACCAAAATACAAAGAAAAAGAAAATGGGCACAAGCCAGGGTGTTACAAACCTACCCCCCTTAAAGAAATCTCGTCCTCAAGATTTGGTTGCTCAGGGATCAAACATGAATATTTCCACTTGAGGAAACTATTTCCAACTCGGGTTTCCTTGTTACCTTTGTATAATGCTCCTACTGAGTTCATATGACTGACTGCCTTGCTTCGGGGTGGTTTACTTTACTAGACCCTATTTCTGGCAAATCTTACCTCATATGTTTCTCTGACTCCAATCCTTTTATGTCTGCTGACCTGTTTGGGGCAATAATTATCCTGACCAAACTATATGCCCTGCTCGTAAGTCCGAGGGTGGTTCCTCATGGACGTATCATGACAAGGTCCAATACGAACGACCATTCACTGAGTTGTGAACAGATTCTCTTGGTGGACACGAAATCTTGTACTCATTGCATTGGGTGACTTCAAATGGCTGTGTGTCTTCCAGGCTCAAAACAGTACTGTGAATCGTACCATTCTCCTGGCGGAATCTGACTTCTCGCACGGATTGCTGAGTCATCTTGGGTATCTTCACTGTCTTGGGTATAAAGCTCCTACCAAATATTTGACTGTCACCTGTCATGACCAGCATAAGGGTGTACGATCTTATTGTGATATTATCCCTAGACTTGGCTGACAGTGGTCCTGGCAGCAGAATCTTGTTCACGGCAGGTTAGTCTTTAACTAATTCCCGTCTGTGAGGACACGTGCTTCGAGACTGTTGTTCATCCTTCTGATTACTCAGTCTGTCGGTATCTTTATATGGATGGTAGGCCGTGTAATCCTTTAATACTGTTGCTGTAATCAAACTACTAAGTTAATCTTTCAGCTGACCTGACCAGCTTGGTTGCCCTGTTCTGACAATTCTGAACATATCTGATTGTCTGGGCGGGTGGTCTCGATATGGGGTCCTTGCAAACGGAATAAACCCCTTGGGTGTGTACCCATGGTGACTGGTACCGAGCCAGACTGGCCGGAGTATTTGTACCATTACCATACCTGTATGGACAACCTTATTTTTTTCATTATAGTTCTCATCGCCTGGATCCTTAGCTGAAAGAACTTGGCCATATGTGTTCTTGATTCTCCGGGAGACCATAGGTGTTGTCAGGTGCAATATTCCGGCAGCATATCACTTTACAAGTTGTAGCTGTAGGGTAGCGATCGTCTGAACCCTTGAATAAAACCGACAAATAAACCAGTAGCCACCAGAACGGTCTTTACAACTCAGATCTGGGACATTACTGGAGTAACTCAACCTCGACTCAAGACCGCTGAAAAGCAGCTCAGAGCAAGAGACGGTGTCGATAAGAAGAAAGTAGCAGTTCCCTAAGACGGCCGAAAAATAGCTCAGAGCATAGGGTCACTGCTACAGAGAGAAATTCAACAGCTGCCCGAGACGGCTGAAAAACAGCTCAGAACACGGGCCAGTTGTTGACAAGAGAAATAAAAGTCGGCATCCACCCCGGACGACCGAAAACAGCTCAGAACACAGGCGTGGTGCCGTTACCAAAGAAAGAAGGGCAAGGGTTCATCCGCGTCCCAAACAGCTCACTATTATGCATACAGGGTATTCGGCTATCCTTCTTGCTGAACACCAAGTTCATAGCACATTCTGGCTTGCTTCCAAGACATAGCAGGGTTCAAATTGTACTCATAGCAGACTCAAACCTTGTATATATGAATCATACCTTTGGCACATAATGCATTGTGGATCATATACACGGTTTGCCTTCTTGCTGATTTGATCATTGCTGCCGTGAAGATTGCGCTGATGTATACTTGATGCTGATAACCAATCCAACCAGGATATCATTTGTATTCAGGCCTGATATTCCCAATATAACACAGTCTGCTGAAAATTACATATTGCTGAGCTGAGCTTCCAAATGGTTGTCTCTTCTCTGACTCTTTGGATTCAGGGTCGGTGAGCAACTTCCATAAGGGGAAAATAAGGTAACACCAAGGGCCCAAAAACAACAAAAGGAACGACTAAAACAAAAGCACACAAAGCAGCAAGATCACACACACAAGCAATATCACATTCTACAGCTATTCACAGCAATAATATGCATTCCTACTTAAGCACACAAATCTCGCAAGAACTCCGGTATTACGGTCTAACATGCTGTGACGATATGCACGAAAGTGAATCAATGTGTGGAAGAAAATTGGTGTAAACAAAGCTACACCAAACACGAGCTTAACACTGGTTCCATCTGGACACGGAGGCAAGGACGAACTTGGTGATCGGGGATCAGAACACGGAGGTCACGACCACATCATCAAGCATACGGAGGGAAACAGTATCTGTCCAGGGAATAGGTGGCGGAATGAGATAGTGGTGGAGAGAAAGGCTTGCAGGCATTGCCCTTTTCTGATAACAAGGATCAGTAAGGGTTGCCGAAGCGGCTAGTGGAATGGCACGATCCGGGTAGAAACATGTCTATCACCAAAATGATAGGGGTGGCTGATGAGAATATATTGGTGTGGTACCGGTGCATCAATCTGACAAGGGATCGACGCCACCAAGCACCTTGGCATCACTCCGCTGGGACGAAGATGACACCGCACCAAGGAGCAAATATGCAAACTGGAGAGCGCAGGTAGGGAATCGAAACTGATGCCACCTACACTCGCCAGATCCATCGTTAGTGATAAAATATCTAGTTTATATGCATGCTATGCACAAACCAATGCAACAAACAAGTGCAGCAAACCAACTGGATCCTATACAACCGGTTACTAACGCTCGCACCTAGACCGCGCATCCTATAGCCAGACCTGCTCTGATACCAAAGACTGTGGCACCCCAGCTCAGGGAAGACCGGAACGCCCCGTATTCTAGCCCAGGGACAAGTCCTCTGGAATACGACACTGTTGGCATAGAACAAATCAGCTCTTTATTACAATGGATATGGTTACAAAGGGTACATGGATTACATCGGCACGGCGACACTACGCTTGCCCGGGGTAGCTCTATGCTAACAGCGGAGTAACTCTCTCAGCAGCGGAACAACGACGGCGGTGATGGACTCCACTCCGCAGGGACTCTGGCTAGAACGCGTATCCTAGGTCGCAAACTCAGGTTCCTCGACAAGCAAGCAATCATGGCATGACCTGCAAACTGGCACGACACGCCAGGTGAGTACTTGGAATGTACTAGCAAGCTCACAGCAAACATCAGCATTAAAGCAAGACAACATCATAGCAAAATAGCTACTGAAGTAAGGTAAAGCATATTAAGTAGTTTAATCTATACTCCGAATAATCTCAGGATCCAATCCAAACCTGTGCCAAATCCAATACCAATCATGTGGTCATCCGACCAATCATACCATTGCCATCCCATGGCTGACTTATCATATACCTGATTCCGTCTGCACGACAAGTCTGACAAACTTACTCTCTTCCGGGTTGCCTCACAACCCTCAGAATACTCATGATCCACCAAGTACTTCCGATCTTACGACTAGTTCTTCCATCATTATCACTACTATGGTTGACCACCTAAAGAGGTCTGGACGGACTGTCCAATACCGTGGACACAGCTATTCGAATAGATTTTTACACTCTGCAGAGGTTGTGCACTTTACCCACACCATGGAGCACCTGACCTCGTGATCCCATTCGGGTGGACCAGCGTTGCTCCAATGAAACCCGCCTGACCCGTGACTCTCCCATCATACCACCAGCAATCATCCTCCCTCGGAGTCCTGCCCTGGGTGGCCCCTGTGTCACCGCGTGACACCTGCCACCGTCATGGCTAACAAACTGTCCGAAATGGGGACCTGGTACCATATAACTCAACTGGGCTCACAAGGCTATCGCCGCCTACCGGGCCAGGGAAGCGCGCACGCATAACCTTCCCTGTCGGGCGGTACCGGTGAAAGAGCACGCGATCAGACCAAGTCAAGGCCGTCCCATACCGGCAAATGTGGCTGCATGGATAAGTCCGGATAGGTGACTCTGTATCAACCATGAAATATCCTATCTCCGAACAATCTCTGTCATGGCTGAGACTCCGATATCATAGCAATCCAAGTCAAAACGATATCTAGCTAGAAATCCAGTAACCAGTATACTTAAGCCACTGCTACTAACTCATCTCCATGAACTATCGGATGAAATCCAGAATAATCATAGACGGTAATCTCAACATCATGGCATCAACGAGTGGGTAAACTACCAGTCACTAACAATCCGGTACTCAACATGGTAGTCACCTATCCAGGAAATTACTCAAGCATTGCATAATCCAATTCAGTTTACAAATAACTCATACTTGTTGTTGAAGTAAATAGTTAAACTATGATATTGTAATGCGATTATGCAGATGAGAGTTGTGGCTTGCCTGGGTGAAGGAACCATTGGGAAGGGGTGCGGAGAGTCCTCGGAGTTGACTGCCGGAAACAGTTCTTTCCCGGAGGGGGCTGTTTACGGCAAGGGCAAAATGGTCATTTTCATAGTGTTAAAACATTAGGAAAATGACACCAACATGACGGGCTCGAGGAGACGAAGAAGTGGGCTTTGGAATCACCTCGATCGGAGTTCCGGATGAAAAGTTATAAGGGTTTGACTGCCAGGGACTGTTCTACAAAAGAAATAATTGCATCTGGGTCCCTGCCAGCACAGCGGCTGGCGCCTTCTCTGGAAATACGCTTTCCAGAGTGGAAAGCGTATTTTCAGCTGAGGCGTTTTCCAGAGAAGAAAACGCACTGCTCAGTAATACGTTTCCCGCGGAGGAAAGCGTAAACCCGCAGATGCACATCCACTTATCCACGTGGACAGGGCCACGGGCAGCTAACAGGCGGGGCCCACTCCTACTGTCTCTCCTCCCGCGCCTGCTGCCTTCTTCCTCCTGACACAGACAGAGGAGAGGCGTGGCTGCGCGACACCGGCGACGGGCTCGGTGGCTCCGGCCACCTCCGTCTAAGACGAGACCACCTGCGGGCTCCTGGTGCGGCACCGCATCCGATCAGAGGAAGGGCAAGCGCCGAGGAGGAGCGGAGCAAGGGCGCCATTTGAAGACAGAGAGCGGGAGGGCGGCGGCCAGACTTGGGGAAGGTGTGGCCAGGGGCACTCCGGCGGCGAGCTAAGGGGTGGGGGAGAAGCTATGGGGTCCGGGTGGTCCCCTGGTGAGGTTAGGAAGGAGGGGGAGGGCTCGGCTCACGCCAATTTAGGCGGCGGCCGGCGATGGACATGGTGGCGGTGGTGGAGCAGGAGCAGCTCTGAGGCTCCGGGGAGAGGACGAGGAGGATCGGTGGAGTGAGGTGGAGAGGTTGGTGAGATCGAGGGACTCGGGGGCAGCCTATAAATAGGCGTGGCGATGCGGGTGGATAGGGACGGCCACGGCGGCGATCCTAGCTGGATACTGGAGCTGCGGGTGACGTGGCTGGCGTTTAGCGGCGCTGGGAAGCTTCACGGAGGAGCGAAGAGGGTTCAGGCGTGCTCCGGAAGGCTCGAGCTTGTCCGTATACAGCGGCGGCTATAGATGAACAGAGTATGTATGGCGGCGTTCGTCGCAGCATGGCGAGGAGGAATCCGGAGGGGGAAATGGGTCTAGAGCGAAGGCGGCGACGAGGGGAAGCCTCTGGTCATGAAGAGGTGGCGAGGGAGCGAGGGAACGGACGAAACCGAGCGGTTTCATCGCTAGAGCGCGCTGACTGACATGCCAGCCGCGTGGTCACCGTGTGCACTGGCGCACGTTGTGCATCCTGGCGTGGCAAGTCATGTCCAGAGTGTTGTCCTTCCAAGTAACAGTCTCTGGGAGGTGATGGATCGATGAAACTCACTGTGGTTGGATGGGAGTGTTCATCTGAAGTTTGCTGTAGCAAACTTGGGCATGAAGCTGTGAGGAGCAGAGAAGTGATAAAGAGCCAAACAAGATGTCTGGGAGCGTTAGGGTAGGAAGGACTACAATCCTATGAAATTTGGAGAAAAATGGACCAAGATTTAATATAGTTGCTTTGCAACTAACCAATCTGGTCCAGAAACTCAATCTTGATGTGCCACTCACATGGAGTTGCCACTTGAGCTGAAATTTGGTATAGCATGACGATTTGGTCATATGAGAGTGCCATAAAAATTTCATGCCATTTGGAGAAGCCAAAATGGTACTTCCTTCACAGCTATCCTCTCTGACCAGAATCTTAGAAAAATTCTAGAGAATTATTGGTAAGATGAAATGAGCCAAAATCTTGTGGAGATAGGTTATATGGGTATTAGAATGCTCTGGTAAATTTTCAGCAATTATGGAGCAATATAAAATATAGTTGCTTCACAATGTGAAAATCTGGCCAGAAGCCAAGATTTGAGGCTGTGCTCACATAGATAATTGGATAGGGTTGAAACTTGGTGGAGAGTCATGATTTGAGCATATTATGATGCTTGCAAAATTTCAACTCATTTGGATGCTCCTAGCTAGCACTAGCTTCACAAAGATTCCAGTTGACCAGAAACTTTAGAATTCAGCCAAGAGAGATTTAATATCCAAATGAAGTTGAATTTTGGCATATGGTAATGATATGGATAGGAAAGAATGCCCAAAAAGTTTTAGACCAAGCAAGCCAATATAAAGGGTACTTGCTTCTCAACTTGGCAGCTAGGGCAAAATCAGAAAAGGAATATTTGTGAAATATTTTTAAACATGGCAAGGAAGGGTTTTGACATATTTGAGGAAGATATGACCCAAACAATTTATGAGAATTATTTGGGAATCTTGGGAATGATGGAGATGTGGGTTGCTTCACAACTTAGGGCAAACAGGGTTATTCCTTTAATAGAAAAAGGAATATTCCCAAGAAAAGAATATTGGGGGTTGATCCAGGATGGAAATGGCAAGGTCTTGGAATGGTTTTGAGGTTGGCAAGCCACTTGGGAAGAGGAATCAAGGGTGATCCCTCCAGGTTGCGAGACTACTAAGCCACAAAAAGCGAATCCGGACCAAAATCAAAAGAAAAAGAAAATGGGCAAAATCCAGGGTGTTACAGAAGGCCCAGAAGCAAGCTTTCGAGTGGCAGCAGTTTATTGCCGAGGAGATCAAGAAACTTGAGGCAGCTGGTGTGGTTAGAGGAGTGATACATCCAACGTGGTTAGCAAATCCAGTGGTGGTACGCAAGGCCAATGGGAAGTGTAGGTTGTGCATAGATTTTATGGATCCGAACAAGGCATGCTCGAAGGACCCATTCCTCTTGCCACGCATCGACCAGATTGTGGATTCCACCTCCGGGTGTGACCTGCTTTCCTTCCTGGATGCCTACTCTGGATATCATCAGATCTTCATGTCCAAGGAAGACGAAGAGAAAACCACGTTCATCACCCCATGTGGCACATACTGCTTCGTGCGGATGCCTTTCGGGTTGAAGAGCGCCGGGTCTACTTTCGTAAGAGCAGTCCAAATTGGTTTTGAGTCACAGTTGCACAGGAACGTTGAGGCCTACATGGACGATATTGTGGTCAAGACCAAGGACAGATCAACCCTCATCCTGGATTTGGAAGAGACATTTGCTAATCTGCGCAAGATCGACTTGAAGCTAAATCCGGAGAAGTGTGTGTTTGGCGTTCCTTCTGGCAAGCTACTTGGCTTCTTTGTGTCCCACCGAGGGATAGAGGCCAACCCCGATAAGGTCAAGGCTATTGAGCAGATTCAAGCACCCAAGATAGTCAAGGATGTGAGGCGTTTGACTGGATGCGTTACCGTGCTTAGTAGGTTCATTTCCAAGTCTGCCGAGCGTGCCTTGCCATTCTTCAAGGTTTTGAAAAAGGCAGGGCCCATGGAGTGGACCCCCGAGGCAAACGTCGCACTACAAGATTTGAAGACCTACCTTTCCTCTGTGCCCACTTTGGTTGCTCTAAAACCTCAAGAACCGTTGCTGCTATATTTGGCGGCAACTAATCAGGTGGTTAGCGCAGCACTGGTGGCATGGAGGGAAGTGGATGAAGCAGCAGGCGCAGCTGGTGTCCCTTCCGGGGAGGAAAGCGAACACACCCCGGCAAGGACAGATGCAGATCAAGGTAGAGAAGAGCAGAACAGCGGAAGCAGCTCTCTGGTCACGACAAAGAAGAAAGTGGTGCAGTGCCCAGTATACTTCGTCAGCTCCCTATTGCAGGGGGCTAGATCCAGGTACTCTGGCGTGCAAAAATTGATCTTTGGCCTTGTCATGGCCTCAAGGAAACTGCGCCACTACTTCCAAGCCCATGAGATCATAGTTGTCACCCATTTCCCTTTGCAATGGATTCTCCAAAACCCTGAGGCTACCGGCAGGATAGTGGAGTGGGCTTTGGAGTTATCCAGCTTTGGTTTGAAGTTTGAGAGCACATCAACCATTCAGAGCAGAGCATTGGTAGAGTTTATTGCAGAATGGACGCCAACTCCTGATGAAGAGGTATTGGAGACAGTTATCCCCGACAAGGAAGCACCCCAAGAATGGATCATGTATTTCGATGGTGCCTTCTCCCTACGAGGTGCAGGGGCTGGCGTGCTTCTCGTTGCTCCCACCGGGGAGCACCTGAAGTACGTCGTCCAGATGCATTTTCCCCTGGAGGAAGCTACCAACAATACAACAGAGTTAGAAGGGCTCCTTGCTGGGCTCAGGATTGCAACAGAACTGGGGATCAAGAAGCTGATCATCCGCCGAGATTCACAACTTGTGGTGAGACAAGTCAACAAGGATTGCCAAAGTCCATTGATGGAGGCATACGTTGAGGAAGTGAGAAAGTTCGAGGAGCGCTTTGACGGATTGCAAACAGAGCACGTACCCCGTGTGGAAAATAGCATCGCTGATCATCTATCAAAGTGTGCTGCGCAGAAGCTCCCTGTGGAACCAGGAACTTTTGTTTTGCATCTGACTCAGCCCTCCGTATCCCTGGCAACAATGGCCAGAAAGAGGAGGAAACTGGACTCCGGCAAGCCTCTCCTGATAGAACCCCTCGAGGATCCCGCCAGAAAGCTTGTCAAGCACAACTCCTCTTCGGTCGCTGAGCTACATCCTCCCGCCAGGCCACCAGTCCCCGCGGTCGAGGATTGCACTCTCATGAATGGGGAGGTGCCGTTAGTCCTCGTTGCCGAGCCACAGGCTCCGCCTTGGGCACGGCACATAGTCCATTTCCTCCAAACTAGAGAACTTCCCGAAGAGCAAGCAGAAGCTGAAAGAGTAGCCCGGAGGGCCAGTATGTATTAGTTCGTTGATGACACGCTGTACAGAAGGAGGCCTAATGGTGTGAAATTGAAGTGCATTTGCCGGGAAGGAGGAAAGGAACTGCTGGCGAAGATACACAATGGTATGTGCAGCTCCCACATTGGATCAAGGGCGTTGGTTGGGAAAGCTTTCCGGCAAGGATTCTACTGGCCCACAGCCCTCCAAGATGTGGTCGAGCTTGTCACCAAGTGTGCAGCCTGCCAGTTCCATTCCAAGAACATCCACTTGCCTGCCCAAGCTCTTCAGACAATCCCTTTTTCATGGCCGTTTTCGGTCTGGGGGCTCTATATCCTCGGCCCTTTCCCCCGTACTGCCGGGGGCTTTGAATTCTTGTTCGTTGCAATCGACAAGTTTACAAAGTGGCTGGAAGTAGAGCTCGTGAGAAAGGTGACTGCTCAGTCAGCTATCAAGTTCTTGAAAGGATTGGTGTGCCGCTTCTGAGTTCCTACCCGGAACATCACTGACAACGGCACCCATTCACGAGTCACGCCTTCATGCAATACGTTCATGCCCTCGGAAGCAAAATCTCGTTCGCCTCTGTGGCCCATCCAAGGAGCAACGGGCAAGCTGAGAGGGCGAACGCTAAAGTGTTGCGAGGACTCAAGATGAGAACTTTCGATAGGCTGCAGAAGTGCAGCAGGCGGTGGATCGATGAGCTGCCGGTGGTTCTTTGGTCCCTCAGAACGACACCAAATCGAGCTACCGGGCAGACTCCCTTCTCCCTAGTCTATGGGGCAGAAGCAGTTATCCCCACGGAACTCATTTACGGGTCACCTCGAGTGCTTGCCTACGACGAAGTAGCGCAAGATCAGCACCAGCGTGACGACGCTGTGCTACTCGAGGAGAACCGTCTCCGGGCTGCTACGCGTGCCGCACGCTATCAGCAGGCCCTGCGTCGCTATCACAGCCGCAAGGTTCGTGCCCAGTGTTTTGAGGAAGGCGACCTTGTCCTTAGGCGCGTTCAGTCCGCCAAGGGTGCAAACAAGTTGACGCCAAAGTGGGAAGGCCCTTACCGGGTAGTACGAGTCACCAAACCTGGCGCAGTCCATTTGGAGACCAGAGATGGCATTCAGTTGCAAAACTCATGGAACATTGAGCATCTCCGCAAGTTCTACCCGTAAGGCACGGCTGTCAGGCCCTACCCGGCAGCCGCCCTTTTGTACAGGCCTTGCCTCTGTTGCATGTAACCCCTTGTACAAAGCCAGGCGCAGACCCTGAGCAACAAAGAAATAAATGAAGCACTGGGGGGCCCCCGATAGATTGCATGCATGCATAAGCATATCATGAGCATTGCATGTTCATGTAGATAAGATCGCATGGGGCATCATTTTCATCTGCATCATACTGCAGGCTCCTACCGTGGATTTGGTCCAGAAAAAGGAGAAGAGAAGACAAGCCTACATCGCGATCCCCGGCAAGCCCAAACAGATAAGTTCTCTCTCTTATCCATGTAAGTTCTATAAAGTAAAGCTTATGCATAGGAAAACCTTGCCGCTTTCAAGACTTAGGTGCTCCCGTCCCTTGACTCGAACGTTGCTTCGGTCAGGGAGGTTGTAGTGGCCTTTGGCGAGAAAGTTGGCGGGGGGCTAGTCCCTCTTCACGATTTGTGCCCGGCAGGCCTAGTTGCGCGGCAGCAACTTGAGGGTACCGGCAGGATAGCCTACCGGGGAAAAACTTGTTTACTTGAGCGTAAAGAGGCATTCTTCCTCTGTATGGACATGTTCCATGCACAAGTGCCCAGCAAGGTTTATCTTTTTCATTAATATGCTGATCAACAAGTACAGACCTTACAGAACACAAACATGGATAAAAGAGATTACATAATTTGAACTAAAGTTTGGCAAGTGCCTACATATTTTAGATTGGAAAAAGATAAATGCTCATGATCCCCTTTTCTACTCTGTCCTTCCCTTCTTTGAAACTAAAGGGGGAAACAAATAAGATGGAGGAAGGCCCAGCTGGGATTCGGCGCCTCCCCAGGATCAGGAGGACGCCGTTCCCGAGCTAGGAGGAAGAAACCGGAGGGCAGGTGTGGATGGTGATGCTGCCGGAAGCTCAACCAGTGGTGATGGTGCTGCCGGCAAGCACGCCTCGTCGGGGCGGTCGCCCCCGCTCTTGACGGATCATGGGTCGCCGCCACCTCCTTTACCACTGTCGCTCAAAGCTCCCGCCACGCCAACCAGGGTGAACGCCAAGCGCTCCGGATAGCTCCACAGAGAGCATGGTCGTCTCCAACGACCCGAAGACAAGGGGCCACCGCCCTTTAAGGAAGCACACATGGGGACAAGGAGCCCGTCCATACGCCGGGCAGGCGGTGCCATGAGAGGAGGAATCCGCCACTACTGGTACCGAACCACCTTTGCGGCCTCCCTCCAGCATCACAAGAAAAGGAGGACTAGGCCATGATCGACTACCACACCTCGTGTCCATTATGGGCCTCGGCGTGGTGTCGCTTGCATCGCCCCTGGCTAAGATTGGAGCTACGGGCGGCCCGGCTACGGGCGCACCAGAGTCGCTACATCCGGTGCTACCACCACGCCGCCCGCACACCCCCCTGAAGCCTGCGTGAAGACAGGAAGAGGATTCTGTCCCAGCGCTCGATGCCGTCGACCCCAAGCTGGGGCCCAGGGCTTGGCCCCAAGCTCTCCTCTTCGGCATACCTCAGGAGGGAGCAGAGAATAAAGGAGGTGAGCGGACGAATACTCCCACTCCTCCCCCATCCCTCCTTTTATAGACGGACCGGGGTCGGGAGCCGCTCCCTCAGCGGGGGACCGCCGTCCTCCTCCACCAATCCATGAAGACCAGGCCCCCGCCTTAACGCTCACCCGCACCACGCGCCTCCGTTACCTACCCCGCTCGATGCATGCAGCATACGTGGCCGGGGATAAGGGCATGGTGGGAAGAGTGAATTGGCAGTTACTCGCCCGTGCGTTAAAATCATTCATGGGCCATTACAAGAGTGGCCCCACTGCGGTTGGCATTACGTGACGGGCGGAAGAACCAGAAACTGATCCGAGCTCGGATTAATGAAGAAACAAAGAAGATCTCAGAGGGCGAGCGGCTATTTCCCCCTCGCCTATGCACAAGTTAGGGCCTACCCCGATGGCGCCCGGCAGCTCGTTTGGGCCAGGCCTGGGGGCTCCTGTCGGTGCAACAAACCCTGGGTCTGTTGCCCACACCATGCACAGGCCAAAGATCAAGATTGCAACATCCAAGACAAGGTCGAGGTAAAGGGATAGGCTCTTTGAGGAATCAAAGGGCAAGTTGAGAAGTCCAAGTCAAGCCATGAAGTAAGGCACCGCTAAGGGAAAACCTCCCTTGCCGGGAAGGAGAGCCTGGCGAGGTCAAGGTTGCCCCGGAAGCAAGCCTCAAGGCCGCCCCGACAGGCCTGCCGAGGCATACGAAGGCAAAATGCCCCGCCAAGACTTCACCGCCCCACCTCACGGCGACGCAAATCACCGATCGGTGCGGTGTCAAGCCCCAAGATGACTAAGTGGCTGACTTTTGCCACATGGCAGCCATTTCCTACAGGAATCAACTCCAGATGACACCCGTCCTGCGACGTGTCATGCAGACAGGAGAGAAGGTGGCCAAACAGCCCGGCAAGGCGTGCCGGGCAGGCCATGATGTGACACTGAGCGGCACATTT
This sequence comes from Thinopyrum elongatum, assembly GCA_011799875.1. Lineage (NCBI taxonomy): Eukaryota > Viridiplantae > Streptophyta > Magnoliopsida > Poales > Poaceae > Thinopyrum > Thinopyrum elongatum. The sequence goes on from CM022300.1 coordinate 411,671,799, forward strand.
AATGTGTACTGCTCTGTCTGCAGAGGAGATATGATAGCACTGTTCGCTATCTAATCAGTACACAATGACTAATTTGCCACTGTGGTGACCCCTTAATCTATGAAAGAAGGCCCATGGCTACCATAGAAAGGATTCGGACCCCTGTACACCCATACGCGTGTAGCTGCTCTCGCCTTGAGGCAACCCTGTCGGGCAAGAGCGCTGCGTTACCACCACCATCCACCATCAATCCACCAAAGCAGGAGTAGGGTTTTACGCCTCGCGGTGTCCCGAACCTGGGTAAAAACAGCCGTGTGATCTCTACCGCGCGACGCTGCGCTCCTTCGCTCTTTGTGCAATGCGCTCAGTCCCCCTGCCGAACCAAAAGGGGCCCTTGGCCCCATAGGTGGCCATGGTTTCCCACGACATCCTGCTAAGTCCTCAGCTCCCAAGAAAGTGAGGACTTTGACGAGCTCTTTCACAGATCCAATTGATGTTGTTCCAATCTCAATAGTTCCATCAAAGGAGATCATTTCGTTTGGTGAAGAATATGTCATTCCTAATGATGACATTGATGAAGAAAATCCTTCTGCTGCTTCTTCAGAGCAGTTGGATGAAGAACTTGAAGTGGAAGATGTTATTTCCACACCATTGGTATCATCGCCTATGCCTCAGTTCACTGCTGAAGAGGTGGGCGTTGAAGAAATTGAAGAAGATGTGGACATTGGCTCTACAACCCCTATGCTAAATGATGATTATTAGGAAAATCTTCACCCCAACTCTCCAATTGCCACACCTCTGCATCCAATTCCTCAGTCCCCTGTGTAGACTGAAGAAATATTAACAGGGTCTAAAGGATGTCCAACTTCTCTCCAGTCCATACCCAAAGAAATTCCAGCTACAATAGCTGAAGAAATGGAGAACCAGACTGCTGATGAAACTGCTGCTTCAATTCCTGAGTCTGCTGTACCAGAAGTTGTGACTCAAGAGGTTGTGAGGCCTTCTACTGCAAATCTTTAGCCCAAGCCTCAAAATCCTCATACAAAGAGGCCAAAATTCAAGAATGCCGATTTCTTCGCTGAGCATCATTTCTTCACTGATGCAAATCCATATGACTCAGCAAGGTTGAGGCGCAAGAGGTTTTGGACTGCAAGCCAGATGAACTTCTATGCATTTGTTTTGTTTGACAAGGACAAAGTCTTCCAACACAGGCAGATTCCTCATGTGGATATGGAGTCCATTCCATGCTTTCAACCAGTTCTCAATGTTCTTCACGAAGCTGGACTCCTAAATTTCTTTGCTGATATATGTGACTGGAATGAAGAGCTAATTCTTCAGTTCTATGCAACCCTGCATCTCACTGGAAATGTTGCTGATGTCAATTCATGGGTGCTAGACTGGATGAGTGAGAACACCCATTATAAAGCTCCGGCCTCTGAATTGCTTCATGCCATCCCAGTTAGTCCTCCTGCAGAAGGCACAAGGCTGATCTATGTAGAACCTGAACTTCAAAATCATCTCATGCAAGTGCTGATGAAGCCTTTGCAGCCAGGCCAAGCTCCAAGAACCACTTTCCTCGTGAAGGATTTGTTTTATGTGCCAAGGACAATATACCGCATTTAACCAAAACCCTCAGTCCGATCAAAGGTCACAACTCTGAAGAAGAAGAAGTTGTTGGCATCATGAAGAATCTGTTGTTCAACATCATTCATGGGATTCCCATTAACTATCACGATTTCTTCATGAGGACTTTGGCTAATGTTGCACTGTTGCCGTTTGAATTGAAGCCCTATGCTCCTTGGATTATGAAATTCATCAGAACCAGGTCTTCAATCCCATACATGGCTGATTTACAGAATCACCTCAGCTTCTCGCCTCCTATTGAAGTTCTCAAAAGGACTATTTCTTCAACTAATGAAAAAGGCAAAGCCGTTGTCATTGATGAAGGCACTCGTCCATTGGATGGCCAATTCCGTAAGGCTGCATCTTACCCCACCAATGATGACTCTGCAACTCCAGATTCTGCGACTAAAGCCCATGAGCAAAATCCTCAAGCCACTGCCCCACGAGTGATGCCTGATCGTGAGCTTCTTCTAAGTCTTCGCCAGAAGGTCGATCACAATCACAAGTGGGTCAAACATCAATTTGGCTCAATTCTTCAGAACATGACTGTTACTTAGAACACTGTGAAGATGAATCACTATTATGCGCATGAAATCTTCGATCGCACTTGGGCCATACTTTCTCATCTTTACAGTAATGAAGACCTGAAGCAGATGGACTTTCAACAGAACTTTGTGTGGTCAAATCCTCCCTAAAAGAAATTCAAGAAGGTCAAAGTTCCTCAGTTGATTACAAGTTCATTTTCTTCATCGCGTGAGACAGATGAAGCTGAAGATCTTGATGACACTGCGACAGGCCCTACACCGGCAAACGACCCCGACAACGCTGGCGCTCCTCCATCGACCTCGTGATGATATTCTTCAGGGGCGCTAGTCCTCATTTTTCATCCATTTTGGTCATTCGATGACAAAGGGGGAGAAATTTGAGTTAGTCTTCAAGCGGGTCTCTATATATGGGCTGCTTTTATTCTTGAAGTTACAACTCTTGCTCTTCTGAGGTGTTTGCTCTGATGAGTTGTAAACTTAAGTCCGATGGTGGTCTGATACTTTTGAACTGCTTTCTGCATGCTTATTTCCTCAAGTACCTTAATGCATGCATGCTGAATTTCGTCAGACACCATTTTCGATCATGCTTTTCAAATTCTTCATACTATATGTTAAATGCGTGAATGGATTACAAGATATAGGGGGAGATCTCCATGATTTCATTCTACAATGTGCATTTGCAATCCAAAGCAAATTCCTCAATATGCACATTTTCAGGGGGAGTTCTTCTATATCTTGCAATCAAATTCCTCAATATCAGTATTTACACTTCATATGTTTATCCCCGTTGAAAACTTAACCTATTTGTCATCAATCACCAAAAAGGGGTGATTGTAAGTGCATCTAGTGCCCCTTAGTGATTTTGGTATATTGAAGACTTATAGGTTAAGGGACTAATGTGTTTGTGAGTGTACACATGTCTAATAAGTCTCTGAGTAGTTTGATAAATCCGATGAATGTCGACCCCTAAAAATGAATGTCTTTAACTGAAGACTTTAGTTTTTTTTGAAGACTTTGAAAATGAAGAAATTGGTGTGACCTTGAAGATATTGATATTGATGCGAGGATTATGAGGCGTGAAATTTTTTGTTTTTGTAGTTTCATTTTCCTTTCTTGAGTCATAGGAAACACCGTACTGTTAAAGGGGGGTCGAAGCAAAACTAAGGAAAAGTTTCCAAGTGATGCTCATCTCAAAGCCTACACATGCCCAATCCTTCGAGTGAAGCCATTGGAAACCTCATACAGTTCAGTCAAATTCTTCAGTGACAGAGACAAAGATCTTCTGTTCTCTGAGGAATTTGTTCTGACTGAGGAGTAAGGAATTCGCCAGTGCGGATTGCCTACAAGTGAGGAACATGATAGCCCTGAGGAATTTGAGAGCTCAAATTTCCGACCGTTGTTGTGCTACGCGCCAGCTGTCCCAAATATCTTATCCACCTAACGGTCATATCATTGAAGGGCATTTATGTCTTATCATGTCGGGCTGCTCCCTGGCTATAAATAGCCGCCCCCTCAACCACTAGTTGGTTGGCTGCTCCGAGAGAAACTAACACTTGTCATTTAGAGCATCCGATCCTCCGAGGACTTTGAGAGAAAATCATCAGTGAGGAAAAAGCCAAAACCCCAACACCTAAAACCCAAAGTGAATGAGCATCACTGAAGAGATTGTTCCTGTGTGGAACCGACGCTTGTTACCTTTGAAGACTGTGCATCTTCCAGACAGTTAGGCGTCATGGTCTAGAGCATCCAAGAGGAATTGTGGATCACCGAGTGACCAAGTCTGTGAAGGTTTGGAAGTCACCTGAAGACTTACCACGAGTGATTGGGCGAGGTCTGTGTGACCTTAGCTCAAGGAGAATACGGTAAGGACTGTGTGTCCTTTGGTTTAAATACCAAGCCGCTCCAACCAGACGTACAACTGTCATAGTAGTTGGAACTGCTCTACCAAATCATTGTCTTCACCGAGCTACTGGTTCTATTTCCTCAACCCTTTCATTTCCTCGCATACTTGCTGTTCATCTTGATCATTACTATTTGAAGACTTTGACTGAAGACTTTCTCAATTTCCTCAATCCTATTTCTTCAGTCATCTTGTCTTCTGCCTGTTTATCCTGGTGTCATGCTATCTGTGCTCTGTGTATGTTACATTTCATCATGATGACTATGCCACTGTCTTGTTATGCATGCACCTGAGTACTTTGTTCCGCTGCTTGTATTTCGTCACTTAGCAAATTCCTCAAGTAGTATTTCCTCAGTGATGAATTTGTAAAAATCACCTATTCACCCCCTATAGTCGATATAATGCACTTTCAATTGGTATCAGAGCAAGGTACTCCCTTGTTCTGTGTTATTTTGGTTTAACCACCTGGAGTTTATTTATGTCGACTGCAGGTATGAACAAGGTCTCGGCTGGGTGTCCTACCTTTGATGGGATGGACTACCCCTACTGGAAGAACAAGATGCGCATGCATCTTGAGGCAATTGACAACGATCTCTGGTACGTTGTGGAAAATGGCGTTCCCTCCATCACTCCCTCCTGGAATGCTGCTGATGTGAAGAGATTCAAGCAACTCAACTCTCAAGCGAAGAACATCATATGTGGCCATCTGAGCAAAGGATAGTACGACAGAGTGAGTGCTTTGGAGACCGCAAAGCTTATCTGGGATAGGCTGTCCAAGGTCAACGAAGGAGTCTCTACCCAACGTGACTCTCGAGTTGACGTTCTTCGCAATCTCTTCAACTGCTTCAAAAGACTCAACAATGAAAATGTTCAGCAAACCTTCGACCGCCTCACTGATATCTCCAATGAGCTTCAAGCACTTGGTGCCACTGACATCATGGACCATGAGGTGGTGAAGAAATTGCTGAGATCTATTGATTCCTCATTCGATACACTAGCACTGATTATTCAAGAACGAGGAGACTACAAGTCACTAGATCCTGCTGATATCCTTGAGAGACTGAACACTCATGAATTCCAACTAGCTGAGAAGAGAGACCTCTACGGGCCAAGCTATGGAAGATCATGCGCACTGGAGGCCAAGGCAATTTTCTAATCTGAAGGGGAAGATTCTGATAGCAGCCTTGGTGATCTTGAAGAACTAAGTCAGGAGCTAGCAATGCTCGTGAGGAAATTCCAGAAGTTCTCAAGGCGTGGCCACTTTGGAAAATCTTAAAGAGGTGATGACATGAGATCAGATTCTTCATCCCGCGACTACAAGAAAAGGACTTGCCACAAATGCAAGAAGCCAGGTCACTACATAACTGATTGTCCTCAAGGGGTGAAGGAATCAATGAAGAAGAAGTACAAGGATGACAGTTCTGATGACTCTAAGAAAAATAAGAAATCTTCAAAGTCCTCATCGTCAAAATCTTCCAAGTCTTCATCTCACAAGAAGAGCAGTTCCAGAAAGGCTCGGGCTTTTATCGGCAAGGAAATGGATTCTGAAGCTGAATTGAAGAAAATGAGGAAGAGGAGGAATCTGAGGAATCAGACTCTAGTGTGGCGAACCTAGCTCTCGCTACTGCTTTCGTCAGCAAGTCCATCTTCAAGTGTGAAGAAAATGGCAACTCCAACACTACTGACGATGGGAATGATGACTTCGCTCCCACCTATTGCTTTATGGCAAAAGGTGCCAAGGTACTCAAATATCCCTCCTCTGAATCAAGTGAGGATGAATCTGATGACAATCTAAACCCTAGCTATTCCGAACTTGCTAATATTGCCATGAAACAACAAAAAGCTTTGCAAAAGGTTCAGAATTTGCTAGACAAAAGCGATGACCTATTGGGTGAGGAACTGAATCGAACTCAAACCCGGAATGATAATCTTCAACGACAACAGTCGAAGTTTGATAACCTTCAAGGTCGTCATGAAACACTCGTAGCCGATCATGAGAAGCTTTCTTATGAATTTCTTCAAAGAAAGCAAGATCTTGAAAAACTAAGGGTGAGTCATGATGATCTTCAAAGGGAAAATGATTCATAGCTTACTCAACAGATCAGTTCCGCTCAGGAAGAATTCATTCCACTATGTTTGAAATTGATTGAACTTGAATCTGCTAATTCTTCACCTGAAATTCAAATGCTTCTATTGCTGCAAATTCTACAACTATCTCTGTGGTCACAAATTCCTCATCTGAGGATACCAGAAGTATTACTGAAAAAAATGCAGGATTGAAGGAATTGTATGTGACAGGCATGTACAAAAGCCTCAAAGGGCATCAGACTCTTTGTGATGTGCTCAAAAAGCAGATCTTGAACAGGAATCCTAGGAAAGAGGGTATTGCCTTTGAGAGGAAACTCAATGCTGATGGGTCCTACTAGAAACCTGAGCAGTATCCCAAAACCACATGGGTTGCTGCAAAAGGACCTCCCATAGATCCATCTACTTTATCTGGCTTTACATGTGAATCTTCATATTCATCTAATGAGTAATTTGACTCCAACTATAAACTGTTCAAAAATCAGAATGGTGAAGTATTTGCTAGATATGTTGGATGTAACTGCAGGAATGGTCCCCCTATGTAGAAAATCTGGGTTCCCAAGAGGTGCCTTGAAAGTCTTCAGGTGAATGTCCTCATGACACCACCTGTGAAGAATAGGAACCCTAGATCAAATTCTTCATATGGACCAAAGTCTTCATACGGATCAAATTCCTCATATAGATCCAAGTCGCCACATGGGTCAAATTCCTCATATGACCATCATCGTGCTAATGCATCTGTTTCGCAGGGAAAATCTAAGGGTCATGAATATGTGCATTATTCTTCAAATCAATATATTCATAAGTCCTCGAAGAATTTCTCTGCTTACTCATATGCATACTCTAGCCCCTCTTCTGTGAAACAAAGTGCATTGGCTTCAATGCCACCTTTCTCTTATGGAGCTCGCAGAATGATGAACTCTTTGCCACCCCTCTAGATGTGGGTGGTGAAAAAAAGAACTAATCTCTTATGCAGGGTCAGGTCTCCAGACGAACTTGGACATCTGAATAATTTGCTGGAGATCTGAGAGTGCTTGAAAGGACGCAAGCTAATCATGAAGAAATGAATTACTCATTTCTCACATCCTTATACTGCTGTATCTATTGTACTGCTGGATGAAATTCTATCTGATGAATTTGATGTGATATTCTTCACTAATGAAGTATATGAGTTAGTAAGATGCACTAATTCATCTGCAGGATGAATCTCTGAAAGCTACTGAGTGGGTCCTCAATAGTGGATGTACAAATCACATGACTGGTGACAATAACTTACTGATGGACTCTGCTCTATCTCCATCACATCTGAAGCATATTACCTACGCTGACAAAGGAAAAAGCAAGGTATTGGGTCTAGGTAGGGTTGCAATCTCCAAGTATCGACACATGGACAAAGTCATGCTTGTCGAGTCCCTCGGATTCAACCTCGTGTCTGTCTCAATGCTTTGTGATCTTGATATGGTTGTCGTCTTTGGAAAATATCGCTGCATAGTGCTCATGGAATCTGACAATTCCAAAGTCTTCGAAGCCTTTAGGAGAGGAGACTTGTATATTGTTGATTTCTCTGCAGGACCACATCCTGCCACATGTCTACTTGCAAAAGCTTCAGAAGGCTGGCTATGGCATCGACGACTAGGTCATGCTGGCATGAGGAACTTGCACACACTGGCGAAGAAGAAGCACGTCATTGGCATCGAGGGTATCAAAATTCCTCAAAGACCATCTTTGTGGGGCTTGTGAGGCTGGAAAGATGACCAGATCCAAGCATTCCTCAAAGACTATCATGACTACTACTCGTCCTTTTGAATTGCTTCACATGGACCTCTTTGGCCCCACTCATTATGCCACACTAACAAATGCAGCATCTCTATATGGTTTTGTTATTGTTGATGATTATTCTCGTTACACCTGGGTGCATATCATCACTAACAAAACTGAAGTGCAGGAAGTCTTCAAACGATTTTCCTCAAGTGCCTCGACAAATTTTGGTGTGAAGATCAAGCATATCCGGAGTGACAATGGGACCGAGTTCAAGAACACTGGTCTTGATGACTATCTTGATGAACTTGGTATTACTCATGAGTTATCTGCCCCATACACTCCTCAGCAGAATGGTGTCGTGGAGCGCAAGAATAGGACTCTTGTTGAGATGGCTCGCACAATGATTGATGAATACAAGACGCCTTGTCACTTCTAGCCTGAGGCTATTGGTACTGCATGCCACATCATCAACAGGGTATATCTTCACAAATTCTTCAAGAAGACCTCTCATATGAACTCCTCACTGACAAGAAACCCAATGTGAGTTATTTCAAAGTCTTCGGTGCTAAATGTTGGATTAGAGATCCTCATCACAATTCTAAATTTGCACCCAAAGCACATGAGGGTTTTATGCTTGGTTACGGAAAGGACTCGCACACCTACAGAGTCTTCAACACCTATCACCACAAGGTTGTTGAAACTATAGATGTGTGGTTCGATGAGACTAACGGCTCGCAAAGAAAGCACCTACCTCCTGTGCTAGATGAAGTACCTCCTGAAGAATCCATTAAGCTCAAGGCTACTGAGGATGTCATACCCACTGAAGAACCTGCTAAAGAAGTTATTCCAGACCGTGAAGAAAATCATGCTGGTGCACCTGAGGAAAATGGTGCTGAAGAAAATGCTCAGCCCAATCAAAGTCGTCAACCTGCTCATCCTCGCGTGGCAAATGAAGTGCAGATTGATAAAATCCTCGACAACATCAATGCACCAGTTCCTCTCACACGCTCAAAAGCTTCACATTTGTCTAACTTTTGTGGGCACTTTGCGTTTGTCTCTATCACAGAGCCCACCGAATTTGATGAGGCATTTCTGGAGCCTGAGTGGATTCAAGCTATGCAAGAGGAATTGCATCAATTCGAGCTCAACAATGTGTGGGAACTTGTCAAGCGACCAGCTCCTCGCAAGCACAATGTCATAGGTACCAAGTGGATCTACCGCAACAAGCAAGACAAAAATGGCCAAGTGGTGAGGAATAAGGCTCGTCTTGTAGCACATGGCTACACACAGGTTGAAGGAATTGACATCGATGAAACTTTTGCACCTGTTGCTAGACTTGAAGCTATTCGCATATTGCTTGCTTATGCTAACCATCATAACATCATCTTATATCAAATGGATGTGAAAAGTGCATTCCTCAATGGTAAGCTTGAGGAAGAAGTATATGTTGCTCAACCCCCAGGTTTTGAAGATCCTAAGCATCCTGACAAAGTCTTCAGACTCAACAAGGCCCTCTATGGCCTCAAGCAGGCCCCTCGGGCGTGGTATGATACACTGAAGGAATTCCTCATGAAGAAAGGCTTCAAACCCGGTTCACTTGACCCAACTCTTTTCACTAAAACATATGATGATGAATTATTCATGTGCCAAATTTATGTGGATGATATTATCTTTGGCTGTACTGACACACGTTACAGTGACGAATTTACCTATATGATGAGTGAAGAATATCAAATGTCTATGATGGTAGAATTGAAATTCTTCTTAGGTCTACAAATTCGTCAACAACGCAATGGCATCTTCATTTCTCAAGAGAAATACCTCAAAGATTTACTGAGGAAATTCAGCATGCGAGATTGCAAAGGTGTCAAAAATCCCTATGCCCACAAATAGCCATCTCTACACCGATGAAAATGGTAAAGACTTCGATCAAAAGGTATACCGCTCCATGATCGGCTCCTTATTGTATCTATGTGCATCTAGGCCGGATATTATGCTTAGTGTTTGCATGTGTGCCCATTTTCAAGCTACACCGAAGAAATCACACCATAAGGCTGTGAAACATATTCTTCGATATCTAGCTCACACTCCACTTGGATTATGGCATCCCAAGGGCTCAGCTTTTGATCTCATTGGATATTCTGACTCTGACTATGCCGGTGATCGGATGGACCGCAAGTCAACATCAGGCACATGCCATTTCCTCGGATGATCCTTAGTACGTTGGTCCTCGAAGAAGCAGAACTGTGTATCACTCTCTACTGCTGAAGCTAAGTACATTGCTGCTGGTTCTTGCTGTGCTCAATTGCTGTGGATGAAGCAAACCCTCAAGGACTTTGGCATCAATGTGAAGAATGTGCCTCTCTACTGCGACAATGAGAGTGCTATCATGATTGCTCACAACCCAGTTCAGCAATCAAAGACAAAGCACATCCAGATTCGTCATCATTTTCTTCGAGATCATGTGTTGAAGGGTGACATCTCCATCGACCACGTGAAGACTGAAGAACAGCTGGCAGATAACTTCACAAAGCCCTTGGATGAGAAGAGATTTAGCAAGTTGCAGTGTGAGCTAAATATCTTAGAATCTTCAAATGTTCTTTGAAAGGACACACATCCTAACACTTATGCAAAATTGATGACTTAGATGTGCAAGACACGAAGTAACGTTTTTCTTCAATCAATGAAGACTAACCCTCTAAGTGTGAAAAAATTAATGAAGAATTTGATTCTCAGAGCCCTACGACAATTGTACGTGGTATCTGAAATCATCATTCTTATACAGTGGGTCACGCCACCACCCAAAGTTGAAAATCTTCAAATTTGAGTTTTTCGTCATTTTGCAAATTCTTCAAATTTTTAAATTCCTCAAGTTTGCAATTTCTTCAATTTTTTCGACTGGTGTTCTTCATTGGCTATATTTGAGTTTTCAATGTCCTCAACAGCATTCACTTATTGCTAATTCTTCAAAATTGATTTTCTGCTAAGTGAATGTGATCGGACCCGTTCCCCCTCTATGCTAAACTCAACCCAGTCTGTTCACAAATTCTTCATGTGCGTTCTATTTGAAACCCGTTCAAAGTCTTCATTGTGTCCTTGACAGCTAAAGAATTTGCGAACGAAACATTAAAAATTTCATATCAAATTTTGGATGTTGTCGCTCAAACCGTTCCGCTTCCCACGATGAATTAAAATACTTACCCATGATCCCCCATGATCTCCACCTCTCAGTACGTGGGTGGCACATGTCATTAAGATAGCAAGGGTCAGGGGCATGTTCGTCCAAAATCTTCGGGCGAGCAGTTTTTCACGGCGGCTATAAATACCTCTTACCCTCCTCCTACATCATTTACTCCGCTCGACTGCTACTCCCCTTGCTCGAGCTCTGACCTAGCGCCACCACTACACTCCATCATCGCCGGTGAGGAAGAGCTTCACTGCCTCGACCTTGTCGCCGTCATAATCACGCCGGCCGTGGAAATCTTTAGTCCGTCGCCGCCGTAGCTGTCTCCCACCACCGAGTTAGGGTGTGGGAGATCAGAACTGACGAACTTCTCCATCTCCAAGATTGGAGATGAGGCAGCTGGCTAGATTGGGGAAGGAGGTAAATGAGCAACACCCCTCGCATATACCTTTTTATGGGGAAGGCGCGGGGGCTGGCTCTTTACCGTCCTACGTGGCTACACTTTTTTAGGTGCACTACCCCTGGCAACCGTTTTAGTCCACCTCTCCCACGCCCTATGTTTAATGCGTGTCGTCGGGGCGTGGTAAAAATGATGATTACATCAGTTGTTCTTCGCCACTTATGCACGTGCACTTTTGGGACTAGCCCAACGATTCCTCGCATGCGTGTGTGGCCTAGGCCCGGGGGCTCCTGACGGTGTACTAAGACATGGGTGCCTTAGTACTCTGACTTGTGCACATGCAGTAGTAGCCTTCCCGATGGCAAGCCTTGCCGGAGAATAACTTATCCAAGACTCAGGGCTTGGTTGATAAAACTATTAAGAAGACCTCCAGACAGGTGATTGAGAAGTACAAAGATAGTACGGAAGATCAAGACTCAGGCTGCCGGCAAGCTACATACCGACAAGCGAAGACTCGGCAAGCTCCGTGCCGGCAAGCTCCCACTACCTTGCCACCGCTCCACCTCAGCGACCAGCCCGTCGCTTGTTGAATAGGTGTCGAGCGGGCAGGTAGTTAGGTGAGGCTTGTCTGGGCACGTGTCAACATGCCGCCAAAGGATCAACTTTAATGACACATGTCCTTGGAGCATCTCAAGATAATATGAGGTAGCTGGGCGAACGACACAGAAGGAGAGACTCCTCTTGCCAGAGATTATCACCAGCATGACACCTCACGGTGCATTTAATGCCCTTTTCCTAACCCGTCAGAGTTACGTATTTGGCACTGTAGCCACTATTTACAACATGTAATGACTATTTTGCCACTGTGGTGACCGCTTAATCTATAAAAGGAGGCCCATGGCTACCTTTACAAAGGTCGATGCTTTGCTCATTTACACATGTAGCTGCACTTCCGCACACCTTGCTGGCAAGCTGCGCTCCCTGTAATTTGAGCTCAAACACATCCAATACATCAAAGCAGGAGTAGGGTTTTACACCTCATGGTGGCCCAAACCTGGGTAAATCGCTTATGTGCATTGCTGACTCTGCTCTTTGTGTGTGTGGATCCCCACAGTTGAACCTCAAAGAGGCCATTGCCGGTCCTATAGATCTTCGTATGTACGACACTTCTGGTACAAGAAAGTGACTCCAAATTTCGTCCAAATCCTTCCAAAATCAACCGAACTCGGATTTAGGTAAGTTTGAGACAGTGGTTGACTTTTTGGATCCTATAGGCCACAAATGACTTCGGATGAAGATGAGCCCAAAAGAGGGTTTAACCATTTTGACGGGACGAACAACTTTCATGTTGAACATTTCTCAATTCGAGACCATCTTCAGGGCTGAATCGCTTGTGCAAAAATGGCAATCAGTGGCGCTACCTATCAGACATCAGCTATATGGGTGTCTGATGGGTCGCGCCACTTTTTGGCTTGTGGTAGGGTCGCACTCTGATGGCTCTACCTTTTTCATACAACCCTGGATTAAGATGACTTATATATCGAAATCGACCGCTTCGACGAGGCGAACACAACCCGTGTAGTACATTTTCTCATAGGAAGCCATCTTGGAGGCATAATCGGCTGAACAGTACTGTGAATATAAATTTTTAATATTTCGAGCACAACTTCGGCCCTCGAGATGAGATCGGATGGCGACGACCCAAACTTCAAAGATGTTCATGTCGATAATATGAAACTTCTTCATGTAGAGAACTTCTTCATTTGAGGCCATCTTAATAACATTTTCTTTCGTACCAAAATCAGATGTCAACACATGCCCCTTGTTTTTTTTGGTATAGCTTGCATGCCGAAAAATAACTTGCATAATGCTTGATTTAAGGACGAAGTCAACACTCCATCATCCATTTGTATGTTCTTAGGGAGATAAGTATATATCATCCATCTATATGCTTAGCGCGATAACTATATATCAGCCATTGCTTACTTAAGCTTTGTTGATGCAAACTTGGTGGAATTTCCTCAACTTCTTGCTTAGTTTTCAAGCACCTGAAAAGAATACATCAATAGTCCAGCAATAAAAGTTCATATACGAATGTGCATCACAAAGTCTTCCACCAAACCATCTTGTCCACCCCGTCGCTAGGATCTTACAATTAATCAATAGTCACTACAAGAAATATGTCAACTTGCGACCATCACTATTGGTCGCCGAATGGTCATTGTTTTTCATTTACGACCCTTTTATGACCAAAAACAATTGGTCAAAAGCTGACCATCTTTAATGAAACTTAATGACCTTCTTTGTGATATGGTCATAGAAGGAAACGACCAAAACAAAAGGTCGTTGGTCCTACGATGAATTGTTTTGGTCATTGGCAGCCTGCCCAGGCCACGTCGGATCTGACGTGGCAATCTAACGTGGCAAAATTGCGACCAATTGAATTGGTCGTTGATTAGTGAAAGTGCGTTATATCGACTAGAGGGGGGGTGAATAGGTGATTTTTACAAATTCGTCACTGAGGAATTTCAAGGTGAGGAAATTCCTAAGTGACGAACTACTTAGCAGCGGAATAAGTACTCAGATGCAAGCATAACAGAGCAGTAGCACAGTCATCATGATGAAATGAAAACAAGCACAGAGTACGAGTAGCGTAAACACAGGATAAGCAGGCTGAAGATAAACTGACTGAAGAAATTGAACTGAGGAAATTGAGAAAGTCTTCAGTCAAAGTCTTCAAACAGTAATGATCAAATACATAGCAAGAATGCGAGGAAATGAAAGGGTTGAGGAAATAGAACCAGTAGCTCGGTGAAGACAATGATTTGGTAGACCAGTTCCAACTGCTGTGACAGTTGTACGTCTGGTTAGAGCGGCTAGGTATTTAAACCTGAGGACACACAGTCCCGGACACACAGTCCTCACCGTATTCTCCTTGAGCTAAGGTCACACAGACCTCGCCCAATCACTCGTGGTAAGTCTTCAGGTGACTTCCAAACCTTCACATACTCGGTCACTCGGCAATCCACAATTTCCTCTTGGATGCTCTAGACCATGACGCCTAACCGTCTGGAGGATGCACAGTCCTCAAAGGTAACAAGCGTCGGTTCCACACAGGAACAATCTCTTCAGTGATGCTCAATCACTTTGGGTTTGTAGGTGTTTGGGTTTTTGGGTTTTTCCTCACTTAATGATTTTCGCTCAAAGTCCTCGGAGGATGGGATGCTCTAAATGACAAGTGTCAATCTATCTCTCGGAGCAGCCAACCAGCTAGTGGTTGTATGGGGCGGCTATTTATAGCCTAGGGAGCAGCCTGACATGATAAGACATAAATGCCCTTCAATGATATGACCGTTAGGTGGGTAGGATATTTGGATAGCTGGCACGCAGCACAACAACGGTTGGATATTTGAGTATCAAATTCCTCAGGGCTATCATGTTCCTCACTTGTAGGCAATCCGCACTGGCGAATTCCTAACTCCTCAGTCAGAACAAATTCCTCAGAGAACAGAAGAACTTCGTCTCTGTCACTGAAGAACTTGACTAAACTGTATGAGATTTCCAATGGCTTCACTCGAAAGGATTGGGTAGGTGTAGGATTTTGAGTTGAGCATCACTTGGAAACTTTTCCTTAGTTTTACCTCGACCCCCTTTAACAGTACGGTGTTTCCTATGACTCAAGAAGAAGAAAATGAAACTACGAAAACAAAAGTCTTCACGCTTCATAATCCTCGCATGAATATCAAGTCTTCAGGGTCACACCAATTTCTTCACTTTCAAAGTCTTCAAGAAAACCAAAGTCTTCAGTTGAAGACATTCATTTTTAGGGGTCGACATTCATCGTAAATAACAAACTCCTCATAGGCTTATAGACCTGTGTACACTCACAAACGCATTAGTCCCTTAACCTATAAGTCTTCAATACACCAAAATCACTAAGGGGCACTAGATGCACTTACAATCTCCCCCTTTTTGGTGATTGATGACAATATAGGTTAAGTTTTCAACGGGGATAAACATATGAAGTGTAAATACTGATATTGAGGAATTTGATTGCAAGATATAGAAGAACTCCCCCTGAAGATGTGCATATTTGAGGAATTTGCTTTGAATAGCAAACGCACATTGTTGAGTAATATCATGGAGATCTCTTCCTATATCTTGAAATTCATCCACGCATTTAACATATGATATGAAGAATTTGAAATGCATGATGAGATATGGTGTCTGACGAAATTCAGCATGCGTGCATTAAGGTACTTGAGGAAATAAGCATGCAGAAAACAGTTCAAAAGTATCAGACCACCATAGGACTTAAGTTTACAACTCATCAGAGCAAACACCTCAGAAAAGCAAGAGTTGTAACTTAACAGAAATATAGCCCATATATAAGACCCGCTTGAATACTAACTCAAATTTCTCCCCCTTTGTCATCGAATGACCAAAAGGGACAAAAAATGAGGACTAACGCCCCTGAAGAATATCATCATGATGTTGATGGAGGAGCGCCAGCATTGTTGGGGTCGTCCGTTGAGGTAGGGCCTGCCGCAGTGTCATCCAAGTCTTCAGCTTCATTCGTCTCGCGTGATGAAGAATATGAACTGGCAACAAGCTGAGGAACTTTGACTTTCTTGAATTTCTTCGAAGGTGGCTGAGACCAGTCAAAGTCCTGTTGGAAGCCCATCTCCTTGAGTTCTTCAGCACTATGAAGATTAGACAGAATCTCCCAAGTGCGGTCAAAGACTTCATGCAAGTAGTAGTGATTCTTCTTCACAGTATTTTGAGTGACTGTCATGTTCTGAAGAATTGCACCAAACTGACGCTTGACCCACTTGTGATTTCGATCAACTTTCTGATGAAGACTAAGGAGAAGTTCACGATCAGTCATCACACGCCGAGCTGTGGCTTGAGGATGATGTTCTGAAGCTTTGGCGGCAGAATCTTGAGTTGCAGAGTCATCATTGGTGGAATAGGAAGTAGCTTTGTGAAACTGTCCATCCAATGGACGAGTACCTTCATCAATATTAGCAGCCTTGCCCTTCTCGTCAGCTGAGGAAATAGTCCGTTTGAGGACTTCGATAGGGGGCAAATAGCTGAGATGATTTTGAAAATCAGCCTTATAATGAATTGAAGACCTTGATCTGATGAATCTCATGATCCAGGGAGCATAAGGCTTCAACTCAAAAGGTGACAGAGCAGCATTGGCCAAAGTCCTCATGAAGAAATCGTGGTAGTTGATAGGAATACCGTGAATGATATTGAACAGCAGATTCTTCATAATGCCAACAACTTCTTCATCATCAGAGTTGTGGCCCTTGATTGGACTGAGGGTTTTGGTCAATATGCGATAAACTGTCCTTGGCACATAGAGCAATTCCTTGACGAGGAATTTGGTCCTTGGAGCTTGGCCTGGCTTCAACGGCTTCATCAGCACTTGCATCAGATGATCAAACAGTTCAGGTTCAACATAGAGAAGCCTTGCACCTTCAGTGGGAGGACAGACTGGAACGGCATGAAGCAATTCAGAGGCCGGTGCTTTGAAATGAGTATTATCGGTCATCCAGTCCAATACCCATGAATTGACATCATCAACATTTCCAGTAATGTGCAGCGTGGCGAAGAATTGAAGAATGAGTTCTTCATTCCAATCGCAGATGTCGGTGCAGAAATTGAGTAACCCAGCGTCATGAAGAACACTGAGGACTGGTGTGAAGCAGGGCAGCGATTCCATATCTACATGAGGAATTTGCTCATGTTCAAAGATCTTATCCTTATCAACCAACAATGAGGAGTAGAAGTTCATCTGGCTTGCAGTCCAGAAGCGCTTGCGATGAAGACGAGCAGAGTCATAGGGATTGTAGTCAGTGAAGAATATGTGCTCATTGAAGAAATCCTCAGCATTAAACTTCTGCTTCTTGGAGTGAGGGTTCTGTGGCTTGGGCTGAAGATTAACAGTTGAAGAATTTACAGCCTCTTGAGGTATAGCCACTGGAGCCACAGGCTGAGGAATTTCAGCAGCAGCCTTGGCCTCCATTTCTTCAGACATATGTACATCAGCGCTAGTGACTGGAACTTCTTCAGGAATAGAATGAAGAGAAGCTTGACGTTCATCAGAGCCCGTATGAATTTCTTCAGTTTGCACAGGGGACTGAGGAACATGATGTAGAGGGGTTGTCAGAGGTGAATTGGGGTGATGGCTTTCCCAAAAGTCATCATTCAGAATAGGTGTTGTAGACCCAATATCCACATCCTCATCTTCTTCAATTCCTTCGACGCCTACCTCTTCAGCTGTGAACTGAGGCATGGGCGTTGATACCAGTGGGGTTGAAGAGAAAGTATCCACTTCAATTTCTTCATCCATCTGCTCTGTCGAAGCAGCAGAAGGATCCTCTTCATCAGATTTACTAGGAATTTCATATTCCTCACCAAAGGGAATGATCTCCTTTGATGGCATGCTTGATATTGGAATAGCATCAATTGGGTTTTCAGATGAACTTGTCAAAGTCTTCACTTTCTTGGGAGCAGAAGACTCTGAGGAGGCAGATGCTTTCCTTTTCTTCACAGCTGCGCGCTCTGCAGCCTTGGTTTTCTTCGCTTCTGTTGCAGAAGGAAGATTGATGCTTGTCATCGGTGCAGGAGGAGCAGAGGAAATTGGTTGAATTTCTTCAGGCACAACTGATGCAGTTGCCCTGGCTTGTTCAGATTCCTCAGGCACAGAAGCAGATGCTTCAACTGGCCTGGATTGCTCTTCAGGCGCAATATTGGAGGTTGCCCTGGCAATTTCTTCAGAGACTGGAATTTCTTCAACTGTTCTGGCGCTTTCATTTTCTTCAGCAGACTGAACAGATGTTCCAGTCTGAGGAAATTTGGGTTGCGATGAAGCTGCAACACTTGGAGTAAATCCTTTTGCCATTCTGATGAATCTGACTTTGGCACCTAGCCAATCTGCACGAAATGCATGAAATTCATCACTGAGTGCTTTGATCTCAGCCTGCATAGACACAAGTTCTTCAGGAGACATTTTCACAACATTGTTCTTCAGAAAATGCTCCTTCTTGTACTGAGCCTTTTTCACCTGCCTGGCCTTTTCAAATTTCCATTTCTCTTCATTTATGAAGGCCGTCAACATGTGACTTTGACCAGGAGTGAGGTTTAATTCAGGCAAAAATGTATTTGGATCCTTGTGCCATAGATCGATGAAATCAAGAATCTTCCTTGGATCCAGCATGAGGGGCACAGCATTGCCTTTGGCTCTAGCGGCCCTTTGTTGTCGATCTCTGATGATCTCAGCTAATTCTTCATCATCAGCTTCGTCTTCGCTTGACGGAACCTGAAAGGCGACCTGCTTCTTGTGAGGACTTGGTCTTGTGCCTCGTCCAGCAGTGGCCTTCTTCTTCAGCAAGGTCGGAGTTGTTGAAGACTGAGGTGGAGCTGAAGAACTTGCAGAGACTCCTGAAGCAATTGAGATTCCAGTAGTCCTTTGGCATGTGGCAAGATGCACACGTGCTGAGGACATTGTAGGAGCAGCTGAGGATTTTGCAACTGAGGGAGTTGGAGCTGCTTTAGAGGAATTTGCTTGAGGGACAGGCCGTGAGGGCTTTGAAGAGCTTGGCCGTGAGGGCATTGCAGCTGAGGAACTTGTCTTGACAGCTGATTTCTTCAGCATAGCCTTCTTAGGCTTGATAGCAGAGGCCTCAGCGGCGGCAGCAACAGAATCTTCATTGAATTTCTTCACTGCCTCTTTAGCCACTTTGGCCAGCTTGGCTTGACGCTTAGCCCACTCCTGAGGAAATTCCTCACCTCTTCTGATGCTAGTGGGATCAGCTTCTTGGACATGGAGGGTTAACAGCAAATTTCTTCATATACTTGGGAGTGACATAGCGATATTCCCTCCATTCTCTTGCCCATCTCCTCTCAATCTTCTGAATGCGCACTTTGCGCTGATTTTTGTTCTCCTTGCCATGAGTTGCTGCATCAGGAGTACAATATTCATCATAGATGTCATCAGGGATCTCAAAAGCAGTATTTGTTTCTGGCCTCTTTCCTCCCTTCTGAGGTCTTTTACCATCAGCCACTTTCTTCACTTGAGGATTTTGAACAATCGAATTTTCTGATGAGGTATGCAATTTTTCTTCAAGGAACGCTGCAAATGAGTTAAGTTGATGAGAACCTAGAGATTCAGCAGCGGACATGTGTACCTATGAACAGAATATAGGTGCGAAGAATTTGGAGAGGTCATATGCGTTCTCAGAAGTTTTTCAAAAGTATCAAGTTTGAGGAATATGACCAGGGTTGTCTTGAGGAATTTCACTAAGCATTTTTGACTTAGGTTCCAGAGTTGTGTAGATTAAAAAATCCACACAATTGAGGAATCTTGAAGAAAATGTTGCTTAGAGAAACTGATCAAGGACAGAAGCAAGTTGGTGTTTAAGAGCATGAAAGTTAAAGAATAAACACCTTTTGAAGATTTTGTGGAAATCATCAGAATCAACAAGGGCAGTAAAAATAAATTTTATTTACCCTTGACGAAGAACAAGACGAACTAAGAGTAGCAGTGGAGATGTTCGTCCGTTCAGATCTTCCACGCCCTAACTTGGCGATGGAAAACAGCTACGGCAGCGGCGGAGTGAAGATTTCCGTGGCCGGCGTGAGTACGTCGGCGACAAGGTCGAGGCAGTGAAGCTCTTCCTCACCGGCGACGATGGAGTGTAGCGGCGGCGCTAGGTCTGAGAGCTCGAGCGAGGGGAGTGAGATCGAGCGGGAGGAGAAATCTGAGGAGGGTGAGGGGGTATTTATAGCCGAGGTGAAAAACCGCTCGTCCGAAGAAAATGGACGAACGTGCCCCTGACCCTTCTCATCCTAGCGACATGTGTCACCCACGTACTGTGAAGTGGAGATCGTGTTAGATCGTGGGTGAATAGATTAATCTTATCGAGGGATATGGAACGGTTTGAGCGGCAAAAGCCGAAAATTCAGATAAGAATATTTTAATGTTTCGTTCGCAAATTCTTCAGCTGTCAAGGACACAGTGAAGACTTTGAACGGGTTTCAAATAGAACGCACATGAAGAATTTGTGAACGGACTGGATTGAGTTTAGCACAGAGGGGGAACGGGTCCGATCACATTCACTTAGAAGAAAAACAACTTGAAGAATTAGCAATAAGTGAATGCTGTAGAGGACAGAAAACTCAAATATATATATATAGTCAACGAAGAACACAGACGGAAAGAGTGAAGATTTTGCAAAGTTGAAGAATTTGAAAATTTGAAGAATTTGCACAATGATGAAAAACACAAATTTTGAAGATTTTCAACTTTTGTGGTGGCGTGACCCACCGTGTAAGAATGATGATTTCAGACACCGCGTACAATTGTCGTAGGGCTCTGAGAATCAAATTCTTCATTAATTTCTTCACACTTAGAGGGTTAGTCTTCATTGATTGAAGAAAAACGTTTCTTCGTGTGTTGCACATCTAAGTCATCAGTTTGCATAAGTGTTAGGATGTGTGTCCTTTTCAAAGGACATTCGAAGATTCTAAGATATTTAGCTCACACCGCAATTTGCTAAATCTCTTCTCATCCAAGGGCTTTGTGAAGATATCCACTAGTTGTTCTTCAGACTTCACGGGATCAATAGAGATGTCACCCTTCAACACATGATCTCGAAGAAAATGATGATGAATCTCGATGTGCTTTGTCTTCGAGTGCTGAACTGGGTTATGAGCAATTTTGATGGCACTCTCGTTGTCGCAGTAGAGTGGCACATTCTTCACATTGATGCCGTAGTCCTTGAGGGTTTGCTTCATCCATAGCAATTGAGCACAGCAAGAACCAGCAGCAATATACTCAGCTTCAGCAGTAGAGAGTGATACGCAGTTCTGCTTCTTCGAGGACCAACATACTAAGGATCGTCCGAGGAAATGGCATGTGCCTGAAGTTGACTTGCGGTCCACACGATCACCAGCATAGTCAGAGTCAGAATATCCAATGAGATCAAAAGCCGAGCCCTTGGGATACCATAATCCAAGTGTTGGAGTGTGAGCTAGATATCGAAGAATATGTTTCACAGCCTTATGGTGTGATTCCTTCGGTGTAGCTTGAAAACGGGCACACATGCAAACACTAAGCATAATATCCGGCCTAGATGCACATAGGTACAATAAAGAGCCAATCATGGAGCGGTATACCTTTTGATCGAAGTCTATTCCATTTTCATCAGTGCATAGATGGCCATTTGTGGGCATAGGGATTTTGACGCCTCTGCATTCTTGCATACCGAATTTCCTCAGAACGTCCTTGAGGTATTTCTCTTGAGAAATGAAGATGCCATTGTGTTGTTGATGAATTTGAAGGCCTAAGAAGAATTTCAATTCCCCCATCATGGACATTTGATATTCCTCACTCATCATGTAAGCAAATTCGTCACTGTAATGTTGGTTAGTACAGCCAAAGATAATATCATCAACATATATTTGGCACACGAACAATTCATCATCATAGGTTTTGGTGAAAAGAGTTGGGTCGAGTGAACCGGGTTTGAAGCCTTTCTTCATGAGGAATTCCTTCAAAGTGTCATACCACACCCGAGGGGCCTGCTTGAGGCCATAGAGGGCCTTATTGAGTCTGAAGACTTTGTCTGGATGCTTAGGATCTTCAAAACCTGGGGGTTGAGCAACATATACTTCTTCCTCAAGCTTACCATTGAGGAATGCACTTTTCACATCCATTTGATATAAGATGATATTATGATGGTTAGCATAAGCCAGCAATATGCGAATAGCCTCAAGTCTAGCAACAGGTGCAAAAGTTTCATCGAAATCAATTCCTTCAACCTGTGTGTAGCCTTGAGCCACAAGACGAGCCTTGTTCCTCACCACTAGGCCATTTTCATCTTGCTTGTTGCGGTAGATCCATTTGGTACCGATGATATTGTGCTTGCATGGGTCCGGTCGCTTGACAAGCTCCCACACATTGTTCAGCTTGAATTGATGTAATTCCTCTTGCATCGCTTGAATCCATTCAGGCTCCAGAAATGCCTCATCAACTTTGGTGGGCTCTGTGATAGAGACGAAAGCAAAATGCCCACAAAAGTTAGATAAATGTGAAGCTTTTGAGTGAGTCAGAGGACCTGGTGCGTTGATGTCGTTGATGATTCTCTCAATCTGTACTTCATTTGCAACGCGAGGATGAGCAGGTTGACGACTTTGATTTGGCTCAGTATTTTCTTCAGAGCCAATTTCTTCAGGTGCGCCAGCATGCTGTTCTTCATGTTCTGAAATGATTTCTTCAGCAGATTCTTCAGTAGGAATGACATCCTCAGTAGCTTTGAACTTGATGGTTTCCTCAGGTGTCTTTTCATCTAGCACAGGAGGTAGGTGCTCTCTTTGCGAGCCGTTAGTTTCATCGAACCGCACATCTACAGTTTCAACAACCTTGTTGTGATAGGTGTTGAAGACCCTGTAGGTGTGCGAGTCCTTTCCGTAACCAAGCATAAAACCTTCATGTGCTTTCGGTGCAAATTTAGAATTGTGATGAGGATCTCTAATCCAGCATTTAGCACCGAAGACTTTGAAATAACTCACATTGGGTTTCTTGTCAGTGAGGAGTTCATATGAGGTCTTCTTGAAGAATTTGTGAAGATATACCTTGTTGATGATGTGGCATGCAGTATCAATTGCCTCAGGCCAGAAGTGACGAGGTGTCTTGTATTCATCAAGCATGGTGCGAGCCATCTCAACAAGAGTCCTGTTCTTGCGCTCCACAACGCCATTCTGCTGAGGAGTGTATGGGGCAGATAGCTCATGAGTAATACCAAGTTCATCGAGATAGTCATCAAGACCAGTATTCTTGAACTCGGTCCCATTGTCACTACGTATATGCTTGATCTTCACACCGAAATTCGTCGAAGCCCTTGAGGAAAATCATCTGAAGACTTCCTGCACTTCAGTTTTGTAAGTAATGACATGCACCCATGTGTAACGAGAATAGTCATCAACAATGACAAAGCCATATAGAGATGCTGCATTTGTTAGTGTGGCATAATGAGTAGGGCCAAAGAGATCCATATGAAGCAATTCAAAAGGACGAGAAGTAGTCATGATAGTCTTCGAGGGGTGCTTGGCTCTGGTCATCTTCCCAGCATCACAAGCCCCACAAAGATGATCTTTGAGGAATTTGACACCCTCGATGCCAATGACGTGCTTTTTCTTCACGAGCGTGTGTAAGTTCCTCATGCCAGCATGACCCAGTCGTCGATGCCATAGCCAGCCTTCTGAAGCTTTAGCAAGTAGACAAGTGGCAGGCTGTGGTCCTGCAGAGAAATCAACAATATACAAGTCACCTCTCCTAAAGCCTTCGAAGACTTTGGAATTGTCAGATTCCATGAGCACTAAGCAACGATATTTGCCAAAGACAACAACCATATTAAGATCACAAAGCATTGAGACAGACATGAGGTTGAATCCGAGGGACTCGACAAGCATGACTTTATCCATGTGTCGATCCTTTGAGATTGCAACCCTACCTAGACCCAATACCTTGCTTTTACCTTTGTCAGCATAGGTGATATGCTTCAAGTGTGATGGAGATAAAGGAGTGTTCATCAGTAAGCTCTTGTCACCGGTCATATGATTTGTACATCCACTATCGAGGACCCACTCAGTAGCTTTGGGTAAATCATCCTGCAGATGAATTAGTGCATCTTACGAACTCATATACTTCAGAGTGAAGAATATGACATCAAATTCGTCAGACATATTTCATCAATTAAAGCAACATATGTATATATATAGCAATGTGAGGACGTGAGAAATGAATAAATCATTTCTTCATGATTAGCTTGCGTCCTTTCAAGCATTTCAGGTCTCCAGCAAATTTTTCAGACGATTTAGTTCGTCTGGAGACCTGACCCTGCATAAGAGATTAGTTCTTTTTCTTCACCACCCACATCTGGAGGGGTGGCAAAGAGTTCATCATTCTGCGAGCTCCATAAGAGAAAGGTGGCATAGACGCCAGACCACTTCATTTCACATAAGAGGGGTTAGGGTAAGCATATGAATAAGCAGAGAAATTCTTCGAGGACTTATGAACATAATGATTTGAAGAATAATGCACATATTCATAGTCCTTAGGCTTTCCCTGCGAAACAGAAGTGTTAGCACGATGATGTTCATGTGAGGACTTGGATCCATGTGAGGAATTTGATCCATAAGAGGGCTTGGATCCATATGAAGACTTTGGTCCATATGAAGAATTTGATCTGGGGTTCTTATTCTTCACAGGTGGTGTCATGAGGACATTCACCTGAAGACTTTCAAGGCACCTTTTGGGAACCCAGATTTTCTTCATAGGGGGACCATTCCTGCAGTTAGATCCAACATATCTAGCAAATACCTCACCATTCTGATTTTTGAACAGTTTATAGTTGGAGTCAAATGACTCATCAGATGAATATGAGGATTCACAAGTAAAGCCAGATAACGTGGATGGATCCACGGGAGGTCCCTTCGCAGCAACCCATGAGGTTTTGGGATACTGCTCAGGTTTCCAGTAGGTTCCATCAGCATTGAGTTTCCTCTCAAAGGCAATACCCTCTTTCTTAGGGTTCCTGTTCAAGATCTGCTTTTTGAGCACATCACAAAGAGTCTGATGCCCTTTGAGGCTTTTGTACATGCCTGTCACATACAATTCCTTCAACCCTGCATTTTCGTCAGTGATACTAGTGGTATCCTCAGATGAGGAATTTGTGACCACAGAGATAGTTGAAGAATTTGCAGCAATAGAACCATTTGAACATTCAGGTGAAGAATTAGCAGTTTCACGTTCAATGCATTTCAAGCATGGTGGAATAAATTCTTCCTGAGCGGAAGTGATCTGTTGAGCAAGCAAAGAATCATTTTCCTTCTGAAGATCTTCATGACTCACCCTTAGCTTCTCAAGATCTTGCTTTCTTTGAAGAAATTCATAAGAGAGCTTCTCATGATCGGCTAAGAGAGTTTCATGACGACCTTGAAGGGTGTCAAACTTAGACTGTAGTTGCTGAAGATTATCAGTCAGTGTTTGAGTTCGATCCATTTCCTCACCTAACAGATCATCGCTTTTGTCTAGCATATTTTGAACCTTTTCCAAAGCCTTTTGTTGTTTAACAGCAATATTAGCAAGTTTGGAATAGCTGGGTTTGAGGTTATCATCAGATTCATCCTCACTTGATTCAGAGGAGGGATATTTGAATACCTTTGCACCTTTTGCCATGAAGCAATAGGTGGAGCATAGTCATCGTTGCCGTCATCAGCAGTGTTGGGGAAGCCATTTTCCTCAGTGTTGAAGATGGACTTGCTAACATAAGCAGTAGCGAGGGCTAGGCTCGCCACAACCAGAGTCTGACTCCTCAGATGCCTCCTCTTCCTCATGTTCCTCAGATTCAGCTTCAAGTCCATTTCCTTGCCAATGAATGCCCGAGCTTTCTTGGAGCTGCTCTTCTTGTGAGATGAAGACTTTGAAGATTTTGACGATGGGACTTTGAAGTTTCTTCCTTCTTCTTATCGTCTTAGAGTCATCTGAACTATCATCCTTGTATTTCTTCTTCTTTGATTCCTTCTCCCACTGAGGACAATCAGTAATGTAGTGACCAGGTTTCTTGCATTTATGGCAAGTTCTCTTCTTGTAGTCACGGGATGAGGAATCTGATTTCATGTCATCACCTCTTGAGGATTTTCCAAATCGGCCATGTCTAGAGAACTTCTGGAATTTCCTCACGAGCATTGCTAGCTCCTGACTCAGTTCTTCAGGATCACCAAGGCTGCTACCAGAATCTTCATCTTCAGATTCAGAGACTGCCTTGGCTTTCAGTGCACGAGATCTACCATGGCTCGGTCCATAGAGATCTCTCTTCTCAGCTAGTTGGAATTCATGAGTATTTAGCCTCTCGAGGATATCAGCAGGATCAAGTGACTTGTAGTCTCCACGTTCTTGAATCATCAGTGCCAGTGTATCGAATGAAGAATCGAGTGACCTCAGCAATTTCTTCACCACCTCATGGTCGGTGATGTCAGTGGCACCCAGTGCTTGAAGCTCGTTTGAGATGTCAGTGAGGCGATCAAAGGTTTGCTGAACATTTTCGTTGTCGAGTCTTTTGAAGCGGTTGAAGAGATTGCGAAGAACGTCAACTCGAGAGTCACGTTGAGTTGAGACTCCTTCGTTGACCTTGGACAGCCTATCCCAGATAAGCTTAGCTGTCTCCAAAGCACTCACTCTGCCATACTGCCCTTTGCTCAGATGGCCACATATGATATTCTTCGCTTGAGAGTCGAGTTGCTTGAATCTCTTCACATCAGCAGCATTTACGGAAGGAGTGACAGAGGGAACGCCATTTTCCACAACGTACCAGAGATCGTTGTCAATTGCCTCAAGATGCATGCGCATCTTGTTCTTCCAGTAGGGGTAGTCCGTCCCATCGAAGGTAGGACACCCAGCTGAGACCTTGATCATGCCTGCAGTCGACATAACTAAAACTCCAGGTGGTTAAACCAAAATCACACAGAACAAGGGAGTACCTTGCTCTGATACCAATTGAAAGTGCGTTATATCGACTAGAGGGGGGTGAATAGGCGATTTTTACAAATTCGTCACTGAGGAATTTCAAGGTGTGGAAATTCCTAAGCGACGAACTACTTAGCAGCGGAATAAGTACTCAGATGCAAGCATAACAGAGCAGTAGCACAGTCATCATGATGAAATGAAAACAAGCACAGAGTACGAGTAGCGTAAACACAGGATAAGCAGGCTGAAGACAAACTGACTGAAGAAATTGAACTGAGGAAATTGAGAAAGTCTTCAGTCAAAGTCTTCAAACAGTAATGATTAAATACATAGCAAGAATGCGAGGAAATGAAAGGGTTGAGGAAATAGAACCAGTAGCTCGGTGAAGACAATGATTTGGTAGACCAGTTCCAACTGTTGTGACAGTTGTACGTCTGGTTAGAGCGGCTAGGTATTTAAACCTGAGGACACACAGTCCCGGACACACAGTCCTCACCGTATTCTCCTTGAGCTAAGGTCACACAGACCTCGCCCAATCACTCGTGGTAAGTCTTCAGGTGACTTCCAAACCTTCACATACTCGGTCACTCGGCAATCCACAATTTCCTCTTGGATGCTCTAGACCATGACGCCTAACCGTCTGGAGGATGCATAGTCCTCAAAGGTAACAAGCGTCGGTTCCACACAGGAACAATCTCTTCAGTGATGCTCAATCACTTTGGGTTTGTAGGTGTTTGGGTTTTTGGGTTTTTCCTCACTTGATGATTTTCGCTCAAAGTCCTCGGAGGATGGGATGCTCTAAATGACAAGTGTCAATCTATCTCTCGGAGCAGCCAACCAGCTAGTGGTTGTAGGGGGCGGCTATTTATAGCCTAGGGAGCAGCCCGACATGATAAGACATAAATGCCCTTCAATGATATGACCGTTAGGTGGGTAGGATATTTGGACAGCTGGCACGCAGCACAGCAACGGTCGGATATTTGAGTATCAAATTCCTCAGGGCTATCATGTTCCTCACTTGTAGGCAATCCGCACTGGCGAATTCCTAACTCCTTAGTCAGAACAAATTCCTCAGAGAACAGAAGAACTTCGTCTCTGTCACTGAAGAACTTGACTAAACTATATGAGATTTCCAATGGCTTCACTCGAAAGGATTGGGTAGGTGTAGGATTTTGAGTTGAGCATCACTTGGAAACTTTTCCTTAGTTTTACCTCGACCCCCTTTAACAGTACGTTGTTTCCTATGACTCAAGAAGAAGAAAATGAAACTACGAAAACAAAAGTCTTCACGCTTCATAATCCTCGCATGAATATCAAGTCTTCAGGGTCACACCAATTTCTTCACTTTCAAAGTCTTCAAGAAAACCAAAGTCTTCAGTTGAAGACATTCATTTTTAGGGGTCGACATTCATCGTAAATAACAAACTCCTCATAGGCTTATAGACCTGTGTACACTCACAAACGCATTATTCCCTTAACCTATAAGTCTTCAATACACCAAAATCACTAAGGGGCACTAGATGCACTTACAATTAGAACCAGCCCGGTCCAATTTGGTGTCTATATGGACCAAGCCCATTAATTCAGCCCATTTATTATTATTTTTCCAGTCAATTATGATCACCTATATGGGCCTGGCGCAACAATTCGGCCTTTTTATTTCATTACATTTCGCAGTCCATTTCATTAAGCCTTTTTGTACAGGTTTTCCATAAATGCACAATATTCCAGTCCACTATTGTTTGGGCCATAGCCTTTTTAGAGCCCAAATACTATTGGATCCAGTAGAACATTCATCTTTTTCATTCACATATTTCAATTTTACACATTTCAAATGCAAACAATCAATAATTCTCTCATGATCAAATCCACAAATCACTCAATCAAACTCACAACAGCACATACACGTCTGCACGATCCAACAAGTGTACATATACAATAAAAAACAAATACACAGGCACCATCAACTAAAACTATGGTGCACATCTCCTGGCTTCTTCTGATCTTCTGTTAGAGCAGCAGCCACCTCGACGACATTAGATCCTGGTCTACATAAATTATTAGTGAGATACAGTGGAAGTTCAATGATTGCCAATAAAATATATCCATTCAAGAGAATAAAAATTATACATAAATGCCCAAATGCCTCAATTCAGCAAGCACTAAGGATGGCATAGCAAAACTTCCAAAACTTGACTGCAACACGTTAAGATATGCAGCATAATGATAAAATAGAACAATGGATTTACTGTGTCGATATTCTGGTGAGCCTATCATTTGTTACATGATACACTCATGTGTACATATTCTGATAAGCATTACCATCTAGCCAACAACAACATGGACATGATACTAATTACCTACCAAGACATAGAAAATCATTCACTACAGACAATAAACAGAAAATACATCAGAGAGAGTGTCTCTCTCTCTCTCACCAGATGTGGTGGTCGATGTATGAATTACAGAGTTCCATACAGACGAGGCAGCTTAATACAAGATAATATAAAAAAATAGGCCACATATTTTTCTGCTAATAAACAATAGGTTGAAACCAAGTCATGGCTGCGAATACAGAAACTAAGTTGTAATGAAACTGGTCCCTTTAATGTTTTACTTTATCTGTCCATAAAGACTAAAAGTTCAAGAGAACTACTGGATGTTATAACAGTTTCAACGTGTTTAAATAACAGTGTAACAAAAGCCAGGCATGCCTCGACGATCGTGGTATCACAGACCACGTAGGCAAGAAAGGGGAGGGACCAAAAAACTCACCTAAGCCACTCATGCCGCATCCAGCACCGCAGGCACCACCTATTCCTGCTCAAATAGAGTAGTATGTCATGGGACAGTGACTTATCAATAATGGCATTTCAGGAAAACAGGAGGTTTACACGATAGTATGTAATGGGACAGTGACCTATCAATCACATAACACAGTCCAACAAAAACGTCTCTATTTGCCCCTAAACTAAACCAAGATAGTGTGTATTGCAGCTAAAACCAACCTACAGCAGCCATGGTACTAAGAAGAGTAGTAGGTCAGCCTCCTATACACCCAACCTACAGCAGTTGCGGCTACACCCAAACTACAGCAGCAGTTCTACCGGTAGCAACAGATGGAGTCAATTGTCTCACCTATAGCAGCTCACTAGGAGCGAAGTTGAGGAGGGCCGGGGCAGGAGCAGCTAGATGCAGGTCGCGGGCGTGGTCAGGACGCAGGCAGAAGGACGCAGGTCGTCCGAGGATCCCGTCGACGCTGTCGTTTTCTTGGTTGCCGGAGAGCCGTGGCCGTGGCTGTGTCCACATGCCTGTATCCAGCCTACAGCCATCATACGTACATTCAGTTTATTCAGCATAATCCTACTGTCATTTCCGAGTGAACTAGCCAGAGTTCAGTAGTGTAAATATGTATCTAAAAAACCAAGCAAGGGCATGGCCATATATATACCTCAGTGATGGCCTCAGCCTCACCAAGTCTTATCATGAATTTACAATATGTTCCAAAGTTTTTACAAGTGAAAAATAGTGCCAAATGGGAAAATTGAATTATTTGTATCAAGGACAGTACTATGAAATAATGTCTCTGTAAGGGTTTACTGTGAATATCTTATGATTTTATCCCCAAGCAAACTGGATTCAGATTGCCTTCTAGCATCTTTACAGCAGGCATAATGCAAATACCAACTGTTTCCATTCAACTCCTTCTACTTATGTCTAATACTACAAGAGTCCAGACAGCTTCCAATTTCTAACTGAAGATTAGCAGCAGTTGCAGACAGTTTTAGTAAACTGTTCTTCAGACAGTTTCATTACACTGTCTTCTAGCACAAGCTAGTCATGTCAATGCAGCAAAGAGTATCGACCAGTAGGAACTAGGAAGCTGGAAATGGCGCGTCTCACCTGGCATCCCGTCCATGATGACAATGATGTCGAGGGTCTGCCTGCTGTGGGGCAGGTTGACGACCAGTGGTGTAGTCGCGCGGGTTTTGCATCAACTTAATCCTGAGGCACAGGCCAATCACTGTAGCCATACTGCACTGCTGCATAGTCGGGGTGAAAGTTATCCTGCAAAGCAAATCTAAGGTGTGAATAGTGATCCCCAAAAGTTCAAGCTGGATGATAGTTCTTGACTTCTTGCATGAAACAAAACAGATTTCGTGCGAGCAGACTGTGTACAGTGCAATGAGAATAATATAGGATGCTTCGCTTGCAATAAGTAAATGCATCTTGAAGGTCGCAGATTCGTACACAGAATGAAGATATGTAGGATCAGCAAGCTAGTGGGAAATATAATCCCAACCAGCAAGCAAACCCGCGCGACTTATTTTAAATCTATTTAATAAAGGCACTCAGCGTTGTGTTTCTGTATGCAGCGTGCTTTCAAGATCACACTCTGAATCTCTACTGGGATATTGATGAGAAATGGCCATTTGTGCTAATTATCTTATCATGAATGTAAATCTACATTTCCACCACAAACACACAATGATTCTGGCTTCTTATAATGGAAGGGGATCATAGAGAAAAGATTGGAGGGGTCATAGGTGGATGAGTGCAAGATGCTACAGGAGAGAATGCCTGCAACTAAGCAACTGACATTGAAAATTAACACTACAAACCTTGAGACGGAGACAGACTAGAAACCTTGAGCAGCACCTTCTAGTCCCGGCCCGAACTCCTAATAATCACTAGAAACCTTGAGCAGCACATTCTTGCAGGCATACTTACTGGATATGGAGACAGAGACGGACTACTGGGAGATGGAGACGGACTCCTGGAGAGCACGCACCATATCTGCTCCAGCGAGTAGGGGTGCTCCGGGTCCTTGATGTCCCGCACCGTATCTGCAAACGCCCAAATCAGTTCCCCGTCAGTCGGTGAAGCTAAGCCAATCAATGGAGGAAAAAACCAAAGAGGGAAACTGAGGGATCCGGGTGCTTCCATTATTGAAGACGTCGAGCGCGTCGAGTGCCACATGCGCGGGGTGGACGGCACGCTCCAGCTGCTCGTGCACGGGCACGGGCACGTGCACGGTCGTGTCGTCGGAGGGGTTGTGTCCCGGCGGCGCGCCCGTCTCCTCACGCACGAGTGTGCCGGCCGTCGTGGTTCTGGCGACCTCTGACGGATGGATGCGGTTGGTTGGGAGCGTGTTGGATCTGATCTGTGGTGGGGAAGAGGCGAGCCATGGCCGCCGGCGGCAGACCTCCCTCTTGTCTTCTTCTCTTGTCTTGTGATGAGGGGAGGGGAGGGGAGGGTGTAGACAGCAGGTGGATGGATGGATCTGAGTTAGGATTTGAGGGGCTCGCCGAGGGCGAGAGCCAGGAGGGGACGGAGAGGGAGGTGGCGGCGGCGGCGGCGATCTGGAAGGGGAGGAGCAGAGCTCTCTCTCTCTCTCTATGTGTGTGTGCATCGGGCGAGAGACAGAGGGTGGGTGGGTGGGTGGATGGATGGATAGATGGATGTTGGATGAAGAGATGGATGGATGGATGGATGTGTGCCATGTCATCGATCCATGGCACACATGTTTCCACCAATGATAATTAACCTAATGCAATTGTGTTTTTCTCTTTTGTTTCTCTTATATTTTTTTTAAAATGAGTTTTTTTTGAAGAATTTATAAATTATTTTTTGTAAAAAAGGACTAGATCAATGTTGCCTAAGAAGTTTTCATTTTCTTTGGATGAAAAATTTATTTTCCATTTTTCGAATGCCCAAAAATGAGTTTTTTTGTGAAGGACCTACCATATATTTGTTGCAAAATTGGACCAAATCAATTTTCTAAAATATTAGGCCATATTTAATGGGTGTCAAAAGTTTTGATCCAACTCTCGTGAAAAAGAGAAATTTCCACCGATTCAGTTGGAGGCGAGTCAAATTTGAACTGCAGCTGGCTTATAGTTTGCTCTTTAATTTTTTCAAATATCATTTCTAGGTACATAAGTATCTATTTAATCAGAGAAATCCCAAAAGTTTTCCAAGATTCAACCATAGCTAGGAACGGTTTTGCCCGCCGTTTTGACCGCATTTTGAAACGGGCATGGAAAATTAAAAAAAATCAAAAAATTGGAAAACCTTCGCATTGTGTCATTATATGTGACCAAGTTACCAGGAAAAATAATAAACTTGTAATACGGTAATTCTTTTAAAAAAGTGTTCTTAGAAACGAGCTATCATGTGTGAAGATTCATGGCTTTCAAGCCAAATGATCAATCTTATGGCAACATTCATGGCATAGTTTCTTAAAATGAATCATATTGTGCACAAGGGTGCATCTTGGAACGACAAACAATGTTGCCTAAGGAAGTTTTCATTTTCTTTGGACGAAAAATTTATTTTCCATTTTTCGAGTGCCCAAAATGAGTTTTTTTGTGAAGGACCTACTATATATTTGTTGCAAAATTGGACCAAATCAATTTTCTAAAATATTAGGCCATATTTAATGCACAATTGACCAAATGGTTGGGTGTCAAAAGTTTTGGTCCACCTCTCGTGAAAAAGACAAATTTCTGCCGATTCAGCTGGAAGCAGGTCAAATTTGAACTGCAGCTGGCTTATAGTTTGCTCTTTAATTTTTTTCAAAAAATCATTTCTATGTACATAAGTATCTATTTAATCAAAGAAATACCAAAAAATTTCCAAGATTCAACCACTAGCTAGGAACAGTCATGCCCGCCGTTTTGACCGCATTTTGAAACGGGCATGGAAAATTCGAGAAAAATCAAAAAATTGCAAAACTTTCGCATTGTGTCATTATATGTGACCAAGTTACCAGGAAAAATAATAAACTTGTAATACGGCAATTCTTTTGAAAAAGTGTTCTCAGAAACGAGCTATCATGTGTGAAGATTCATGGCTTTCAAGCCAAATGATCAATCTTATGCCCACATTCATGGCATAGTTTTTTCAAATGATCTCATATTGTGCACAAGGGTGCATCTTGGAATGGCAAACAATGTTGCCTAAGGAAGTTTTCATTTTCTTTGGATGAATTTTTTTTTCCATTTTTTGAGTGCCCAAAATGAGTTTTTTTGTGAAGGACCTACCATATATTTGTTGCAAAATTGGACCAAATCAATTTTCTAAAACATTAGGCCATATTTAATGCACAATTGACCAAATGGTTGGGTTTCAAAAGTTTTGGTCCACCTCTCGTGAAAAAGACAAATTTCTGCCGATTCAGATGGAAGCGGGTCAAATTTGAACTTCAGCTGGCTTATAGTTTGCTCTTTAATTTTTTGCAAAAATTATTTTTAGGTACATAAGGACCTATTTAATCAGATAAATACCAAAATTTTTCCAAGATTCAACCACTAGCTAGGAACGGTCATGCCCGCCGTTTTGACCGCATTTTGAAACGGGCATGGAAAATTCAAGAAAAATCAAAAAATTGGAAAACTTTCGCATTGTGTCATTATATGTGACCAAGTTACCAGGAAAAATAATAAACTTGTAATACGGCAATTCTTTTGAAAAAGTGCTCTCAGAAACGAGCTATCATATGTGAAGATTCATGGCTTTCAAGCCAAATGATCAATCTTATGGCCACATTCATGGCATAGTTTTTTCAAATGATCTCATATTGTGCACAAGGGTGCATCTTGGAATGGCAAACAATGTTGCCTAAGGAAGTTTTCATTTTCTTGGGATGGAAAATTTATTTTCCATTTTTTGAATGCCCAAAATGAGTTTTTTTGTGAAGGACCTACCATATATTTGTTGCAAAATTGGACCAAATCAATTTTATAAAATATTAGGCCATATTTAATGCACAATTAACCAAATGGTTGGGTGTCAAAAGTTTTGGTACACCTCTCATGAAAAAGACAAATTTCCGCCGATTCAGTTGGAAACGGGTCAAATTTGAACTGCAGCTGGCATATAGTTTGTTCTTTAATTTTTTCAAAAATCATTTATAGGTGCAAAAGTATCTATTTAATCAGAGAAACACCAATTTTTTTCCAAGATTCAACCACTAGCTAGGAATGGCCATGCCCGCCGTTTTGACCGCATTTTGAAATGGGCATGAAAAATTCAAAAAAAAATCAAAAAATTGGAAAACCTTCACATTGTGTCATTATATGTGACCAAGTTACCGGGAAAAATAATAAACTTGTAATACAACAATTATTTTTAAAAAATGTTCTCAAAAATGAGCTATCATGTTTGAAGATTCATGGCTTTCAGGCGAAATGATCAATCTTATGGCCACATTCATGGCATAGTTTGTTCTAATGATCTCATATTGTGCAGAAGGGTGCATCCCGGAATGGCAAACAATGTTGCCTAAGGAACTTTTCATTTTCTTTGGGCAAAAAATTCATTTTCCATTTTTTGAGTGCCCCAAAAGAGTTTTTTTTGTGAAGGACCTACCATATATTTGTTGCAAAATTGGACCAAATCAATTATATAAAATATTACGCAAAAAATGGGCTTTTTATGATGAAACTACCAAATATTTTTTGCATAAAAAGTTTAGTTTTCATTTTCTGAGCGTGAAAAATGGGCTTTTTTATGATGAAACTACCAAATATTTTTGGCTAAATGTCACCACTCCATTTAAAAACATTAGACCTTATTTTGTGTGTAATTAATCAAATGGTTGCATGTTAAATTCTTTTTTCATTTTCTAAGTGCTAATCCATATAGGAAGATTCGTTTATGAGTTCATGATTTTTC
Organism: Thinopyrum elongatum; assembly: GCA_011799875.1. Taxonomy (NCBI): domain Eukaryota; kingdom Viridiplantae; phylum Streptophyta; class Magnoliopsida; order Poales; family Poaceae; genus Thinopyrum; species Thinopyrum elongatum. The sequence continues at coordinate 411,707,493 of CM022300.1, forward strand.
CTATTCGTACATTTTTCTATTGTTTAACTTGTTTCAAGATTTTCATAATGAAAAATATTCTTTTAGAGAGATGTAGTTTTTTTGAGACACTTTAGAGAGATGTAGATAAAAACCTGTCTTTTAGACAATAATAGAAAACCTGTTATTTATCTTTTTTTTATGGGCCGAATGCATTTTTTTGAGACATTATGGGTTGAATGCATGTTTTTTTGTTGAGAAATATGAGGGCATCTCGCATCTACTACTGGATGGGCCAAGGCCGACTCTGCTCACGAAAATTTCAAAAGAAAAAAATAGGTGGCCTCAACCCACGGAGGCTCAATCCCACTCGCTACCACACCTTAAGTAGGACACATTTTCAGTTTTATCACTAGCCAGCTAGTGGCCTGGTGGTTTGCAACCCGAGTGGAGAGCGAGGAGGCGCGGGTTCGAGTCCCGCTGGTGCTCTTTTTGCTGCTTTTGTTCGTTATATTTGTGGCTTGGTGAGTCCAGGAGGTATGGCAGGTCCTACCTGTCATTGAATAAGCGGGTTGGGTCCCACCTGTCATTGGATGGGTGGTTTAGTTTGGACCTTGGTCAACAGGTTAATGTGTGGGTCCTGCATGTTAGTAGTAGATTTAAACAAAGTGCAATACATACACGTATGTGGGAATTGACACATGGACAGGACACATAGGAAAAAAGTTGACACATGAACATGACACATAAGCAAAACTGATGAGGTGGCGTCTAGTCATATTAATGCATCCACGTTTACAACGTCATGACCATCTAGATTGGTCGTGATCAGCTAGAAATAAGGCAGCAGACCAACGATGTCTGCTTTATGACCATGTCGTGTAAGGCAATTAGGACCTTTCTGACCAAAATGGTCGTTATGTTATAGGGTTTGGAGCCTACCAAACAGCTCACGACCAATTGGTTCGAAATGGTCGTAGATTTACGACCATTTCTTCTAGGGTCACTGACAGAAGGTCACAAGTTAGCATATTTCTTGTAGTGAGTGAGCTTTCTTTCGCCTGCATAAAAATTTCATTAGTGTCTGAACTGGTGGGCTTTGGTTCAGCCTTTCCTATGTCGACGAGACTAAGCATCAACTATTGATAGTTAGGCAATACACCATGATCAACATATTAGTCGGATGCTTGCTATGCCAACTCATTTGCTCTCCAATTGTCCTATCTAGATATATGAGCAATATTAAAGTAGCCAAGGTAAATTTTACAACTAGCCATACCTCAAGATAAACTATAAGTGATTCATCAAAAACATTGGTAACCCTTGTATATTTGTTGCACTACTGATAACGAATCACCGGGAGCCTCAATGTGTGTAGCACCTATGGCAACCAAAAGCTCAAAACCGAATAACATTGCATATTCGGCTTTGATTATAATGCAGAAAAAAAATTAAGCATCAGGAGGATTCACAAAATATCACCATAAGGAGATATATAAACAACACAACACCTTGGCCATTATTATGAATTCAACCATCAAAACATAATCTCCGGAGTACTAGAGAGACAAGGCTAATATTAATATTATTCATGTCATAAATCCGATGCTCAATAATAAAACCAACAATGATTTGGCCTCTCGTAAATTTTAAAGATTTGTAGGCCAAACTATATTAAATCAAAGCATAAGCCCACTCACCAATTTTGCTATGAATTGGTCTATGCAATATATTTTGAATGGCATCGGTTATAATGTCTCAACTCCATGGAAGCATAACATAGGTATAAGTATAAACTTCAATGAGTATGTGCCTTGTCTCGATTTCCATGCTTAGACTGATTCTCAGGGCGATAGTCAAATATCAGCCATTACCATAATGTCGTGGTTCGACACGATCACCTATGGGGCCATCGGCCCCTTTGTGGTTTGGCAAGGGGGAAGGGCACATTGCACAAAGAGCGGAGGCCGCAGAGCAGCACGGCAATGGTGACGCAGGTGGTTTTTAGCGAGGTTCGGGCCGCTGCGAGGCGTAAAACCCTACTCCTGCTTTGGTGGATTGGGTGGAGGACCATGACAAACACGCAGCGCTCAAGCCCGGCAAGGTTGCCTCGGGGAGAGCAGCTACGCGCGTATGAGTGTACAAGGGTCCGAATCCTTTCTAAGGTTGCCTCGGCCCTCCTTTTATAGGTAATGGGGTTACCACAGTGGCAAAACAGTCATAATCCAGTGATTAGATAGCCACCGTGCTATCATACCTAGCTCTGCAGATAGGACAAGGTGCATTAAATGCACCGCCTAGTGTCACGTCGTGGAAGCAGCCCGGCAAGCCTTGCCGTGCCATTCAACCACCTTCTCGCCTGTCTGCGTGACACGTCCTTGGACGGGTGTCATTTAGGGGTGATCTTCCTCAGAAATGGCTGCCATGTGTTGAATGACAGTCACTTAATCACTTAGGGGCTCGACACAGCACCGATAAGTGACCGGTGTTGCTGTGAGGTGGAGCGGTGGAGCCTTGGCGGGGAAGCAGGCCGCCGGCGCCCCGGCAACCCTTGCCGGGGAGGTCTTGGGACTTGCCCTTGGGGTGGCCTCGACCTGACTAGGCTCGCCTGCCCGGCAAGGGAGGCTTTTCCCTTGGTGATATCTTGTTTCTTCGGCTTGTCTTGGTCTTCTTGATCCGCCCTTTGATTTCTCAAAGAGCTATTTCTTCTGCTTGGCCTTGTCTTGGATACTTGGTGGAGCTGGCCTTGTTGCTGCCGTGCCGAAGGTCTACTGTCCGTGCACAAGTCAGGGGGAAACATACACCCCTGTTTGAGTGCCCCGACAGAAGCCCCCGGGCCTGAGCCATACGTGTCGTTGGGCATGTTGGGTTAGTCCCTAAATAGTGCACGGACACGCGTCAAGGGAATGCTGCGCGTGCAGCGGTTGTGATGACTAGTCAAACCAACGTCCACTCTACGTAATTACCGCAAGTCGTGGGGTCGTGGGACTGTAGCAGTTAATGTAAAACGATAACTTTCTGAGGGAAAGTAGCGAAGATTTGCCCTTCCTCCACGTTCGTTCCTCATAAAAAAAGGAAAAATGCGAAGGGGCGCGGCTCATTCGCACCTCTTTCTCCACCATCTTCCTCCTCAAGCCAAGTGACTGCTCCCGTGCCCACATTCGCCTCCGTCGCCTCACCCGACCTTCCATCCCTTCCAAGGCTCCTGAGGATGGGAAAGAAAGCCGCCGCCGTCAAGGGGAAGCAGGCGGCCGCCGCGAAGGAGACGGCTGTAGAGGGGAACAAGAAGAGAGCAGCGGAGCTGGACAAGAAGCAACAAGGAGATGTGGTCTTCTTCCCGTCGAACTTGGATAACGGTGCTCTGGTCGCAAGGTATGGATATATGTGGGGAAGGGAAGTCCCACAAGGGCATGGCGCGCCCAAGGTTCTACCGGAGGGGAAAAAGGATCCGTCGGATTCTTATCGATTTTTCTGTGCGTATTTCTTCTGCGGCCTCTGTCCCCCTTTCTCGGATTTCTTTGAGGCAATGATGGTAGTGTATGGATTCCACCTATTGGACTTTCATGCCGAATGCAATGGCGTGCGTGGCGATTTTTGCCCATTTGTGTGAGAACTTTGTCGGGGTCGCCCCCAATGTGGACCTGTTCAGGCACATTTTAGTCCCGCGGGTGGAAAACAAGGCTCACCGCTCGGGAAACATAAGCTGGATCCCTCGGGAGAGGAGGGAGATTTGGGATTATCTTCCTAGTCAGCAGCACGGCAGATGGGAGGAATGGAAGGCGGACTGGTGTTGCATCCAGGATGAGGAAGCTCCGGAGTATTGCCAGGCACGGACGGAGTGTATCGTGCGCGGCAATGACTGGAGGGAATTGGGCCTCACTGACGACAGGCTTCGCCCGGCGCTGAACAGGATCAATCGTCTCAAAGCTGCCGGGCTAACCATCGAACAGGTGGGAGCCGATTTCCTCTGGCGCCGCATTGCGCCGCTGCAGAAGAGGGATAGGTTTGCCAGGCGGTATGGAGACGCCGGAGACAGAATGCGCCTGTACCCAGGCCTTACCAACAACTTGTCGGTTTACGACCATGGCTGGTTGTGCAAACAACTTTTCGGTAGCTTGGGGCCGTTCAAATTGCCAGCAAGGGTTGTTCCCAAAATTCCAACTGCTTTATTAATTTGGAAAAAATCAAAAAAGGATATATAGGGAATAGATAAATTCCACCCGCCCAAGTAGAGAACTGTTACAAATAAAGAAGAAACTATGGGGTTGCGAGCGATTGGCAACTGCCCGATATCGACGCGGAGGTCGAGTGGTTCTCCGGTCTAGAGGAAAGAGCTGTTAGGGTGGAGAGTAATATGTTCAAGCGCACCTCCACGGTAGAGGTGGAGTTCATCAGGAGGCGGATCGAGGAGGACAAAGCGGCCAGGGCCGCCGGGAAGGTAAGGCTGAGAAGGGTGGAGAAGGAAGAGGAAGGGGAGGCCGAGAGCGAGGGCTCCTCCCACGGCAGGAGCGAGGTGCATGCCACAAAGGAGGTTGCCGGGGAAGACCCCACCGGGCTGAACCTTCATTGATTAAAGCCTTGTACGCCGCGGCAGCAGAAACCCAGGAAGGGGATGAGGCCGAGGCGGTGGAGCAGCCCGAGGAGGAGTGGCTCTCAGCGGGCCCACAAGCCCCCGAGCCAGACCTGGACCAGCGCCCTCATAGGCGGGTGACTAGTCGGGGACCAGCGGCTCCTGCTCCTGTGCCTGCCTTCAGGAAGGTGAAGAAGATCGCCTCCAAGAGCGATAAGCCGGGCGTGGAGCGCCGGCATTCTTCTCGCCTTTCCGAGGCCAAGACCCCTCCCTCCAAGCGACGGGCAGTCATTGGAGTCGAATCCAGCTCCCAATTAGACTCGAGCTCCTCGAGCAGCTCGTCCTCGCCGGAGCCCCCTTCGCCCAAGCAGGACTTGAAGTTACCGGGGAGTACTGTTCCCCCGGTCCTGAAGAGAGGCAGAGCGCCTCCGCCACCCATGGAGTTCGAGCTGGGCTCCATGCTCATGGACTCGGAGTAAGGAAAATACTTTCTATTCCCGTCTGAGTCTTGCGTATTTGTTGGTTTGCTGATTCCATTTTGTTTGCTGCCTTCGATAGGGAAGTGGAGGAGGAGGAAACCCTCATCCGTCGGTCCAAACGTCTCAAGCAGACAGAGCCATCGGGGCCTTCGGAGGGCACGGGCTTGGTGGGGAGTAGCACGAATGATCCGGCACCAAGCCCCCAGCCCAGCCCCTGGCATGGAAGCATGAGGCAGGTCTCCCCCGCCAAGGGTGGCATGGAGGAACGCACCCCATCTCTGGCTAAGGAAAAAGGGGAGATTGCCTTAGGTGAGGCTCTTCGAGAGGGGCCCACCCTTCCTGAAACCCGAGCCGAGGGGTCCCCGGCAAGGGCCTCCACGAAAGGATAGACCCAAGCTGACGCCGTGGTCACTGAGGAAGAGGGCGGTGGTAGCATCCCGGCCACTGATACTGTCGGGGAAACCGAAGCCCTTCCACGGCAAACAACTCCGGGTAATTCGCTTGTCCTTCTGTTTTCTGCTGCCTTCATCATTTTTCTTCCAGTCTCTGTCCTTCTAATGCATATTCTTTCCTTGTCATGGCTTGCTGATCTCGTTTGCAGTCCTGGCAGCCGAGGAACCAAAGCTGCTGGAAGAGGTGGCCAGCATCGGGAAGGATGTTGCTGAAGAGGCGGCCAAGATCGCCGTTGCGGAAGGCCAGGAACACGCTGCCGGGGATATCCGAGAAGTCCCAGGGGAAGCCCCCGGCAGCGTGCCAGGACTGGGGGTGGTGGTCGAAGAGAAGGTTCCCCTCCAGACCATGAGCCCCCCTCCCCAATTTGGCACCTCGACCATAGCCCCGCAACCATCTTCGAGCAGTCTGGCGTTGGTTCTCGCCCAACCTGGGCTGGGAGCCCCCGGCTCGTCCGCGGCAGTGAGTGCAGATCTTGACGAGGCGATCCAGCGCATCATAGCGCCACTGTCCCAGCGAGTTGAAGAAGATGATGACTCTATCAGCACAGTCATGGATATGTCCTTCCAAGAGTCCGTGGTGGCAGGCATCAAGGAGATGCAGAACCAGTACGGCCAGAAGTGGCAGGCACTCAAGGAGTAGCGCAACTCCGCCAAAAGCGTGGATCAGAAACTGAGGGACAAGGGCAGCGAGCTGCGCGAGTGGCACATCAAGCAACTCTAGGTTCTTCTGCGGCAACAGGAGACGATCACCATGGCGAAGGAGGATGTCGCCGCCCGGGAAGCCCGTTTGGCGGAACATACAGCGCTCCTGAATGCCAGGGAGAAGGACGTTTCTTCCCGGGAAGAGAACCTCAAGGCCACTCTTCACGACAAGGACAGAGAACTGGAGGCCCTTGTCCAGCAATGCACTAAGGAGCTAGAGGACAAGCACAAGGCGTCCCTGGATGCGCTCACCCTTGATTCCATTGCTCAGCTGAAAAAGGTTGCCGATGAGCTTGCCGCTGCATCCACTACCAAAGCTAATCTTGATCAACAGGTGGCCAAACTAACAGAGGAGCTTGCCGGGATTGCCAAGGAAGCTGTGGCCCTTAAGGAGGAGGCGCAGAAGGCGGAGATTCTTCTGAAAGAGGTGCAATCGCAACTCTCCTCTAAGGGCCAGTCCCTTGATACCGCCAATGTCACCATCACTGATATGAAGGCAAGGCTTGGCACTTTAGAGAGCAAGATTGAGTCTGCCAGGGTTCGTGAGAAGCAGATGATAAGGGACTTGGAAAATACAAAGATCCTCCAGAAGGACACGGAGGACAAATTGGCGAACCAAGTTCAGCAGCGTGATCTTTGGATCAAGAGTCTGGTCAACATTGCCGAATGCCTCACAGCCCAGATCGCAGCGATGGGCATGGAGGGTCCAGTCTTCTTGGTTGGCAGGCATGAGGCCCCAAGCATCAAGCTGGCGCTCTTCTTCAACGAGTTGATTGGAGGGCTGAAGGTCCTTGAGGAGGGAAGAGCTGCTCATTTTGCAAGCGAGTCCCAGAGGCTTTCCCGTAATGCCCTCTTCATGGTCTTGAGCAACATTGCCTACCGCGACCCGGATCTCAACCTCGCAGATGGCTTCAGGAAGTTGCTAACAGACGCTGATGTTTCTGCCACCAAGGAGAAGGCTGCCCCTTTTGCCGACAAGGTGCTCTCTGTCCCCAGGGCTCCATAAGGCTGCCAAGCACGGCCCTGAACCATTCGCATTGCCGTATTGCCCTGTAACAAAACATTATGCATGTCTCATGTTTAGACCCAGTACCACTTTTGTTTGTGCCGACCTGGTATTTTAACTAATTTTGAACGCGTGCTATCCCTCTCACGTTTTATCCATGGATGTTCTTATGGCTAGTTTCTTCTAATGTGCTTTGGTTGCTCGCCGGTAGCATACTGCCGCGATTGCCACGAGGAACGGGTCCTTAGCATTCAGCTGGCGAAGACATGCCCCGGCAGGTTTTTCCCTTAGGAGTCTTTGATGCAGCCACCCATTCCATGAGTAGGCTCGGAACAGAGCGAGGGCGCAGACAAATCCGACAAGGTGCCATCACACGAAAGACTTGACCATACAAAAAACATTGGTTGTCCGAGGGATAAGCAAACACAAACTCTGGAGAGAGATCTAATGAGCATGTCGACTTAGCTTTTTGTTCACTCCTCCCTCCCTTCTTGGTTGCGGTCGTTCGTCGCATCCATACGTCTTGGGGGGATGGCACTTCGCGAGCCATTTTTAGATCCTCGGCATGGGCCGGAGGGGACCATAAATCTCTTGTGGTCGATGAAACTTGGCGCAAGGCAGGGCCGGTTTCGCTCTCCTTCCCTTTACACTTTCAACAATCTTACAACAGTTGGCACAAAGTTCGTGCTAGTGCGGACGGCCTTGCCGGAGCATGCTTGCCGGGGCGTCAATCAACGGATTCACACTGGCATTCTACTCAGGATTTTCACTTAGCAGGGTAAATAGTGGATCGAGTTTAGTGCGGGCTTATCGACATTGATGATGCTAAAAAACAGGTGTGGCTCGATCGTTGACAAGTGAAAGTGGTGGAGGGGGAAACAATGCACCTTACCCCTTTGCCCTTTTCCTCAAACAGGGCCCGCATGGTGGCCACGCTGCCCGAGCCACTCGGGGTCACCATGCTGTCGCCATCCCTTGCTTCCGCTGCCGCTTGCAGCCGCGGCAGAGACAGGCGATGGAAATTGGGCATGACGGACGAAGGAGCGACATCGCTCCCTTCCCGAGCTGCTGTGTCGGGTGTCATGGATGATGATGCCACCGATGGAGGCGACGATGATGAAGATCTAACGTGCCGATCTCGACCTCAGGTTCGCACACGCGCTCCTCCTACCTGGCGCGCCAAAGATGTCGTGGTTCGACACGATCACCTATGGCGCCATCGGCCCCTATGTGGTTCGGCAAGGGAGAAGGGCACGTTGCACAAAGAGCGGAGGCCGCAGAGCAGCATGACAATGGTGACGCGGGTGGTTTTTACCCAGGTTCGGGCCGCCGCGAGGCGTAAAACCTTACTCCTGCTTTGGTGGATTGGGTGGAGGACCGTGACAAACACGCAGCGCTCAAGCCCGGCAAGGTTGCCTCGGGGAGAGCAGCTCCGCGTGTATGAGTGTACAAGGGTCCGAATTCTTTCTAAGGTTGCCTCGGCCCTCCTTTTATAGGTAAATGGGTTACCACAGTGGCATAACAGTCGTTATCCAGTGATTAGATAGCCACAGTGCTATCATACCTAACTCTGTAGACAGGATAAGGTGCATTAAATGCGCCGCCTAGTGTCACGTCATGGAAGCAGCCCGGCAAGCCTTACCGTGCCATTTAACCACCTTCTCGCCTGTCTGCGTGACACGTCCCTGGATGGGTGTCATTTAGGGGTGATCTTCCTCAGAAATGGCTGCCACGTGTTGAATGATAGCCACTTAATCACTTGGGGGCTCGACACCGCACCGATAAGTGACCAGTGTTGCTGTGAGGTGGAGCGGTGGAGCCTCGGCAGGGAAGCAGGCCGCCGGCGCCCCGGCAACCCTTGCTGGGGAGGTCTTGGGACTTTCCCTTGGGGTGGCCTCGACCTGGCCAGGCTCGCCTGCTCTGCAAGGGAGGCTTTTCCCTTGGTGATATCTTGTTTCTTCGGCTTGTCTTGGTCTTCTTGATCCGCCCTTTGATTTCTCAAAGAGCTATTTCTTCTGCTTGGCCTTGTCTTGGATACTTGGTGGAGCTGGCCTTGTTGCTGTCTTGCCGGAGGTCTACTGTCCGTGCACAAGTCAGGGGAAAACATACACCCCTATTTGTGTGCCCCGACACATAAGTTCCTTGTATAATTCATCCACCAGAGGATTTACGCCCAAAATATACAAATGAAATCACAAATAACATATTTTTGCTCTTTGGATCAACAACAAAATTGTAGATACCTGAGAATGAGTATAAGAAATTGTCATCAGTGTATAATGGTTTGGTAATATCCTTTCATGGCTTAAGAAATTGTATTGCATCCATGGATCAAGTTACACCCTTGGAGGATAAAAAATTATACCTGAGGATGAGTTCCATGACATAGGCATCAATGGCATGTTTGATGAATACACATGATGTGCTAACAGAAGATTTTGATGTGGTGATGGAAACCTTCGGCTAAATTGTTTACTGCTTTCATTCTTCTGCTTCTTCATTTTTGTTGTACTTGTTGCAATGGAAGCTTGTAAAACTTTTTTATTTTGATTGCCCCCCTTGGTAACCCATGCCATGTTCTTCTTTCTCCACTCTTGTGCACTAAGCTTTTGAAGTTCCATCTTTCGCCAATACGATAAGCCAAGTGGGCACCTTGACTGTGCTTCTGTTTTGATCAATGGCAATACTTTTTTGGCCTTGTGCACCTTGAACTTATTTTCTTTAGATTTGGAAGTTTGCCTCTCGACAACTGATTGCTTCATCTTATTGCCTTTAGTAGCCAATGTCAAAATCTTAATTGGATTTTTTCCATTTGAAACCAAATCTGAACTAGCACACTTAAGACCATCTTTCTTGACTTAATATACTTGCTTGCCCACCTCTTTCTTCTTTCTTGAGCTCCGGGCTGATTCTTTTTTATTGAAACGGTCTTGAACATATGGCAGCTCACTGAATGTTGGTCTTCTTGGAGCTGCATACTATTGGTGAGATGGTTTATATTAAGATGGCGAATGTGCCCTTCTATCGTACGTGTCCCATGATGGATAAATTTTTTGTGAGCATAGGGAGGCATCCACGGCATTGGCACCCCAAAATAAGGATATGAGTATGTTTCATTGAAATTCTCACTTTTCTAATACCGATCCTGACATTTGCACCTTGGGGGTGATCTTGGTTTCTTTGCATGATTTGGCTGATAAGCATTCTTCTCTTTACTTCTTTTGATATTTATCTAATAACTCGGCGAAGGAGATTTTTGATCTCTTACACTTGTGCTTATTTCGTCATTTGTTTTCTTTTGGTTTGCTTTCATTGATCATTGGACTTTCTTGTTGCCCCCCAGTACTTGGCATCTTCATTGCAACTTTGATGGAATTTTTGCCCTCAACAATATTATCATTGTGCTCTTGAACAACTTATTTACTTGAAAGTTGATACCAATATCCACAGTTTTTACCTTCTCATGTTTAAGTGGATCGGCTTGAAGCAGCTGAAGCAAAAACCGTTTGCCATCAGGACCAATCAGAATAGACTGGTCATCTCTTGGTGGCTCAACAAATTTCAATCATCCTTTATCAATGGCCGATTAACTATTTGATGAAACATATTGCAATCCTCAAAATTATGTTTGAACGAATGATGCAACCTACAATGCATTTGCCCTTGAATTGATAGCTTGACATGGTGATCAAGAATTCGTATGTAATTATTTTTCAGCAATAAATCAAATATTTGATCACACATGCTTGAATTGAAGGTAAACTTTCTATTTTCTAGCCGATCTTGCTGTGAGAACGGCTTTGAAGTTAAGCAAACGAATGATTCATATTTTGCATCACCTCATTCGGTTATGCATTGTGTTTTGTAATCTATCTCCGATGTCTTTGAAAACAAATTATACTATCATCGGTTTTCTCAATAATGTATAACCTTGGCTTTAAATTTCTGAAATCAAAATAGTTAGAACATACATGTCTCAATTGAGACCATGTGTAAGCCAAATATTAACAAGCAAAGCTACCTGATAACTCACAAGTAGAGGGGCTCAACTGTAGCCTTTCTCGATAAGTAAGAGTGTCAAACCTAACCAGGAGCTGAAGGGAGAACCAATATTCCTTTGAAGTTCTATAGACCACCGATACAACTCTACACACACTTAACATTCGCTTTACCTAGAACAAGAATAAAACTGGAAGTACTTTGTAGATGTAAATAAGGGATAGGTTTGCAAGATAATAAAGAACGTGGAAATAAAAGTTAGGTGCTATTTTACAAAAAGTACAATTAGGTTAGAATAGCGAGTGTGGAAAAGTGGTGGCAGGATTTATGGAATTTTCCCTAAGCAAATAGCTAAGTTACTAGACCGATAGCAAGTTTTTATGTGGGAGAGGCCACTGCTAGCATGTCATCCCTTACTTGGAATTCTATGCACTTATGATTGGACCTATTAGCAAGCATCCACAACTACAAACGTTCATCAAGGTAAAACCCAACCATAGCATTAAGATCTATTGGTCCCCCTTCAATCCTGTATGAATCAATTTCTATGGTAGGAAGAAGCTTTTGTCACTCTTCCCTCCAATGCGTAGTCCTATCAACATATAACTAACCCTATGGTGTGATCCACACGCGCGCTCATATGATGGGAACCAAAGGAAAGAAACATAACAACAAGCAAATTAAACCAATCATAGCAATTCACCAATTACCCCAAAGGACAACAAAAATCTACTCAAACATCGTAGGATGGCAACACATCATTGGATAATAATATGAAGCATAAAGCACCATGTTCAAGTAGAGGGTGCAGCGGGTTGCGGGAGAGTGGACCGCTGAATATAGATGAGAGAAGGTGATGGAGGTGTTGATGAAGATGACGGAGTTGTTGGTGTAGATCGCCGTCACATGACGATTGCCCCGGAGGCGTTCCGGGGCCAATGGGAGAGAGGGGGGGAGAGCCCCCTCCTTCTTCTTCCTTGGCCTTCCTCTATGGGAGGAGGATTCCTCCTCTAGTCCTAGGTCTCCATGGCTCCAGGATGGCAGGATCCCCTCCGAGATTGGATCTCTCTCTCTCTGTTTCTCTTCTGTTTCGCATTCCTATTTTCCGGACCTTCACCATTTCTTAAATTCCCGGAGACCCGTAATTCCAATTGGGCTGAAATTTTAAGTGGATTTTCTTCGGGATATCATCTTTCTTCCGGCGAAAGGAGGGTACCAACTGCCTTACAGGGGCGCCCACTACTGCAGGATGGTCAAAACGCGACAGTCCAATCAGAGACCCTTCAACGAAACTGTGTGTGATGGATTAATCGCAAACGATGATGTAAAATAATCGTAAAAAATCATACAAAACATTTCCGATGGTGGAGACATCAAACACGATCCAGATTGTAGTTGCGTGTGCGATGCGTGGCATACGGTTAATCTAGAAGAACTGTTTGCAATGAGCCAGAAGAACAGAAACGGGCAGCCATATCGAGGTGTGTGCGACATACGGCATACAGTTCACTCGGATGAACTGTTTGCGATTAGGGAACGCAACAGAAACGGTCAGTTAGATCAAGGTGTGTGCGATATATGGCATACAATTCATTCGGATGAACTATTTTTGATTAGGCAACACAACAGAAACGGTTCAATGTAACAAGATGTGTGTGATATGCGGCATACAGTTCACATAGATGAACTATTTGCTATGAGCCAAAAGAACACAAATGATTTGTGTAAACGAGATGTGTGTGATACGCAGCAAACAGCCCACTCGGATGAACTTTTGCGATGAGAAAATATAACACAGAAGGTTACTAGAGTTAATTCGTGTGCGATTCTGTGTGAAGAAAAAACTTTGAAAAATGCAAACTAGTTGCTTGCGATGGCTAGGAGTACCGCGCACGATGCGTGTGCGAGTATTCGTGTGCGATGGTTAGTAAGTTACACATATGTTTCCTTATGTTAACATGTGTGTGATAACACGTGACACCGCATACAGTTGTCAGGTTGAATGTTCCACTTAGTCTTCCCGCGCTCAAACAAAGGCTTCCTGCGCTCCACAGGGGTGAATTGTAAAATCCCCAATCCCCTAGCCAGCTGCTAGCTATAAATAACCAGACAATGGCTGGCGGCGGCGACTCGCTACTGATCCACTTGCTAGCTAGTTACCCCCACATACCGGCATACCCCCAACGACCGACGACAGGATGGAGTTGTGCGATGGCACAATGGTCGGCTTGGCAGTCGACGGCCATGCCGCCGCCTCTCCTGACAACGGCCAAAGGAAGCAGGAAACACGGTACGAGCAAGCCGCCAAGTTAGCCAGGGTCGTCCTAAAAGCAGACAAGGATCGCCAGCGGGGGATACTGCTAGCTCGGCACAGAGCCCGGCGGATGGTGTGGGCGGCCGCCGCACGAGGCGCTGCCTTATGTCCCAGATGGAGGAGGGCGCAGCACCGGACATCGCCGGGGCATGCCTGGGGGCGTCACTGTAGCCATGGCGAGAGCCAATGTCGTCTCACCAGACGTTGCCAGGGCAGACCCGGCGGTTGCGGTAGCTGTCGTGGGTTTAACACGGGAGATGTCCTAGCAAAAGGACTTAGGTGTGGAGCCATCACTACGATGATTAGCCTGAAGGGGTTGAGCAGGACAAAAGACACGAGTTTACCCAGGTTCGGCCCCTCATGATCGAGGTAAAAGCCTATGTACTGCTTTGAGTTGTACTGCTTGAGTATCGATTACAAGGGAGCCGAATCGCTTGACCTAGCTATCGATGGATTATAACTTAAGTTTACCCGCCGCAGGGATTCACCCTTATATACACAGGTCGAGGCCCTCAGCTTACAAGAGTCCGGGTCGGGTCACACTCCGTGATCGACCTTGGTTCTAAGTCACCCTGCCTTGCTAGGCAAGTCGCCATTGGGCGGCTTACACCTCCGGGTCACGCACCATCTCCGGGTCTTGGGCCTTCAGTCGGCCCGCCTCGTAAGCCACCTCCAGGCTTTCACGTCTTGGCTTCTTGGGCCTGTCTAGGCTTCATCATAGAATCGCCAATAGAGTAACCCGACCCCTCCTGGGCGGGTTACACCATGGGGTTATATCCCCAACATTAGGCCCCAGATTGATTTGAACTTGTTCATGTCAATCTTCACTGTCTCTGGTTGGCGAGTCTTCTTTGATTCTTCTAAAACTCAATCTTGAACAGATCTTCATAACCCACCATATAAAGGGATGATGTCATCTTCATAAATTTAGTAAAAAAACCTCATGGCGTCACAAAGGATCTTTGCATTAATCAACCATTCCTAAAATCGAGGCGCCCTTTTTGTTATAGTAGTTATGATGTCTCCTCGATTATCGGGCCTCCCGTTTCACTGTTCCACTTTTCCCTTATAAATAGGCATGGGGGGCTGCCCCTTTTTCACTTTTACCCCCGTTTCCTCCACCTATTCTTCTTCCTCATAGCGACCACCGCGACCGGAGCTCCGCCGCCCCAGCCGAGCTTCACCAGCTGCTCCGTCGAGGCCGCTGCATCAACTTGTTGTGACCAGAACTCAGCGGCGCGCGTCCTCTCTCCTTTAACACCATTAGGTATCATCCTTTTCCTTTGTCAGATCCGCATTAGTCCATCTGAGTTCATAGAGTTCATCAGTGTTCATCTAGGTTCTTCTTGTTCTTTTGGCTAGAACTGGTATTTCAATCCAAAATGAAATAGGAATAGTACGATAGCAGTTTAGCCTTCACCTTGTATCCTGTGTAGACGGCTTCCTCTTCAGAATCAATATATAACCTACAAGCCTTTCCGCCGTTGTCTCTTTTAGGTCTAGCAATTATTTTCCTTTTTGCGCTGTTCATAGATCTGTAAATATAACTGCGAATTGTGAGACCTGTTTGCCCTGTACTTAATAGAACTCAGTAATCTTGGATCCATAGATAATTGACCCGCCTTTCACCTTTCGGGCGGCTTAACAATGTACTGCTTCTTTCAATTAACTCGCCAACATGCTGCCGAATTATACTTTCATAACTTAACCCGCCATATTCTCATAACTTGATAGTTACTTCACTCCATGGCTTGGGTGGCTCATAATTTCTTAATGGCTCAACGCAATGTGTAGTCTTTTAACCACAACTAGCTCATTATTGCTGAAATATCATGTAATTACTTGGGCGGCTTACCATTGCAATTTTAACCCGCCATACCTTTATTCCTTGGTCACAGCTTGTTAACCCGGTCAATCATGACTAAGACTCCCACTTCTTGCGACTGGGTTGCCTCCAGAGTCTCCGAGCTCACGCTAAACAAGTATGTGGATATGGGGGTCTTGCCGGCTAAAGAGGTTATCCACTGGCGGGTTCCCGGTCCTAAAACTACTCCTCAACCCGAAGAGGGTGAAGTTGTCATTTTTCGGATCACCTCCTCCGTGGCTTTTCACCACCCGGGTCAAAATTCTTCCGGGACGCTCTGCATTTTTACAAGCTTGATCCTCAAGACATCGGACACAACTCCGTCTCCAACCTATGCCATTTCCAAGTATTCTGTGAAGTGTACCTTCAAGAAGAGCCCACTGTTGATCTCTTCAGAGATTTCTTTTATATCAACCGCCAGACAGAGATGTTAGACGAACCCAGTCTTGAGCTTGGAGGTGTTTCCATCCAGCGGCGGAGAGACGTAACCTTTCCCTCAGCCGCACTGCCTAGCCACCCCAAGGATTGGAACTATACTTTGTTGTATTGCAAGGACACCACCCCAGCTGGAGAAAATCCCTTGCCGGGTTATTGCCCCTACCGGTTCAGCACCAGCAGCGAGCTTCTGGGTCGATTGACTGCCGCAGACCATGCTCGGTATGCCCGCACATTTTCAAAGATAAGGGCTTTAATAGCCAACAGCTTAACTGGAGTTAATCTGACCCGCTGCTAGGTCGCATGGAGGATTTTACCACTGAGCCGGCGCGATGGCTTAATGTGCCAATATATTGGTGACACGATGGACCTGCAGCGCTATAACCAAGCACGTCTGACTGATAAAGAGATCAATGACACGGTTAAGACACTGCTTGGGGAACCTCTAGAAGCTTGCAGTAAAGCGGGACTGAATCCTTTCTGCACTCTTAACCTAGCTCCGGCTGTAAGTATTTTGAACAAATCTTCATCTTATTTATCTATCTCTTGTGCTTCATATCCTTTAAACTCACTCAAATATGTATACAGGCTGACTCTTCTTTCTAGAAAAAGAAGCTAATAGTCGCCCCACCCACTAAGAAGATTAAAGCAATGAAGTCTCGCGGCACGGTTCGCCGTAAGAAACAAACGGTAGAAGAGCTTCTCGAGCTAGACAAGTCGGAGGTAGAATTTGACTTCCTTGGTCTTCTTTTTATGCAACTTACTGATGCTGATTCCTCTCAGGACGAAGTGGAGACGAGCCAGGCCAATGAAGCAGAGGTAACTATTATCTCCTCCGACTCAGAACCCTTGCAAAGAAAGAAAACACGGCGGGTCATCCGAAAAGTAAGATTTTCTTACCCTCTTGCTCATTTAGACCCCCACTTTCTTTTGAAGAAACAGCAGCATGAGTCAAGGCATCAGACCCGGAGTGGCGGCACTGAAGACCTCATGGCTGGCTTATCCAACATGACGGCTCCCTAGAAACGTCGCAATGAGGTGCCTTACAGCCCGACTCCATCCCTTCCACAAGCCGGTCTCATGCGTCAACCTCTTAATCCTTCTGACTCAAATTATTAGGGAACGCCGCCGTCATCTGGCGACTCAACTGGAACATAGCTTCCTGCCTTCATTGTCGCCCAAGGGTAAGTATTTTCATTTGTTGATAAAAAACTTGTTGTCACATACTCATAAACTTTTACTCTTGTCACAGGGGCAAGGCCAAAACTGCCAAGAAGCTTCTGAGCCGGAGAAGCAGACGCTGGAGATCCCTGAGGGCCCAATCAAAAAACCTAAAGACCCTGCCAGCCAGCAAAATGACCCACCTCCACAAACTGAGGTAGCGCCTTCTGAGGCCATGGACACTGATGCTAACCCGGCAGATAGCCATGACTTGCCAAGTCCAACTCTTAGCAAACCAGTTGAAGACATTCCTCCTGAGAAGAACCCTGATGACATTACTATCACTGGGACGGCTTACACAATGCTAGGAGCCTCCATTGTGCTGGCCAAGCACTCAGCTAAGGAAGAAGTACCTTCACTGGAAAAAGGCAAAGCCAAACTGGATCTGGAAAGCTATTCCTCATTCAGCGCAGGCGAGTTGTACGCGCGCTACTTAAACCGCCTTCACACCAGTCGGGACCTGGAAGCCGGCTTAATCAATTTGATGAAGCAGAAATATGAGGTATGAATATATTGAACCCCTCTTTAGCCTTGCATATATATGTCCATACTAGCCCCCAAGTCTTAAGAATAGGAATAATACTATTAAGTATGCTTGAGACTTGTGAAAATTTCCAAAGTGTAGCCCCCAAGGGCAGGCTTATCTTGATAAGATGAGGCGTGTCTTTACAATCATTTGTGAGAACCAAATATGTAGCCCCCAAGGGCCGGCTTATCTTTGAGCCGGGTCATAATATAAATTGAAATGACCTACATTAGCCCCCAAGTGCCAAGTATATTGCTTGCAATGTGCTTGGGACTTAAATACCATTGTTGAATATGAACTTAACCATCTTAACATTGCTTGTCACCCTTGGCAGGAGGCTTTGAGTTTGGGCGAGTCAAACATCGCCGAGTTGAAGAAAAATCTGGAGATGCAGCAAAGTGAACGCGCCAAGGCTGAATTAAGCCTAAAATCATCCTTGGAAAATATTGAGAAGATCAAGGCCAAATTTGACGAAGAAAGAGCCGCCTTCGAAACTGAGAAGGCCAATCTTCTAAAGAGAGCCGAAGAGGCTGAGGCTCAGCTTAAACCGGTGACTGAAGAGCTATCCGGCTTAAGACAACATATCTCTCAAATGACAGCCGCCATCTTTGGTAAGTAAAACATATTTTTTTTTTGCATTGACCCACCTGGCGACTTGTAATATGATTGTTAACCCGCCTGGCGACTCATGCTTGAAATTGCTTAATAGGTGCCAGGAGTGCTAGCCTTGGACAGAACATTGTGACGAAGCTGAAGGTTGTGTACTCTTTGACGGAAAAGCTATATGCTAGAAGCCTGCGAGCACTCATGGCTATATCAAACGGCAAGAAGCCCCCAAAACTTATGAAAACTATGCTTGATCACCTATCCATGGTGCCGGCTCAGATTGAAGAGGTGAAGCTGTTAGCCGCCCGCATAGGAGCCATCGTTGCTTTAAGCCGGGCGAGGCATGGCAATCAGAATTAGACCCGGCAGCGATGGCTAGCGGGTGTCCGGAATTTACTGACGACAGATCTGTTTTCGAAAATTCTGACTTTGCCAGATGTGTTAAAGAGATGAGGCCTCTTGCATGTCAACTTGCACAAGAAGCAGATTTGTCCAAGTATCAGGCGGGTTATGATAGCAACAATGTTCGCATGAAGCCGCCGACACATAAGATTGTGGACTTAACCCCTCAACGATGTAAGCATATCTTCGCTCCTGATATTTACCCTTCTCTTATTCTTAATGATGAGGCGACCTTTGAGGCGTTAACTGTCATCGATTGGACGTCCGGTGATCTCCAGATGGCAGACGACGAAGACCCGGCACGGGATGACCCAGAGGCCTCTACATCAAGGCGCCATGATGATAGTAACCCGGCGGGGTCTAACCCGGACAGCACAGAGGCTGTCTTAGAGGGGTGATTCAATTCTTGAAAAACTTTGAGGAACTTTTGGGCTCTGTTGCAGCCATGTAATAGCGTAGTTAAAACTTTAGCTACCTTGTCATGCCTTCGAGCATGTTATGCCAACTATGCTTCAGCGACTTAATCTTTTTGATCTTGCCTTATATATGCACATTTGGTCTTTCCACTTTGCCAAAATTTCTTGAAAGCTTGATATATAATCTGTAAAAGATCCAACATTGTCTTGTACTGGCGACTTATAGTCACAATCCAGGGCGAGTTAAATAACCCAACAATCCAGGGCGACTTATAGGCATATCCAGTCTCTGAAAAGATCACTTTGGCGGCTTATAGTCTCAACAGGTTCAATGTAGAGCAATATAACCCGGATTCATATGACCCGACAACTTCTCATCTGTAAAAAAACTTCTGCAAAACAGAAATAGAGAGTATGTATAACTCAAATATTTGTTAAGCCGGCTTGTAAGGCACAACCAAAACAGATTGGTTTTTGAAAAAACTCAATTTTTTGCTTCAAATAAGCTTGGCATGAAAGCCTTTCATCCCGTAAGCCGGCTCTCACGTGACATAAATCCGTCATTTTAACCTTAACGAGTTTAGGGTCTTATTGAAAAGATTGACTGTTAAGAGTATGATTGGGCCACATAGCGGAGAGACTACAACAAACAGGTGAGTTTATCCTAGCTCTCCGTAAGCTGGCTCTCATGTGACATAAGCCGCCATTTTAACCTTGATGAGTTCAGGGTCTTATTTAAAAGATTGACTGTCAAGAGTACGGCGGGTCACCTGGCGGAGTAGCAAGTTGCAAACAGGTAGGTTTAACCCAGTTATGGCATGGAAGCCGGTCAAGTGGGTATGAAAGCTATACTCATTGAGTAGGAAGCCCCCAAGCGACCTATGGCATGGAAGCCGATCAAGAGGGTAAGAATAGCTATGCTCATTGAGTAGGAAGCCCCCAAGTGACCTAGAATATGGCATGGAAGCCAATCAATAGGGTAAGAATAGCTATGCTCATTGAGCAGGAAGCCCCCAAGTGACCTATAATATGGCATGGAAGTCGATCAAGAGGGTAAGAATAGCTATGCTCATTGAGCAGGAAGCCCCCAAGTGACCTATGATATGGCATGGAAGCCGATCAAGAGGGTAAGAATAGCTATGCTCATTGAGCAGGAAACCCACAAATGACCTTATGATCAACCAATAAAGACTCGTGCATAGAAAATGTGAGATGAAACGACAGAGGCCCTGAAATTTGGGGATGCCGGCTTTATTATGCTGATCCTAAAAAGATATGTACACCAATGAAGGTATATACAATGATGATAGCCAATGACTCAAGTGTAGTAAGGCCGAAGATGAGCAATGTTCCAAGGCCTGCGGGTCTCCTCCTTAGATGTGCGGGAATCTTTGTTCTCTCGTATGTCGATGAGGTAGTAGGACCCGTTGTTGAGGTTTTTGCTGACCACAAAAGGTCCTTTCCAAGGAGGTGAAAGCTTATGCATCCCTGTCTGATCTTGAATCAAACGGAGCACTAAGTCGCCTTCTTGAAAAGTCCGACTTCGAACCCTACGGCTGTGATAGCAATGTAGGTCTTGCTGATAGATTGCTGAACGAGCCGCCGCAAGATCAAGCTCTTCCTCAAGAGCATCGAAATCATTCTGACGTGTCGTCTCATTGTCAGCCTCCACATAAGCCGCCACTCTGGGCGAGTCATGACGAATGTCGCTTGGGAGGACTGCTTCAGCACCATAAACCATGAAACGGGTGTATAACCCGTTGATCTATTGGGGGTGGTCCTGATGCTCCAAAGAACCAAAGGAAGCTCTTCCACCCAACAACCCAACGTCCTCGTCAAAGGAACCATAAGCCGGGGCTTGATTCCTCTCTAGATCTCCTGGTTAGCATGTTCTGCCTGACCATTGGACTAAGGATGTGCAACTGATGAAACATCAAGCCGGATGTGCTCTCGTTGACAAAACTCTTTCATAGCACCTTTAGACAAATTTGTCCCATTATCAGTGATGATACTATGAGGATAACCAAAGCGGAAAATCAGCTTCTTGACAAACTAAACTGCAGTAGCCGCCTCACAATTGCTGACCAGCTCTGCCACAACCCACTTGGTGAACTTGTCAACCGCCACCAGAAGGTGGGTCTTCTTATCCTTAGATCTCTTGAAAGGTCCAACCATATCAAGCCCCCAGACCGCAAACGACCAAGTAATTGGGATCATCCTCAATTCCTGAGCCGGCACGTGAGCTTGTCTTGCGAATTTCTGACACCCATCACACTTACTAACAATATCCTTCGCGTCTGCATGAGCCTTAGCCACCAGTGATCGTGAGCCGGCATGATGACCACAGTCACCTGCATGTATTTCTTGCAAAATTTCATGGCCCTCTTTAGGAGAGACACAACGCTGGAAAACACCAGTCACACTGCATCGATGTAACCTGCCATTGATAATAGTCATAGACTTACATTGCCTTGTGATCTGCCGTGCCAAAGTTTCATCCTCAGGTAACTCGCCATGAGTCAAATAAGCCAGATAAGGCAGGGTCCAATCAGGAATAGCGTGAAGAGCCACCACCAACTATGCCTCCGGGTCAGGGATAGCAAGATCCTCCTCCGATGGTAACTTAACTGAAGCCGGGATGTATTAGGGGGCACCGGCTTACGTTGAGATCCAAGCCGGGATAGTGCATCAGCTGCCTCGTTCTTCCGTCGATCAAGGTGATTCACCTGATAGCCTTTAAAGTGACCAGCAATATTATCAACCGCCCAATGATAAGCCGCCATGAGCGGGTCTTTAGAATCCCACTTGCCTGAGACCTGCTGTGCCACTAGATCTTGTCGGCGTTCTGGGAACCAGGGTACCCAGACTTGCCTGCCTGCAGCCCACGGCGTGGCTCCATCGACGGCCTGGTACGGCCCACCTCCAAGACCATCAAGACAAGACACTTGCAGGGCCCCCGGCCTCGCGAGGCAGCCGACACCAAGACCTCCGGAGGGAGCGGCCTCCCCAGGCTGCCTCCCGAGGAGCGGAGATTTCTATGCAGGTACCCAGCCTCATGAGGCTACCATGACGCAAGCCATGACGACCAAGCCCAGGCGGGCGCCAGCGGACGCAGAGGAGGTAGTTTTCTCTTTGGTGCTAAGGAAGCAAGGACAGGCGCGGGTTCCCTGGGAATCTGCTAAAGGTCTCCATTCTAGTGCTACAAGACCAAGACCGCCAGGACGGTAGGACGAATGTCATCGTCGAGCCCACCGCTGCGTCATGACCAGAAGCTTTGCAGGTGAAGACCACCTTTCGTCATGATAAGATGTACTACTTGTCCCTTTCAAATTGGCCACTGTGGGATCCCTTCCCACCTACGTTTTGGGGGAAGAGGACCAAGGCCACTATAAGTATAGGTTAGCCACCACCGTAGAAAGGGATCGGATACTTTCCACTCTCACCACCATAGCCCTCGCGAGGCTTTTCATCCACTGTACTAGTTCATCCTCAGCCCTCCTCTTGAGGCCAATCCACCACAAAGGAGGAGTAGGGTATTACACCGCAAGGTATCCTGAACCTGGGTAAACTGTCGTGCTCATCTTCTTCCTCATCTGCACGCGAATCAGGCTAGGCTAGGTCGTGGGGCGACGAGTAGGCAGGCTTGAGAGGTTGAGTTCTTCGCACATGCCCGTGAGTTCGAACCTTCTTGGGTCTGTGGAGCCCTGAATCCGACATTTGGCGCGCCAGGTAGGGGGCGTGTCGAAGTCCTTCTTCCATCGTTCGCTCCGCCTCTGTTTCGTCGCTCCCATGGCCGACGCTCGTCGTGTCCGTGCCGAGCGCCGGGCCGCTCGTGTAGCCCAGATGGCACCCGTGAGCAACGGCGCTCCTCGCCGCTCCGCCTCCCTAGTGGCTAACGCCACCACTGACCCTGCTGCTCGCGAACAGTAGGATTCGTCGCTGCCACCGTCCGTGAGGCGCGACAGCCGTACCGCAACTCCATCACCCACTCTAGCCAAGGTGTCATCTTCCCATGCTCGTCCCGGGCCGGCAAACGCGTAGGCTACGCTGCTCATGGCGCGTGAACTTCTGCGTTACCGTCCGGCCAACGACCTCTACGACGACTGGCTCGGCCGCATCGCCAAGCTCGTCAATGCCGCTAGTGAAGCCCCTGCACCATCCCATTCACCCCGTCCCACGTCATCCCTCGCGGGCGACGTGGCCCATGGCGCGCCCCCTCCTCCTCCTCTGCACGGCGCAGACCCCGAGACCAGGCGTGAGGCACCCCAACACGACCCGCCGCGCAGGGCGCCGGCGCGCGATGAAGAAAGCTGCCAGGTGGTGCAGCGGCCCCAAGGAGAAGCGCGCGCGCTTCCAGCACCGTCGCATCAAGACCGCGTGCCACCAGAGGCGGTGGCGCGTGGGCGCCAAGACCAAGCTCCACCCATGCGACCGGCCCCTGTGAGTGTGGCAGGCTGCCATGCTTTCACCCCGGAGCTGCGTCGCGTCGTTTGGCCTGGCAAGTTCAAGCCAGATCTGCCTCCACGCTACGACGGCACCCCCGACCCCGTGGAATTTCTCCAGCTATACGAGTTGAGCATCGAAGCGGCTAACGGCAATGACAAGGTCATGGCGAACTGGTTCCCCATGGCCCTCAAGGACGGCGCACGCTCTTGGCTCCTGAACCTTCCGGTGGGGTCGATCTCCACATGGGAGGAGCTTCGTGAGCGCTTCATCACCAACTTCACCAATGGGCGACCTGCGGCGCGTGAAGCAGCAGCCGGGAGAAACCTTGCACAAGTACATACAGCGCTTCACCAATGTTCGCCTCAAGATCCCGAAGGTGTCGGACGAGGTCATCATTTCAGCGTTCTCTGATGGCGTCCGGGATGTCAAGATGAAGGAGGAGTTCACCATACATGAGGACTTGTGCTCGGCTCTGGAGATGTTCAACAGGGAAACCAGGTGCGCGAGGGCAGAAGAAGGTCGCCTCTCCCTCCTGGAGCTTCCGGAGGTCGATCCTGAAGACAAGAAGGCCAAGGCTAAGGAAGTGAAGCGTAAGGGTCCTATCGTGCTGGCTGTGGAGCCTGAGCTGAAGCGCGGCGGTGACCACGACGAGCCCCCGAGGGCCAACCGCCTGTTCTACATCTTCCACAACATCCACAACCACAACACCAATGACTGCCAGGAGCTCAGGGCTATCCGTGACGGGCGCCATGGCCGCCGCCCCGAGCGCAGCGACCGCGGCTATGGCCGTGGAGGAGGCCGCGGTGGAGGCCGCTAGGACAACCGCGACCCCCGCCAGGACTGGCGCGACCAACCCCGTGAGGACCGCTGGTAGGGCCAGCCTCGCGATGGTCCTTGACGAGACCAGCCTCGTGAGGACCGCCCTCAGGGCAATGCCGGCCTCCCTCCACTGCCACCACCGCCAAGGAGAAACGATGACAACCGCCAGGATGATGGGGCTGGGGGCTTCCAAGAGCCTCGCGCGATCGCCTGCATCCTGGGTGGTGCTCAGGCTCCAGCCTCTCAACACATCTTCAAGCAGTTCGCTCGTGAGGTGAACGCGGCCCTCCGTAAGTTTGAGGTGTCACATCCCCTCGGGTGGTCCAAGCTCGCCATCACATTCGACTCCATGGACCAACTCAAGTGCTCAGCCGCCGCTGGCGCGCTCCCGATGCTCTGCACGCCAACCATCAGCAACGTCCTCGTCACCAAAACCCTCATCGATGGCGGCGCGGGGCTCAACGTTCTTTCCGTCGAGACGTTTGAGACGCTCCAAGTGCCCTACGACCAGCTTCATCCTACCATGCCTTTCTCAGGGGTGACCGATGGCTCCACCGTTCCCATAGGGCGGATCTGCCTCCCTGTCACCTTCGGCAAGCGCGACAACTACCACACCGAGCTCATCGACTTCGACGTCGCCAACATCGACCTCCCGTACAATGCCATCCTCGGGTATCCAGCCCTCGCCAAGTTCATGGCAGCGACTCACCACGGCTACAATGTCCTTAAGATGCCAAGGAGTGGCGGTATCATCACGGTCGCCTGTGATGAAA
The DNA here is from genome assembly GCA_011799875.1 of Thinopyrum elongatum. Taxonomy (NCBI): domain Eukaryota; kingdom Viridiplantae; phylum Streptophyta; class Magnoliopsida; order Poales; family Poaceae; genus Thinopyrum; species Thinopyrum elongatum. The sequence goes on from CM022300.1 coordinate 411,732,481, forward strand.
AGGACGCGGTGTGCTCCCTCGAGCGCGCCTACCAGGCCGCGGTGGTCGAGAACTCAGATGGCGAGGGTGCCATCCTGCCTCCTGAGGCCATCCCCAAGAAGAAGAAGATCCTCCCGAAGGGCCGTCAGGAGGTTGGGGTGCCTGACGATCGTAACTCAGGCCCCGCGCCATCTGCTAGGGCATCTTTCCCTCTCGCATAGGGAGGCGCGCCCGGTGCCCCCCCTCAGGACGGGCTCGGGAGCTCTCCTCTGGAGGGCCTCTGACCTGACCAGCGTGACAAGGGTGGCGTTCGAGCACCACGTGGAGGCGTGCTTCGACGCGCGCCTCCATGAGCAAGGCGCAAGGCGCCAGGCGCCAGGCGTGCAGGAATTCATCACCAAGGCAACCGAGGAACTTCAGGAGGCGCGAGCCATGCGTGGCGAGCGTCGCCCCGCACCACCTAGTGCAGCTGCTGCCCATGACGCGGGCGGCGAGCTGCACGTCTGCGTCAACATCCCAGGTCTCAATAGGGCTGCTTCGCAGGGCCTCTTCTGGCCGTCCCGCGTCGGCCGGAGTGGGGGCTACCCCTGCAGCTACGTCTGCATGCCGTTCGGCCTGCTGAACGTGGCCACCCCGTACCAGTGCCTCGCGCAACATGCGTGGGCGGCTCACCAGGCCAGGCGCCAGGCGGCCCTGACAGAGGAGGTGCAGGACCCTCACGAGCCCTCCGGACCTCCAGAGCCTCCCGAGCCTCAGGAGCAGGTTGGCCCGTGAGGAGCAATCTCCACAGCACGCGTCTTCAGCTACTCGAACGCCTCTACAACGATGGTGCCAGGTGACTTTTTGGTTTGTTCAATTGAGGGCGCCCATCGGGCTGCATCATCCTCAGACTGCCAGGGCCGAACCCCGCAGCTGTATCATTTTTGCGCATGTACCAGAACTGGCCTTGCCTTCATGAATTTCCTAAGTATTTCAACTGCATGTCCGGTGCTTCATCACTATGATGTCGCTTCGCCCTCACAAACCCGCCCGTGACCGCCTCATGATTAAGGACTGGCACGGCGTCTATGCTCGGGTTTGTCCCTGCAGCGTTGACAAATCCAAGCGACCGAGCTTTGTCCCGCAGGCCAGCTCCCGTGTGCGTCACCTCCCATGGTCCTTGATGCCTTGTTCTCGCATGAGCTAATCGCGTGTGGGCAAGTAAGGGCACGCGGCCCGGTTCGTCCAACCGTAGTCGGCATTTCGCCGCTGCGGGAGCCGTGCGTCGGCTGTTTTTTCGTGGGATCGTTGCATGAGAAGACTTGGCACGGCGTCTGTGCTCGGGTCCGTCCCTACAGCGTCGATAAAACCAATGGCTAAGCTCTGTCTGGCGGGCCGGCCCCGTACATGTCACCTCCTGGGGTCATTGGTGTCTGGCCTTCTCATGCGATAACCTCCGGAGGGGCATTCGGCGCAGGACCCCCCCATCGCCCCACAGGTGTCTTACGCATGTCCCGCGCCGCAAAAATCAGGCGCAACCCGCCTTGAGGTAGGGCCTCGTGAGTCCCGCGCTGGCTCACGAGTGCCCAGATAAACCTCTGTCGGTGTACTAAGTATTGGGCCACTAGTACCCCGTACTTGTGCATGGGCAGTTGTAGCCATCCTCGCGGCAAGGCTTGCCGGTAACAGCTCGAGGTCGATTCAAGCCATCAAGGGAATCATCAAGTCAGAGATCTGAGGATCAGCAGATAAGCAAAGCTGGAATCCGAAGGCCAGCTTCCCCGGCAAGATCCTGGCAAGGCTTGGCGCCCGGCAAGGCCTGGCGCCCGGCAAGGCTTGGTGCCCGGTAAGGATCGGCGCCTGGCGAGATTCTGCCACTGTGCCACCGCTTCGGCACAATAACAAAACCTGACATTCTGGGTCCTTCTCTGGATGCGTGGCAACGCGCCAGTGGAGGAGAGCTTAAGCGGTGCTGATGGGATGGCCCCTTTTTCCATCCCCAAGAAAGTGAGGACACCTAAACGGACACCTCACGGTGCATTAAATGCGCTTGTCCTAATCCGTCAGGGGTTAGGTATGATACCCTGTAGCTACTTTACACATTAATGTATGTACATTTTGCCACTGTGGAGACCCCTTTGAGCATATAAAAGGAGGCCCAAGGCAACTGCTACAGAGGAGGAGAACTTCTGGCCCATTCTGCATGCGTAGCTGCTCTTTGAACGTACCGTTCATTGCGAGCGCTCCTGAAGGCTGGGCTCAAGAACATCAATAAGAACACAAAGCAGGAGTAGGGTTTTACGCTGATCAGCGGCCCGAACCTGGGTAAAAACCTCCCGCGTCGATCATTGGTTCTGCTCTTTGCGTATACCTCTCCCCCCGCCGAATCATAAAGGGGTCTCTCGGGATCCCATAGGTGTCGTACCCCGACATCTTTGGCGTGCCAGGTAGGGGGATTGAAGGTTGCGTGAACCTGATCTAGTGCTCGGCGCCTAGGTTTCTTCATCATCTTCATCATCATGCCACCCAAGAAGAAGAGCGCTACCACGGCGCAACCGTCCACGTCCGTTTTGCCTACACCTTCACGTACGGGCGACGGCGTAGGTGCGGAAGGAAGAGGACTAGAACCCCCACGGCGTTCTGGTGATCCAACCCAAGCGAGTGGTATTGTTCGCAGTGGCAGTGGTAACCTGCACGCCGCTGGATCTAGAGATTGCGCTGTGTTGCCTACGGGTGGCGCAACGAACTCGAGAGATCGAAGGGCGCCTGCTGGAGCTCCCGCGCCGGCCCAAGCTTCACGGCCTACCCAAGTCGTACATGATGAATGACGTCATGGCGCTGGTGGTTTAGGGCGTCCCCACGAAAAGGTTTCGGCGCATAGATCCCAAGATGCGCGAGACCAGCATGCACACCGAGCTGCCGGCGGAGGTGGCGCACGGTCGCGTGACCGTGGTGGCGCTCCTTCTAACATGGTTAGGAGTCAGAGCACCTCACGTACCTCGCACTTGTCGCCGCCACCTACGCCAGCGGAAGCCTTGGCACGTGCGCAGCTGCTCCTCGATTTTCCGCCTGCCCCGGAGAAGATGGAGGAGTGGCGAGCTACCATCCAGAGCATCATCGGCTTCGCCAACAAAGATGGGCCGCAAGAGGCGGGGCCCTCGCAGCGGAGGCCCGTCGATCCGGCGCGAGCCGATGTAGAGAAAACCGGAGGTGGTGCAACCACAGTGCACTCCCCTCCGCGGCACCAGCGGCGGCTGACAACTCAGCAAGTCGACCGCCATGAAGAAGTTTCCACGGTGTCGTCCGATCCACGGATGCGCCGCGATCAGCGTCAAGTTCTCCAGGAGCGAGGCAAGGAGGACGCTCGAACTACCATCGAGCAGTGACGGGAAGCGCGCTATCAGTCTGATAAGCGCGCGGGGCCGGCTATTGACGATCCTGCGCCAGCGGACATAGGAGACTTGCCTTATGAGGTAGGGACTCCAGCGTTTACCCGTGAGCTGCGGCAAGTCCGGTGGCCCAATTCCCGAACCTTCAAGCCGGAGGTCCCGGAGAAATATGACGGAAAGACCCATCCCTCGGAGTTCCTGAGCATCTACACCATTGTGGTGCAGGCTGCTGGGGGCCGAGATGACAAGATACTTGCCAACTACTTCCCGTTGGTGCTCAATCCCAACGTCAGGTCGTGGTTGATGCATCTGTCGGAGAATTCTATTTCTTCCTGGTCAAATTTGTGCCATCAGTTTGTTGGCGCCTTCGTTGGAGGCCACCAAGCTCCTGGCCAAGAGAGCGATTTGCACATCATCCCTCAGAAGGAGGGCGAGTCCCTGCGCAAGTTTATCCAGAGATTTAGCCGGGTGTAGTACAATATTTCTGATGTTCATCCTGCCGCTATTGTTAGCGCGTTCCATCAGAACGTGCGTAACCGCAAAATGCGGGAAGAGCTGGCAATGAACAAAGTCAGAAGTATTGCCGAGCTTTACGCTCTGGCTGACAAGTGTGCTCGAGCAGAAGAGGGGAGGAAACTCCCTGGTGAGGCTGTTGGCGCGGCGGGCGAATCCAAAGATGAAGACGCAGCGGCCCCGTCAAGGAAAGGCCGGCGACGGAACAGGAAGTGCGGAGGCAAGGCCGTGCTTGCCGTCGAGGAATCCGACAACCCCAGCGCCGCCAAGAAGGCCAAGGTTGGTGACCCCGGCAAGGATCTTGCCGGGTGCCCTTCCTGTCAAGCCTTGGCGGCTGCCGACAAGTCGGAGAACTCCGGCAAGCAGTATTGCAAGATCCATCGCACCAAGGGCCACGATCTCCAGAACTGCCGGCAAGTCGAGCAGCTTGCCGAGAAGCAAAGGGCCGAATATGAGAGGCGAGATAAGGAGAAGGCCCAAGATGGTGCTGAGGGGTCCGGCAAGAAGCGCGGTGGCCGAGGAGGTCGCCGCGGCAAGGCCAAGCAGCAAAAGGATCGGCCCGCTGGGGGCCGAGATAAAGAAGGAGATGATGATGAGGAAGATGATGAATCCAGTGAGCAAGAATTCCAGAAGGCTACGGAGGCCATGTGCATTGATGGGGGTGCCTCGCTGCATTCCTCCCACCGCCAACTCAAACAGTGGGTGCGGGAGGTCAATGCGGCAGAGCCATCCCCCGATGCGTGTAGGCCCCTGAAGTGGTCTAGCACGCCTATCATCTTTGACGCCGAGGATCACCCTGATCGCACAACTGCGGTCGGGTGTTTGCCATTGTTGGTTTCGCCAATGATTTGCAACCTCAAGGTGACGAAGATGTTAGTTGACGGCGGGGCCGGCCTAAACTTAATCTCACCGGATGTGCTCAGAAAGCTTCAGATTCCCGACGAGGACCTCAAGGAAACAGGTACGTTTCAAGGGGTTAACCCGGGAAGAACCCAGCCTAAGGGCAAGATCACGCTGCCGGTAACATTTGGCAGCGAGCTTAACTTCAGGACCGAGAAGGTGGTGTTTGATGTCGCCAAGATCCCCATGTCATACAATGGGATCCTTGGTCGGCCAGCGCTGGCTAAGTTTATGGCGGCATCAAACTACGCGTACAACGTCTTGAAGATGCCTGGGCCGTTGGGCGTCATCACTATCCATTCTGATAAGAAGGATGCGCTCATCTGTGCCGACCAACTTTACCGGGAAGCAGTTGCAGCATCTGCCATCAAGGCATCTGCTCCTGCCGCTAGAACTCCCGGGGGGAAGAAGAAGACCGGCAGGAACCTTGGCGGGAACTCTCGCAAGCGCACCTCCTCGGAGTGCTGCGCTTCCGTCGAGGACGTACCAGAGAGTTCCACGGGCAAGAACAAGAAGTCCAAGGCCGCTCCGCCGGAGACCAAGAGGGTGCCTATCAGAGAGGACGGAATGGGGGGAACTTTCACCATAAGTTCCACCCTAGACGACAAATAGGAAAGCGCGCTTGTTGCTTTCCTGCGGGCGAATGTCGACGTGTTTGCATGGCAACCGTCTGACATCCCCGGTGTTCCCAAGAAGGTAATTGAGCACCACCTTGCTGTCTGTCCTCATGCGCGGCCCGTCAAGCAAAAGGTCAGGAAGCAGGCCTTGGAGCGGCAAGAATTCATTGCCAAAGAAATTAAGAAGCTGGAGGCGGCAGGACTGGTCAAAGGAGTGCTTCACCCAACCTGGTTGGCCAATCCGGTTGTAGTGCGGAAAGCGAATGGGAAATGGGGGCTTTGTATCGATTATACAGATATCAATAAAGCTTGTCCAAAAGATCCCTTTCCCTTGCCGCGCATCGACCAGATTATGGATGCCACCGCTGGTTGTGATCTCCTATCGTTCCTTGATGCCTATTCAGGGTATCATCAGATTTTTATGGCAAAGGAAGATGAAGAGAAGACCGCCTTTATCACCCCATGTGGTACGTATTGTTTTATACGAATGCCTTTCGGGTTGAAAAGTGCTGGTTCAACATTTGCCAGAGCAATCCAGATTGGTTTTGAGCCACAACTCCATAGAAATATGGAGGCGTATATGGATGATATAGTGGTCAAAACCAAAGACAAAGCAACGCTCATTCAAGATTTAGAAGAACATTTGCAAACTTGCGCAAGATCAATTTGAAGCTCAATCCTGAGAAGTGCGTGTTCGGTGTTCCTTCCGGCAAGCTCCTCGGATTCTTTGTATCTTGCCGGGGAATCGAAGCGAACCCCGACAAGATCAAAGCTATTGAGCAAATTGAAGCGCCAAGACGCGTCAAGGATGTGCGTCGTCTTGCCGGCTGTGTTGCTACTCTAAGCAGGTTTATTTCCAAATCTGCTGAGCGCGCCCTGCCCTTCTTCAAAATTTTGAAGAAGGCAGGTCCGATGAAATGGACTCCCGAGGCGGAGGCTGCGCTGCAAGATTTGAAGAAATACCTTTCCTCTCCGCCGACGCTAGTCGCGCCTAAACCACAAGAGCCGTTGCTGCTGTATCTGGTAGCAACAAATCAAGTGGTTAGCGCTGCGCTAGTGGCGCAGAGAGAAGCTGATGAGGAAGCAATGCCAGCGGCAGGACCGCCAAACGAGGCGGCAAGATCTTCCCCGACAAGGGTTAATCCCGGCAACACAGGATCTGCGCAAACAGAAGAACCCGTGCAGAAGAAGAAGGTGGTGCAGCGCCCAGTTTATTTTGTCAGCTCTCTTTTACAAGGAGCTAGGTCAAGATATTCTGGTGTGCAGAAGTTGCTTTTCGGCCTCCTTATGGCCTCGAGGAAGCTGCGCCATTATTTTCAAGCACATGAGATCACCGTCGTCACTCGCTTTCCGTTGCAACGGATTTTGCAAAATCCGGAGGCAACCGGCAGGATCGTGGAGTGGGCGTTGGAGTTGTCCAGTTTCGGCCTTAAGTTTGAAAGCACTTCGACGATTCAGAGCAGGGCCTTGGAGGAGTTCATTGCAGAGTGGACCCCGACGCCAGACGAAGAAGTTCAAGAAACAACCCTCCCCGGCAAGGAAATCGATCAGCAATGGGTTATGTACTTTGACGGGGCTTTCTTGCTGCAAGGCGCCGGTGCTGGCGTGCTGCTTGTCGCACCCACCGGAGAGCACCTCAAGTACGTAGTCCAAATGCACTTTCCCCGGGAGAGTTCAACAAACAACACTGCAGAATACGAGGGTTTGCTTGCCGGTCTCAGGATTGCGGTAGACCTTGGTATCAGAAAGCTCATCATCAAAGGCGATTCACAACTTGTCGTCAGACAAGTTAACAAGAGTTATCAAAGTCCATTGATGTAGGCCTATGTAGATGAAGTGAGGAAATTGGAAGAGCGCTTTGACGGTTTGCAGATGGAGCACGTCCCTCGTGCCGAGAACAGTATAGCTGACGACCTGTCAAAGCGTGCCGCCCTCAAGTTGCCTGTGGAACCAGGAACTTTTGTGCTCCAATTGACTCAACCGTCCGTGGCGCCATCGATGCGGCAAGAAAAGAGAAGAAAGTTGAACTCTGGCCAGTACTTCCCGGCAGAGCTCCCCAGAGCCGCCAGCAAGGAAGTTGCCGGGATCGACACGCCTGCCGGGGAACAACAGGCTCCGGCAGGGCCTCAGGCCCTTGCTGTCGAGACAAATGTTCCCCCGGCGGAGGAGATGCCTTTAGTCCTAGCTATCGAGCCTCAGGCTCCAGCATGGGCGCAGCACATTGTCCATTTCCTTCAGACAGGTGAACTCCCTGAGGAACAGGAAGAAGCAGAGAGAGTAGCCCGTCGGTCTGTTATGTACAAGTTCGTCAATGATGTCCTGTACAGAAAGAGACCAAACGGTGTGAAATTGAAGTGCATTCCTCGGGAGGATGGACTAGAGTTGTTGGCAGAGATACATGGGGGCATATGTGGTTCTCACATAGGGTCAAGAGCGCTTGCCGGGAAAGCATTCCGGCAAGGTTTCTTTTGGCCTACCGCCCTCCAGGATGCGACTGCACTAGTAACCAAGTGTGAAGCGTGCCAGTTTCATTCGAAGAAATTACATCAGCCAGCTCAAGCCCTTTAGACAATCCCTCTCTCCGGGCCATTTTCGGTCTGGGGGCTCGACATACTGGGCCCTTTCCCCCGTGCTACCAGGGGCTTTGAGTACTTGTACATTGCTATCGACAAGTTCACAAAGTGGCCGGAGGTGGAAGCAGTGAGGAAGGTGACAGCGCAATCAGCTGTCAAGTTCTTCAAGGGAATTGTTTGCCGTTTCGGTTTGCCCAACAGGATCATCACCGACAACGGCACGCAGTTCACAAGTCGCACCTTCATGCAGTACGTCCAAGACCTTGTCGGCAAGATTTGTTTTGCCTCTGTTGCTCACCCAAGAAGCAACGGCCAAGCGGAGAGGGCCAATGCTGAAGTGCTGTGCGGTCTCAGGACCAGAACCTTCGACAGGCTGAAAAAGTGCGGAAGACGCTCGATTGATGAGTTGCCAGCGGTTCTTTGGTCAATCAGAACGACACCAAATCAAGCCACCGGCCAGACGCCCTTCGCTCTGGTCTACGGAGCGGAAGCAGTTCTCCCCACGGAACTCATATACGGATCTCCTCGAGTGCTCGCTTATGATGAGCTCGAGCAAGAGCAACTGCAGCAAGATGACGCTGTGCTCCTTGAGGAGAATCGTCTTCAAGCTGCTGTGCGAGCTGCATGCTACCAGCAAGCTTTGCGCCGCTACCATAGCCGCAAAGTTCATGCCCGAAGCCTTGAGGAAGGCGACCTTGTTCTTCGACGGATTCAATCCGCCAAGAATTCAAACAAGTTGACGCCGAAGTGGGAAGGCCCTTATCGGGTAGTACGAGTCACCAGGCCTAGCGCTGTCCGCCTGGAGACCGAGGATGGCGTTCCAGTGAGTAATTCCTGGAATATCGAACATCTTCGCAAGTTCTACCCATAAGGCGTGGTTGCCGGGGGCTCCCGGCAACCCCCCTTTTGTACAAGTCTTGCCGGCAAGGCATGTGATCCTTTGTACAAAGCCAGGCGCAGACCCTGAGCACAGATGAATAAATTTGAGTGTTGTACATTCCCTTATTGATTCCCATGTTCATATCTATATATATGCATGTTTGTCTAAGATGTTGTATGACACCTAATCCCGGTAAGTTCTAACGAACCGCCAAGGTTTCATGTCTTTATTTTCTCTTCTTTCTTTTTCTCGAAAGACAGAAGGATTCCTCGCGTGCACATTTGCCGGGGGGGAAGGGAGATATGAATACCAGTTGGCGACGTTCGGAATCGACGCTTGCCGAAGGAAGGACAAAGACAGAAAGCTAAGTCCTAAAAACTCAGAGCAAGTTTTTCTTTTATTACAAAGTTATTTCCTTGGACGATTCCGACCCTTGTATGGAAAATCTACACGCGAAGGAACCCTTGTTGTAATCGGTCGCGCCCTTATTTTGTTTCGAGCCCGCTCAGCGATTTAAGTGGCTGCACTGAGAACACCAAGGAGTCTTGCCGGCTGCTGCGCCTCCAGCAGGCTACTGAAGTCCCGCACCCAGCGCTCGCGGTAGGTTGCGCGCCGGCAAGTTTTTCAATAAGCGTAGGATGAACTCCATACATAAAGGAATCAGACAAGGAATGTAGCAAGCATGAGCCTAAACATGGGCAAATTGTGTTACATCCATGAGTTGCCGCAATTCTAACTTGAGACTTAATTGTCTTTTACATGAGATGACGACGACAAGAAAAAGGGAGAAGCACTCAATCCCTGCGCTGGCCTTCGATCCTTCTGATGGAGTCCACCTTCTCAAGGATAGGAGTGATGCACTCTTCAAGCGCCTCAACATTTGCATTCTTTGGCAGATGGCCGAGTGCGTTGGAGAGGTCGATGCCGGGATTGCTGTGCACCACCTTGATGAGCACCTTGCGGAGGACGGCCCGGCAAAGCCGGCGAGTCTCGTTCGCCAGTTGGGTCGCCCGGCTAGATTGGAGCACCCTCAACGCGTTGATGATGCTTTCAAAGAACATCGTCAACCTGGCGCTTGGAGATATTCTTTCCTTGGAAGAATACTTGAAGTTCGACAAGCCCATGGTTGACAGTTCTGCGGTAAGCTTCTCCGCGGTGGCGATGAGACGGCCAGTCCAGATCTCCACTCCCTTCTCGTACTCGTTTTGGGCGGCGGCGGCGCTCTTGAGCAGGTTCCTCTCTCCTTGGAGATCCTTGAGTAGAGCCTTCTCACGGGCCTTGCTGGCCTCGAGAGACTTCTGCAGCGTGGTCAGCTTCAGCTCCAGAACTGCAATATTATCAGCCGCAGAGGAGAGCTGCTTGGTCTTGTCGGACAGGGCAACTTGCATCTCCGCCAAAGAGTGGAGGGTTTTTTCCCTGTCCCCCTTGAGCGTCGAGAGCTCCTTGCCGTGCTCTTCGAGATCTGTTTCCAGCCTCTTCACTTTGTCGTTCAGCTCGTTCTTGGCGGCCTCTGCAGCATCGACGGCCTCCTTGAGCTTGCCGGCGTGACTTGCAGTCAGAGCTTCGAGCGCCTCCTTATGTTTTCGCTCCAGCTCCTGCGTCCGCCGCGCGACAAGATTTTTGATATCCTCATCCTTGCTATGAAGCTTGGCGGCGAGCGCCTGCTCACGTGCAGTGAGATCTTCCTCATGAGCATCAAGAGCAACGCGGCGCCCCGTCAGGAGGGCATCTTCGGCAGCAATCCTTTGAACAGCTTCATCATGCGCCTTCTCCATATCAGATTGCTTCAGGAGGATCTCATTCCACTGCTGGCTCACTTGTTCCCGGCCGGCAACCAACTCTTGGAGGGCCTCGGCGTGCCAGTTCTGCATTTGTGCGACGTGCCTTTGGAAATCTGCTTCGGCCGCCTCAACAACTGCCATTCTGGAGTCTGCTTTGTCTTTCCGGGCGCGATGGAGAGCCTGGAGTTTGCGGAAATTCTCGCCCATGGCCTGAAGGAGCTGATCCTCTTCGGATTTGCCACTGCTAGTGCTGGGATCGTCAACAACTTCAAGCCCAGCAGCAGCGATGATTTCTTCGAAAACTTCTCCTTCGGCTGGTGCACCAGCGCTTGCCGTCCCCGGCAAGTTGACGAACAGGTTCTCGCCAACCTTGAGGTACTTGCTGGATGAGGGGCCTTCAGATGTTGATGGCTGGTCTTCAGTGGCCGCCTCACCAGTGACAGGGGGCTCTGTGGCCGGTACAGCGCCTGGCGCTCCTACGGTAGGAATGCTGTCAGTGCGGTCCTCGGCCTCCCTGTCGCCCTCTTCAGCAGGTTCTTCGGCGGTTTCCTCTTGCGCTGTCTTGGCGGCCTCCCCGTCAAGAGCACCACCAGCCTCGACAGTGTCATCCTTGGCGGCCTCGCTGGCAGCGATCCTGTCTGCTTCGGCGGCGGCATCCCTGGCGGTCTCCTCGATCACAACATCGACGTCCATGTGTTCCATCACAGGGAACTCTGAAGGGCGAAGGAGGAAAACAGAATAAGATCAAGGTTGAAGTTTGAAGTGACTAAAGACAGAGTGAAAGAATAACAAGCATCCTGAGGCAATAGAGTACTTGCGTCGGGCTGTCGGGAGGTGGCTTCACCCCTCCCGGCAACTCCGGTTGCCGGGGGCGTGTCGCCGGAGTCCGCGCTTGCCGGCTCCTCCTCAGTTAGGATGGGCTCGTCGGCAGGATCTCTTGCCAGGGACATGCTTGTGGGCGGAGCGGTCGATGAAGGAGGCACAATGGGGATGTCTTCTCCTTGTTGCCGTTCTTCTCCTGCGAACCCAAAGATATCAGTAGGCAAGAATGAAAGCCTCGGCACCCGCCAGCGGAAAAATAACAATAAACTTACGCTGGGGGCTGTGCTGGGGGCTGCGCTGGGGGCTGCGTTGAGGACTAGACTCCGGGCTCACAATGACGGTTTCTGGCACGCTAGTGGAGCCTGCCGGGGGCTCGTCACCCGTAGAAGTCCTTGACCTCTTCGCCATCCTCTCCAGCAAGGTTTCTGTGTCACTGCAGAGACAATACAAGCAAGTCAGTAAGATTGATGCAAGATTGGAAGGTAAAAGCTGTGGCAAAGTACTTACTCTTCTTCCTCTCGCTCTGGACTAAAGCCGGAGATGTCGAAGTCGACCTCCGTTGCGGTGTCTGAGTGGGGAGGCGGAGGAGGAGTCCTAGGCCGCTTGGCTGTGGCAGGCGCCGCGGCAGCTTCCGGTGCGGTGGTACGAGACCCTCCTGCCGCCCTAGCAGTGGCCGCTGGCGTGGGTCTCGCACGCCGTGCAGGCTGTTGACGAGCCCCCTGCCGCGGTCCAGTCTTGCCGGCCACTTTCTTGCCGGGGGCTTCGCCGCTCGAAGAGGGCTGGCTTGCCGGGATGCCAGATGCAGCCTTTCGAAGAACACGCTTCGTCTTCTTCTTCGGGGGTGGGGGCTCTTCTCGCGTCTCTTCTTCTTCGACCGAGTCTTCGCCGGACGAGCTTTCAGCGGCTGTGCTGCTCTCCTCCCCGGCAACCTCGCCCTCCCCGGCAGGCTTTACCTCCACTACCACCTCTGCGTCGCTAGCTTCCCACTCTGTGAAGCCGACGCTGCCGGCCTCCGCGGCAAGATTTGCCTCTTCCACCCTAGTAGCAATATAAGCTACTTCTTGATCGGTGGTGGCTCGGATGAAATCTGACTCTTGCCGGACAGGCCTCTCCATCAAGCTGTCAAAGAACTTCTGCACTTCCTCCTCGCTTGGCTCGGCCCAGGTCGGGTCAAGGCCGTGGGCGTTGAACATCAGCAGGAAGGCAACGATCGACCCCAAGGCAGAGTTGTTGCACAAGGGGACAATCCTTGCTGGCAGCCGGTGCTTGTCTTCGCGCTGGAATAACTTCTGACGGAGAGCGCCAAGCTGCATAGCAGTTAGATTGTTGTTCAGCCCAGGACGCAATCTCATGACATCTGCCGCGTTCTTGTATTCCCAAGCTGGCCTTCCCCTGTTCTGCAGAGGGGCGATGCGGCGGCGGAGAAAGTCGAAGCCGATCATCTCCATCGTCAGTCCGGCAGCCTTCAGGCGGAGGATCCTGGTGGTGGCGATTGTGAGCCTCTCGTCTTCCGCAGCGAGATCGCTCCAATCCTTGCCGCGGACCACCTTCTGTTGCCGGGGATGACAAAAAGGATGGGGATCTGCTTCCTAGATCCAGCACCATTCAGCCCGCCACTCGTCCCACTTTTGGCGGCAAACTCCCTCTGGGTATATTTCTTTATTCCAAGCCCTTGGAATCCAGGCAATAGAACCAGAGAGAGCCTCTCCTTTTTGGATACGAGGGAAGAAATAATGGCGAAAAAGACCAGAATTGGGGATCACGCCAACAAAATTCTCACAGAGATGGGCAAAGATAGACATGCAAAGTACTGCATTCGGCGTGAAATCAAGAAGACGGAAGCCGTATGTGTACATGATGTCATTGAAGAAGTCAGAAAAGGGGGGACAGAGCCCGCAATAGAAGTATGAAGTGAAGAAAGGGTATCTGTCCGATCCACCTTTGGAGCAAGCACCTGGAATTACGCGTGTGGCGGGGTGAGCTTGTGTTCCCTTCGCCCACATGCATTGGTATCGCCCCTTCAGAGCTTTGGCATCGAGCGTCGGAGGGAAGACGACGAGCCTCTTCCGCATCTTCGCCAGTTCGCTTTCCGGGACTTCGGCTTTCGCCTCCTTGCCCTTGCCTTTGCTGGCCTTGGGCGGCATGGCGACTATGAGGACGGAAGCTGGGGGTGGAGCGAGCGTGGGAGCAGCGGGCGGAAGAGGAAAAGGTTTCGCTCTGAGCTCGAGAGGAGGAAGGCAATGGCGATGGCCAGATTGAGAAGAAGAGGGGGGTAAATAGGTTTGTGCCTCTGCGACTTCTCCTTTTTATGGGGAAGGAGCGGGGCCGCCTCTTTTATTCCCCAATGTGAATGCGCCTCTATAGGCGCGAGGCAGTTGCAGCCTTTTTGGCACGCTTCCCACGTCGCGCGCTCTGTGCCCGTAGTGGGGGGCACAGTAAAACGACATATTTACGAACAGTTAATTCCCTACCACGCGTGCCCGTGCACTGTTTGGGCCTAGCCCAACAACGCCTCGCACTCGTGTATGGCCTAGGCCCGGGGGCTCCTGTCGGTGTACTAAGTATTGGGCCACTAGTACCCCGTACTTGTGCATGGGCAGTTGTAGCCATCCTCGCGGCAAGGCTTGCCGGGAACAGCTCGAGGTTGATTCAAGCCATCAAGGGAATCATCAAGTCAGAGATCTGAGGATCAGCAGATAAGCAAAGCTGGAATCCGAAGGCCAGCTTCCCCGGTAAGATCCTTGCCGGGATGGCCTGTGGAGCCCGGCAAGGCTTGGCGCCCGGCAAGGTTTGGCGCCCGGCAAGGCTTGGTGCCCGGCAAGGATCGGCGCCTGGCGAGATTCTGCCACTGTGCCACCGCTTCGGCACAATAACAAAACCTGACATTCTGGGTCCTTCTCTGGATGCGTGGCAACGCGCCAGTGGAGGAGAGCTTAAGCGGTGCTGATGGGATGGCCCCTTTTTCCATCCCCAAGAAAGTGAGGACACCTAAACGGACACCTCACGGTGCATTAAATGCGCTTGTCCTAATCCGTCAGGGGTTAGGTATGATACCCTGTAGCTACTTTACACCTTAATGTATGTACATTTTGCCACCGTGGAGACCCCTTTGAGCATATAAAAGGAGGCCCAAGGCAACTGCTACAGAGGAGGAGAACTTCTGGCCCATTCTGCATGCGTAGCTGCTCTTTGAACGTACTGTTCATTGCGAATGCTCCTGAAGGCTGGGCTCAGGAGCATCAATAAGAACACAAAGCAGGAGTAGGGTTTTACGCTGATCAGCGGCCCGAACCTGGGTAAAAACCTCCCGCGTCGATCATTGGTTCTGCTCTTTGCGTATACCTCTCCCCCCGCCGAATCGTAAAGGGGTCTCTCGGGATCCCATAGGTGTCGTACCCCGACAACCTCCTCCAGTTCTGCCGTGCTAGCCACGCGTACAAATGGGGCTGTACACGCCCCGGTGTCTCCCCCAGAGGGAACTCCCACCCACACACCAGTGGAAGCCCCATGCTCCATGCTGGCGGATGACACGGTCAAGGAGCGACTATGCCCACACAAGTGGAAGCCCCTTGCTCCGCGCTGGCTGACGACACGGTCGAGGAGCGGCTATGCCCACGCCAAAGTGGAAGCACCATGCTCCGCACTGGTGAATAAACAACTGAGGGCGCCTTCGTGGCCGCACCAACCTCAGGACAGCCTCTCGGCTCTTCGTCTAGTAACACCCCACAGCTTTCCCCTCGGGAGGATCGCGTGAGGGGGCTGGACACGGGGGCTGTGCTCAGGCCACGCCTGGCATACGCCGCCCTACTAGGTACAGGCACCTGGTCTTCTCGCGTTCCTCCCCGGGTGAAAGCTGGTGAGCAAAGGTATGAAGGACTCCGGATTAGCTTGGACGACTGCTCGCTTTTCCTTCATGAGGGCCGTTCATACGTCAATGGGGACCCCTGAGCATCGCGACTCAGGGGCCTCACTTGTCACATAGCCCCTCGCCCCTTGGTCTCGTCCTGGTGATCCGGATGCCCCAACGGCGGTCGAGGTATGTGCGGGGCTAGGCCCTGCCGACGCAGAACATTGAGGCTGTTCGTACGTCAAGGGTGACCCCTGAGCATCGCGACTCAGGGGCCTCACTAGTCACATAGCCCCTTGCCCCTTGGTCTCGTCCTGGTGATCCGTACGCCCCAACGGCAGTCGAGGTATGCGCGGGTGGGCCCTGCCGACGTAGAACGCTAAGGCAAACATGAAGGAAACCAAGCACGAAAAGGAAATCGCGGAGTTCTAGTAGTTATTACAAAACACGTAGTGTTTCACAAATTCAAGCAGAAAGTTTACGCCCCCACGAGGCACGGTGAATGATTGCAGGACTAAAGTCAGGAGGAAGCGCCACCACTGCCTTGGCAATCGCCACTGCTCGCCCTGGCCACTAGAAGCTCGTCCTCAACATCACTGCCTGCGTCATCACCGCCACCCCCAACCTCCGCTGCTAGAGCCTCAGGGTCGGGGACGCAGAGGAACTTCTTGAGTAGGGCGTCTACGTGATCCTTCACGGCCTCCACAGCAGCGGCGCGGGACTCAGGAGCTACCGAGCGGATCAGCAAGCATGCGTCGCCCCTTATGCTTGGTGACTAACTAACCTGCAGGGGTTCAGGAGGCAAGGCCTCACGGCCACGACACGTCAGCTCCGAGATCTTGCAAAGGCTAAGTGAAAGTTGCCCTAAATCCCATGTGGTGATGGGTATGGCCTTTACCGAGCACCACCGCGAGGCAGGCTATTCCTCTTCTGTGCAAATTGCTTGCACATTAAAAGGGAGCCCTGAGCATTGCGACTCTGGAGCTCCTACTGGCTCCCGAGCCCTCACCCCCTGGCCTTGCCCACAGCATCGTGACCTGGCATACTAGCGACGGCTGAGTTCCGCTCCAGGGCTGGGCCCTGAGGACGTAGAGCATTATGATGAGCAAAGGGAGAGGAATCACCAGGCTCGCAGGGGAATGCAGGGAAAAGAGCCCAACCCGCCGGTGCTAACGCTGGCTCGACCGCTTTCTAGAATATGACAGGCGTCAATCCCCTCACCCGCCCCTAGAGGGGGCTTATTCCAATCCAATGCAGACCAATGAACACGCGCAAGGTCGCGATCCCTAGGAAGGCTCGCCTCCGCGACGGAGGAATCACCGCGAAACGCAACCCCGCCAAGCTAAGTTATCCTGCGCACACCAGCACGAGTTTTTGCCGCTAGTGTTTTATCCTTTCACGACCTCGCTCGGGCAATTGACCCCCCTCTTTTTTAACCTTTCGTTAGTCGCTTGAGCGTCAAGGGGGACCCCCTGAGCATCACGCCTCGGGGGCTCTTACCGGACCTCGGGTCGCTCACCTCCTGGCCTTGCACACGGCATCGCGACCTGGCATACCAATGACGGCTAAAGCCCACCTGGGGACTGGGTCCTATCGACGTAGAGCAACACGCTGTCACGAGATCAAAAAGAGGAACCAATGCCCAATCAGCAAATGTGAGCGTGGACAAGAGCATAAGCCGGGAGCATTAAAATAAAGGCGCGAGCGCCATGGTTCTTACACGCCCCCTCGGGGCCCTTCGTGATTTTGATACAGGAAATGAAGCAAAAGGAAAAACCAGCGAGGACCGCTGCTTAGGAGGTGCAGGTCCGAGGGTCGTCATGTTCCTTCCTAGGCCCGGGCACGGCGGCGCGGCGACTCGGTGTAGTCGTCGTCGCTCGAGCTCTCCTCGGGGGAAGCACTGCCGCTGCTGGAGATGTCGCGGACAAGGCCAAGGGCAAGGTCACTGCCGGTGGCCTGGCCAACTTGCCGGCCCTCGTCGCCAACAGGAGGGCCACCGTCGCGGCCGCCGCCCCTGGGGCAGCACTCCAGATGTTTGCCGTCCTCTCTGAAGACCTTGAAGAAGAGCGTCGACGCCCACGTCCCATCAAGCGCCACACGTCAACCTAGCCCGCAGGTGATTGTGGCCCACGGCGCTTCACCCTTGCCCTTTGTCTTCGCCTCGAAGCCAAGTCCGAGCACGCCTTGGGCCCGGGGGCTACTGTCGGCGTTCTGGGAACCAGGGTACCCAGACTTGCATGCCTGCGGCCCACGGCGTGGCTCCATCGACGGGCTGGTATGACCCACCTCCAAGACCATCAAGACAAGACCCTCGCGGGGCCCCCGGCCTCGCGAGGAGGACGACACCAAGACCTTCGGAGGGAGCGGCCTCCCCAGGCTGCCTCCCGAGGAGCAGAGATTTTCATGCAGGTACCCAACCTCATGAGGCTACCATGACACAAGCCATGACGACCAAGGCCAGGCGGGCGCCAGCGGGCGCAGAGGAAGTAGTTTCCTCTTTGGTGCTAAGGAAGCAAGGACAGGCGCGGGTTCCCGGGGGATTTGCTGAAGGTTTCCATTCCAGTGCTACAAGACCAAGACCGCCAGGACGGCAGGACGGATGTCATCGCAGAGCCCACCGCTGCATCACGACCAGAAGCTTTGCAGGCGAAGACCACCTTTCGTCAGGACAAGATGTACTACTTGTCCCCTTTCAAATTGGCCACTGTGGGATCCCTTCCCGCCTACGTTTTGGGGGAAGAGGACCAAGGCCACTATAAGTATAGGTTAGCCACCACCGTAGAAAGGGATCGGATCGGATCCTTTCCACTCTCACCACCATAGCCCTCACGAGGTTGTTCATCCACTGTACTTGTTCATCCTCAGCCCTCCTCGTAAGGCCAATCCACCACAAAGCAGGAGTAGGGTATTACACTGCAAGGTGGCCCCAACTTGGGTAAATTGCCGTGTTCATCTTCTTCCTCATCTGCACGCGAATCAGGCTAGGCTAGGTCGTGGGGTGACGAGTAGGCAGGCTTGAGAGGTTGAGTTCTTCGCACACGCCCCTGAGTTTGAACCTTCTTGGGTCCGCGGAGCCCTGAATCCGATAGATCTGAGTCGCCCAAACATCTGACCCAGCTTAAATTCATCTCCTTAGCCATGCGAAGCCCATGGAGCAATGCTTCATACTCAGCTGCATTGTTAGTACAAGGAAACATTAACCTTAAAATGTAACAGAACTTGTCACCTTCTTGGGGAAGTTAAAATAACTCCAGCCCCCGAGCCCTCCAACTGCCTGGACCCATCAAAGTGGATTGTCCAATATGTGTTGTCAGGCTTCTCCTCAAGTGTTTGCAACTCTGTCCAATCATTTATGAAATCCACCAAAGCTTGAGATTTGATGGTTGTTCTTGGCACATACTTCAGATTATGAGGTCCAAGTTTGATTGACCACTTAGGAACCCGGCCTGTGGCTTCTCTGTTTTGAATAATATCTCCTAAAGGAGCAGAGCTGACCACAGTAATAGGATGTCCAAGAAAATAATGTTTCAACTTGCAACTCGCCATGAACACCCCAAACACCAGTTTCTGCCAATGTGGATATCGTTGTTTAGACTCAGTTAATACCTCACTCACATAATAAGTCAGCCGCTGAACTGGGTACTCTTTACCTGCCTCCTTGCACTCCACAACAACTGCCACGCTGACTGCTTTGTTATTAGCAGCCACGTATAGGAGCAAAGGCTCTTTGTCTGGTGTGCCAAGATGGGCGGCTCAGCTAACTGTTTCTTGAGGGCCTCAAACGCTTGATTAGCAGCATCACTCCAGACAAAGTGGTATGTCTTCTTCATCATCTGATACAGAGGAATTGACTTCTCTCCCAGGCTACTTATGAACTGGCTTAAGGCTACAATACGACCCGCCAGATGCTGGACGTCATTGATACACGCCGTCTTAGAAAGCGAAGTGATGGCCTTTATCTTCTCCGGGTTAGCCTCAATGCCCCGCTCTGAGACCAGAAACCCCAATAGTTTACCTGCAGGCACACCAAAGACACACTTGGCTGGGTTAAGCATCATTTTGTAGACCCGGAGATTGTCAAAATTTTCCTTCAGATCATCAAGTAGATTCTCCTTCTTCCTTGACTTGACCATAATATCATCCACATAAGCATGAACGTTGCGCGCAATCTGACTGTGAAAACAATTTTGAACACAACGCTGATAAGTCATCTGAGCACTCTTGAGTCCAAAAGGCATAGAAACATAGCAGAAAGCCCCAAAAGGTGTGATAAAAGATGTCTTCTCTTGGTCTTTGACTGCCATCTTGATCTGATGATAACCAGAATAAGCATCCAGGAAGCATAAGCTCTCACAACCTGCCGTGGCATCAATGATCTGGTTGATACGGGGGAGAGCAAACAGATCAGCTGGACAAGCTTTGTTAAGATCTGTGTAGTCAACACACATACGCCATGTGCCATTTTTCTTAAGTACAAGCACAGGTTTAGCCAACCACTCAGGGTGAAAAACTTCCACGATAAACCCAGCTGCAAAGATCCGGGCTACCTCTTCTCCAATAGCTTTACGTCGCTCTTCATTGAAACGATGAAGGAACTGTTTGAACGGCTTAAACTTGGGATCCACATTAAGGTTGTGCTCAGCGAATTCTCTCGGTACACCCGGCATGTCAGATGGTTTCCATGCAAAGATGTCCCGATTCTCACGGATGAACTCGATGAGCGCGCTTTCCTATTTGGGATCCATATTAGCCCCCACAGTGAACTACTGAGATGAGTCACCAGGGACAAAATCCACCTGCTTAGTATCGTCAACCGACTTAAACTTCAACAGAGGGTCCTGATCAGTAGTAGGCTTTTTAAGAGGGGTCATGTCAGCCGGGTCAACATTATCCTTATAAAACTTGAGTTCCTCGGTAGCACACACTGACTCTGCATAAGCCGCATCTCCTTCCTCGCACTCCAGGGCGAGTTTGCGATTCCCATGAATGGTGATCATCCCCTTCTGTCCCCATGGTGGGCGCCAACTGTCGTGGGTTTAACACGGCAGATGCCCTAGCAAAAGGACTTAGGTGTGGAGCCATCGCTATGATGATTAGCTTGAAGGGGTTGAGCGGGACGAAAGACATGAGTTTACCCAGGTTCAGCCCCTCACGATCGAGGTAAAAGCCTACATCCTGCTTTGAGTTGTATTGCTTGATTATCGATTACAAGGGAGTGGAATCGCTTGACCTAGCTATCGATGGATTATAACTTAAGTTTACCCGCCGCAGGGACTTGCCCTTATATACACAGGTCGAGGCCCTGGGCTTACAAGAGTCCGGGTCGGGTCATACTCCATGACCGACCCTGGTTCTAAGTCGCCTTGCCTTGCTAGGCAAGTCGCCATTGGGCAGCTTACACCTCCGGGTCATGCAACGTCTCCGGGTCTCGGGCCTTCAGTCGGCCCGCCTCGTAAGCCGCCTCCAGGCTTTCACGTCTTGGCTTCTTGGGCATGTCTATGCTTCATCGTAGAGTCACCAATAGCGTAACCCGGCCCCTCCTAGGTGGGTTACACCATGGGGTTATATCCCTAATAGTAGCCCTCGTGAGCGTTGCGCCCGAGGCAGTATCGGCGATCCCCGATGTCGAGTCTGCCCCAGCCTCGATCGATCAAGGTGTGTAGGTCATCGACTTGGCGGCCTCCGCTCCCACAGAGCCCATGATTGACACGCTGATGGACGATGGCTCCTGTGCGTGGTGGGTCGGCATCAGCTGCACAATAGTTCTTTTGTGCCCGTGCGGTTCGTTATATTCTTGAAAATAGCTAGCTAATGGTTTGTAAATTACTCATCGAACATGGCACTGGACCAATTTGAGCACGGTCCATTGATTTGTTCATGCATGTCAAATATGTCAATTGTATGGGCTGGCCTATCCATATATTATATCAATTTGCAATATGGATAATTAATATGCAAATTCCTTCTGGACATCGGTGTTGATCGCGACGTCGAAAACATGGACATCCTCTACTATACAGCGCACGCACTTAAACTGAATGAACTATGTACGATACTAATATTTTCCATGAAAATTTAAGAACTTGGCTAACCACATTTGAGTAACATATATATAGTGGTGACACTATTCGATAAAAGGTGGATCTTGGTAACATGTTACTTAACAATTTTGACAACCATATGGTCCATATCTACATACTTAACATAGTAACAACTAGCACATTTTAAGAGGCTGAGGGCCAACAACCACAACTATCCGCTAGAAGCAGCTTGATCATGGCGACTCGACATCTCGTCAATGAAAAGGAAGAACCCTCCTGTGCCTTGGTAGAGCATGAGTAGAACAGTGTCTCCAATTTTCCAATGTGGATGCATTGCCACGACAAGCAAGAACTTGTTAATTTTAATGGTTCCATTTCTGCAGGAAATGCAATACTTTGCAATCACTTTGGCATTATTACCAGGCACAAGTGTAATTCGACCACGCCAGGAAATCGATTCAGGAACAGCTGCAGTGACCATTTTCTATTGCAATGTAGAATAAAAACCAATTGTAACATATCGTTGAAGATATATATAGTTTATGAACATCACCATGAAAATAAGACTTTGTACCAGCTTTTTGTGCACACAATTGGTCTTGTTCAATGTGTGCACCATAGGTAGAATTAATCCCATCCAAAATCCAGCGTTCATACATTGTGCTATCTCTGTCAGATTATCAACAAATTTTATGACATGCTTCAAGTCTTTCCAGTGAAATTTGGTACGCCGAGTAACATACAGATCGTTAACTATGCATCCAACATATCCTGCTTAAAAGGTGGAAAGGTATTATTTATTCAGAACATGGCAGAAGAAGATATAGTGGTCATAAATTGGTAAATAGAATTTGTTACTACCTAGGAACAGAGTCAGAAAATGAAATCACAATTGGTTGCTTAAATAGTGATCAGTTAGTCAGAACAAATACCCTGATTTTGCTAAGTAATATGCCAGCATGGAGAAAGTTGAAAGAACACTAACCTCAATCAGACTGTGATTGGCTGATGACATTGGGGAAGTAAAGATCCATGTTAATTAGACCAGGTTGTGGTGCACGCACTAGAATTTTATTGCCAGCTTTCAGTTCTTAAAACTTAGAATTTTTTCTCCAAAGGTCCACCTCAAAATAGGGTGACCATCTTTATCAAGTTTTATGCTAACTGTCATTGTAAATCTATGCTGCGTTGTCAGTATGACATCCAGGGAGTCATCAACAAAGTAAAGCCCAAGATTTCCTTCTACTCGTGTTCTTGCAAAGCAAGGGATGTACTGCTTGAAATGAAACTTAAGATCACAAATTAGATATATTGAAATAACAGAGCAACATGCAAATATGGGAGTAACTTAGAGAACAGAACAATATATAGCTGAAAGCAAAGTACAAAAATATATAATTAAATATAGATAATGTAACAAAGATTTGATGCAAATATGAGAGTAACTGAATGAACAATACATCATTAATTTGCCTAATTTAGAAAAAAATGTCTTTGACATCTAGGCTACATGTGGCACCGTACCTTTTATCCAAATGTAGCAATATAATGTATATGTTCATAAATTTAGGCCATGCCGACCGTGGTAGGGTGAGATTGAACATACTGACTGCTCCCTGAAGTCATCTAGAAAGGTGAGATATAACTTCATTCTTGACAGGCCGTGACCACAGTTGCCCGATTTTTGCTCACACTGTGGACACTTGAATGAAAACCCTCGAATCAGCTAGAAGAAAAATAAATCCACGGTGATTTCCGCCGGTTGATTAATGATAACCCACAAGTATAGGGGATCAATTGTAGCCTTTCTCGGTAAGTAAGAGTGTTGAACCCAACGAGGAGCTAAAGGTAGAAAAAATATTCCCTCAAGTTCTATCGACCACCGATACAACTCTACGCACGCTTAACGTTCGCTTTACCTAGAACAAGTATGAAACTAGAAGTACTTTGTAGGTGTAAATGGATAGGTTTGCAAGATAATAAAGAACACGTAAAAAAAAGATAGGGCCTGTTTAGATAAAGAAACAATTAAGTTAGTTTTACTAGAGAGCTTTTTGTCACAAGAAAGTTATTTGTCCCTAGACAATCGATAACTATACTGGTAATCATTATTGCAATTTTATATGAGGGAGAGGAATAAGCTCACATACTTTCTCTACTTTGATCGTATGCACTTATGATTGGAACTCTAGCAAGCATCCACAACTACTAAAGATCAGTAAGGTAAAACCAAACAATAGCATTAACGTATCATGTCCTCTTTACTCCCATACGCAAACAACCTACTTACTCGGGTCTGTGCTTCTGTCACTCACGCCACCCACCATAAGCGAATCATGAACATATTGCAAAACCTACAGCGGGGTTCCCTCATGCTTGCGCGACATGGAGAGCACCATAGGACAACACCAATAATAAAACATACAACTCAAACCAATCACGATCATCAATCAACCCATAGGACAAAACGGATCTACTCAAACATCATAGGATAGCCACATATCATTGGATAATAATATGTAGTGTTGAGCACCATGTTTAAGTAGAGATTACAGCAGGGAGAAGGGGTGTTACACCGCTACATATAGGGGGAGAGAGTTGGTGATGACGGTGGGAAGTTGTTGGTGTATATCGTCGTCATGATGATGGCCCCGGCGGCGTTCCAGCGCCATCGGGAGAGAGGGGGAGAGAGCCCCCTCCTTCTTCTTCTTCCTTGACCTCCCCCCCTAGATGGGAGGAGGGTTTCCCCTCTGGTCCATGGCCTCCATGGCGGCGGAGGCGCGGTAGCCCCTCCGAGATTGGATCTCTCTCTCTGTTTCCTTCTGTTTCTGAGGTCCTGTTTTCTGGCCTTTCACCGCTTCTTAAATTCCCGGAGATCCATAACTCTGATTGGGCTGAAATTTTAACACAATTTTATCCGGATATTATCTTTCTCGCGGCTGAAGAAGGGCACCAACCGCCTTACGAGGTGGCCACAAGCCTCCCAGGCGCGCCCAGGGTACGGGGGCGTGCCCCTAGGGCTTGTGGGCCCCTCATGCATCGTCTCGTGTTGATTCTTTTTCCCAAAAATCACATATATTCCAAAAAAATATCCGTAAGTTTTTATCGCGTTTGATATGGATATTCTGCGAAACAAAAAACATGCAACAAACAGGACCTGGCAATGGGCACTGGATCAATATGTTAGTCCCAATAATAATATAAAAAGTTGCCAAAAGTATACGAAAGTTGTAGAATATTGGCATGAAACAATCAAAAACTATAGATACGACGGAGATATATCAGCATCCCCAAGCTTAATTCCTGCTCGTCCTCGAGTAGGTAAATGATAAAAAAGATAATTTTTGATGTGGAATGCTACCTATCATAATCTTGATCATATAATCTAATCATGGCATGAATATTAAGACACGAGTGATTCAAAGCAATAGTCTATAATTTGACATAAAGACAATAGTACTTCAAGCATACTACTAAAGCAATCATATCTTCTCAAAATATCATGGCTAAAAGAAAGTTATCCCTATAAAATCATATAGTCTGGCTATGCTCCATCTTCATCACACAAAGTATTTCGTCATGCACAACCCCAATGACAAGCCAAGCAATTGTTTCATACTTTTAATGTTCTCAAGCCTTTTCAACTTTCACGCAATACATGAGTGTGAGCCATGGATATAGCACTATAGGTGGAATAGAATATGGTGGTTGTGAGGAGAAGACAAAGAGGGAGAAAGTCTCACATCAACTAGGAAAATTAATGGGCTATGGAGATGCCCATCAATCGATATCGATGCAAGTGAGTAGGGATTGCCATGCAACTGATGCACTAGAGCTATAAGTGTATGAAAGCTCAAAAGAAAACTAAGTGGGTGTGCATCCAACTTTCTTGCTAACGAAGACCTAGGGCAATTTGAGGAAGCCCATCATTGGAATATACAAGCCAAGTTCTATAATGAAAAATTCCCACTAGTATATGAAAGTGATAAAATAGGAGACTCTCTATCATGAAGAACATGGTGCTATTTTTGAAGCACAATTGTGGAAAAGGATAGTAACATTGTCCCTTCTCTCTTTTTCTCTCATTTTTTTATTTTGGGCTCTTTGGCCTCTTTTTTTATTTGGGCTTCTTTGGCCTCTTATTTTTTTTATTTTTTTTTAAGTCTGGAGACTCATCCCAACTTGTGAGGGAATCATAGCTTCCATCATCCTTTCCTCACATGGGACAATGCTCTAATAATGATGATCATCACACTTTTATTTACTTACAACTCAAGAATTACAACTCAATACTAGAACAAAGATATGACTCTATATGAATGCCTTCGGAATTGTACTGGGATGTGCAATGATCTAGCATAGCAATGACATCAAAAAATGGACAAGCCATGAAAACATCATTTTAGCTATCTTACGATCATGCAAAGCAATATGACAATGATGGTGCGTGTCATAATAAACGGAACGGTGGAAGTTGCATGGCAATATATCTCGGAATGTCTATGGAAATGCCATAATATGCAGGTATGGTGGCTGTTTTGAGGAAGGGTATATAGTGGGTTTAATGCACCGGTGAAAGTTGCGCGGTACTAGAGAGGCTAGCAATGGTGGAAGGGTAACAGTGCGTATAATCCATGGACTCAACATTAGTCATAAAGAACTCACATACTTATTGCAAAAATTTATTAGCCATCGAAGCAAAGTACTAATACGCATGCCCCTAGGGGATAGATTGGTAGGAAAAGACCATCGCTCATCCCCGACCGCCAATCATAAGGAAGACAATCAAAAAATAAATCATGCTCCGACTTCATCACATAACGGTTCACCATACGTGCATGCTTCGGGAATCACAAACCTTAACACAAGTATTTCTACCAATCCAAAATTACTCACTAGAATGACTCTAATATCACCATCTTTATATCGCAAAACTATTGCAAGGAATTAAACATATCATATTCAGTGATCTACAAGTTTTTATGTAGGATTTTATGACTAACCATGTGAATGACCAAATTCTGTTGACTCTCTAAATAGATATAAGTGAAGCATGAGAGTTTAATTCTTTCTACAAAAGACATGCCCACGCTCTAACAAATATAAGTGAAGCAAAAGAGCATTCTACAAATGGCGGCTTTCTATGTGTAGAGAAACAGGCAATCCAAACTTCAAATGATATAAGTGAAGCACATGAAGCATTCTATAAAGTCATACTCAAAAGATATAAGTGAAGTGCATGAAGCATTCTATAAATCAACCAAGGACTATATCATACAAGCATGGTGCATTACTAAAAGAAAAATAAAAGGCACACGACACTCCAAGAATTTATGCATATCATGTGCCGAATAAAAATATAGCTCCAAGTAAAATTACCGATGGTCGTTAGAAGAAAGAGGGGATGCCTTCCACGGCATCCCCAAGCTTAGTTGCGTGGGAGTCCTTGAATATTACCTTGGGGTGCCTCGGGCATCCCCAAGCTTAGTCTCTTTCCACTCCTTATTCCTTCATCCATCGTGATCTCACCCAAAACTTGAAAACTTCAATCACACAAAACTTAACAAAACCCTCGTGAGATCCGTTAGTATAATAAAACAAATCACTACTTTAAGTACTGTTGCAAACCCATTCATATTTTATTTTTGCATTATAACTATTGTACTCTAACTTCACCATGGATTATATCACCGATACAATCCATAGATTCATCAAAACACGCAAAATAATGCATCAAAAACAGAATCTATCAAAAACAGAACAGTTTATAGCAATCTGAACATTGACAATACTTCTGTAACTCCAAAAATTGTGAAAAATAAGGAAAAAATAAACAATTTTCAGAGAAGTACTATGTAAAAATTTCAGAAACTTTTGTTGTTCCAGTAAAAAAATGTAAATTCACGCATTATAGCCAAAGTTTCTGTTTTTGCATTGCACGAACAAAACAAGCAATCTAATCATCCTACAGGCAAATCTTGGCACATTATTTTTATAATACAATGGATTTTTACAACGGGATAATTATCTTTTTGAAAATTTTCTATAATCAAGGTTCACAAAGTTTCCATGGGAATGAACAAAGTTCAAGGCTAGCTCCTACTTTAACAATGCTCGTCTTTCTCACTTTCGCTTTTCTTTTTGGAAAAGTTTTTAGGTTCCCCTCTATATTTTTTTGTTTTTTAAACTTTATAAAAGCACTCAACAGAATAAAATGACTCTCTAAAACTTCCGGGTTGTCTCCCTGGCAGCGCTTTCTTTAAAGCCATTAAGCTAGGCATAAAGTGCTCAAGTAATTGATCCACCCGGATCCCAAGGTATATCAAAGCCAATTTTAATTAACAATGATTTGTAATTTAGTAGTGAGCACAAAGTAACATATATCATGCAACAACGAAGTCTAACTCTCTTCCTATGCATCGGCATGTCATAAAGGAACAATTCATGCACATCAAGTAAAGGCCAATACATAACATAAGCAGTTTCTTGCAATTTTATCGTATTGGAAACATAGAGAGGTGGAGATGTAGTTCCTCTCTCATAATAATTGCAAGTAGGAGCAGCAAGCACATGCATATTATATCTATCAAAATCATCATGTGTAGTAGTAAAATGCAACCCATCAATATAATCCTTAATAAGAGCAAACTTCTCCGATATAGTGTAGTTGGGAGAATTCAAAAAGATAATAGGACTATCATGTGTGGGTGCAATAGCAACAATTTCATTCTTAACATAAGGAACTATAGCAAGTTCATATCCATAAGCATAATTCATATTGGCATCCTGGTCACAAGCATAGCAAGCATCAATTTCATCAAAAACGGATATATCAAACGAATCCAAGGGATCGTAGCAATCATCATAGGATTCATCCTTCGATAAGCATGAAGGGAAATTAAATAAGGTATGAGTTGAAGAGTTACTCTTATTAGAAGGTGGGCATGGGTAGCTAATCCGCTCTGTCGGATTCAGGGCTCCGCAGAGCCAAGAAAGGTTCCAACTCTGGGGCGTGTGCGAAGAACTCAACCTATCTAGCCAACCAGCTTGTCGCCCTACGGCCTAGCTCGAGGAACAAGGAAGAAGATGAACACGGTAGTTTACCCAGGTTCAGGCCACCTTGCAGTGTAAGACCCTACTCCTGCTTTGTGGTGGATTTGCCTTACAAGGGGCTGAGGATGAACAAGTACAAGGGATGAACAACCTCGTGAGGTCTGCACTGGTGAGGGTGGAAAGGATCCAATCCCGAGGGGTTCGTCCTCCTCTACGGTGGTGGTTAGCCTATATTTATAGTGGCCTTGGTCCTCTTCCCAAAACATAGGCGGGAAGGGATTCCACAACGGCCAATTTGAAAGGGGACAAGTAGTACATCTTATCCTGACGAAAGGTGGTCTTCGCTTGCAAAGCTTCTGGAGTGACGCTGTGGTGGGCTCGGTGATGACATCCGTCCTGCCGTCCTGGTGGTCTTTGTCTCGTTGCACATGAATGGAAACCTTTGCCTGAGTCCTCGGGAACCCACGCATGTGCTTGCCTCCTTAGCACCAAAGAGGAAACTGTCTCCTCTGCGACCGCTGGCGCCCGCCTGGCCTTGGTCGTCATGGCTTGCGTCACCGTAACCTCATGACATTTGGGCACCTGCATAGGAATCTCCGCTCCTCAGGAGGCAGCCTGGGGAGGCCGCTCTCTCGTGAGGTCTTGGCGTCATCTCCCTCACGAGGCTTGGCCCCTCACGAGGGTCTTGTCTTGGTAGTCTTGCAGATGGGCCGAACCAGGCCGTCGATGAAGCCACGCCATGGGCCACAGGCAGGCAAGTCTGGGTACCCTGGTTCCCAGAACGCCGACAGTAGCCCCCGGGCCGAAGGCGCGCTTGGACTTGGCTTCGAGGCAAAGCCAAAGGGCAAGGGCGAAGCGCTGCGGGCCCCAATCGCCTGCGGACCAGGCTGACGCGTGGCACTTGATGGGACGTACGTGGGCGTCTCCACTTCCCCACGCCACCTCGGCAACTGCTCGACTTGACAACTGTCTGGTGCACACACCTTAGTCATTATTGCCCCGCTGTGCGCTTACCTTCTGCTCCTTGTCGCGAACTTGTGCCTTCTTTGCCAGATTGGGTGATAGCTCGAACCCATCTCGCCGCCATGGCTCCCCGGAAGAAGAAGGACAAAACCCCTGCGGCCTCGGAGCCCTCGCCGGGGCCGGGGCCAGCGCTGGACCGGTCCATGGTGATCAACCAGGAGGGGCTGGACAAGTTCGGGCATGCCATCGCCGCCGATTCCAATGAGTGGAAGGCAACGAAGGTTTGGCCTGCCTCCCGGGCCCTGGCCGACATGGAGGCCACCGAGATCCCCCATCATCTCCACGCTCTCTTTGCCGGCCTGCTGCCTCCATTCTCTGATTTCTTCAACGCCGTGCTCTCGCTCTACCAGATCCATGCGCTGCATCTGGATCCTAGATCCATCATCCTTCTCTCCGCTTTCGCCTTCTTGTGCGAGGCCTTCATGGGCATTGCCCCGTTCGTGGCCTTGCTCCACCATTTCTTCTCGCTCCACCTGGTCGACAGTGGGCAGCGCTCGGGTGCGTGTCACTTCGGTCGGTGGCGGCGACTGCAGGCTCTGGCATCGACTTCATGATTCGCCCAGATGTGAGGGCATTCTGGAAGCAGTGGGTGTATGTGGATTCCACCACGCGCAGCCCCTGCTCCTCATCCCATCGGCGCCGACGGAGCCGAGCTCCGGCTGGGGGCACGCGGAGCTCGTTGACCCGTGGCTCGCGCGCATCTTGTCCAGGCTGGGAAAGCTGAAGGAGGTAGGGGTGACGACGGTGGTGGTGGTGAGGGAGTTTGTTCGGCGGCGCATCGCTCCGCTCCAGTGCCATACTCGCCCAATGTGGGCCTTCATCGGCCCTGATGACCCCATAAGGCTCCAGGTGCCTTCGCTCCCCTCCAACACGTTGCGCGTGGTGCTCCATCTCCTGACTGGTGAGGCACCCGTCGCGATTCCTACTAAGGGACGTCCTTTGTACACCTGCTCGAATGGGAGGGCTTTCGCCGAGAAGATGCCCTGCTTCGATGAGTAGGGGCCGCTCCCCGAGGGCCACGAGGGGCCTCGCGACAACCCCCTCTTGGTGACTCCCACACACGGAGGCCCCGAGGTGCGCGCTCCCGAGGTGGTTGTGGGGGAGCGGGCACCACCTGACACTCCTGAGGTGGCTGCTAAGGAGCGGGCGCCACCATGTGCTCCTGAGGTGGCCGCTGAAGAGCGGGCGCCCGTGGATACCGCCGCTGCCTCCACTGCGAAAGGCTACGCACCGGCCCCCAGCGAGTCCCCTCTGGGTCTCAGGGCATCCCGCAAGAGGAAGGGGCTCGGGAGCCGCTGCGGCCCTGCCCCGAGGGTCCTAAAAAAGAGGAAGTGGATAGCCGTGGACGAGTAAGTACCTTACCCTCCTTGACCTTTGCATATCGCGTCTTCTTCTGACTTTTGCCCCTCAGGATCTCTCCTGTTGCGGGGGCGAGCGTGTCCCGACCGCGACCTCCGGAGGCCTTCGGTCCGGTCGTGACCCTAGGCCTCATGAGCCGTGCGGCCGCGCGCGAGGTGGCGTCTGTACACGAGCTGAGGCCACCCCTAGGGGGCCACAGGCCTGCACTCTCGGCGTCCTTCTTCCGGAGTGTCCTCTGGGGCACGGAGGCTGTGCCGAGGGCTCCCCCGCTGGTTTTCGCTGGCGGCTGGGCGACCCGTGCGATGGATCCATCTTCAAGTAGCGGGGCAGACTCGCACCGTGCCCTGCTGCAAGCCGGGAGAGCAGACGAAGGAGCTCCAGCCCCCAGTCCCCCGCCGGAGTCGGGGGAGTCATCGCGTGAGGGCCCGGCCGAGCATTGGAGCTCACATGCGGGCGCAGTGTCGTCCGTCATGAGCTTCTCCGGGAAGCGACGAGCATGCTAGGCCGTCTTGGGATGGAGCTTGCTGATGTTGACACGTGTCTCGAGGCGGAGGGCCTTCGCCTGGCGCACGAATGGTGCCAACTGAAAGTCGCCATCAACCTTGGCCGCTTGCAGCATGATCGCACCCGCGTAGAGGTAGAGGAGTCCCTTGCAACATCACGGGAGGATTGTGACCGCGCCCTGGATGAGGCCCGAGCTGCGGATCGTCATCGTGAGGCGGCCGAGGAGCGCGAGAAGGAGCTTCAGGCCTCAAATGCCATCCTTGCGCGGCAGGTTCAAGCGCGCAGAGCCGCCCTCGCGGCGCCATCAGGCGGGGGCCCCACAAACGAGACGGGACTCCGGGCGCACGAGGACGCGCTGGCGCTCGAGGCGTTGGAGCACAGCCTGGAGCGTGAACAACTGGAGGTGATGGAGTGCGAGGTGGCCATCGCGGAGGATGCCCTCGCTGCCCGGGAGGTGACGGCCTGGAAGGAGGCTGACGAGAGGGTGGCCGGAGTCCGCAAGGCCCTTGCCGATGAGTACCGCCAGAAGCTGGAGCGCCAAGAGGCTCGCTTCCACGCGCGGCGCGATGAGCTGAGGGGCCAGGCTGATGGCTTCAAGGGGAAGCTAGCCGCTGCAGAACGTCGCGAGCGAGCGGTGGTGGAAGCCCACACCACGACTGCGGCTGAGCTATCCTTCCTTTACACGCAGGTGGAGGGCGTTACTTCTCTTGTGGCGAAGGCCTCGGACGAAGCAGAGCGGGCCCGAGGACTGCAGCACACACGCTCCAAGATGTTTCAGGGCCTCGAGCATAGGGCCAACTGGGCCCTGAGCAACCTTTGCGATGAGAGCGTTGCTAGCCCCCTCGTCGCCGTTGATGCCGGCTATCTTGGCTTCTTCACCAGGATTGTGGAGCGCCTCGAAGGTGGAGCTGCGAGGGTGCACCAACTCGTCGAGGAGAAGAGCTGCGACCTTCTCGCGCGCGCCGTCTCACGCATCTTCAGCCATCTCCTCCGATCCGATCCTGACTTCGTCTTTGGGGCTGTGACAGCCCCGGTACCTGAGGTGATCAAAGGCACCCTGGCGGACTTGGTGGATAACCATGTGGAGGACTTGATGGCGGAGCTCGCCCTGCCAACGACGATGGCCCGCCTGCGATCGAGGAGGGTGGGGCCGATGACGCTGACGGTGGTGGTGACGATGCTGACGACGTATCTCCCTAGGCCATTTCTTCCCCTGCTTCTCTGCTAAGATTTTGGTTATAACCCCGCGGGGGCATGAAAGAATTTTTTTGGAGAGGGTTCTCCTATGATGTATGAAACAATGATATGTCTTTTAAATTATTTTTGGAGATATGCCGCCGTGAGCTGGGAGGCTCTTGATTGGAGTAGTTGGTACGACTTAGCTTTTGGTGTTCGCGATCTTAGACAAGATCTTGTATCGTAGAGACGTGCTTCTCCTGAGATGGGCCCTCCGGAGCCCCCAGTCCGCGAAGCCCCAGGAGGGGCTTGCGAAAGCTTCGGGTCTCCCGATGTGCCCCTGCCGGGCGTCGAGCTTCGCGGGAGCGTGAGAGGCGCCCGGCGCTGAGTGCTCCCAAGGCCAAGGGCTGAATACTCCTGAGGCCAA
This sequence comes from Thinopyrum elongatum, assembly GCA_011799875.1. Classification (NCBI taxonomy): domain Eukaryota; kingdom Viridiplantae; phylum Streptophyta; class Magnoliopsida; order Poales; family Poaceae; genus Thinopyrum; species Thinopyrum elongatum. The sequence goes on from CM022300.1 coordinate 411,765,344, forward strand.
GAGCGGAGTGCCGGGCATGGTGCGTGCCTGCTGGCTTGCTTGAGAGCACCGCGCGAGGAGCCAGGCACCAAAGCTTTGGCGAGGTGTCCGCACGGGCGGACCCGTGGCAAATGCATCCTTAGCCCCGAGGGGGCCCTGATGCCACTGGGGCTAGCTCAGATGCGCACGCCATACCCAGCCCCCGCTCGTGGGGTGCTCGGGAGGGGACAGCAGGCAGCAGCCGTGCCCCCCAAAACACAAATAGGAGAAAAAGGGAAACACCGCGAATTGAAAAAAAATCCCCCCCCCCCTTTTCTTTTTAGTAAATGCACAAAACTTCAAATTTCATTCAAAAACAACGAACCGGATTACAAAAGAGAGCACAAAGAAAAGACTGCCGCCTCTGGCGTCTACACTAGTCTTCTCACCAGCGCGGAGCTCAGTGCTTCCACTGGGCATGGGCATAGTCATTGGAGGACAGTGTCGTCTGCCCCTGTGAGGCTCAGGGGCAGCACTCAGGAGACTCCGGGGTGTGTACAGCCCCAACATATTATTACGTGAGAGTGTCACTAGCGGAGACTTGAGGGGCACTCCTTGCTCCCTGGGCAGGGACCCCGCCCCACGCGTACCCCGGCCGCCGTTGGGGCGTCTGGAAACCAGGACAGGACCAAGGGGCAAGGGGATACGCGGGCGGTAGTAGGGTGGCCGTAGGTCCTTGGCCGGGGGAGGGCTCGCCGGCGCCTTCCCCGGGGAAGGCCCCGCTTCCAGGTGGCACGCGCCACCGCGGGGATGGCGCCACACGCCTCGTGGCATGGGGGGATCCCTGGCACCGGGCTCCCTTGCCGTACGCGGGGCGCGTCCTCGCGTGGCCCCCTGGTGCGCCCTGCCAGCCCGAGGCGGGGCTGGCGCCCGGGGGCGCACCATCGTGGCACGATTTACCTGTGATCCAAGGTTAGCGCGACACGTTCCAAAGATATGGGTTGTAACCGGTGGCCGTTGCAGTCGAAGGTGCCGGCGAGGCGTCGGGTTGGCTCACCAGGGGTTCCAGTCCCGTGTCCCTTGGCGATCCCGACGTCCAGGCCGACGAGGGGAACGTGCGCGGGCTCCTCCTTCGCTCGTACAATGAGCCCATCGATGGTGGCATAGAGGCACCAGGGGCCATCGTCCTAAGGCCAGCCCCTAGTCCCTCCGCTCTGTTGCCCACCATCCTTGGCGCCTGGTCGTGCCGACCGGGGGGTGGTCCTTCGATGCGGCTCTAGGAGGGGCCGCCTACCCCGGCAGCACTCCGGGGAAACGCATCTTGGATCGGGTAGGCGGCGGCGTGTGCTAGACCACCGCCGCGAGACCCTCCGGACTCCCTTCGGAAGGGCGAGCAGATGCGGCAAGGCAGGCGCGAACCCCTGGCGGCATCCATGATGTAGGTAGGATGCAGAAAGGTGCCGCGCCCTCGCAGGCGGCGTCGAGCAGCTCGGTGACCCGGCCAAGCAAGGCGTCGTGGCTGCCTTCTACTAACCTGCATCGCAGTAAATCGCGCGCCACGAGGAGCGCGGCTCGCGTGTTCGCCTGCTCCGGGAAGTGTGTAGGGACGTCGCCATGGCGTAACCGGAAGACCACGTGGTGGCACGATTGCAGCGCGGCACGGGACAGGGTGGGAGCGGCCCATGCCGCCGACGGTTGGCGACACCGGTGGCCGCATTGGACGCGGGGAGCATGGGGTGACAAGCTCCACAGCCGGAGGGCGCCGCCTGGGCGACACGAGTGGCCCAATGCTCAGCGCAAGCTCGGGGAGCCTCTGCCATGGGAGCGACGGAGCAGAAGTGGAGCAAAGATGGAAGGCGGACTTCGACACACCCCTACCTGGCGCGCCAAATGTCAGATTCAAGGCTCCATAGAGCCAAGAAAGGTTCGAACTCTGGGGCGTGTGCGAAAAACTCAACCTATCTAGCCAACCAGCTCGTCGCCCTACGGCCTAGCTCGAGGAACAAGGAAGAAGATTAACACGGCAGTTTACCCAGGTTCGGGACACTTTGCGGTGTAAGACCCTACTCCTGCTTTGTGGTGGATTTGCCTCACGAGGGGCTGAGGATGAACAAGTACAAGGGATGAACAACCTCGTGAGGTCTGCTCTGGTGAGGGTGGAAAGGATCCGATCTCGGGGGGTTCGTCCTCCTCTACGGTGGTGGCTAGCCTATATTTATAGTGGCCTTGGTCCTCTTCCCAAAATGTAGGCGGGATGGGATTCCACAAAAGCCAATTTGAAAGGGGACAAGTAGTACATCTTATCCTGACGAAAGTAGGTCTTCGCCTGCAAAGCTTCTGGCGTGACGCTGCGGTGGGCTCGGTGATGACATCCGTCCTGCCATCCTGGTGGTCTTGGTCTCGTTGCACAGGAATGGAAACCTTTGCCTGGGTCCTCGGGAACCCACGCCTGCGCTTGCCTCCTTAGCACCAAAGAGGAAACTATCTCCTTTGCACCCGCTGGCGCCCGCCTGGCCTTGGTCGTCATGGCTTGCATCACCGCAACCTCATGAGGTTTGGGCACCTGCATAGGAATCTCCACTCCTCATGAGGCAGCCTGGGGAGGCCGCTCCCTCGGGAGGTCTTGGCATCGTCTGCCTCGCGAGGCTTGGCCCCTCGCGAGGGTCTTGTCTTGGTAGTCTTGCAGATGGGCCATACCAGGCCATCGATGAAGCCACGCCATGGGCCGTAGGCAGCAAGTCTGGGTACCCTAGTTCCCAGAATGCCGACACGCTCTTCCTCCTTTTGTTCTTCGCTCTCCTCGTCATCTTTTTCATCTAATGAGCTCACAGTATCATCAATTTCTTCTTCCATAGTTTCCTGCAAAATATTAGTCTCTTCTTGGACAATGGAGACTTTCTCAATAAACTCATTAATGTCGGCACTATATTCATAATTCTCATAGCAATATTTAAGTATAGCATAATTTTCAGGTCTGTAAACAGCATCATCATAATTTTCACACTTTTCAAACAAAGATTCAATTTCATAAGCACCCTTAAAAGCAACGAATTCTTCTATTCGTTCCACATCATAGTAATCATATATACCATTAGCATAAGAAGCCAAGGTTTCATTGTCATTAAATTTACATGAAAAGGGAAGGTGTGGAGCCTTCATCCTAGAGCAACAAGTATAATCATATCTCAAGCATAAATTCCAAGCATACCAATGCAACATATGAATTTGATCCCATAACATTTTCCCTTTTTGAGTCAAGCGATAATCCCTAAAGTATTCATGTTGATCCAACGTGTCTCCCATTATCAAGTTGAATGGGGTTTTCTCAGGATTATGAAAGTAGTGTTTAATATTTTTCACATAACGAGCATCGAGGGTTTTAGGAGGTTCCCCATCTCCATGAGTAGCAAGTACACCTATTTTTTTGGTATTTCATGTTCCATATCCATAACTAAAGATAGAGAACAACTTAGAACAGCAAATAAAATCTACTTAGTGATAAAGCAAACAAGCACAAACGAGAATATTTACCCCACGCTATTGCTCCCCGGCAACGGGGCCAGAAAAAGGTCTTGATAACCCACAAGTATAGGGGATCAATTATAGCCTTTCTCGATAAGTAAGAGTGTCAAACCCAACAAGGAGCTAAAGGTAGAACAAATATTCCCTCAAGTTCTATCGACCACCGATACAACTCTACGCATGCTTAACGTTTGCTTTACCTAGAACAAGTATGAAACTAGAAGTACTCTTTAGATGTAAACGGATAGGTTTGCAAGATAATAAAGAACACATAAATAAAACATAGGGGCTGTTTAGATAAAGAAACAATTAAGATAGTTTTACTAGAGAGCTTTTTGTCACAAGAAAGTTATTTGTCCCTAGGCAATCGATAACTAGACCGGTAATCATTATTGCAATTTTATATGAGGGAGAGGCATAAGCTAACATACTTTCTCTACTTGGATCATATGCACTTATGATTGGAACTCTAGCAAGCATCTGCAACTACTAAAGATCATTATGGTAAAACCCAACCATAGCATTAACGTATCAAGTCCTCTTTACTCCCATACGCAAACAACCTACTTACTCGGGTATGTGCTTTTGTCACCCACGCCACCCACCATAAGCGAATAATGAACATATTGCAAACCCTACAGCAGGGATCCCTCATGCTTGCGTGACATGGAGAGCACCATAGGACAACACTAATAATAAAACATACAACTAAAACCAATCACGATCATCAATCAACCCATAGGACAAAGCGGATCTACTCAAACATCATAGGATAGCCACATATCACTGGATAATAATATGTAGTGTTGAGCACCATGTTTAAGTAGATATTACAGCGGGGAGAAGGGGTGTTACACTGCTGCATAGAGGGGGAGATAGTTAATGATGACGGCGGCGAAGTTGTTGGTGTAGATCGCCATCACGATGATGGCCCCGGCAGCGTTTCGGCGCCACCGGGACAGAGGGGGAGAGAGCCCCCTCCTTCTTCTTCCTTGACCTCCCCCCCTAGATGGGAGGAGGGTTTCCCCTCTGGTCCATGGCCTCCATGGCGGCGGAGGGGCGGGAGCCCCTCCGAGATTGGATCTCTCTCTCTGTTTCCTTCTGTTTCTGCATTCCTGTTTTCTGGCCTTTCACCGTTTCTTAAATTCCCGGAGATCCGTAACTCTAATTGGGCTGAAACTTTAACACAATTTTTATCCGAATATTATCTTTCTTGCGCCCCAAGAAGGGCACCAACTGCATTACAGGGTGGCCACAAGCCTCCCAGGTGCACCCAGGGTAGGGGGGCGCGCCCCTAGGGCTTGTGGGCCCCTCGGGCATTGTCTCGCGTTGATTCTTTTTCCCAAAAATCACATATAATCCAAATAAACCTACGTAAGTTTTTATCGCATTTGGACTCCGTTTGATATGGATATTCTGCAAAACAAAAAACATGCAACAAACAGGAACTGGCACTGGATCAATATGTTATTCCCAAAAATAATATAAAAAGTTGCCAAAAGTATATGAAAGTTGTAGAATATTGGCATGAAACAATAAAAAATTATAGATACGACGGAGACGTACCAATTAACAACGGCGGACGGACTGCGATAAGAGATGAGTGAATATTTTGCTAAATTAATTTCCTTCTCCATGAGAAAAATCCCCAACCCAATCCTGTAGAAAACCCCAATCGACCAGAGTCCAGAAAGTTGGTGCAAGTTAGTGCAGATAGGCGGCGGCAAGCGGTAGGGGTGAAATCCCGTGCGGTTTGGAACGCGACCTCCGCCCGCCGACGATAGCCGTCGAGCTTAGGGTGGCCACCGCGATAGAATTTGATGAGGTGCAGAGTTGCGGAGGAGTGTGCAGCGAGTGGGTGGGGACGAAGTGGGCAGGGGAGAGGGTTTTCTTTTTTCCTTTCAGATGTGTGGGTGAATGGACACGGTTCGCAGAGGCGACAAAGATGAATCGTATGCAATAGTAAATCATCGAGATTGAGGAGGAATCCAAATTTCCTTCCTAGTTTGTCATTCAGTTTTTTCTACGATCAACATACCCCCTCCAATGCAACATGTTAAAATTTGGCATTTTTCCGAGCTCATTTACCATATTTAGGCGATTATGTGCCTTTTCTAGGCATTAATGCACATAATTCAGATTCAAACAATCGGTGCATGAAAAAGTGCAAAAAAAGGTCTGGAAAACCATGATCATGGTATTTAGTAAATTCTCATGCCTTTTACAAGGAATGGGCGGAGATTTACAAGGATATGTGTGGCAAGAGTCAACCACAAACGTGTCATTTATTGGTTTTTCAACTATAGAAAAATGAAATAGATGCTTGAAAACCATGATGCCTGGCATGGTGCCATGGTATGGCCTCACGATTGCTTGTATCTGCGTTGGTATTTCCCCAAAGAGGAGAGGATGATGCAGCACAACAACGGTAAGTATTTCCCTTAGTTATGAAACCAAGGTTATCAATCCAGTAGGAGAACCAAGCAACACTATGTAAACAGCACCTGCACACAAATAACAAATACTTGCAACCCAACGCGTAGGAGGGGTTATCAATCCCTCCTCGGTATTAAGATAGATTAAATTGTATGAGATTGGATAAATAGATCTAGCAAAAACACAAAATAAAATAAATAAATAAAAATTGCACCAAGGTATTTTTGGGTTTTTGGAAAAATAGATCTGAAAACAATATGATAGGAAATACACCTGGGGGCCGTAGATTTCACTAGTTGCTTCTCTCGAGAAAATAGCATACGGTGGGTAAAGAAATTACTGTTGGGCTATTGATAGAAGACCAAATAATTATGACGATATCCAAGGAAATGATCATGTATATAGGAATCACGTCCAAGATTAGTAGACCGACTCCTGCCTACATCTACTACTATTACTCCACACATCGACCGCTACCCAGCATGCATCTAGTGCATTAATGTAATGACCCGAGACCGACGCTCCAGACGCCTTCCATGTTTTTCGTTGTCGCCGTGTGTTTTAATTGTTTGTTGCATTTCATCATGTCATCATGAGCATTGCATCCGTGTGTTTTCATAAAAACCTGCATCCGCTCATTGCCGCTTCTTCCTTGTCTCCGTTGACCCCCTCTCAGGTCAACCGGACCGCTCTCTTCTCTCTTTTCTCTCAGCCCATCAAACCCTTTGTCTTCGTGGCCTTTTGCCAGACCCCTCGTGCGCGTTCGAAATTTCCCCGAACCCGACCCGCTCAGTCATCACCGTTGGGTCCGGATCAACCTCAAACATCCCTAAAACATCTTTGGTTTCTCCTTGGACTACCCTAGCCTCTTTATTCTCAACCGTCTGATTTCGATCGGATGATCAAAACTCCCCTCTGTCTCTCTATATATAGACCACCCCTAGTCCATTTTGGACAAACCCTAAAATCTAGGACATTTGTCCCTCTGCCGACACCTACCTCGGGATCCCCTCCCTCGATCCCGCTGCCTCCTCGCAAAACTTCCTCGATCCAGATCCACCAATCACCGATCCATCCATCTGGGACCGCCGGATGGAGATCCGACGGCCACCAGGCGGCCCGCAGCCGAGCCTCTCGCTCCCTCCTCGATCCAGATCGAGAGGAGCTAGACCCCGAGCTCCCAATCGAGCCCCCTCCGCCACCTCGTCCGCGCCGGAGCGCTGCAAGCTCGCCGGACCACCGCCTCTGCCGCGCCGCTGCTCCCTGCTCTATCCATCTCTCTTTTCCTTCTTCTCCTTGTCTCCTCAAGATCTCCATCTCTCTCTATAACCCGCAGCAACAGGAGACCACCATGGCCGCCCGAACCATGGAGCTTCGCCGATAGCAGTGCCGCCTCAAGACCCATCCACCACCGCCATAGCCCCGATCTAGCCCCCAATGATCGGATCCACCCGTTCTTGGCCTTCCCGGCCGTGCTCCGTCGTCCTCCACGCTGGATCTCGCACCGCCGGCCGCCATGTTCCCCTGCACCACGTCGACCTGGACCGCGCCTACACACGTGCGAGCTCTACCTCGCGTGGGCCTCCAGGAGCGCCAAGGCCCAATGCCGCGCCAATCCCGTAGCCCCGCCGGCCTGCTTCACCTTCTGGGCTGATTCCCACCATGGTGAGCCACGCCCCGCTATCCCTCGCCGAGTGCGCCCGATTTAATCTTGCGCCCGTTGCACTGTTCAGACCAGTTCCTTCAGATTCGGCCCGTCATGTTTTTTTCTTGGTCTGGACGAATTTGTCTAATTATCCAGAGAATGTCAGTTTTACAGAAAAGTCCCCTTAGTTCATGCATTTAATAACTTCACAACCGTGCATCATATGTAAATACTTTATATATGTAAAATGCTTAGAATATCATCTAGTTTCATAATATGCTGCTTTCATTAATGTTAAAATGTTTAAATATGTTTTTTGCATTTAATTTGCTTAAATGACATGTTAAAATGGTTTTATTTCATAACTAATTAGCCGTAGCTCCTAATTTAATAAACTTTATATGCAATTGGAGTAGAAAAATGCATAGTTTAACATGGTGCACTTACTTTGCATGTTTAACAACTCTAAAATTGTGTATAGGGCAGAACAGTAACGAATTCGAAATATGCTTATGAGGATTTTCCAGAATTGTTGTTTGTTATTTCCGGCCTCATTTAAACTTGCCTAAATAGTTACTTTACTTGTGCCTCACCTCTTGCCATGCTTAACAACATTTAATATTGTTGGGTACATAAACAAGAGCAAACTAAATGATTGAATGTGGTGTTTTGTCAATATGCAACTCGTTGCATATTGAGCTCCACTTAACTTGTAGTATTGTTTGTTGCACTTTGCCATGCCATGCCTCATTAAAATGGACATGCATCATACTTGGTTGTGCATCATGTCATGTTTATGTGATGGTTGTTTACCATGTTGTTTGCTTCTTTTCGGTTCTTCTTCTTCTCGATAGTTCCGGTTACGTTGCGATTGTGAGGATTCGTTCGACTACGCCCGCTTGTCTTCTTCAAGGACTCGTTCTTCTTCCTAGCGGGATCTCAGGCAAGATGACCATTACTCTGGATACCACTACTATCTTTGCTTTGCTAGTTGCCTCGATGCTATCGCTATCTCGCGCTACCTACCACTTGTCTATCAAGCCTCCCAATTGCCATGAAACAGCCTCTAACCTTTTCACGCTCCCAGCAAACCATTGTTTGGCTATGTTACCACTTTGCTCAGCCCCTCTTATAGCGTTGCTAGTTGCAGGTGCAGTTGCAGGTTGTTCCATGTTGGGACATGGATATCATGGGATATCACAATATCTCTTATTTAATTAATGCACATATATAATTGGTAAAGGGTGGAAGGCTCGGCCTTTTGCCTGGTGTTTTGTTCCACTCTTGCCGCCCTAGTTTCCGTCATACCGGTGTTATGTTCCTTGATTTTGCGTTCCTAACACGGTCGGGATTTATGGGCCCCCCTCGACAGTTCGCTTTGAATAAAACTCTTCCAGCAAGGCCCAACATTGGTTTTATCATTTGCCTAATAACAACTAAAACTTGCGTAGGGACTTTCCGGACCCCTAGGATAATTAATTAACAACCCCGGGCCAGTGCTCCTCATGAGTGTTGGTCCAAAATGGGCAGACTGCAGGGCCACCACGGGGCAACACGAGGATTGGTTTTACTCGTAGGCTGACCTATCCGATCGTGGCCTGAGACGAGAAACGCGCGGCTACTATCAGGGTGTCGGCATGTCGGGAGGTCTTGCTGGTTTTGTTTTACAATTGACGAAGTGTCTTGTGAACCGGGATTCCGAGCTTGATCGGGTTGTTCCGGGAGGAGGATTTTTCCTCCGTTGATCGTCAGAGTTTGTGATGGACTAAGTTGGGACACCCCTGTAGGGTTTAATCTTTCGAAAGCCATGCCCGCGGTTATGTGGCAGATGGGGATTTTTAATATCTGGTTGTAGAGAACTTGACACCAGATCCGAATTTAAAATACATCAACCACGTGTGTAACTGTGACCGTCTCTTTTCGAGTGAGTTCAAGAAGAGAACACGGTGGGGTTATGTTTGACTCGTAAGTAGTTCAGGATCACTTATTGATCATTACTAGTTTGCGGCCGTTATGCGTAGTTTCTCTTCTTAATCTTGTACTCGTATGTTAGCCACCATACAAATGCTTAGTCGCTTGCTGCAACCTCACCACTTATCCATTCCATACCCTTTAAGCTTTGCTAGTCCTGATACCCATGGTAATGGGATTGCTGAGTCCTCGTGGCTCACAGATTACTACAACCACAGTTGCAGGTATAGGTAATGTGATGATCTAACGTGAGAGCGATGCTTGCTTGTTTTGGAGATCTTCTGCTTCTTCTTCGATCAAGGGATAGGTTCTGAGTCGGGAGCCTGGGGTTAGCAGGGTGGATGTTGTTCTTCTTTTTCGTTTGTTTTCATCCGTAGTCGGATCCTGCTCTTCTGCTTGATGATTGCTATGTATTGATGCATTCATGTTGTAGCTTGTGGCGAGTGTAAGCCTTTATCTTGTATTCTCATCTATTCAGTATATGGTATGTTGTAATGATATCCACCTTGCTATGCGCTCGAAATGCGGTTGTGCCCCAATCATGAATTCATCATGTGATTGGGGTAGAATCACATCTTGGCGCTATAAGTTGGTATCAGAGCCTTACCGACCTTAGGAGCCCCCTTGATTGATCGAACCGTTGTTGTTGTTGAGTCTAGAAAAAAAACTATTTTGAGTCTAGTTATATCGGAGAGTAGGAATTCTTTTTACTCCTCAGCCCCTTCGTCGCTCTGGTGAGGAATCATGATGTAGGTGTTTTTGTTTCCATCACTCTCCTCTTTTTCACTCAAATTTTTTTAGGATCACGCGGGTATTGTTGGAATCGGTCCGATATCATTGTGACGGGAATTCTGTCTTGGAGCCTCCTGTCATTTAGGGGTCGTGGCAGTGTCCCGGGGAGTTGAGCTCCAAGGTGTTTTTTTCACAGTGCTTATCGTTTCTGTTCCGGAATACCAGAGGACGCCGACATCGAAAACGCTTCTATACTCTTTGTGGTGAGAATAGTTTGGCGCCACCCAGTACTAGGGAGAGCGATCAGATGTATTGCCACAGCTAGTATAACGGATGTTTTCGAAGGTCTGAGGTACACGATTTCCGAGGTTTTCTTGGTTATGTGTTGACGGATGGATACAGTTGGAGTGTAGGATTTGTTAGTTGGGTGAGATATTTGTGCCTCCCTGTATCCCCAACACCAGATTGCATAACCAGAAAGTTTTGGGAGTTCATAGGTGGGAATTCAAGTAGTTACCCTGGATTTCTTTTCGACAGATGTATGAGTTGAGATTGGGGTCCAACGTCTAGTGGTTCGTTTTTCACGGTCGATTTACAGTGGTTGCGAGATGTCTTAAAGAATCCTTGGCTATGCTGATTCGGGGATGTATCGTTGGTCATTAATGATGTCCGCTATACGTCATGCCCGTGGGGCCTCATCATGAACACTTTGGGCGAAATCTCTATCATATGTTTGTTTCCGTCTTATTCTGCAAGCCAATCCTTTGTTTTGTTTTGGCTGTGGTATTCGAGTTGCTTCTATGTCAAGTGTTGATTCCATACCTTTCCTAAGGGGTGTACTCATATTTCTATGAGAATGCTAATCCTTCTGGATCATTGAGATTGTCATGTCTATCCTTTTCAACCGGTGCACTTCTCTTCAAGTTATTCCATATGCGCGCCATTAAGAAGCCTGAGAATTCGTCCGTTTCATCCGTCCCAAGTTGCCTTTATTTTACCACCCTCCCACCCTTTTCTTCAAGGACTCGGATTTCTTAATCCAGTATCTATTTTATTCATGTGAAGTCTTGTCATTCTTTTCAATCAATGTTCTTACCCGGTGATTCTCATGAAGATGCTCAGGAGCTACAAGTTTACCATTCTTCGTTCTCTTTTCTTCTCCGGTGAACTAAATTCAAGCGTTCGGTATTCATCATTTCACCTTCTTCAACTCACCTGATTTCCATCTTGGATTTTCTTATCCAAGTCTCTCTTATTTATTCACCTCTCTCTATTCATATTTGGAGTGCTCAAGATATCTCAGAAGATTCGCGTTTTCCATTCTTAATCCGTTCAAGCTAATTCAAGGTTGTTATCTCATTCAAGCCATTTAATCCAACCGGTGCAATCTCTCTTTTAAAATCATTCAACGTTGTTTCTTTTGAGTGGGCCCATAACCCACAGGTCTTTTCTTAGGATCTTGCCTGACTCTTCTAATTTTTCCGAAGTTATTCTCAAATTTTGTTTCAAGTTGACGTAAGAATGAATTTTCATCAATCAAATGCCTTCTACAAGATCGCTTTCAAATTATTTTCATCTTCGGCTCAACCTTTCCTCTTTTCATTGTTCCGGAGCATCTCTCTAATTTTTCATGGAGGTTCTCGTTGTCATTCTTAGCTTTTGAAGACCAAAGAAGAGTTTTCCTCTAAATCATATCCTTTCTCTTGAAGATTCATGGTTCTAGCTTGATGCCATCCTCTCAAATTGTCCCGATTGTGAGAAATCCTTTTCATATGCATATGAAGCATTTCAGGAGCGTTTCCGTTCTCGATTCTCCGAAGGCCATCATTTTAGAAGATTTCTTCATTCTGAGTTTTGAGCTTCATTCTCCAACTATTCTAAATTGATGCCTCCTCATTCGTCTCCATACTCTTCCGGTGGATCATTCAAGTATTCTCTAGCCAGCTCGTGATCTCTTCGTTCTCTTGTATCTTAAATTTTCTCAAGTATATTCGTTCATTTTCTAATTCTTCCCGGTGATTCGTTCACTTTTCTTCAATTGTTTTAAATTCTTACGATAGTTCGTTCGAGATTCCTTTTCCTTTGTTACCATATCAATTCATTCGTTCTTTCTGAAATTCATATCGGTGGTTCGTGGAAGACTTCTCAAGTTTGCGCTATATCCCTGCTTAATCCTTTTCAATGAGAATAAGTAGTATGCCTAATCCATTGTGTTTCATCAAGTTAATTTGATGAAGGATAGACATATCATAATTCTTGTTCTTGTTTCATCGAGGTGATTTAATTCCTTCTTCAGGAGTTCATCATGGTATCAATCTCTCAGTTCTAAGTTGTTCATCTTTTCTTTCCGGAGTTCCAAGTTCTCTCGGTTATTTCGTCATGAAGCTCCATCTAAATCATTGCAAGGCTCACCTTGTTCTTTCAACTTCTCTTTCTTTCTATCATTCTTTTATTACCGGAGTTCTTCATGAAGGCTCTACATGATGGTTCATCAAAGAGTGCATTCATTATTGAAGGGTTCATCAAGATTCTTGTTGGAGGAGCTCAAGTATTCTTATTCTTGCATTTCAAAGTGCAATTCATTCTCCCATATCTTTTGAAGCGGAGTTTTGCATCTCTTCGTTCCATTCAACTAATCAATCATTTTGGTAGTGGCAGAATTTCACCTCAAGTTTTTGAGATGCTTTACATAAGCCCACAACAAGTTTATTCTTTTCGTTGTTGATCGTCCAACAACTCTGTTCAACCCTCCTTTGCAAGGTTGCTCTTTCAAATTCATTTACGGAAGGAGATGTTGTTTTCTTCTCTGTTCTTTTCATTCCACTCATTCATTTCTACCGGAGGCATTGTGTTGTTGCTCTCGTCAAGTATCATCTTGTTTGTCAAGATCATGTTCTTTTTGTTGCTTATCCAATTAGCAGGAGTGTTGTGTCCTATATTTAAGTTCTTTTCAACTTATCAAGTTTTCCTTCTCTTTTCTACCGGAGTGCTGTCCAAATTCTGTCATTCTTGTTCCTTGACTATCTCATTATACCGGTGTGGTCATATTCTTTTGGTGCGTGAAGCTCTTATTTCATGTCTTTCAACCTACTAGTTTGTCGTAATGTTCCTTGTTCCTCTTTGCTAACGGAGTGTTTGCAATCTCGTTCATCTCCATTGTATTCTTTCTTTCAATTTGTTCAACCTCTCAAGGTTCGTGGTTTCACTCGTTTGTCAAAGAAGCAACTTAGTATTACTTCTTCCTCCTCCCTTACGTTTATCATCCCTAGATCTCGGGGCGAATTCTCTTGTAAGTGGAGGAGAGTTGTAACGACCCGAGACCGACGCTCCAGACGCCTTCCATGTTTTTCGTTGTCGCCGTGTGTTTTAATTGTTTGTTGCATTTCATCATGTCATCATGAGCATTGCATCCGCGTGTTTTCATAAAAACCTGCATTCGCTCGTTGCCACTTCTTCCTTGTCTCCGTTGACCCCCTCTCAGGTCATCCGGACCGCGCTCTTCTCTCTTTTCTCTCAGCCCATCAAACCCTTTGTCTTCGTGACCTTTTGTCAGACCCCTCGTGCGCGTCCAAAACTTCCCCGAACCCGACCCGCTCAGTCATCACCGTTGGGTCCAGATCAACCTCAAACATCCCTAAAATATCTTTGGTTTCTCCTTGGACTGCCCTAGCCTCTTTATTCTCAACTGTCTGATTTCGATCAGATAATCAAAACTCCCCTCTTTCTCTCTATATGTAGTCCACCCCTAGTCCATTTTGGACAAACCCTAAAATATAGGACATTTGTCCCTCCGCCACCACCTACCTCGAGATCCCCTCCCTCGATCCCGCTGCCTCCTCGCAAAATTTCCTCGATCAAGATCCACCAACCACTGATCCATCCATCTAGGACCGCCGGATGGAGATCCGACGACCACCAGGCGGCCCGCAGCTAAGCCTCTCGCTCCCACCTCGATCCAGATCGAGAGGAGCTCGACTCTGAGCTCCCGTTCAAGCCGCCTCCGCCACCTCATCCGCGTATGAGCGCTGCCAGCTCGCCGGACCACCCTCTCTGCCACGCCCCTGCTCCCTGCTCTGTCCATCTCTCTTTTCCTTCTTCTCCCTGTCTCCTCAAGATCTCCATCTCTCTCTGTAACCCGCTACAACAGGAGACCACCATGGTCACCCGAAGCATGGCGCTTCGCCGATAGCAGCGCCGCCTCAAGACCCGTCCACCACCGTCGTTGCCTCGATCTGGCCCCCAATGACCGGATCCACCCGTTCTTGGCCTTCCCGGCCGTGCTCCGTCGTCCTCCACTCCGGATCTCGCGCCGCCGGCCGCCATGTTCCCCTGCACCACGTCGACCTGGACCGCGCCTGCACACGTGCGAGCTCTGCCTCGCGTGGGAGTCCAGGAGCGCCAAGGCCCAATGCCGTGCCAAGCCCGTAGCCCCGCTGGCCTGCTTCACCTTCTGGGCTGATTCCCACCATGGTGAGCCTCGCCCCGCTATCCCTCGCCGAGTGCGCCCAATTTAATCTTGCGCCTGTTGCACTGTTCAGACCAGTTCCTTCAGATTCCGCCCATCATGCATTTTTTCTTGGTCTGGATGAATTTGTCTAATTATCCAGAGAACGTCAGTTTTACAGAAAAGTCCCCTTAGTTCATGCATTTAATAACTTCACAACCGTGCATCATAAGTAAATACTTTATATATGTAAAATGCTTAGAATTTCATCTAGTTTCATAATATGCTTCTTTCATCCATGTTAAAATATTTAAATATGATGTTTGCATTTAATTTGCTTAAATGACATGTTAAAATGGTTTATTTCATAACAAATTAACCGTAGCTCCGAATTTAATAAACTTTATATGTAATTGGAGTAAAAAATGCATAGTTTAACATGGTGCACTTACTTTGCATGTTTAACAACTCTAAAATTGTGTATAGGGCAGAACAGTACCGAATTCAAAATATGCTTATGAGGATTTTCGGAATTGTTGTTTGTTATTTCCGGCCTCATTTAAACTTGCCTAAATAGTTACTTTACTTGTGCCTCAACTCTTGCCATGCTTAACAACATTTAATATTGTTGGGTACATAAACAAGAGCGATCTAAATGATTGAATGTTGTGTTCCGTCAATATGCAACTCGTTGCATATTGAGCTCCACTTAACTTTGTACTATTGTTTGTTGCACTTTGCCATGCCATGCCTCATTAAAATGTACATGCATCATACTTGGTTGCGCATCATGTCATGTTTATGTGATGGTTGTTTACCATGTTGTTTGCTTCTTTCCGAATGTTCTTCTTCTCGATAGTTCTGGTTACGTTGTGATTGTGAGGATTCGTTCGACTACGCCCGCTTGTCTTCTTCATGGACTCATTCTTCTTCCTAGCGGGATCTCAGGCAAGATGACCGTTACTTTGGATACCACTACTATATTTGCTTTGCTAGTTGCCTTGATGCTATCGCTATATCGCGCTACCTACCACTTGTTTATCAAGCCTCCCAATTGCCATGAAACAGCCTCTAACCTTTTCACCCTCCCAGCAAACCGTTGTTTGGCTATGTTACGCTTTGCTCAGCCCTTCTTATAGCGTTGCTAGTTGTAGGTGCAGTTGCAGGTTGTTCCATGTTGGGACATGGATATCATGGGATATCACAATATCTCTTATTTAATTAATGCACATTTATACTTGGTAAAGGGTGGAAGGCTCGGCCTTTTGCCTGGTGTCTTGTTCCACTCTTGCCGCCCTAGTTTCCATCATACCGGTGTTATGTTCCTTGACTTTGCGTTCCTAACACGGTCGGGGTTTATGGGCCCCCCTCGACAGTTCACTTTAAATAAAACTCTTCCAGCAAGGCCCAGCATTAGTTTTATCATTTGCCTAATAACAACTAAAACTTGCATAGGGACTTTCCGGACCCTGAGGATAATTAATTAACAACCCCAAGCCAGTGCTCATCATGAGTGTTTGTCCAAAACGGGCAGACTGCGGGGCCACCACGGGGAAACTCGAGGATTGGTTTTACTCGTAGGCTGACCTATCCGATCGTGGCCTGAGACGAGATACGCGCGGCTACTATCAGGGTGTCGGCACGTCGGGAGGTCTTGCTGGTTTTGTTTTACCATTGTCGAAATGTCTTGTGAACAAGGATTCTGAGATTGATCGGGTTGTTCCGGGAGGAGGATTTTTCCTCCGTTGATCATGAGAGTTTGTGATGGACTAAGTTGGGACACCCCTGCAGGGTTTAATCTTTCGAAAGCCGTGCCCGCGGTTATGTGGCAGATGGGAATTTTTAATATCTGGTTGTAGAGAACTTGACACCAGATCCGAATTTAAAATACACCAACCGTGTGTGTAACCGTGACCATCTCTTTTCGAGTGAGTTCGAGAAGAGAACACGGTGGGGTTATGTTTGACTCGTAAGTAGTTCAGGATCACTTATTGATCATTACTAGTTTGCGACCGTTATGCGTAGTTTCTCTTCTTATTCTTGTACTCGTAAGTTAGGCACCATACAAATGCTTAGTCGCTTGCTGTAACCTCACCACTTATCCATTCCATACCCTTTAAGCTTTGCTATTCTTGATACCCATGGTAATGGGATTGCTGAGTCCTCGTGGCTCATAGATTACTAGAACCACAGTTGCAGGTACAGGTAATGCGATGATCTGACGTGAGAGCGATGCTTACTTGTTTTGGAGTTCTTCTGCTTCTTCTTCGCTAAAGGGATAGGTTCCGGGTCGGGAGCCTGGGATTAGCAGGGTGGATGTCCTTCTTCTTTTTCGTTTGTTTTCATCCATAGTCGGATCCTGCTCTTCTGCTTGATGATTGCTATGTATTTATGTATTGATGTATTCATGTTGTAGCTTGTGGCGAGATGTCTTAAAGAATCCTTGGCTATGCTGATTCAGGGACGTCTCATTTGTCATTCATGATGTCCGCTGCACGTCATGCCCGTGGGGCCTCATCGCGAACACTTTGGGCGAAATCTCTATCATATGTTTGTTTCCGACTTATTCTGCAAGCCAATCCTTTGTTTTGTTTTGGCTGTGGTATTCGAGTTGCTTCTATACCAAGTGTTGATTCTATACCTTTCCTAAGCGGTGTACTCATATTTCTATGAGAATGCTAATCCTTCTGGATCATTGAGATTGTCATGTCCATCCTTTTCAACCGGTGCACTTCTCTTCAAGTTATTCCATATGGGCGCCATTAAGAAGCCTAAGAATTCGTCTGTTTCATACGTCCCAAGTTGCCTTTGTTTTACCACCCTCCCCCCCTTTTCTTCAAGGACTCAGATTTCTTAATCCAGTATCCATTTTATTCATGTGAAGTCTCTTCATTCTTTTCAATCAATGTTCTTACCCGGGGATTCTCATGAAGATGCTCAGGAGCTACAAGTTTACCATTCTTCGTTCTCTTTTCTTCTCCGGTGAACTAAATTCAAGATTTCGGTATTCATCATTTCACCTTCTTCAATTCACCTGATTTCCATGTTGGAATTTCTTATCCAAGTCTCTCTTATTTATTCACCTCTCTCTATTCATATCCGGAGTGCTCAAGATATCTCAGAAGATTCGCGTTTTCCATTCTTAATCCGTTCAAGCTAATTCGAGGTTGTTATCTCATTCAAGCCATTTAATCCAATCGGTGCAATCTCTCTTTTAAAATCATTCAACACTGTTTCTTTTGAGTGGGCCCATAACCCGCAGGTCTTTTCTCAGGATCTTGCCTGACTCTTCTAATTTTTCCGGAGTTAATCTCAAATTTCGTTTCAAGTTGACGTAAGAATGAATTTTCATCAGTTAAATGCCTTCTACAAGATCGCTTTCAAATTATTTTCATCTTCGGCTCAACCTTTCCTCTTTTCATTGTTCCGAAGCATCTCTCTAATTTTTCATGGTTGTTCTCGTTGTCATTCTCAGCTTTTGAAGACCGAAGAACATTTTTCCTCTAAATCATATCCTTTCTCTTGAAGATTCATGGTTCTAGCTTGATGCCATCCTCTCAAATTGTCCTGATCATGAGAAATTATTTTCATATCCATATGAAGTATTTCAGGAGCGTTTCCGTTCTCGATTCTCCGAAGGCCAACATTTCAGAAGATTTCTTCATTCTAAGTTTTCAGCTTCATTCTCCAACTATTCTAAATAGATGCCTCCTCGTTCGTCTACATACTCTTCTGGTGGATCATTCAAGTATTCTCTAGCCAGCTTGTGATCTCTTCGTTCTCTTGTATCTAAAATTTTCTCAAGTATCTTCGTTCGTTTTCTAATTATTCCCAATGATTCGTTCACTTTTCTTCAATTGTTTTCAATTCTTACAATGGTTCGTTCAAGATTCCTTTTCCTTTGTTACCATATAAATTCATTCGTTCTTTCTGAAATTCATACTGGTGGTTCGTGGAAGACTTCTCAAGTTTGCGCTATATCCCTACTTAATCATTTTCAATGAGAATAAGTAGTATGCCTAATCCATTGTGTTTCATCGAGTTATTTCATGAAGGATAGACATATCATAATTCTTCTTGTTTCATCGAGGTGATTTAATTCCTTCTTCAGGAGTTCATCATGGTATCAATTTCTCGGTTCTAAGTTGTTCATCTTTTCTTTCCGGAGTTCCAAGTTCTCTCGGTTATTTCGTCGCGAAGCTCCATCTAAATCATTGCAAGGCTCACCTTGTTCTTTCAACTTCTCTTTCTTTCTATCCTTCTTTTATTATCGGAGTTCTTCATGAAGGATCTACATGATGGTTCATCAAAGAGTGCATTCATTATCGAAGGGTTCGTCAATATTCTTGTTGGAGGAGCTCAAGTATTCTTATTCTTGCATTTCAAAGTGCAATTCATTCTCCCATGTATTTTGGAGCGGAGTTTTGCATCTCTTCGTTCCGTTCAACTAATCAATCATTTTGGTAGTGGCAGAATTTCACCTCAAGTTTTTGAGATGCTTTACATAAGCCCACAACAAGCTTATTCTTTCGTTGTTGATCGTCCAACAACTCTGTTCAACCCTCCTTTGCAAGGTTGCTCTTTCAAATTCATTTGCGGTAGAAGATGTTGTTTTCTTCTCTGTTCTTTTCATTCCACTCTTTCATTTCAATCGGAGGCATTGTGTTGTTGCTCTCATCAATTATCATCTTGTTTGTCAAGATCATTTTCTTTTCGTTGCTTATCCATTCAACAGGAGTGTTGTGTCCTATATTTAAGTTCTTTTCAACTTATCAAGTTTTCCTTCTCTTTTCTACCGGAGTGCTGTCCAAATTCTGTCTTTCTTGTTCCTTGGCTATCTCATTATACAGGTGTGGTCATATTCTTTTGGTTCGTGAAGCTCTTATTTCATGTCTTTCAACCTACAAGGTTCCAGTAATGTTCCTTGTTCCTCTTTGCTAACGGAGTGTTTGCAATCTCCTTCATCTCCATTGTATTCTTTCTTTCAATTTGTTCAACCTCTCAAGGTTCGTGGTTTCACTCGTTTGTCAAAGAAGCAACTTAGTATTACCTCTTCCTCTTCCCTTCCGTTTTTCATCCCTAGATCTCGGGGTGAGATCTCTTGTAAGTGGAGGAGAGTTGTAACGACCCGAGACCGACGCTCCATACGCCTTCCATGTTTTTTGTTGTCACCGTGTGTTTTAATTCTTTGTTGCATTTCATCATGTCATCATGAGCATTGCATCTGCGTGCTTTCATAAAAACCTGCATCCGCTCGTTGCCACTTCTTCCTTGTCTCCGTTGACCCCCTCTCAGGTCAACCGGACCGCTCTCTTCTCTCTTTTCTCTCAGCCATCAAACCCTTTGTCTTCGTGGCCTTTTGTCAAACCCCTCGTGCGCGTCCGAAACTTCCCTGAACCCGACCCGCTCAGTCATCACCGTTGGGTCCAGATCAGCCTCAAACATCCCTAAAACATCTTTGGTTTCTCCTTGGACTGCCCTAGCCTCTTTATTCTCAACCGTCTGATTTCGATCGGATGATCAAAACTCCCCTCTTTCTCTCTATATATAGTCCACCCCTAGTCCATTTTGGATAAACCCTAAAATATAGGACATTTGTCCCTCCGCCGCCACCTATCTCGGGATCCCCTCCCTCGATCCCGCTGCATCCTCGCAAAAATTCCTCGATCCAGATTCACCAACCACCGATCCATCCATCTGGGACCGCCGGATGGAGATCCGATGGCCACTAGGCAGCCCGCAGCCGAGCCTCTCGCTCCCTCCTCGATCCAGATAAAGAGGAGCTCAACCCCGAGCTCCCGATTGAGCCCCCTCCGCTGCCTCATCCGCGTCGGAGCACTGCAAGCTCGCCGGACCACCGCCTCTACCGCGCCCCTGCTCCCTGCTCTGTCTATCTCTCTTTTCCTTCTTCTCCCTGTCTCCTCAAGATCTCCATCTCTCTCTATAACCCGCAGCAACAGCAGACCACCATGGCCGCCCGAAGCATGGAGCTTCGCCGACAGCAGCGCCGCCTCAAGACCCGTCCACCACCGCCGTTGCCCCAATCTGGCCCCCAATGACCGGATCCACCCGTTCTTGGCCTTTCCGGCCATGCTCCGTCGTCCTCCACGCTGGATCTCATGCCGCCGGCCGCCATGTTCCCCTGCACCACGTCGACCTGGACCGCGCCTGCACACGTGCGAGCTCTGCCTCGTGTGGGCCTCCAGGAGCGCCAAGGCCCAACGCCGCGCCAATCCCGCAGCCCCGCCGGCCTGCTTCACCTTCTGGGCTGATTCCCACCATGGTGAGCCTCGCCCCGCTATCCCTCGCCGCGTGCACCCGATTTAATCTTGCGCCCGTTGCACTGTTCAGACCAGTTCCTTCAGATTCGGCCCGTCATTTTTTTTGGTCTGGACAAATTTGTCTAATTATCCAGAGAACGTCAGTTTTACAGAAAAGTCCCCTTAGTTCATGCATTTAATAACTTCACAAGCGTGCATTAAATACTTTATATATGTAAAATGCATAGAATTTCATCTAGTTTCATAATATGCTGCTTTCATCCATGTTAAAAAATTTAAATATGTTGTTTTCATTTAATTTGCTTAAATGACATGTTAAAATGGTTTATTTCATAACTAATTAGCCGTAGCTCCGAATTTAATAAACTTTATATGTAATTGGAGTATAAAAATGCATAGTTTAACATGGTGCACTTACTTTGCATGTTTAACAACTCTAAAATTGTGTATAGGGCAGAACAGTACCGAATTCAAAATATGCTTGTGAGGATTTTCCGGAATTGTTGTTTGTTATTTCCGGCCTCATTTAAACTTGCCTAAATAGTTACTTTACTTGTGCCTCACCTCTTGCCATGCTTAACATCATTTAATATTGTTGAGTACATAAACGAGAGCGAACTAAATGATTGAATGTGGTGTTTTGTCAATATGCAACTCATTACATATTGAGCTCCACTTAACTTGTAGTATTGTTTGTTGCACTTTGCCATGCCATGCCTCATTAAAATGGACATGCATCATACTTGGTTGCGCATCATGTCATGTTTATGTGATGGTTGTTTACCATGTTGTTTGCTTCTTTCCAGTTATTCTTCTTCTCGATAGTTCCGGTTACGTTGCGATTGTGAGGATTCGTTTGACTACGCCCGCTTGTCTTCTTTAGGGACTCGTTCTTCTTCCTAGCGGGATCTCAGGCAAGATGACCGTTACTCTGGATACCACTACTATCTTTGCTTTGCTAGTTGCCTCGATGCTATCACTATATCGCGCTACCTACCACTTGTTTATCAAGCCTCCCAATTGCCATGAAACAGCCTCTAACCTTTTCACCTCCCAGCAAATCGTTGTTTGACTATGTTACCGCTTTGCTCAGCCCCTCTTATAGCGTTGCTAGTTGCAGGTGCTGTTGCAGGTTGTTCCATGTTGGGACATGGATATCATGGGATATCACAATATCTCTTATTTAATTAATGCACATATATACTTGGTAAAGGGTGGAAGCCTCGGCCTTTTGCCTGGTGTTTTGTTTCACTCTTGCCGCCCTAGTTTCCGTCATACCGGTGTTATGTTCCTTGATTTTGTGTTCCTAACATGACCGGGGTTTATGGGCCCCCCTCGACAGTTCACTTTGAATAGAAATCTTCCATCAAGGCCCAACATTGGTTTTATCATTTGCCTAATAACAACTAAAACTTGCATAGGAACTTTTAGGACCCCGAGGATAATTAATTAACAACCCCGGGCCAATGCTCCTCATGAGTGTTGGTCCAAAACGGGCAGACTACGGGGCCACCACGGGGCAACTCGAGGATTGGTTTTACTCGTAGGCTGACCTATCCGATCGTGGCCTGAGACGAGATACGCGCGGCTACTATCAGGGTGTCGGCACGTCGGGAGGTCTTGCTATTTTGTTTTTCCATTGTCGAAGTGTCTTGTGAACCGGGATTCCGAGCTTGATCGGGTTGTTCCGGGAGGAGGATTTTTCCTCGGTTGATTGTGAGAGTTTGTGACGGACTAAGTTGGGACACCCCTGCAGGGTTTAATCTTTCGAAAGCCGTGCCCACGGTTATGTGGTAGATGGGAATTTTTAGTAACCGGTTGTAGAGAACTTGACACCAGATCCGAATTTAAAATACACCAACCGCGTGTGTGACCGTGACCGTCTCTTTTCGAGTGAGTTCGAGAAGAGAACACGGTGGGGTTATGTTTGACTCGTAAGTAGTTTAGGATCACTTATTGATCATTACTAGTTTGCGACTGTTATGTGTAGTTTCTCTTCTGATTCTTGTACTCGTAAGTTAGCCACCATACAAATGCTTAGTCGCTTGCTACAACCTCACCACTTATCCATTCCATACCCTTTAAGCTTTGCTAGTCTTGATACCCATGGTAATGGGATTGCTGAGTCCTCGTGGCTCACAGATTACTACAACCACAGTTGCAGGTACAGGTAATGCGATGATCTGACGTGAGAGCGATGCTTGCTTGTTTTGGAGTTCTTCTGCTTCTTCTTCGATCAAGGGATAAGTTCCAGGTCGGGAGCCTAGGATTAGCAGGGTGGATGTTGTTCTTCTTTTTCTTTTGTTTTCATCCGTAGTCGGATCCTGCTCTTCTACTTGATGATTGCTATGTATTGATGTATTCATGATGTAGCTTGTGGCGAGTGTAAGCCTTTATATTGTATTCTCATCTATTTAGTATATGATATGTTGTAATGATATCCACCTTGCTATGCGCTCGAAATGTGGTTGTGCCCCAATCATGAATTCATCACTTGATTGGGATAGAATCGCATCTTGAGCGCTACAAGTAGGTATCAGAGCCTTACCGACCTTAGGAGCCCCCTTGATTGATCGAACCGTTGTCATTGTCGAGTCTAGAAAAAAAACTATTTTGAGTCTAGTTATATCGGAGAGTAGGAATTCTTTTTACTCCTCAGCCCCTTCGTCGCTCTGGTGAGGAATCATGACGTAGGTGTTTTTGTTTCCATCACTCTCCTCTTTTTCACTCAAATTTTTTTAGGATCACGCGGGTAATGTTGGAATCGGTCCGATATCATTGTGACAGGAATTCTGTCTTGGTGCCTCCTGTCGTTTAGGGGTCGTGGCAGTGTCCCGGGGAGTTGAGCTCCAAGGTTTTTTTGTCACAGTTCTTATCATTTCAGTTCCGGAATACCAGAGCACGCCGACATCGAAAATGCTTCTATACTCTTTGTGGTGAGAGTAGTTTGGCACCACCCAGTACTGGGGAGAGCAATCAGATGTATTACCACAGCTAGTATATCGGATGTTTTCAAAGGTCTGAGGTACATGATTTCCGAGGTTTTCTTGGTTATGTGTTGACGAATGGATACAGTTGGAGTGTAGGATTTGTTAGTTGGGTGAGATATTTGTGCCTCCCTGTATCCCCAACACCAGATTGCATAACCAGAAAGTTTTGGGAGTTCATAGGTGGGAATTCAAGTAGTTACCCAGGATTTCTTTTCGACAGATGTATGAGTTGAGATTGGGGTCCAACGTCTAGTGGTTCATTTTTCACGGTCGATTTACAGTGTTCGCGAGACATCTTAAAGAATCCTTGGCTATGCTGATTTGGGGACGTCTCATTTGTCATTCAGGATGTCCGCTATACGTCTTGCCTGTGGGGCCTCATCGCGAACACTTTGGGCGAAATCTCTATCATATGTTTGTTTCCGGCTTATTCTGCAAGCCAATCCTTTGTTTTGTTTTGGCTGTGGTATTCGAGTTGCTTCTATGTCAAGTGTTGATTCCATACCTTTCCTAAGGGGTGTACTCATATTTCTATGAGAATGCTAATCCTTCTGGATCATTGAGATTGTCATGTCTATCCTTTTCAACCAGTTCACTTCTCTTCAAGTTATTCCATATGGGCGCCGTTAAGAAGCCTAAGAATTCATCCATTTCATCCGCCCAAGTTGCCTTTGTTTTACCACCCTCCCACCATTTTCTTCAAGGACTCGGATTTCTTAATCCAGTATCCATTTTATTCATGTGAAGTCTTGTCATTCTTTTCAATCAATGTTCTTACCCGGTGATTCTCATGAAGATGCTCAGGAGCTACAAGTTTACCATTCATAGTTCTCTTTTCTTCTCCGGTGAACTAAATTCAAGCTTTCGGTATTCATCATTTCACCTTCTTCAACTCACCTGATTTCCATGTTGGATTTTCTTATCCAAGTCTCTCTTATTTATTCACCTCTCTCTATTCATATCCGGAGTGCTCAAGATATCTCAGAAGATTCGCGTTTTCCATTCTTAATCCGTTCAAGCTAATTCGAGGTTGTTATCTCATTCAAGCCATTTAATCCAACTGGTGAAATCTCTCTTTTAAAATCGTTCAACGCTGTTTCTTTTAAGTGGGCCCATAACCCACAGGTCTTTTCTTAGGATCTTGCCTGACTCTTCTAATTTTTTTGGAGTTATTCTCAAATTTTGTTTCAAGTTGACGTAAGAATGTATCTTCATTAGTCAAATGCCTTCTACAAGATCGCTTTCAAATTATTTTCATCTTCGGCTCAACCTTTCCTCTTTTCATTGTTCCGGAGCATCTCTCAAATTTTTCATGATGGTTCTCGTTGTCATTCTTAGCTTTTGAAGACCGAAGAAGAGTTTTCCTCTAAATCATATCCTTTCTCTTGAAGATTCATGGTTCTAGCTTGATGCCATCCTCTCAAATTGTCCCGATCTTGAGAAATTCTTTTCATATGCATATGAAGCATTTCAGGAGCGTTTCCGTTCTCGATTCTCCGAAGGCCATCATTTCATAAGATTTCTTCATTATGAGTTTTCAGCTTCATTCTCCAACTATTCTAAATTGATGCCTCCTCGTTCGTCTCCATACTCTTCTGGTGGATCATTCAAGTATTCTCTAGCCAGCTTGTGATCTCTTCATTCTCTTGTATCTAAAATTTTCTCAAGTATGTTTGTTCGTTTTCTAATTCTTCCCAGTGATTTGTTCACTTTTCTTCAATTTTTTTCAATTCTTACGATGGTTCGTTCGAGATTCCTTTTCCTTTGTTACCATATCAATTCATTCGTTCTTTCTGAAATTCATACCGGTGGTTCATGGAAGACTTCTCAAGTTTGCGCTATATCCCTGCTTAATCCTTTTCAATGGGAATAAGTAGTATGCCTAATCCATTGTGTTTCATCGAGTTAATTTGATGAAGGATAGACATATCATAATTCTTGTTCTTGTTTCGTCGAGGTGATTTAATTCCTTCTTCAAGAGTTCATCATGGTATCAATTTCTCGGTTCTAAGTTGTTCATCTTTTCTTTTCGGAGTTCCAAGTTCTCTCAGTTATTTCGTCGCGAAGCTCCGTCTAAATCATTGCAAAGCTCACCTTGTTCTTTCAACTTCTCTTTCTTTCTATCATTCTTTTATTACCGGAGTTCTTCATGAAGGCTCTACATGATGGTTCATCAAAGAGTGCATTCATTATCGAAGGGTTCGTCAAGATTCTTGTTGGAGGAGCTCAAGTATTCTTATTCTTGCATTTCAAAGTGCAATTCATTCTCCCATATCTTCTGAAGTGGAGTTTTGCATCTCTTCGTTCCATTCAACTAATCAATCATTTTGGTAGTGGAAGAATTTCACCTCAAGTTTTTGAGATGCTTTACATAAGCCCACAACAAGCTTATTCTTTTCATTGTTGATCGTCCAACAACTCTGTTCAACCCTCCTTTGCAAGGTTGCTCTTTCAAACTCATTTGTGGTAGAAGATGTTGTTTTCTTCTCCGTTCTTTTCATTCCACTCTTTCATTTCTACCGGAGGCATTGTGTTGTTGCTCTCGTCAAGTATCATCTTGTTTGTCAAGATCATGTTCTTTTCCTTGCTTATCCATTTAACAGGAGTGTTGTGTCCTATATTTAAGTACTTTTCAACTTATCAAGTTTTCCTTCTCTTTTCTTCCGGAGTGCTGTCCAAATTCTGTCATTCTTGTTCCTTGGCTATCTCATTATACCGGTGTGGTCATATTCTTTTGGTTCGTGAAGCTCCTATTTCATGGCTTTCAACCTACAAGTTTCTCGTAATGTTCCTTGTTCCTCTTTGCTAACAGAGTATTTGCAATCTCGTTCATCTCCATTCTATTCTTTCTTTCAATTTGTTCAACCTCTTAAGGTTCGTGGTTTCACTCGTTTGTCAAAGCAGCAACTTAGTATTACCTCTTCCTCTTCCCTTTTGTTTTTCATCCCAAGATATCAGGGCGAGATCTCTTGTAAGTGGAGGAGAGTTGTAATGACCCGAGACCAACGCTCCAGACGCCTTCCATGTTTTTCGTTGTCGCCGTGTGTTTTAATTGTTTGCTGCATTTCATCATGTCATCATGAGCATTGCATCCGCGTGTTTTCATAAAAACCTGCATCGGCTCATTGCCGCTTCTTCCTTGTCTCCGTTGACCCCCTCTCAGGTCAACCGGACTACTCTCTTCTCTCTTTTCTCTCAGCCCATCAAACCCTTTGTCTTCGTGGCCTTTTGTCAGACCCCTCATGCGCGTCCAAAACTTCCCCGAACCCGACCCGCTCAGTCATCACCGTTGGGTCCGGATCAACCTCAAACATCCCTAAAACATCTTTGGTTTCTCCTTGGACTGCCCTAGCCTCTTTATTCTCAACTGTCTGATTTCGATCGGATGATCAAAACTCCCCTCTTTCTCTCAATATATAGTCCACCCCTAGTCCATTTTGGACAAACCATAAATTCTAGGACATTTGTCCCTCCGCAGCCACCTACCTCGGGATCCCGTCCCTCGATCCCGCTGCCTCCTCGCAAAAATTCCTCAATCCGGATCCACCAACCACCGATCCATCCATCTGGGACCGCCGGATGGAGATTCGACGGCCACCAGGCAGCCCGCAGCCGAGCCTCTCGCTCCCTCGTCGATCCAGATCGAGAGGAGCTCGACCCCGAGCTCCCGATCGAGCCCCCTCCGCCGCCTCGTCCGCGCTGGAGCGCTGCAAGCTCGCCGGACCACAGCCTCTGCCGCGCCCCTGCTCCCTGCTCTGTCCATCTCTCTTTTCCTTCTTCTCCCTGTCTCCTCAAGATCTCCATCTCTCTCTGTAACCCGCAGCAACAGGAGACCACCATGGCCGCCCGAAGCATGGAGCTTCGCCGACAGCAGCGCCACCTCAAGACCCGTCCACCACTGCCGTTGCCACGATCTGGCCCCCAATGACCGGATCCACCCGTTCTTGGCCTTCCCGGCCGTGCTCCATCGTCCTCCACGCTGGATCTCGCACCGCCGTCCGCCATGTTCCCCTGCACCACGTCGACCTGGACCGCGCCTGCAGACGTGTGAGCTCTGCCTCGCGTGGGCCTCCAGGAGCGCCATGGCCCAACGCCGCGCCAATCCCGCAGCCCCGCCGACCTGCTTCACCTTCTATGCTGATTCCCACCATGGTGAGCCTCGCCCCGCTATCCCTCGCCGAGTGAGCCCAATTTAATCTTGCGCCCGTTGCACTGTTCAGACCAGTTCCTTTAGATTCGGCGCGTCATGTTTTTTTTCTTGCTCTGGTCGAATTTGTCTAATTATCCACAGAACGTCAGTTTTACAGAAAAGTCCCCTTAGTTCATGCATTTAATAACTTCACAAACATGCATCATATGTAAATACTTTATATATGTAAAATGCTTAGAATTTCATCCAATTTCATAATATGCTGCTTTCATCCATGTTAAAATGTTTAAATATGCTGTTTGCATTTAATTTGCTTAAATAACATGTTAAAATGGTTTATTTCATAACTAATTAACCGTAGCTCCGAATTTAATAAACTTTATATGTAGTTGGAGTAGAAAAATGCATAGTTTAACATGGTGCACTTACTTTGCATGTTTAACAACTCTAAAATTGTGTATAGGGCAGAACAGTACCGAATTCGAAATATGCTTATGAGGATTTTCCGGAATTGTTGTTTGTTATTTCCGGCCTCATTTAAACTTGCCTAAATAGTTACTTTACTTGTGCCTCACCTCTTGCCATGCTTAACAATATTTAATATTGTTGGGTACATAAACGAGAGCGAACTAAATGATTGAATGTGGTGTTTCGTCAATATGCAACTCGTTGCATATTGAGCTCCACTTAACTTGTAGTATTGTTTGTTGCACTTTGCCATGCCATGCCTCATTAAAATGGACATGCATCATACTTGGTTGCGCATCATGTCATGTTTATGTGATGGTTGTTTACCATGTTGTTTGCTTCTTTCTGGTTGTTCTTCTTCTCGATAGTTCCGGTTAAGTTGCGATTGTGAGGATTCGTTCGACTACGCCCGCTTGTCTTCTTCACAGACTCATTCTTCTTCCTAGCGGGATCTCAGGCAAGATGACTGTTACTCTGGATACCACTACTATCTTTGCTTTGCTAGTTGCCTCGATGCTATCGCTATATCGTGCTACCTACCACTTGTTTATCAAGCCTCCCAATTACCATGAAATAGCCTCTAACCATTTCACCTCCCAGCAAATCATTGTTTGGCTATGTTACCGCTTTGCTCAGCCCCTCTTATAGCGTTGCTAGTTGCAAGTGCAGTTGCAGGTTGTTCCATGTTGGGACATGGATATCATGGGATATCACAATATCTCTTATTTAATTAATGCACATGTATACTTGGTAAAAGGTGGAAGGCTCGGCCTTTTGCCTGGTGTTTTGTTCCACTCTTGCCGCCCTAGTTTCCGTCATACCGGTGTTATGTTCCTTGATTTTGCGTTCTTAACATGGTCGGGGTTTATGGGCCCCCCTCGACAGTTCGCTTTGAATAAAACTCTTCCAGCAAGGCCCAACATTGGTTTTATCATTTGACTAATAACAACTAAAACTTGCATCGGGACTTTCCGGACCCCGAGGATAATTAATTAACAACCCCAGGCTAGTGCTCCTCATGAGTGTTGGTCCAAAACGGGCAGACTGCAGGGCCACCACGGGGCAACTCGAGGATTGGTTTTACTCGTAGGCTGACCTATCCGATCGTGGCCTGAGACGAGATACGCGCGGCTACTATCAGGGTGTCGGCACGTCGGGAGGTCTTGCTGGTTTTGTTTTACCATTGTCGAAATGTCTTGTGAACCGGGATTCCGAGCTTGATCGGGTTGTTCCGGGTGGAGGATTTTTTCTCCGTTGATCGTGAGAGTTTGTGATGGACTAAGTTGGGACACCCCTGCAGGGTTTAATCTTTCGAAAGCCGTGCCCATGATTATGTGGCAGATGGGAATTTTTAATATCCGGTTGTAGAGAACTTGACACCAGATCCGAATTTAAAATACACCAACCGCGTGTGTAACCATGACCGTCTCTTTTCGAGTGAGTTCGAGAAGAGAACACGGTGGGGTTATGTTTGACTCGTAAGTAGTTCAAGATCACTTATTGATCATTACTAGTTTGCGACCGTTATGTGTAGTTTCGCTTCTTATTCTTGTACTCGTAAGTTAGCCACCATACAAATGCTTAGTCGCTTGTTGCAACCTCACCACTTATCCATTCCATACCCTTTAAGATTTGTTATCTTGATACCCATGGTAATGGGATTGCTGAGTCCTAGTGGCTCACAGATTACTACAACCACAGTTGCAGGTACATGTAATGCAATGATCTCACATGAGAGCGATGCTTGCTTGTTTTGGAGTTCTTCTGCTTCTTCTTCGATCAAGGGATAGGTTCCGGGTCGGGAGCCTGGGATTAGCAGGGTGGATATCGTTCTTCTTTTTTGTTTGTTTTCATCCGTAGTCGGATCCTGCTCTTCTGCTTGATGATTGCTATGTATTTGTATATTGATGTATTCATGTTGTAGCTTGTGGTGAGTGTAAGCCTTTATCTTGTATTCTCATCTATTCAGTATATGGTATGTTGTAATGATATCCACCTTGCTATGCGCTCGAAATGAGGTTGTGCCCCAATCATGAATTCATCACGTGATTGGGATAGAATCGCATCTTGGGCGCTACAATTAAGTTCATGGAAAAATGGAGTAATGCAATAAGAACGATGACATGATGTAGACAAGATATATTCATGTAGGAATAGACCCCATCTTTTTATCCTTAATGGCAACGATACATGTGTGTCATGTCTCCTTCTGTCACTGAGAATAAGCACCTCAAGATCGAACCCATCACAAAGCACATCTTCCCATTGCAAGAAAAACCAATCTAGTTGGCCAAACCAAACCAAACTTTCCGAGAAGAAATACGAGGCTATAAAGATCATCCATATAAGAGTTCAACAAAGACCCATATAATATTCATGGATAGATCTGATCATAAACTCACAATTCATCGGATCCCAACAAACACACCGCAAAAAGTCATTACATCAAATAGATCTCCAAGAACATCGAGGAGAACATTGTATTGAGGAACAAAAAGAGAGAAGAACCCATCTAGCTACCGCCTACGGATCCATAGGTCTGTGGTAAACTACTCACGCATCATCGAAGGAGCACCAATGAGGATGATGAACCCCTCCGTGATCGTTTCTCTGGCAAGGTGCCGGAAAAGGGCTCTAGATTGGATCTCATGGTTCTGGAACTTGCGGCGGCTGGAATTGTGTTTTGTCGACTCCCTTAGGGTTTCTGGAATATCTGAGTATTTATAGAGTTGAGAGGTAGTGGAGAAGCTTCCCATGGGGCCCACAAGACACCAGGGCATGCCTGGGGGGTTCTGGAACTTGCGGCGGCTGGAATTGTGTTTTGTCGACTCCCTTAGGATTTCTGGAATATCTGAGTATTTATAGAGTTGAGAGGCAGTGGAGAAGCTTCCCGTGGGCTCCACAAGGCACCAGGGCGCGCCTGGGGCCTCTGGCGCGCCCTGGTGTCTTGTGGGCCCCATGGGCCTCCTCTGGTACACCTCATGCTTGTGGGTAAAAAATATCTCCAAAAAGTTTTGCTGCATTTGGACTTCGTTTGATATGGATATTCTGTGAAGTAAAAAACAAGCAAAAACAACAACTGGCACTGGGCACTATTTCAATAGGTTAGTCCCAGAAAATGATATAAAGTTGCTAGTAAATGAATATAAAACATCCAAGATTGATAATATAAAAGCATGGAACAATAAAAAATTATAGATACGTTGGAGACGTATCAGCATCCCCAAGCTTAATTCCTGCTCGTCCACAAGTAGGTAAATGATAAAAACAGAATTTTTCTTGTGGAATGCTGCCTAATATTTTCATCTCATAACTTTTTATTTTGTAGCATGTACATTTGGACTTTTAGATGATTCAAAGCAATAGTCTATAATTGACATGAAGACATCAATACTCAAGCATATCAGCAAGCAACTATGTCTTTCAAAATATCAACACTAAAGAAAGCTATCCCTAGCCCATTATGCTCAATCATTGATCCATTCATGAAACACACTCAAATATTAGCTACATCCAATGCACAAGTATGATCATAGTGCTCCCTAGTTGGTGCTTGATAAGAGAAGATGGAGACTCAAATAAATATAAAAATTGCATCAAGTAAATAGATAGGCCCTTCGCAGAAGGAAGCAGAGATTTGTAGAGGTGCTAGAGCTCAAAGCTTAAATTGAGAGATAAAATATTTTGAGAGGCATGCTTTTCCCGTCAACGAAAACGACCGAGAATTCCCAATACTTTCCATGCTAGATACATCATAGGCGGTTCCCAAACATAAAATAAACTTTATTCCTTTTTCCACCATTCTTTCACAATCCATGGCTAGCCGTATCCATGGGTGCCTTCCATACCAACACTTTCTGTCGGGCCCATTTCTGAGAATAAATCCCAGAATAGCCCTAAGTCACACCAGCCCCAAGATCAACACAACTGGTGTACTTTCTTGATACAGATAACCAGTACAAGATAATATTACACAGGGTTGAGTCTGAGGGCTCAACAAGGTTTATTACAAACTCGCCAATATATGGCAGTGGCGGAATACGACAGTGGTGTGGTGGTGATACAATACTAGTACAATAACATAGAGCCATGCGTCAGTGTGAGGCTTGGCTATTTTATTTGTGTAGCGGAAGCTCAGCGGATGATACATGTGGTAGACTCCTATCTCACAGGTCGACTGACTGGGACTCCTCTAAGCGTCGGGCTCGCTAGCGCAATCCTCCTCCACAGGCTCGTCCTCCTCCAGGTCTGGCCAAGTAAATAGCCAGGGACAAGCCAGTGAGTACGTTGGAAAGTACTCGCAAACATTATGAACAAAAGATATAATGAATGCATATGCTCATGTAGGATCAAGATAACATGCTCATTGCTGACTATAAACTTGGTCATGACATAATCATAAAATGATGCGGAAGTAAATAAAACATGTTAGCCATAACCAGTCTTTTGAAAATAAAAGCAAGTGAATGCCACGGGTAGTCTAGCCAGCCCAAGTGACATTCCGCAAAGTAAAAGAAATGCCAATCGGGTGTCTACAAGAGTAGTGGCGGGACCGCCTGTAAACTCGAGAGACGCCACGAGAGGTCTTGAAAAGAAATGCCTATCGGGCGTCAAGTGACGCCACGGTCGGACTTGAAGAGAAATGCCAATCGGGTGTCTACAAGAGTAGTGGCGAGATAAACCGCCTGTTAACTCGAGAGACGCCATGAGAGGTCTTGAAAATAAAATCGAGTGCCCGGGGTAGTCTAGCCAGCCCCTGAGACACTCAGGAAAAATTCAAAATAAGAGAAAGGGTTAGTCCTCAATATTATGCATAATCATAATAATATTTAATAAGCATAAAATATCCATGGTAGCAACAGGGTGACAACAATTATCCTGCAAAATAATATAGACTCAATTTAATTATTTTCCTCCGAAGACCGACACTAAGACCGACACTTGACCAACCCAGACTGTAGCCCTTAACCACGGACATGGCTATTCGAATAGGCTTAAACTCTGCAGAGGGTGTACTCTTTACCCACGTGCATGGGGTTCCTTTAGTCAGCACCGTGGCACTGGCTAATTCCCACTACGGACTTTGGTTTGAAAACACACCTGACCAGCACACACCAGATTAACTTTCCGGATGCCAGGAATCACCCAAAGCATCATTCAAGAAAACTCTGAGATGGAGAGACCAACGTCCTGCATGGGATCACTATTAATATGCGTGGATTCCAAGGGGTGCCCCCCTCTCAGTCACAACCGAAACACCCATGCCCCCTGACCCGATGACAGGATTTAGTCCAAGGCCTTTGCAAACCCTCATTGTGGCCCTCTGTACAGTGTGTATGTGGACAGGGGTTAACAACTTACTCAGCCGCACCTTCCTTGCGGAAGGACCTGTGGCAGCACGGTATCCAGCTAGGTGTAACGGGACAAGACTCGATCTAGGCCGACTCAGGAGGTGTTAATTAACATTATCGGAATATTCCACTCAAGTCACATGACACCACCATGTCAAACATAATGGCCCGTGCCCACCGGCACGTCCAAGGCAGGAGACACTCTCCCGTATTTCCACAACTTTACCATGTCAGAAGAATCTCTTACTTGAGTGATGTGCAAGCTATGAGCAAAAGAGATATGACCATGCATGCAGGTGCTAGTGACATACTACACATATGGTGCAATATCAACCAATGCAAACATGCAAATGCAAATGCAATCACCATATCCCAAGTTCAATAATGCTTGCCTTGTCCAAAGTAGTCAGGGGAAAACCCTTCAAAATTCCCGGCAAAGCTTCCCTCTTCTTTTTCTGAAAATTCAAATTCAACTTAAATTAAAAATTTTGACAACAGCACAAAAAGTTGTCTCAAAACATTTTTAAATAAATACTAAAAAAAACTAGAGAGAAAAATAAGAATTTCAAAAAAAAGTTCAACTCAAACAGAGTTGTGGTTTAAAAGTTATTAAACTTTCAAATCTAGGGGCTTTTCTGTAAAACAGCAGTCCCTGTGCAGTTAAAACAGAAAACGCTTCGGCTGAAATACGTTTTCCAATGGAGAAGGCGGAAAAAGCGGAATACGCCTTCGCCTTAAACAGAGAAAAAAAAGGACCGCGCGGGGTGGGGGCCCACCCGTCAGGTTCAAATATTTGAACACGCGCGCGAGACAGAGAGGTGACGGCGGTCGCCGGCGACGATCGCCGGGGTTCCAGCAGCTGGCAAAGGTGGGGACGTGTCCGGGATGAAGTACCGCGTCGATGGGTGGTGGTGGAGGTCGCCGGCGAGCAGCAGAACGGCGACAAGGTTGACGGCGGCAGATGGTGGTTCGGTGGTGTTGGGATTTCGCCAAAGAGAGCTCGGGGAGTGAAATTGAAACGGGGAATCGATGTTTTGGTGGGATATATGACTACTGGCAAGATTTGAGCAGTTGAGGTGGAGTAACGACGATGAACGGATCGGTGACAGTGGCGGCGGAGCGGTGATCAGAGGGGAAGAAGAAGACCTCCTCGATGTCGGTTGAGTGGTGTAGGGGCGATTGGGAGGTGGTGGAGGCGATGGGTGAGAAGAACGGGGCTCGGGGGCCTTTATATAGGCGATCCCGAGGTGGTCCGGCGAGGTTCGGATCACGCCGGAGTTATGGTGGTCGGCGAGGTTGGTTTTGGTCGGTGGTCGTGGGCGACGGGTGTCAGTGAGAGCGGTGGAGAACTCCAGAAGGCTCGGCGTGGACGGGCTTGAGCTCCTCGAGCTTATCCCGGAGCGGAGCTCCCGTACGGTGTAGCAGTCGTGTCCATCTCCGACGACTGCGAGCGGGCCAGGGAGGGATTGACCGGTGCAGACGGCGTGCGAGGACGCGGAGAGGAGCAACTCGTGGCCAGGAGGTAGGCGGGGATGCTGCGGCACAGTGATGGAGGTTGGTGGCCAAGGTGCCTCCTCTCGCCCGCCGCGGATGAGCACGGTGCAGGGCATTGCACCGGCCAGCCGCCAGCTCACCGGCGAGGAGTGACTGCGGAGTGGGCCAGAGAAGGACGAAGCATTGATGGTCTTGGAATCGCCGTGAAGGAGAAGGAAGAGGAGGGGTGCACGGCACCGTTTCCTTCTGCTGCCTGTCGAAGTTCAGTTAACTGAATATTATTTCAGTTATGAACAGTGCCCTGATTACTCATATGGTGTAAGGCAGAGAGTGCTGGGGATTTTTAGATTTTGTGGCAATTTTTGTGGTGATGTGTTGATGCATAAGAGAGGTCCTGGCAAAGTTTGGGTATTTTTGGAGCATTTAAAAATATGTTTGGATCAGAATTATTGAATCTGGTCCAAATTTGAATTGAGTGAAATTTGAAAATTTTGAACTGTGGTACCCCA
Source organism: Thinopyrum elongatum (assembly GCA_011799875.1). Classification (NCBI taxonomy): domain Eukaryota; kingdom Viridiplantae; phylum Streptophyta; class Magnoliopsida; order Poales; family Poaceae; genus Thinopyrum; species Thinopyrum elongatum. The sequence goes on from CM022300.1 coordinate 411,801,295, forward strand.
TGTCTTTGGAGAAATGGGTTGTGGGTACCATATATTTGCTGAGATAATTTTGGTGGAGGTAGAAACCTTGTGGAAATTGTGGTTCCTTTGTAAACCAAGGAATGATGGATAATATGAATCCCAACTATGGAATTTATTTGGATTGTGAAAAATATTTTTGTGGGGGTAGGAGAGAGTTGGATTCTGTCCTAGATGATGTGAGTGACTTGTGGGATAAAGTTGGAATGGAAGAAAATTGTTGGATGGATTTTAGATGGGCTAAAAGCAAATGAAAAGGTTATTTCCTTTGAAAACTTAATGATTCCCAAAACTTTTCTGGATGAAAATTGTTTGAAAACCTCCCAATTAAATATCCAAATAATTTTTAAACCTCACAAAATAGAACTACTAAAGAAAATTTGAAATCCCATTAAAATTGAAAATAATTTTCAGAATAAAAGAACTATAAAGAGAATAATGACAAGAATAATTCAAAAAAAATATTTTATTTTAAGGGAAAATTTTTGAAAATCCAAAAGAAATATTTTTGGGGTGTTACACTTTCCAAGGAATTTATTATTTGACAACATAAATAAAAAAATTCATTTCGGGACTGGGCATCCCTATTACCTTGCCATACTCTCGTGCAATGACAAGTGAATAAACACTCATCTTGAGAATAACATGTCTAGCATGGAAAAAATCGGCCACCCCCTGCCGCTTCATGAGAAGTACGAGCACACAAAAAGGAAATTCATTTTGAAAATTAGAGTTGGCACATACAAATTTACTTGGAACGGCATGGAAATACCGCATATAGGTAGATATGGTGGAGTCATTTGGCACAACTTTGGTTTAGGATTTGGATGCACAAGCAGTATTCCCGCTTAGTACAAGTGAAGGCTAGCAAATAGATTGAGAAGCAACCAACCAAGGAACGAAAACAATCATAAACGAGCATTAAACATAACTAACACCGAATAATGCACCACAAGTAGGATGTAACTTCATTGCATAACTATTGACTTTCGTGCTTGCATAGGGAATCGAAAACAATAACACCAATATTCTTACTAAAGCATAATTACTCACCAACATGACTCACATATTACTATCTCCATATCTCAAAACTATTACAAGAATCAAGTTTATAATATCCATTAATCTTAATGAAAGTTTTTATTATATCCCCCTTGGATATCCATCACTTTGGGACTAATTTCATATATTACCATTGCTTATAACAAGCTCTCAAATAAATTTAAGTGAAGAACATGAGCATAAATAATTTTTTTCATCTCTCAAAATAATATAAGTGAAGCATGAGAGAATTTTTTCAAAAATTTACTAACTCTCAAATTGATCTAAGTGAATCATGAGATTATTTCTTCAAAAATAAATCACCACCGTGCTCAAAAAGATATAAGTGAAGCACTAGAGCAATTCCATAGCTCAATTTTTTTTAAGTGAAGCACATAGAGCAATTCTAACAAATCATAGCATCATTATGGCTCTCTCAAATAGGTGTGTCCAGCAAGGATGATTGTGACAAACTAAAAAGCAAAACAAGCAAAGACTCATATAATACAAGACGCTCTAAGCAAAACTCATGATATGTGACGAATAAAAATATAGCTCCAAGTAAAATTAACGATGGTTGTTAGAAGAAAGAGGGGATGCCTTCCGGGGCATCCCCAAGCTTAGTTGCTTGGTTCTCCTTGAATATTACCTTGGGGTGCATGGGCCTCCCCAAGCTAAGGCTCTTTTCACTTCTTATTCCTTCATCCATCATGATCTCACCCAAAACTTGAAAACTTCAATCACACAAAACTTAACAAAATCTTCGTGAGATTCGTTAGTATAATAAAGCAAATCACCACTTTAAGTACTGTTGCAAACCCATTCATATTTTATTATTGCATTATACCTACTGTATTATAACTTTACCATGGCTTATACCCCCCCAATACAATCCATAGATTCATCAAAATAAGCGCACAATGCAACAAAAATAGAATCTGTCAAAAACAGAACAGTCTGTAGTAATCTGGACTTTGACCATACTTCCATAACTCCAAAAATTCTGAAAAATTAGGAAAACGTAGGCAATTTGTATATCAATCATGTGTAAAACATTCAGAATATTTCGTCACTCCAGTGATTTTTAAAAATTCTGCTACTAGACGTAAAAGTTTCTGTTTTTCAATAGGATCAAATCAACTATCACCCAACATGATCCTAAAGGATTTACTTGGCACAATCACTAATAAAAAACATAAAAACACAATCATAAAAATAGCATAATTGTGTGAACACACAAAAATAGAAATAAAAATAGAAAAAATTATTTTATTCATTGGGTTCCCTCCCAACAAGCGCTATTGTTTTAAGCCCCTAGCTAGGCATAATGCATAGATTTCAAGTATTGTCATCTTTGGTTTTTGATCCATAGGTTGCCCTCATGATTGATTCATATGGTGGCTTAATTATAGTTCTAGGGAAGTGTTCCATACTCTTTCTTAGTGGAAACTAAAATATTATATTCCCTTCTTTCATATCAATCACGACACCTATAGTTCGTAAAAACGGTCTACCAAGTATTATGGGACATGACGGATTGCAATCAATATCAAGAACAATAAAATCAATGGGCACATAATTTATATTTGCAAGAATAAGAACATCATTAATCCTTCCCAAAGGTTTTTTAATAGTAGAATCCGCCAAGTGCAAATTAAGACAACATTCTTCCAACTTGGTAAAACCTAACACATCACATAGAGATTTGGGAATTGTGGAAACACTACCACCTAAATCACATAAAGCATTGCACTCATAATTTTTTATCTTGAATTTAATGGTAGGTTCCCATTCATCATATAATTTTCTAGGAATTGAAATCTCTAATTCCAACTTTTCTTCTAAAGCTTTCATCATCGCTTCTACAATATGTTTAGTAAAAGCTTTATTTTGTTCATAGGAATTGGGTGAATTTAACATGGATTGCAACAAAGAAATACATTCAATCATAGAGCAACTATCATAATTAAAATCTTTGTAATCCAAAAGAGTGGGCACATCACTAGTTAAAGTTTTGACCTCTCCAAACCCACTTTTATCAATTTTTTCAACAAGATTTTCACCCTCCGAATTATGAGGATGCCCACTAGCTAAAGTTGACTCTTCTTCAGTCCTCTTTTCATCAAGTTTAATATTACTAAACAAAGAATCAATAGAAGAAACACTAATCATCTTAACATCCTCATTATTACTATGAAAGCATTCGGACGAAAACGATCTTTCTAAAAATTCTCTTTCAGGTCTAAGCATAGCGATTTGCTTCTTACTTTCATCCATGGAAACATACGAAGCTTTAATTGATTCATTAACATCAACATTGGGTGGAAAGGTTTTAATCTTGAAATTTTCTACATCATGTGAAATTCTATCAATGTTCCTACACATATCATCAAGTTTACTTAATTTTTCTTCTATCGTAGTATTGAAAACCTTTTGAGCATTGATAAATTCTTTAATATTACTTTCAAGATCAGAGAGATTCCTATTATTATTGTAAAAATAATTACCATAGGAATTGCCATAATTATTAGAGAAATTTCCAGGAAAAGGCCTTGGATTAAAATTAATTCTATAAGCATTGTTATTAAAATTGTTTCGCAAGACAAAATTCACATCTACGGGATCACTATTTTGCTCAATCAAAGTAGACAAAGACACATCATTAAGATCAATAGGATCATTTTTACTAGCAACCAATTTCATAAGTGCATCAACTTTTTCACTCAAAGTACTAATTTCTTCAATGGAATTTATCTTTTTACTAGTGGGTGCTCTTTCAGTATGCCATTGTGAATAATTTGCCATGATATTATCTAACAATTTAGTATCTTCACCCAAAGTAATTTCCATAAAAGTACCTCCCGCGGCGGAATCCAAAAGATTTCTAGAAACAAAATTCAACCTCGCATAATTTTTTTGTATAATCATCCATAGATTTAAACCATGAGTAGGACAATTCCTTAGCATCGATTTCATTCTTTCCCAAGATTGTGCAACATGTTCAGGCTAAAGTTGCTTAAAATTCATGATTTGATTTCTAAGTGAAATAATTTTTGCGGGCGGAAAATACTTAGTAATAAAAGCATCTTTGCACTTATCCTAAGAACCGATACTATTACGAGGCAAAGAAGAAAACCAAACTTTTGCACGATCCCTCAAAGAGAAAGGAAATAATTTCAATTTCACAATATCATTGTCCACATCTTTTTTCTTTTACATATCACACAATTCTACGAAAGTGTTTAGATGGGACGCGACATCCTCATTAGGAGTATCGGAAAATTGCTCTTTCATAACAAGATTCAACAAAGCGGCATTAATATCATAAGACTCCGCACTAGTCATGGCAGGAGGAATTGGAGTACTAATAAAATCATTATTATTAGTATTAGAAAAGACACACAATTTGGTATTTTCTTGAGACATCGTGACTACGCAAACAAGAAGGCAAGCAAACAAAAGATCGAACGAGAAAAAGGCAAACGAAAAGAAGGCTAATAAAAGGCAAATATTTTTGTGCTTTTGAAAAACATTTTTAAAGTGGGGGAGATGAAACGAGAGGCAAATGGAAAACAAAGTAATTGCAAGGAGATGAGATTTGTGATTGGTACTTGATAGATGTTAGTGATGTATCCCCGGCAACAGCGCCCGAAATTCTTCCTGATTGCTTGTATCTGCGTTGGTATTTCCCCAAAGAGGAGAGGATAATGCAGCACAACAACGGTAAGTATTTCCCTCAGTTATGAAACCATGGTTATCAATCCAGTAGGAGAACCAAGCAACACTATGTAAACAACACCTGCACACAAATAACAAATACTTGCAACCCAACGCGTAAGAGGGGTTGTCAATCCCTCCTCAGTATTCAGATAAATTAAATTGTATGAGATTGGATAAATAGATCTAGAAAAAATAAAAAATGAAATAAATAAAGAAAAAGTGTAGCAAGGTATTTTTGGGTTTTGGAAAAAAAGATCTAAAAACAATATGATAGGAAATAGACCCGGGGGTCGTAGATTTCACTAGTGGTTTCTCTCGAGAAAATAGCATACGGTGGGTAAACAAATTACTGTTGGGCAATTGACAGAAGAGCAAATAATTATGACAATATCCAAGGCAATGATCATGTATATAGGCATCACATCCAAGATTAGTAAACCGACTCCTGCCTGCATCTACTACTATTACTCCACACATCGACCGCTATCCAGCATGCATCTAGTGTATTAAGTTCATGGAAAATGGAGTAATGCAATAATAACAAAGACATGATGTAGACAAGATCTATTCATGTAGGAATAGACCCCATCTTTTTATCCTTAATGGCAATGATACATGCGTGTCATGTCTACTTCTATCACCGAGAATAAGCACCTCAAGATCGAACCCATCACAAAGCACCTCTTCCCATTGAAAGAAAAATCAATCTAGTTGGCCAAACCAAAGCAAAGTTTTAGAGAAGAAATACGAGGCTATAAAGATCATGCATATAAGAGTTCAACAAAGACCCAAATAATATTCATGGATAGATCTGATCATAAACTCACAATTCATCGGATCCCAACAAACACACCGCAAAAAGTCATTACATAAAATAGATCTCCAAGAACATCGAGGAGAACATTGTATTGAGGATCAAAGAGAGAGAAGAAATCATCTAGATACTGCCTACGGACCCATAGGTCTATGGTAAACTACTCACGCATCATCGAACAAGCACCAATGAGGATGATGAACCCCTCCGTGATCGTTTCCCCCTCCGGCAAGGTGCCGGAAATGGGATCTAGATTGGATCTCATGGTTCTGGAACTTGCGGCAGCTGGAATTGCGTTTTATCAACTCCCCTAGGGTTTCTGGAATATCTGAGTATTTATAGAGCTGAGAGGCGATGGAGAAGCTTCCCATGGGCTCTACAAGGCACCAGGGCACGCCTGGGGCCTCTGGCGCGCCCTGGTGTCTTGTGGGCCCCATGGGCCTCCTCTGGTACACCTCCTCGGCTCCCTGGGTCTCTTCTAGGCAGAAAAAAATCTCAAAAAGTTTTGCTGCATTTGGACTTCGTTTGATATGGATATTCTACGAAGTAAAAAACAAGCAAAAAACAACAACTGGCACTCGGCAATATGTCAATAGGTTAGTTTTAAAAAATGATATAAAGTTGCTAGTAAATGAATATAAAACATCGAAGATTGATAATATAAGAACGTGGAACAATCAAAATTATAGATACGTTGGAGATGTATCACCTCACCATGCCCTGGTAAAATTTGAGAATGTTTGGCTTATGTCGTCATGCACGCCCTTCATAAATCGAACCATCACCGAGGAAGTTTCATGGTTTCGAGAGGGAAATCACCAAGATTGAAGGGAAATCCAAATTTCCTTCGTCCTTTGTCCTTGTGTTTTTTTACGATGAACATACACCCTGCAAATCATCGTGTTTAAATTTGGACTTTTTCGGGCTCATATACCATATTTAGGGGATTATGTGCATTTTCTAGGAATGAATGCGCATAATTTGAATTCAAATAATCGGTGCATGAAAAGGTGCGCAAGAATGGTCTAGAAAACCATGCTCATGCTATTAGTAAATTTGCATGCCTTTTACAAGGAACAACACTACTACAAGATGCTGCTAACATGACACTACAATCAGAGACCCTTCGACGAAATTGTGCGCGATGCATTAATTGTAAATGATGATGTTAAAAAACCATTAAAAAAGATGCAAAACATTTGCGATGGCGGATACATCATACACGGTTCCGATTTTAGTTGCGTGTGCGATGTGGGGCATACAGTTTACTCGAATGAACTATTTGCGATGATCTTAACAACAGAAACGGGCAGCCAGATGAAGGTGTGTGCGATATACGGCATACAGTTCACCCCGATGAACTGTTTGTGATGAGCAAAGACAATAGAAACGATCAACCAGATCAAGGTTTGTGCGATATACGGCAAACAGTTCACTCGGATGAACTGTTTTTGATTAGGTAACATAACAGAAATGGTTAGCTAGATCATGGTGTGTGCGATAGAGGGCATACAGTTCATTCCGATGAACTGTTCGCGATCAGTCAAGAGAACAGAAATGGTTCAACTTAACAAGATGTGTGTGATACGCGACAAACAGGTCCCTAATCAGAAATGTGTGCGAAGACCGATAATAACACAGACGGTTGATGCTAATAAGCCATGTGTGTTGTGGGCAAACGCTTGCTGGTATACAATTGTCAGCGATTGATGAAATCATCACCGACGGGTTCCCTAGTATGGTCCGTGTGCGATGTTATTGCACAAAGAACAACAACATATGTACTTATAACTTTTATGGACTTAATTCCATAAACAGATTGAACATCCAATTACATAGGTGGCTAGTACACACATGACCTTTGCACACACCAAAGTATGTTCCAAAATGCCTAGAAAACTCAAAAAATGTATAAAAAGGCAAAACAAACCCTTAATAATTTCATATTTTTAGGACGACGCTCCTATAGTTGCATGTTGCCTCTGTAAAATAAATCAAGGCGGGAAGAGACAACGTATGTTGTTTCGCACACATAGGTGACAAGTTCCCTCTCAGAACCATGAGCCTTTTTGAGAGAAGCTCCGGTTTGTAAGAAGTTTATACCAAAACTTGTCCCAAATTGGGCTAATTTTTTACCACAACATGTTGGTGCCATGTCATAATACCGTGCCAAGTTTCATGCTTTTTAGGCGAGTTTTGGATTTACAGTAAATTTAAAACCATGTTTCTCAATGTTTACTATCGAGTCAACACCGCCTTGGATAGGCTTTTTCCTCGTGGGTCCCAAATGTCAGAATCGAAATATGTCATTACCATGCAGCTTTTCTTATTAAGAAATACAGCCCATTTGGTGTGCTAGCTGAAAATAAGTATGTGGGTGTTGCGGGTTCTGTAATGAACAATGAACTCGAGGATCCGTCGAGAGTGATATTCTTTCCCTATATTGTTATTGCTCATAATATTTATGTCTTAATTAAAGAAATGGCAAGCCTTTAGCCCAGTATGAAAGAAAATATGGGTCAAAGCCGAGTTGGAAAGGGCAACAATATCTAACTCCAGCTTACAAATGGTCCAAAAGCACGAGGATTAATTGTTCATTAGGTTTACAAAACCTAGATTAAACAGGGCAGTAACATCTAACTATACCAAAGTTTTGGGCAGCCACAATCAAATGGATCGCTCTGATCCATAAAATCAAGATCCCAGGCCAGAAATTCTACTGGTACATGAGGACAATTTATTGTACACAGAAGCCAAGCACATTGAGAATCCCTTTTGTCCACCTGAAACTTCTTTTTATGTTGTTCAACACTTGCAGCCATCAGAAATTTTTCGTTACAAAACTTAATCCTCACGGACAATAGTGCCCTCGCATTCAACATGAAGAATGTGACAAAGCTAGTGTTCGAAGGGTTGGATGCATATCCTTCCAGCGTTACTGTCATCAAACGAATATCATGAGATATGAGAAAATCCCGATGCTTCTTGAACCATCAATTGGTTATACCTTTTTCTCCTTGTGTTAGTGCCTAAATAGAGATGAAGACTGAAAATAGTTAATGTTTAAAAAAGAGTGTTGAAAGAGCGATAGCTGAATGATTAATTATAGTACATTATATATGGGCTTTCAATGCGTGAAATCATCACATTTATATACAAATTCTCCAGACATGGAAAGCATTGCAGCAAGCCAATAATCGTGTTCAGATCAAAACACCACATACTGATATGTAAGGTCTTGATAGAATCCACCACCACTCATATAGGATGGACAAGCTCTTCATTGAGCATAGAACATAATATTAGTACCAAAAGTGTACTCCAAGATGATACTTAACTTATGCGCACAAATAAAAAATGCAGATTACAAAAGTTTACGTGAATAATATACAGTACCTCAATAGGTGTGGAGCCAAACAACGTCTTGAACCACCTAAAAGGATCACGAATTGCACCCAAGGTCTCCAGTTTAGGCACAGAGACCACAATTATTTGTGAAGGTACTATAGTAGAATCAAGGAGCAACCTTTGAAGTGAAGGGGCATCTTTGATGATGAGATCATATCCAAAAAAACAAATCCCCATGCTTACAAGGTGAGGCGACTTTATTTTGAGACAACGGATACGAATTTCTATTCCAAAAACAAGCAGCAAGCACTCCAGGGCAGGGCAGCTGGAGTGGATGATGTTGTGTAGTGCGGCCTTCGACACATCAACCGCCACAAGCGCAAGTTTTTTTAGAAGTGGGAGTCGAAGCATTTGTACCGGATTATCTGCTAGATGGCACCGGAAGAAGGTGGCGGTGTGTAGAGAGGAGGAAAAGCACGAGATGGACATCGGTGGTGAGGGCACAGATACATCAGTTCATGGTATGTTACATACATAGTCATGGTAGAACTCAAGCTGCTCAAGTTTTTTGAATTGACGGGATGTCAGCCAGGCGCCCACCGTGCAGGGTATGTCCAGTAGGTAGCATGCCGGGATGCGAATGCATTGAACGGAGCCCTGGTGGGAGGAGATGATGGCTCCGGGGATTTCGGAATCATCATCGACAGATAGCTGACGACAGTAGAGATTAAGAGGTGCGGCACGCCACTGAGTGCACCACCGAGATGCGAGGACTTGTGTGCGGCAGCCATCCTTGGTGGGTAGAAGGGAGATGATCTCCCCAAGGATGGCATCCGGGAGATCGCTGATGCGGTCCTTCGGAGATTCTATGGGTTCCTCATATCCAGGGGTTGTGGCTGCTTATGAGGAGCCACTGGCCGGAGCCTCATCTGTGTACATACCAATCTGAAAAAAATGGCAGAAACATACATGTAGGACATTCAAAATCAATTCTCAAGATCTAGAAGTAAAAAAAGGCACAAACATATATGTAGGACATTCAAAATCAATTCTCAAGATCTGGCCACGAATTATTAGCACGCACGCTAACCCTAGTCGGATTATTAGCAAAAATTATTTGTACAGAGCAAACAATTAATCACTAACCCTATATGGATACCATTCAAACAATCAATACACTACATGCATCTAACGGATCTCAATTACTCTGATTTCATGGACTGAGAGAACATAACCATAGGATTTGTATTCCAAAAAAATTCGAGAGAGGGGGGGGGAGTAACCAGAGAAAACACATGATATGTTTGCCTCACAAATGGGAATATAGATGACTAACCGGTTTTCCGTTGGAGTCGCAGTCGTTGCCGGAGTTGTTGTTGACCTCCAGTTCCGGCTGGGGTGGCAAGTCAAGGTCGTGTTGCTGCCCGCGCGAGACCTCGTCGGCGGCGACGGCAACCTCTGTGCCCAGCTTCACGCTTTGCACGGGTGCTTCACTAGCCCCGGCGTCGCCACTCCCTCCGATGGTGCACTTCGGCAACATCTTCATACACTCCAGAGTCCAGACATTGGTGACCACTATGGATCGGGGGTGCGGCTGCATATTATGGCCAGCGGCTCTGGCGCGCCATTAATACGGACCAGTGGGAGCGAGGTGGGCGGCGGTCAAAGGCTGTCTCGCCCCCCGGTGAGCCTGCGCGGCGGACTTATGGCATTCCTACCAACAATTCACACAGCTACTCGCATGCCTCCCGGTGACACTGCGTAGCGAAAACATCTCCCGTCAATTCACACACCTACACGCATGCCTCCCGGTCTGCCTGCGCAGCGGACTACTCGCATGCGTCCCGTCAACTCACGCCTGCTCGCACGGCACACAGGGCGCGTGTCGGCATGTATATTTTTTTTGATGATTCATTCTGCCGCTTTACTGTTTAACCGGAGCATGGCACGATCTAACGCACACGGTCCGAATAAATAATCCGTATGAGATATTGGTTGCCAGTTATTAACAATCTCTCGTTTGTAAGAAGATTATATGAAAACTTGTCTCAAATTTGACGAAAAAATACAATATCAGTCTACTGGTGTCCATATATGACACCACGATAAGTTTCATGAATTTCAACTAAGTTTTGGATTTACTTAAATTTAAAAATCAATATTCTCAATGTTTTGAAATCTCTTTCAAGGGGGAACATGCACCCAGGGACACACATATGATTTTGCAATCCATTTTGGTGCACATGTAGCTCAAATTTGATTTTTGCACATTAAATCCCTCAGAAATCAATCAATGTATAAAACGGGTCGAATGATCTCTGTTTTTTTTTTAATTTTAACACAACACTCCTTTGGTCACATGTTCACTACAGAAAAAGTTTGACATGCCTCAGAGTGGCGGTGGTGGTGCGGGATGTGTGTGTCTGTGTGTGTGGGGGGGTGTCCGTGTCGGTGTAATAAACAGGGGGGGTGTTCACTACCCCTGGACACGCACCGGCAAGTCGCAGCCTCCAGGCGGGAAGGACATGGCAGAGGAGGAATCCACCCAAGAGTACATTCGAAGCCCGGTTCCCGGCAAGGTCTACTTGCCGGGAATGGGTCCACGCAACGCCGGCAAGGCAGAGCTGGCAAGACAAGACTCCAGGCGGATCGACCAGAAGATCAAGTCTACTACTACCGGCGAGATCAGGGCCGGCAAGCTCAGGACTCGACAAGACTAAAGATAAGGCCCCGGCAAGGTTCTTGCCGGGATGACCAGCTGAACCCGGCAAGGCTTGCCGGGGGACAGCTAGACTGGAGACAAGGCCCCGGCAAGGTTCTTGCCGGGATGACCAGCTGAGCCCGGCAAGGTTCCTGCCCGGCAAGGTTATGCCACTATGCTGCTGCTCCAGTGCGGCCGCCAGCATGGCACTCTGGACCCTTCTCCAGGCATGCGTGGCAGAGCACTGTGCCAAGCGGCGCTGATAGGATGGCCCCTTTTCCCATCCCCAAGAAGCTAAGGGACACCTAGATAGAGCATTTAATGCGCTTGTCCTGACCCGTCAGTGATAAGCATGTAAATGCTGTAGCAGAGTACTTGCCGCGGCAAGGTACTTGCCCCGGCAAGTCATTGGCTGCGACAAGGTATTGGCTACGGCAAGATAGCAGCTGCGGCAAGGTACTTGCCCCGGCAAGTTACCTTACGCGGCAGGCTATTGGTTGCGGCAAGCTATCAAGTGCGGCAAGGTCTTGCCGCGGCAAGCGTTACTGTAGCTAGCGGTGCAGGAGCAGGTGGGATAGGCTTTTCCCACGTCCAAGACGTCCGGGTACATGTATCTGGACAGCAAAGGCATGGGCATTTAATGCCCTTGTCCCCTGCCGTCAGTGGTAGGTAGGACATGTCATCCTAGTAATAATGGCCTTACTGTAGCAACTTTCCACCTCTACCTTTACTGTTTGCCACCTGTTGGAGACCCCTTTGTGCGTATAAAAGGAGGCCCATAGGCAACGAAGGAAGGGGACTGGGAGATAGAGGAACTGGAAAAAGGGAGAACTCCAGTATTGTACGCAGCTACTCGGTACTGTAGCGCTCCTGGAGCTAGAACAATCATACAGATAATAACCAAAAAGCAGGAGTAGGGTTTTACGCATCCGTGCGGCCCGAACCTGGGTAAATCTCTCTCGTGCACTGTCGTGTTCTTCGCTAGATTTGCTCTTCGCGCGACCGTCTCTCCCTGCCGAACGTAAAGGGGTCCTTCTCTGGGTCCCATAGGTGATCGCGGATTCGTCCCCGACATCTTTGGCGCGCCAGGTAGGGGGTGAGGGGCTGCGCGAACCTGATCTGGCGATCAGCGCGGCAGTTTCTTCATCATCTTCACTGCCATAGCGTCCAAGAAGAAGGGCCTGAACCTTCGCAAAAAGCTAAGTTTTAAAGCTTTAATTACTTTCTGCTGTTAAGTCTTATCCTGGACGATATTTTTGTGCATAACCTGTGCGCGAAGGAGCGCTCCTGAAACATTCTGCGCTCCTGGTTGTTTTGGGTCCGACCAACAATGCAGACGCAGCTGCGATTGTTTCTAAGGCGTTAAGCTCCCGAAGAGGCGGCGTTCTCGATAGGCTGCTGAACAGGACCCGATCCTAAGCGCCATCGACCGGAACGTGCGCATTCGGGGAGTATTCCGGCAAGCGTGGGGGGCTCACTATGCAAAAATGCAGTCGTTTAAGGAGAAGGACTTAGCGAGTTTTATTCTAAGGTTCCTGCGTAAACCCGTATGCTGAGGAGCCTTCCCGGGGCTAGTCGCGCTCCTAGTTGCCTCGAGTCCGCTCGGCAACCTGAGCAGCTGCGCCAGAGCCGGGAAGGTAAACCTTTTCGGGAGGCGGCGTTCCCGGCATGCTGCTAAGGATCCGTTCCTCAAAGCGCTGCTGACTGGATCGTGCGCACCGGAAAGTGTTCCGGCAAGCAAGGGAATATTCAGCAGGAGTCAAGATTGCAGCGAATCCGACATTAACCAGAAGCTAATCAACTTGTTGTGCTCAAACGCTGTTGTGGCATTTCATGCCCAGTCAGTGTTGCAGGAACACGCATGGAAGGCGAGCTCGGGGGCTGGCAATGCCCCAGAGAGTAACCCCCTGAAGAGCCTCCCCGGCAACAAGCTTGCCGGAAGCTGGCGTTGAGAATGTCAAGGTTCTCCGCCAGAGTCAAGAGCCTCCCCGGCAACAAGCTTGCCGGAAGCTGGCGTTGAGAACGTCAAGGTTCTCCGCCAGAGTCAAGAGCCTCCCCGGCAACAAGCTTGCCGGAAGCTGGCGTTGAGAACGTCAAGGTTCTCCGCCAGAGTCAAGAGCCTCCCCGGCAACAAGCTTGCCGGAAGCTGGCGTTAAGAACGTCAAGGTTCTCCGCCAGAGTCAAGAGCCTTCTCGGCAACCCCTTGCCGGAAGCTGGCGTCGAGAACGTCAAAGTTCTCCGCCAGAGTTAAGAGCCTCCCTTGCCGGGGGCTCCGACAACCACTCTTTGAGCAAGAAACAAGCTCGGGGGCTAGCGGCGCCCTAGCAGAAAAAGCTAAGTTGCACAGATTTTTTGGCAATTGCATTCATTTTACTGTCCTCACTCGCTTCTTACACCTACACGCGAAGGAGCCTTCTCGGGGCTAGTTGCGCTCCTAGTCGCCTCGAGTCCGCTCGGCGATGTGAGCAGCTGCACCAGAACCGGGAAGGTAAACCTTTCCGGGAGGCGGCGTTCCCGGTGAGCTGCTAAGGACCCGATCCCCAAGCGCCGCTGCCTGGAGCGTGCGCACCGGAAAGCTTTCCAGCAAGCGTGGGTCGTCTTGATTGATTCCTCGTTCTCGTATATCGACCTTTACGCGAAAGGACCTTGCCGTGGTTAGTCCGCGCTCTGGTTTCGCCTCGAGTCCGCTCGGCAAACTTAGCAGCTGCGTTCTGGCCCGGCAAGTCGCCTTGCCGGCGGCGGCGTTTCCAGCAGGCTGCTAAAGACCCGCACCTAGCGCTCGCGGCAAGCGTGCGCACCGGCAGGGTTTCCAGACAGCGTAGGGTACAAGATACGTGCAAGGACGGAATCAATCAAGGGGGAAGCATGCATTCATTTAGCATGAAGGAATATCTCTTGTGCCATAAAGCTTGGCCTAATCAAGGTAAATTGTTTCTTTATGCGTGCCATTGCAGCAACAGGGTTGCGACCTCCAGGCAGGAGGAACGGCAGGGAACAGATCTACATGTTGCCGGTGTGCGTCGTTGGGCCTAGCCCGGACAACCACTGTGCACGCCTGTCCGGCCCAGTCCCGGGGGCTCCTGTCGGTGTAATAAACAGGGGGGTGTTCACTACCCCTGGACACGCACCGGCAAGTCGCAGCCTCCAGGCGGGAAGGACATGGCAGAGGAGGAATCCACCCAAGAGTACATTCGAAGCCCGGTTCCCGGCAAGGTCTACTTGCCGGGAATGGGTCCACGCAACGCCGGCAAGGCAGAGCTGGCAAGACAAGACTCCAGGCGGATCGACCAGAAGATCAAGTCTACTACTGCCGGCGAGATCAGGGCCGGCAAGCTCAGGACTCGACAAGACTAAAGATAAGGCCCCGGCAAGGTTCTTGCCGGGATGACCAGCTGAACCCGGCAAGGCTTGCCGGGGGACAGCTAGACTGGAGACAAGGCCCCGGCAAGGTTCTTGCCGGGATGACCAGCTGAGCCCGGCAAGGTTATGCCACTATGCTGCTACTCCAGTGCGGCCGCCAGCATGGCACTCTGGACCCTTCTCCAGGCATGCGTGGCCGAGCACTGTGCCAAGTGGCGCTGATAGGATGGCCCCTTTTCCCATCCCCAAGAAGCTAAGGGACACCTAGACAGAGCATTTAATGAGCTTGTCCTGACCCGTCAGTGATAAGCATGTAAATGCTGTAGCAGAGTACTTGCCGCGGCAAGGTACTTGCCCCGGCAAGTCATTGGCTGCGACAAGGTATTGGCTACGGCAAGATAGCAGCTGCTGCAAGGTACTTGCCCCGGCAAGTTACCTTGCGCGGCAGGCTATTGGTTGCGGCAAGCTATCAAGTGCGGCAAGGTCTTGCCGCGGCAAGCGTTACTGTAGCTAGCGGTGCAGGAGCAGGTGGGATAGGCTTTTCCCACGTCCAAGACGTCCGGGTACATGTATCTGGACAGCAAAGGCATGGGCATTTAATGCCCTTGTCCCCTGCCGTCAGTGGTAGGTAGGACATGTCATCCTAGTAATAATGGCCTTACTGTAGCAACTTTCCACCTCTACCTTTACTGTTTGCCACCTGTTGGAGACCCCTTTGTGCGTATAAAAGGAGGCCCATAGGAAACGAAGGAAGGGGACTGGGAGATAGAGGAACTGGAAAAAGGGAGAACTCCAGTATTGTACGCAGCTACTCGGTACTGTAGCGCTCCTGGAGCTAGAACAATCATACAGATAATAACCAAAAAGCAGGAGTAGGATTTTACGCATCCGTGCGGCCCGAACCTGGGTAAATCTCTCTCGTGCACTGTCGTGTTCTTCGCTAGATTTGCTCTTCGCGCGACCGTCTCTCCCTGCCGAACGTAAAGGGGTCCTTCTCTGGGTCCCATAGGTGATCACGGATTCGTCCCCTACAGTCCGGCAGTACACTACGAGTCGTGAGCCTTCGTGTGGGATTATTGATCATTTTGTGAGTCATATATGCCA
Source organism: Thinopyrum elongatum (assembly GCA_011799875.1). Lineage (NCBI taxonomy): Eukaryota > Viridiplantae > Streptophyta > Magnoliopsida > Poales > Poaceae > Thinopyrum > Thinopyrum elongatum. Next base: position 411,817,401 of record CM022300.1, read on the forward strand.
CATCAAAGTTGTGAATTGGTTATTTAAAGCATTACACAACCCTTTCATACATACATGTTCGGGCCACATGCATGCATTGGTGGTCCTCTCGGACACTCCCTCGTGCAGTTATCAGCAATGTGCCCATTCGTTCGCCCGCAAAGGTTTTCAGTTTCCACCGACAACGAGAGGCATTTGACCAAAGGTTGATTCAGCTTGGCATGTGTGTTATGGTGTGGATCATGGTGAGATTCCATATCAAAGTTCGGGCACGTGCGTACACATGCGTCCCTCCCACACCGGCTCGAAGTGAGGGGGCTACGCATCATGGCGTTGTGCATTTCCGGTTTGCGAAGCATGTGCCACGTCAAAGTTGTGCATTGGGTATTCAAACATCACACAACACACGGGCACATGCATGCGGTGGTTGTCCTATGACAATCACTCGCGTGTGACTCTCTTTGTGGGCCCACGAGGTCATCATCGATCAGTTGAACGTACAGTGAGAGAGAGGTTAATTTGACCAACAAGGATGGTTATTTTTTGGTTTGTGTTACATATATGCACGGTAGGAGTATGTAGTACATGTCAAAGAGGGGGAAACATGTATACTCTATATATATGCGTCATAACCTCACTCCATGTGGGGACCTTCCGGTTCCCGAGACAGGTGCCACATCAAAGTTGTGCATTGGTATTCAAACATCATGCAATACCATGCAGGCGGTGGTTGCCCTATAGGAACTCACTCGCGGGCGGCGCTTCCATCTGTGGGCCCGAGAGGTTGTCCTCCATCACTTTAACCCAACGAGAGAGAGGTTAATTTGACCATCAATGAATGATTATTTTTTTGGTTTGTGCTATACAGTAGAAGTATATATATACCACGCGTCAAATGGGAGCGTAGCACATACCACACATCATGAACCTCGCTCTCTGTGGGGACTCTTTGGTTTCCGACGTGTATATATATATATATATATGTATATGTATATATATATATATACATACATACATCTGGGCTATTCTGTTTCGCGTAACAGAATATTATTCTGTTACCCTACTTGAACTGACGGTTTCAGGCGGTTGTACTGATAATTTTCATCTGGTCGAACTGATCGTCCTCTCTAGTTCAAAAAAAATAATTGTGAATTTATTCGCCGGAATGGGGCGTGTAATATATCGTTGGAAAGCTCTTGACAGCTACATTACAGTCATATAGAATTTTTTTGCAAAATCATCACGGTTTAAGAGCAGTTTTGAAAAAACCGGTTTTTTCAAAACCGAAAACGCGAATCGTATTTTGGACTCAATTTTCAAACGGTTTGTCGGAATTGAGCAAATAAGATGGCGCTGGAAAGCTGGTAAAAATCCGCATCTTCCATATATCTATTGTTTTTTCAAATTCTATACAATTTAAAGGTAATTTGAAAAACGGTGAAATTCTGGGCGAAACATATTTTCACATTTTTTTTCAAATGGTTTGTCGGATTGATGCAAATTATACGGCGTTGGAAAGCTAGGGAAAATGCGCAACTTTTTCGTATAGAAATGTTTTTCTAATTCCTTACAGTTTAAACTCGAATTTGAATACGGTGCAATTTGATTTCAAACGCGGTTTTTCTTAAAAAGTTTGTCGAAATGGGGCAAATAATATACCGTTGGAAAGATATCAAAAATGTGAAACTTAGTCATGTTGAATATTTTCTCAAATTAGCAACCGTTAAAGATTAATTTAGAATACGGTGAAACCAATTGTTCTGTTTTTCCGGTCGAAAAACAGAGTACCCGTATTGATCTATTTGTGTGTTTGTACTGAGGTTTTGAAAAACAGAGTACTCGTATTTGTGTGTTTGTACGGTCAAATTTGATTTCGAACGAGATTTTTTTAATAGTTTGTAGAAATGGGGCAAATAATATACCGTTGGAAAGCTATCGAAAATGCGAAAGTTAGTCATGTTGAACGTTTTCTCAAATTAGCAACCGTTTAAAAGTAATTTTGAATGCGGTTAGACCCATCGTGTTGGTTTCTCGTTAGAAAAAACAGAGTACCTGTACTGATGTATGTGTGTTTGTACTGAGGTATTTTCTATAGAGTGATTTTTCATCGTTACAAAAAAAGAGTATCTGAACTGATGTCTATATGGGTTTGTACGCGTGTTTTCACAGACTAGACTTTACTTTGTTCTGGACTCAATATTTTATGAACTCAATTTTTTTCTGCAACGATGTTTTGGACTTCTCTCGTTTTGCGACTTGAACTTATACCATTTGAATTTCCATGGGTTTTTTATTGAGCTTATTTTCCCAAACTTATCTGGGACTAACCGCGTTTAAGTTTTTATACTTATATATTAGTACTACATGAACTTTCCATACATGAACATACCCAATTTTTTAACCGTGTCAGATGAGCACTCGAACTTATAGAAGTGAAAGTTTTAAGTTTTAATTCAAATTTGTTTTCTTGTCCGAACTTATGGTGTCATCATCAACGAACCTGCATGGTTTACATAGATAAATTGAAATAAACTTTTTCCCCAATAAATGTGTTGTATATTTCTTCTTTGAGCATATATTCCTTGGGTCCAGCGACGAACTTTCTCAAGTTCCATAGACGAACCGCCTGTGTTTTCTTTTTTGAACTTTTATGCTAGTAAAAATTGAACATTCCCATAAATTTGTTTGTCCATTCGTAGACATCAACCAAAATAGGCCGGAAAGAGCACTGTCGAACTGATCATTGTTTTTTATTCGTACTGCTCAATGCTCTTTTTTAAGTAGGTAACCCAACACACTAGTTTGCAAGTGTTCCAACGCCATCTAGTTCGAGGACCTCAAATTAGAACTGATCTGACACCCAACATACACCAATCTAGCTGAAGCATCAGTTCTGTTGTACTCATATCTCATCATCCAATATTTTTCATATCATTTGGAAGCTTGACACGCCGTATCTGTGCAAGACTAGGGATTTCTTGTGGTGTCTAGCATTCTATCCAAGAATTGAATGAACCGGTCATCCTCATGAGCAACATGTGGAACCTATCGAGGTTATCCTGATCCTGCACCATTACCAGCAAAAAGCATCAATAAATAGGCAAACTCTTCAATAGAAGCAACAGACACATCTGTACTAACCATCCCAGATATACCACTGCTATTTATTTGTTTAGAGGTATGCACAGGTTAAGTTTGTTTCAGTGCTACCTCATCGTCCCATTTGAAACTGTAAATAAAACACTAACAAACCTTGCATTTATTCTTTCAAACCAATAAAACCTTCAGTTGTTATATGTCTCAAACAAATCTAGGAATGCACATGTTAATTTGGCGGAGAAATGTGTCCATGAGTATTCAATGCATTAGCCATGAGCCAAGTTGCGGGAAGAGACACTGCATCCATCCATATCCATTATTGGGAGAAATTCGGGGGTAAAGTAAAGGGCGAAGCTTACTTGCGCTGCCTGCACCGGCTTTCTCATACGTGTTGCTGCCAAATGATAGATGTCTTGCTGGAGAAATGAGACAGCAGAACCCCTCCCCACTGCTGAACAGCTGCGGTCGGCGGTCGCCGGCGAGAGAGTAGATGGAATGGATCCTCCCGAGCACCATCTCCGACGCCATGTCTTCCCCATCTCTTCTAGCTTTCCCCTACTCCAAGTACTTAGTTACAAGTAGAAAGAATACCTTTCTTCAGGATGTGGCAGCAGCAGTGGTAGTACGCAAGGTATCGCATCTCGGTCCATGGCGAGTCGTGGAAGGCGTCGGTCCTTATATACTTGAACAAAAACTGGTTAAGAACAAAAACTAAAGGAGTTGAAATTCAAGAAACTAACTAAAGTTCCTTATGTTCCTTATGTACTTGAACTTTTTAAAAGTTGAAGATTTGAACTAATGTTCTACTTATGTACCGACACTACAAAATACATAAAACCATTTTTTAACACAAAAAAATCTCTACAACTACCAGCACTACAAAATGCATTGTGCAAGCAGAGAGTACAACATAAAACTCCCCCACTCTCAGACTGTAATTCGCTGCAGATAGTGAAAATCATTTGTTGATAAAGAACGAGAGGTGGTGAATTCGAGGGATCCTCTACATGAACTGAACAAAGATAAATAGACGAACTGAGCAAGCTCACGCATGAACAGAGGAACTGGCCATGCTCCACAAGAACTATTATCCATAGGCTGCTCCTTGTCCCTGCCTTAACAAAACCTAAGTCTGAACTTTGAACTGCTCTGGAACAAAAACTGCTATGGATCAGTTTTCTCATAGGAATAATATCAAACAAGTTGAGGGTATTCACGACACAACAAGAACAAGCAACCAACTTTTTCAACAAAATTGAGAGAGGAGAAAGAGAGAGATCCACGTGGGGTTGTAGCGAAGAGGGCGGCTCCCGCATCATCAGTCCGCCAGTGCAAGATCGGGAATAGCAGCAGGTCACAAAGAGGGCAGTTGTTTGCCTCATCATCGTAGTACTGAGGGACGCGCCCCTGTCGAACTGCTAGAGGCGGTGCCACCCGATGGCGAGCAGAACCTCCCCACAAACTGACGTCGATGGCTAGAGGCGGAGGAGCTCCACCACGGCAAGGCTCGCCACCCCACCACAGCGGCGCCACCACTTCTCGCACACCTCCCGATCTGCACCGTCGGGATGCGGGGTGGCAGGGCGGCAGTGGGATGCGGGATGGTTGGGCGACGGTGGGGCGCAGGGTGGCCGGGCGGCGGCGGGACGAGGGGTGGCAAGGCGACGGCGAGGCGCGGGGTGGCCGGGCGACGGCGCGGATGAGGTGGTGGGGTGGCCGGGTGGGCCTTTGCGGGCTGATCGAATTTAGTCCAGTTGGTTTTTTCGGATCGGTGAATTTGCAGATCGCTTCTATATAGGGCCTGAGGGTAACAAAATATTATTCTATTACTAGTAACAGAATAGTCCTATCCCATATATATATATAAAGTTGTGCATTGTGTATTCAAACATCACACAAACACCTCTTTGGGCGACATGTAGACGGTGGTACATAGTCCTATACAGGATGCTCACTCGCATGCGATGTACGCTTCGCTCCTGTGGGCCTGCGAGGTCGTCGTCCATCACTTTGACCCAACATGAGAGAGGTACGTTTGACGAACAAGGAGGACTGATTCTTTTAGGGCTATGTTACGTTAGGAGTATAGTATACGTGTCGAAGGGGGGTGGGACCAGCATATACTAGGTGTCACATGAACCTCACTCTGTGTGGGGACTTTCTGGTTTTTGAGGCAAATGCGACATCAAAGTTTTGCATTAGCTATTCAAAACATCACAACCACACACCTCTTCATATATATGTTTTGGCACACATGCAAGCGATGGTGGTTGTCCTCTGGCACTCACTCACGCGGTTATCGGCGATGCTTCCATCTGTCGGCCTGCTTGGTCCATCACTTTCACCAACAGCGAGAGAGGTTAATTAATTTGACTTAGGAGGGGATTAATTTTTTGTTTGTCTCACGATATAGGTCATGATGTGAGATTACATATATAATAGCGCATGTGTACACATGAATCCATCCCGCTGGATCAAAGGGGGGGCGAGCACACGACACGTCATGAACCTCTTGCTCTGTGTGGGGACCTCTGCGATTTTCAACGCATGCACCACATTAATGTTGTGCATTGGGTATTCAATACATATGCATGCATCACACACCTCCATAAATATGTTCGAGGTACATGCATGCAATGGTTGTCTTTGGACACACTCTCACTCGCTTGGTTATGGGAAGCAAGCCTATATATATTCGTGGGCCCGCGTGGATGTCCATCATTTAGACCAACGACGAGAAAGGTTACCAGGGTGGATTCTTCTTCTTTGGTTCGAGTTACCGTATAGTAGGTCGATCATTCCAGGCCTAATTAATTTTGAGCGCATGCTACACGTCGTGAACCCCTTGCTCAGTGTGGGGATTTTACGGTTCCAAAGCATGGTGCCACATCAAATTTCACATTGCGTATTCAAACACCACACACACCACTTCCATATACATAATTAGGCCACATGCACAGAGTGGGTTTGTCTTCAAACAGTACTCCCTCATGAGGTTATCGGCGACAAGCTAGCCCATTTTGCGGGGCCGTGTGGACATCCATCACTTTGACGAACAACAAGCGAGAGAGGTTATACGACCAAGTTGGATTCTGCTTGGTCCGTGTTACAGTACGTCTTGGTGAGATGCCCTCCCTCCCTGACATGTGTGTCTGTGGGGGGAGGGTAGGGGGCTACTTCGCACTACCTGCAACCTCCGTGGGGTCGGGGAAGTCCGGTTAATTTGCGAGGCACACATGCCACATCAAAGTTGTGAATGGTAGTTAAATATCACACCACACCCTTTTCATACATATAGTAGGGCCACCCGCAGGTGGTTCGTATGTGGTCTCACCCATCTCGCGCCACAAGCACACATTTGTGGGTCAGCACACGGTCCACCTTTGTCCGAAAGCGAAAGGGGAAGCTTGACCATATATATGATGGACTCCTAAAGGTTTTGTGTTACGGTAGGGTGAGATTTCAGACCTAGCTATTTGGGGGCATGCGTTCATAGCTAGGATTCCCTTACCGACGACACGAAGTGGGGTTCATAGGGGGTGGCTGACTAGCAATATTGTGCGCTTTGTACGACAGGTGCCACATCAAAGTTGTGCATTGGGTATTTGAACATGAAACCACCCTTTTCATACATATATTTGGTCCACATGCAAGTGTGTTCGTGTTCTGACACTTTCCCGCGTTATTCCTTTTGCCAAATTTATAAACAACACACGAGTTGGATGCAGCAACCATCTACGATTGGGGACGCAACAGACACGGTTCGGTCAGACTACCTGTGTGCCACGCCCGTGCCCCTGCAATGACTCACATCAGCACAGTAGATTGGGCTCTACGAGGCTTGCCTCCCGTTCTTGAAAATGTCTACTGCCTCATAATCTTGAAAATATCTACCGCCTAGAAGGTTTTTATGTTTGATAGCACACGATTAGTATGTGCAGACCGTGTGCAATGTCTATTACTCCCGCTCTGCTTCAATCCCTTGATTCAAATTTTTAGTAGCCCTGGCTTGTTACTCCCACCTCTGCATCCCTCGCAATTTCAAAAATATCTGCTCGCCCTTGATTCAAATTTTCAGTAGCCCCATTTGTTACTCCCGCCTCTGCATCTGAGGGAGTCATGGACTAAGGGGTCCTCGGGGCGACGGCCCATTGTGCATGGGCCGGACTGGTGGTGCCGTGTGGTGACCGGAGACCTGTGAAGCCGTGGTGTGCCCTCCAAGTTAAGGGTGGACAAGATCTCTTTCCCTCTTGTTGTAATCTATCTTCAGTAACCCTAACCCTATCGGTGTCTATATAAACCGAGGGTTGTAGTCATTAGGGCTAGAGCTATCTTCATCCCCCCATAGCCTAGGGTTTAGCTCATACTGATCTCGAGGTAGATCTACTCTGTAAACCACGTTGTACAATCAATACAATCAAGAAGGACGTAGGGTATTACCCCTTCGAGAGGGCCCGAACTAGGGTAAACACTGTGTTCGTCGTCCCTTGTTACCCATCGATCCTAGATCCACAGCTCGGGACCCCCTACCCCGAGGTCTGCCGGTTTTGACACCGACATTGGTGCTTTCATTGAGAGTTCCGCTGTTGGATCACCAGAAGGATTGATGGCTCGCTTAGTCCTTGGAGAGGACATCAGTTCCATGGATCTCTTCGTCCCTGGACAACTCTTCGCTTTTGGCAACATCGTACTGCATGTTGATTCGACCGGCCGTCTTGACCAGGTCAACAACTTCGCTCCCGAACACCGGATTCGATTCGGCAATCTGGAGTACGTTACTGACGCGCGAGGGGATTTGGTTTTCATCGGATTCACCACCCCCGCAGGCCTTGCCGCGCCTGCTCCGACGTACACCTCCGATCCGATCTGTGAATCGGCCCCAGTCCACCAAGCGGCTTTGAGCCAGGAAGGACTCCCTGAGAGAGGGGACCTTACGCCACCGTCAACCGAACTCACATCGGCGGAGGATTTATCCCCGGCCCTCGAGGCAGAACCAGAGGTCAGAAGCCAAGATTCGATCTCGGCCGAGCTCCTCCCCCACAACACCTTGCTGGCCTCGAGCCCGCACCCAGAGTTGGCGAATAGCGGCCAGGGGTCATCCCGGCCCAAAACGACCCAACCTCAAACATTGGCGTGGAAGGTGCACAGGAGGGTCAAAGCACACCCTCAGTTTCCAAGGACAATCCGGTGCCCCTCGAGGTTTCGATCCCGAATCCTGAAGATAGGTCCGTCCGAGACCAAGGATCGGTTGAGTCATAGACCGGCCTCCGCTTCGTCACCACAAAGTCCGGCCTAGAGCCCTCAAGTCTGGCAACCCTTGATATTTTGAACGAGGCGCTAGACCGAATTCAGAAAATGACTATCCAGGAGAACCTGCCCTCCGCCTTCAATCACCGACCCTTCGAGGCGTTCGACAGGGAATTTTGCGCCCCACCCACCACCCATTTGGTAGAAACTATCGATGATTTAACTGATATGTTAGACTATAATTCGGAGAATGCCGAATACATGGACGAGGAGGACGTAACCGTGGCTAATGATGAGGTCGGTCCTCCCGTCATGGGCCCCTGGTCGGCCACATCCACCTACGACATTTACATGGTGGACACCCCAAAGGACGGCAACGGCACTCCTGAGCAGGACCGAGGCAAGCCCAGAGATGAGCCTCCCAAACGCCGAAAACAGTGTCGTCGATCAAAACCACGTCGAAGCCACGCAAGCAACGTAGACTCGGCGGAGAACAGCATCGTAAATAATACGGATGACCTCGCTGGAGACGCAGCCAACGAGCATCATCAGGATGACCCCACGGGCAGGAGGATCCGCTCAATCCTGAAAGCCACGAAGACTCCGAGGATAGCAACTACCTCCCACTCTCTGAAGAGGAGGCCAGTCTCGGGGAGGACGATTTTATCGTCCCCGAAGACCCTCTGGAGCAAGAACGGTTCAAGCGGAGGCTTTTAGTCACTGCCCGCAGCCTAAAGAAGCAAAAACGCAAACTCAAGGCTGAACAGGACACCCTCAACGCCCGATGGACTAAAGTCCTAGCTGCCGAAGAGGGGTACGGCTGCGATCAGCCAACCAGGAGTTATCCTAAACGAAGGCTATTTCCCCAGTTCGACAACGAGGCTATAGAGCCAACACGCCCGACATATACAAACGCCGAATAGCCAGACCGACCCCCTAGAGGGCGAGACATGGAAGCTGATGAGGCCGAACATCCACCCGCCCCACCTCGCCGTCACGGCAAGGATCAGGTGCGGCCCACTTACGAGTACGACCTCCGCCATGACCTAGATGCTCGTGGAGGCTGTACCAGGTCCATCTACGAACCCAGAGAGGATCTGACCGCATACCGGGAAGGATACTACGATCGGTTAAACCAAAATGATAGAGTCCGGGAGCAGCAACAGAGTAGGAGGGCCAAAGACCTCCATCGCGACGTAGCCCGAGTTTGGGGCGCCGCACACCCCCTATGCTTCACAGAGAGGGTAATGCAGCACCAATTCCCAGAAGGCTTCAAGCCTGTGAACATCGAATCATACGATGGAACCACAGATCCAGCCGTATGGATAGAGGATTTCCTCCTCCACATCCACATGGCGCGAGGAGACGACCTCCACGCCATTAAATATTTACCGCTCAAGCTTAAAGGCCCAGCTCGACACTGGCTGAACAGCCTTCCCGAAGACTTTATAGGTTGCTGGGAAGAGCTTGAGGGCGCTTTTCGAGCAAACTTCCAGGGCACCTATGTCTGGCCTCCGGATGCTGACGACTTAAATCGCATCACGCAACAACCCGGAGAATCTGCCCGACAATTTTGGAACTGATTCTTGACTAAGAAAAATCAGGTTGTTGACTGTCCGGATGCCGAAGCCTTGGCTGCCTTTAAGCATAGTGTCAAGGATGAATGGCTTGTACGGTAGCTCGGCCAGGACAAACCAAGAACTATGGCAGCCCTTACTTCCCTCATGACCCGCTTTTGCGTGGGCGAAGACAGTTGGCTTGCTCGCAAGAACACCAACCCAGACACACCCGGTACCTCCGAGGTTTGGGACAGAAATGGAAAGCCCTGACGCAGCAAGAATAAATGTCGCCACAATGATGGCGAGGGTGAGGATACGGTAGTAAATGCCGGATTACGAAACCAGAAGTTCGGAACCCGAAAGAAAGCCCCTAAAGGCAACAGTGATGGCCCATCTAGGCTGGACACAATTCTGGACAGGCCTTGCCAGATCCATGGCACATCAGAGAAGCCCACCAACCACTCCAACCGAAATTTTTGAGTGATCAAACAGGCCGGTAAACTCACAGCCGAAGACTCGGGCAAAAGCCCAAGAAGCAAGGACGATGACGAGCCCCGCAGGCCGAATAGTGGAGGCCAGAAACCCTTCCCTTCCAAGGTCAAGATGGTAAACATGATCTACGCAACCCACATACCGAAGAAGGAGAGGAAGCGAGCACTACGGGACATATACTCCATCGGGCCAGTAGTGCCGAAGTTCAATCCATGGTCAGCCTGCCCGATCACGTTCGATCGCAGGGATCATCCCACTAGTATACGCCATGGAGGGTCCACAGCCCTAGTGCTGGACCCCATCATCGATGGATTCCACCTCACTAGAGTCCTAATGGACAGAGGAAGCAGCCTCAATTTGATATATGAGGATACAGTGAAGAAAATGGGGATCGATCCATCAAGGATTAAACCCAGTAACACCACCTTCAAGGGAGTCATTCCGGGAGTGGAGGCCCGCTGCACTGGCACCGTGACACTCGAAGTGGTGTTCGGATCTCCAGATAATTTCTGAAGCGAGGACTTGATCTTCGATATTGCACCTTTTCGCAGTGGCTATCACGCACTTCTCGGCCAAACAGCGTTGGCTAAATTCAATGTCGTTCCGCACTACGCGTACCTCAAGTTGAAAATGCGTGGTCCTTCAGGCGTCATAACTATCAACGGCAACACAGAACGCTCACTTTGAACCGAAGAGCACACTGTGGCCCTAGCGGCCGAAGACCATACCGGCCCATATAGGCCCGGATGCTGACCCACTGTAAGGGCCGGCGACAACAGTAAACGGGTTCGAACCCATTCCCCATCATGGGAACCCGCATGTGTTCACAGCAAATAGGGATACATGCCCCACGGCACGCCCACATTCTTCACGCTCCACGTACCTCATCAGCACAACTTGGCACTCAAAATACCATGGGCAGCCATGAGGCATACATTAATCTAAAGTACATGTTCGGTTAAAAGCGAACTTCGGAATTAACTCGTCTTCGGACGACCCGGGGACCAATTCCGGATACCCCCAAGTTTAAAGCTTCATCGGCAGGGTCCTCGCCCATCAAGATCTCATCGAAGGTCCCAACCCCCACCTATCAGAAGCAAAGGCGCAGATGTGCAGCAGGGCATAGTGAAGGCTTCAACTCACGCATCAAGGCCCTGCGTCAACCTTTACATTGTAAATTTTCTTTTTCTTTCTCTCTTGCAAGTACTGCCTTCGCAGTTCGAATTGTACAGTTAGATGTCCTGAGCTTACGAGAAATAATAAAAATACCCTTTATGGTGTTCGGATATCTGCATCTTGCAATTTTTCTGTCCCTTTCTGATTATCTCCTAGCTCTTTGAACAGCCCGGCATGAAAATATATTAATCAGTTATGAGTTCAATTTATACATCAGCTCAATACATTTAAGTCTGGCACCGCTTCCTGCTAGGTGTCCGGTGTCTCGGATATTGCACTATATGCATCTGTTTCGAACTATGTCTTGGGTCAATAGTTGGGTTGCCCGGCTCCTGTGTTTGCCCCTTATGTTCCACTTGTTCGGCTAAGAGGGCAAAGGTAGAACCCCTGCGATCGTACTACTAGTTCGCCCGGTCAAGTGCCTCAGGAGGAAAAAGCCAAAAATTGATCGTCATAGTAAGCGTGAACGGGTCTGCGATCCGATGACAAGGTTGGACTCTAAAAATCATTGGCGATTTCGCCGTGTCACATGAAGGGTTCGTCTTAACACAAACCATGTGATCGGATAGGGCAGGCTTTGACCCCCAAGTACATCACAAATACACCGGGGGCTAGTCCCTAGTCCCCACCGTCAAGCTCCTAAAGCAGTAAAACCGAATAGTCTGATTGCCTGGTTTCGTTCCCGCACTACCACCTCCGGGCACCAAGACGTTTGCTAAGGGTAACAGTGCGGAAACAAAACACCCTTCGTGATATTCACTTGGGGGCTGAAGCCGACGACTGGTAGCTTCAGAACTAAACATACGGCCACACATGAGTCAAAATTTAATCACTAAGTTTGCCGAGTGCATAATAAAGCATAAATCCCACTTGGTACAAGCTTGCTACATTGACTCAAGCATTACATTTTTCGAACACTGGCCCTCTATCGCCCGCGCTCCGGTCATCACCTGAGCGAAGTACTGCTTGGGGCGGCAATGCTCCTTCCCCTGGGGCGGAGGACCAGTGGCCATCTCCATTGGATTAATCCTTGGCCAATGAACCATGGTCTTCACAAACGCGAGCCTCGCCCCCTCATGGCACGCCGACCGCTTCACGGCATCAATCCATAGCGGCGCCTCCCGCAGCCTTTGCACAAGGTCGATGTAGGTGTCCGGAATGGGCTCGGCCGGCCACAGGCTGACACAGAGGTCCTTCAAGGCCAGCTCGGACATCCGATGCATCTCCATCAGCTGCTTCATTTGATCGCTGAGGAGAGGAGGATGCTCGGAGTCTGGAACTTGTGACCAAAAGAGTCGCTGCGTGGAATCCTCCTCGCGAGTGGCATAGTGCCTCGCCGCGGCCGCCGCATTCTTCGGGAGTTCAGCAAAGACGCCTGCTGAGCGCCGGACCCTCATCAGCAGGGCGAATCTGTTGCCTCCGAACACATTCTGCAATAAATATTTCTTACCATTGGCAATTTATGCGGCTTGCCGAAGCTCCTCCCGGACACCTTGGGCGTCACTCCTCGCCTCCTGGAGCTCTTTCTCCGCCTTGGACAGATGGGAGGATTGCTCCTCCCGCCCCTTCTCAAGGGCCTCAAGCTTCTCAGCGGCATCATGGAGCTCCCCTTGGACCTCGGTTACCCAAGATTCATGCTGCTTAGCAGCACGCTTGGCCTGCTCAAGCTCGGACACCGCCCTCTCAGCGGCTGTCCTCTTCTCGGCCGCCTCGGCCTCAGCTTTCTTAAGTGCCTCCTTTAAGCCCTCGACCTCAGCGGCGGCAGCTGCAAGATCGTCAAGATAAAGGATCAGTCAATGGTCCGGCCAGTCCCTATCTGGCAAATACACATATTTTTACATAGCTTACCTTGCGCCTCGTCAAGCCGTTTGTTGACAAGGTCCAGCTCTTGATCGGAAAGCTTGAGCTTCCAATCCATCTCCTCTAACGCCGCCGCATTAGCAGCCGCGGCCACGGAAGATGCCTGCGTTAGCATCAGAAATGTCGACATTGTTAACCGACCTACCGAATTTGATCCTCTGCAGGTCTCTTCGGAGACCCTGGCAGAGTATCGGGGGCTTCTATGTATGCGGCCTACTTAAACTAAGAACTATAACCGCATTATGAGGAAGGATCATTACTTGACTTACCTCAAAGCCTGTTAGAAGGCCTTGGACAGCGTCGTTTAGTCCGGATTGGACGGACCGAACACTCTGCATAACCGTACCCATAAGGGTGCGGTGCCTTTCAACGATGACGGAGTTGCTCACCAACTCCTCCAGCGTGTCCGGCCAGCCCACCACCGCCCGTGTGGAGGTGTTCGGCACTGGCGTTGGCTCCCCGCCCCCCTGCCCGCTATGAGGAATCTGTGCCGTCGAGGGCCTTGGAGGCTCGGGAGCGGTCGACGGAGGGGGTCCGGATGGCCCGGACTCTTTTCCCTCATCGGCCAGGAGGGACGCTCCCTCCTGGTCTTTGGTGACCGAGGTGTTGACCTCGGCCATTACGGCATCTACCTCCCTCCTCCGTGTTCGGAGGAGGAGGAGTTCTTTGGGACCGCACCTCCTCAGCCTCTTCGGGGACCAAAGGAGGCGCGGAGTGCGCCATAGACCCACTGTCTACCAGCTCGACGGGCGGAGATGTCCCTTCCGAGATTTGCTTGGTGGGGCCCTCATGCGGGGGACTGCAATTTGGAGGGGTTAACCTTCAACTAAAACAAACTACTGAAAGCATAATAGCTAAAAATACAGACACCTTATCTGCTTGGCAGGGGGCTTGACCCTGGATCCCTTCTTCGGGAGCTCCTCGGATGCCTCGGACTTCTCGTCATCTGAGCTGTCAGGTATAACCAGCTTAGGCCGGTGTCGTCTCTTTGGGGTCGGGGGAAGGTTGGACCTCTTCAGCGTCCTCAGACGCCGGCCTCTTTTTGAAGTGCAAAGAGGCACTCTCCTCTTCGTCCTCCTCCTCCTCGCCCCCATCCTGTACGGATGAGGCTGCAGCATCTCCGGACCGGTTGCCCGGACGGATCCTACGGCGGACGCCCTCCCTGGCCTCTGGTGCCTCTTGCTGCTTGCCCTTCTTAGCGGGCGCCTTGTAGGGCACCACGACCAGCATCTTCTCCAGCTGCTCTGATCGGGGCCCCTCCGGCAGCGGCGCCGGGCCACTGATCTTCTTGGCCTTGGCGAGCCAGCCCTGCAGAATCCACACGACCAGGTTAGATCAAATCTCACATAATGTGAATATCCGAATACTCTTCGAAGAGACATGCCACTCACCTCCCTTGGGGGATTTGCGGCGTCAAGACCGATGTCCTTCCCCTCGGCCAGCCACTCCTACTAGGGCCGGAATAGTTGGCCCCATATCTTGTCAGGAGTTGTGCCGAAGAGGTGCCGCACAGTGGCCGGATCCTCGGGGTCATGCTCCCACATAGGCTTGGCCCTCTCTTGGCAAGGGAGGAGCCCGCGGTGGAGCATGATCTGGAACATGTCGACCAGCTTCACACCGGTCTCTATTATGTTGTCGATGCGCTTCTGCAGTGCTTTGGCGTCAGCAACACATCCCCAGTCCAGACTCTTGGTGGTCCAGGAGGCCAATCTGGTGGGGGTCCGGACCGAAAGGCGGGGGCCGCTCCCCATGCAGCCTTCCTCGGCTCGGTGATATAGAACCACTCCTTCTGCCACATCCGGACGATGTCGATGAAGTGGCCGTCCGGCCGCTGGACCCATGTCAGCTTGCTAATCATGGCCCCTCCGCAGTTTGCGTGCTCGCCGCCGACCACCTTGGGCTTCACGTTGAACACCTTCAGCCATAAGCTGAAGTGCGGCTGGACCCGGAGAAGCGCTTCATAGACGACGATGAAGGTCGAAATGTGGAGGAGGGAGTTAGGGGCTAGATCATGGAAATCCAGCCCATAGTAAAACATTAGCCCCCGCACAAAGGGGTGCAGTGGAAATCCAAGCCCCCTAAGGAAATGGGGGAGAAAAGCTACCCTTTCGCTCGGCTTGGGCGTAGGGATGATCTGGCCCTCTTCGGGGGCTCGATGGGCGACGTTGGCCGGCAAGTAACCGGCCTCCTTCAGCCTCAGTATATCCTCGTTGGTGACGGAGGAGGCCTCCCACTTCCCATTGGCGCTGGATCCGGCCATGGTCGAAAGAGGTAAAGTAGGGTTGGCTATGGAAGCAGGGAGAAAGGGCGCTGGAGCTCTGAAGGATCGCGAGTGCGGAAGGTAGGAGAAGGCGTGGGATGCAGACTGTAGCGCCCCCCCCTTTATAGACTGTGGGCAGGCCAGAGACCCCTTTTTTTCACGTCGTTGGCCTCTCCACTTCCCGATATCTCCGCAACGTTATGAGCGAGAGTGGAATCAAGATCATTAACCATATCCCCCGAAAAGCGGGACACGATCTCCACCTTGAAGGGACGTGTCAATCATGGCGTCAGCCTCGAGCCGTGCTTTGAGAAATAGTAACTGCTTGGCGTTATGGCCGGAAGCGACTCTTCGTTGAAGGAGAAAGGGTTGTTAGATAAAGGCACTATTTGTGCTTGAGCGATATTTTTATTACTACCTTCGGTGTTAAGTAAAACAGCCGTTTCAGACTTTGAACATCACTTGGTACCGAACAGGGGGAAGACTTGCTGACGAACTCGCCCCACAAACTGAATACTGGTCGGAATGGATACTGGATACAAGCCTCGGCATTGGAGGCAAGTTCAAGGGCTACTGAGGGAGTCATGGACTAAGAGGTCCTCGGGGCGACGGCCCATTGTGCATGGGCCAGACTGGTGGAGCCGTGTGGTGACCGAGACCTGTGAAGCCGTGGTGTGCCCTCCAAGTCAAGGGTGGACGAGATCTCTTTCCCTCTTGTTGTATTCTATCTTCGGTTACCCTAACCCTATCGGTGTCTATATAAACCGATGGTTATAGTCATTAGGGCTAGAGCTATCTTCATCCCCCCGTAGCCTAGGGTTTAGCTCATACTGATCTCGAGGTAGATCTACTCTGTAAACCACATTATACAATCAAGCAGGACGTAGGGTATTACCTCTTTGAGAGAGCCCGTACCTGGGTAAACACTGTGTTCGTCATCCCTTGTTACCCATCGATCCTAGATCCATAGCTCGGGACCCCCTACCACGAGGTCTACCGCCTCTGCATCCCTCGCAATCTCAAAAATATCTGCTCGCCCTTGATTCAAATTTTCAGTAGCCCCACTTGTTACTCCCGCCTCTGCATCCCTCGCAATCTCAAAAATATTTGCTCACCCTTGATTCAAATTTTTGGTAGCCCCGGCTTGTTACTCCCGCCTCTGCATCCCTCACAATCTCAAAAATATCTGCTTGCCCTTGATCCAAATTTTCAGTAGCCCGACATTTTACTCCCGCCTAGTAAAAATTTTAGTTGCCGCGGTATTTCCTCAAACACCACCTTGGACCCCCCTCCACACACACCACACACACCCCAAAACCTCCGCTCTCACAGACACACACCACCCCTCCATCGCTCGAAACCATTGGTAGGTCGCCGCCATCGCCGCCGCATCCATCCTCAACCTCTGCCTGTGTGCCGGGGAGCTCGAGGAGCCAATGGCCCACAAGAGGTTTATCGCGGCCACGTCTCTAGGCGGCCTCTTCGCCCGACACTAGCGACGTGGCCGCCGAGGTGTCCCCGTCGTCCTCCGCAGGCTCTTTATCAATCCGCCATCACCAGTCGCCCGATCCGCCCGTCGCCGCGCCCCTACGCCGGTTCGAGGACTTCCCCGTCCTCCCTCGGGCCTGGCTGCCGATGAGGTCCTACCTCGGGGTCCGGCAGCAGCGGTGGGGGACGTGGGTCACCGGGATTACGGATCGGGAGACATACACCCGTAGGTGGCTCAGTAGCTTCCACACGGCCGAGCTCGCGGCCATGGAGTACGACCGCTGGCAGGTCCGCTACTACGACGCGGCGGCTAGGCTCAATTTGCCCTTCGGCACATGTCCAGTCGACCTCGTCCTGCCGGAGCCAGGGTGGTGAGCTCGCTATGGCATGGGAGGACCGCGAGGCATCGGAGCGCATCGAGGCCGAGGCCGCCGACGAGGCCTACAAGCAAGAGCTCCACCGGCAGCACCCGGAGCTCGTGGAGGCGGAGCGAATGATCTTTGCCTGCGCGGAGGGCGGCGAGGTTATCGTGCTCTACTCTGATGATGAGGTTGAAGGCGGTGAGGACGATGGCGTGGAAGGCATCGAGGTGGGCGGCGAGGACGAGGAGATCGACGTCGATGAGTGGAGGAGTGTCTTCCCCAAAGACCCCGACGATGGCACCGGCCCGGACCCGGCTTGCGGCACACCGTACCTGACGAGGAAGGATTGGCTTGACCTCCACTTCGTTCGAAAGTAGTTTAGTTTAGTTTAAATTTATGTTTTATGTTTGATTATGCAAAACTATCTATGTTTATGTTTGAATGCATGCTACTTTTGGTTGAACCTGCTTTGAACTTGATCAAATTGAAGTTTACAACATTAAGTTTAGATGATCAACTAGAAACGGCCAAAAATTGATGCAGTATATATATACTCCACTAAGGGTTTTAGTCCGTTAACTTTTAGGGGATCGGCTAGAGATGACCTTATGCCTTGTTTATTTCAGTTATTCATAATGTGATGCTCTATATGTTCAACTATTTGCCGTGCTGTTCAATTTCATCAATAATAGTTTCAACAATACCATTGTGAATTACGATATTTGGTTGCTGTTAAGGATGTTGCAGTTAACACACCTTTTCATTTTTTAACAATAACTAGTGTACTTTAGATCTGCACAATACCAGTTTGAATGACTATATTTGCTTGTTTTTAAATGTTATGCCTGTTGCAGTTAACACACATTTCCACTTCTTGTTTTGCTTAACTAGCGTGCTTAAAACTGCACACTGAAGCTATCGTCTGTAGATTATGTTGTCTACCATGGATATATTTGGTTGATGTTTAGCCTGTTGTGCTTAACATGCCTTTATATGTACTCATAAAGGACAATATTGAGAACAACTGTTGTTTTCCATTGAGGTTAGTTTCATCGCATTGCTTATATATACTCACTGTTCGGGATATCGGTAGCTGGTACCATATAGCCTAGGGGCTGATAAGGTATTAATCGTCGAATCAGACATTTGACTGAATATATCTGTAACCCATTTATCGGTAGGTTATCTAGGACCATATTTAATATATGTGAGGCTACATAGCAACATGCATTGTACTGAATGACTAAATATGCAATCCCAGGCTACATAGGAACAAGGAAGAGTGTTACCTTAATATTCTGATGATGTCTAGATATACATGTAATACGATCTTATATAATGGGATGGAGGGAGTGTTGTACTACATCATTTTGCAATTGTTGTTTAGCTTCTAATATTAACTTGGTGCTCTTAGGTACATATGTCATTGCCAAAGATCCACACTTCGACCCTTTCTGCGTATGGGGCAATGAGATATTCATGAACCAGCATCAAGTGAGGAACCTGATAAAGATTGTTATTAAAATAGGTCAAAAGATGTCAATCGAAATATTTGTTTACACTTTATGCAAGACAACAGTGAACTGCAGGATGGTAAGTAAGAACTCTGTAGCCTTCTTTTTATTGCCCATAATGAGTTGTGTTATATGACAATGTCTAAATCTTTTTCCTTTGCAGTGGACCCTGAAGCAGTTTACTCAAGATTACCTCTCAAACTACATGATTGGTGGGCGTCCAACACAAGGGGTTGGACTAGAATCGTGCGTGCCTTCTGCATCGAGGAGAGCACAATAGGGCCATTCCGCTTCACCTTGTTCAGCAATCGGAATATCTCTCGCCTCTTTCTTTACCATCTTTAATAGTACAAATATACAACCCTGGTTCATCATTCTTTATTTGGTGCTTATGTAATTCTTTTCTTTGATGTAATTCTCGAACATATGTACCTGTGAATCGAATAATGCATTGGTTGTTTGAACCTTATGGATATGAATAAAGCTATCGCCTACTTTCAAATTCAAATTAGGTACAATTTTAAATAGCAGCAATTAAATTAGGGTGAAATTATGCTCTGCAGGTCATTACGGTGCACATGGTCTATAAAGCACAGTGTGTGTGATATACATCATAGTTCGACATGGTTCACGGAGAGGAAACGTGTGTAACCATGCACACAGTTGCCGTTTGCAAAGTGTGTGTGATGTCAGATAATATCACAAACGGTGCGGGAAAACTAAATGTGTGTGATTGTCGACCTATCGTACACGGTTTACAATCATGAATTTTTTGTGATGTGTCGGGCATCGTAAACGTAGAGCCAGTTTGGTACGTGCCTGGAATGTGCCTGGACTACGCCTGGTTTTAGGTAAAAACACAGAAGTCCGACTGCGCTGGTGATGCCAGCACACACGAGTAGCAAGGATGGAGCGTTTGGGATATTAGACATTTCTCAAACATTTGTGTGAAGAATCGCGTTTGGGATGGGTGCGGACATCGCATACACTTTGTTCTGGACAATGTATGCATTCCTACTCCATATCCCCTATGGTTTCTGGGTTGTGTGGGAAGGACCCCCCCCTATCGCCCACACTCACTTGGCGACGGTTTAAAATGCCGTCGCGGAAAGGGGTTAAAAACCGTTTGTATAGCAGCTCACTATACCAGTGTGGGCAGAGATTTCAAGGATATGTGTGGCAAGAGTCAACCACAAACGCGTTGTTTATTGGTTTTTCAACTATAGAAAATTGAAATACATGACGCCTGGCATAGTGCCATGGTATTGCCTCACCATGCCCTGGTAAAAAATCGAGAAGGTTTGGCTTATGTCGTCATGCACGCCCTTCATAAATCGAACCATCACTGAGGAAGTTTCATGGTTTCGAGAGGGAAATCACCAAGATTGAAGGGTAATCCAAATTTCCTTCGTCCTTGAGTTTTTTTCTATGATGAATATACACCCTGCAAATCACGGTGTTCAAATTTGGCACTTTTCCGGTCTCATTTGCCATATTTAGGGGATTATGTGCATTTCTAGGCATTAATGCACATAATTCAAATTCAAAAAATGGGTGCATGAAAAGGTGCGCAAGAATGGTCTAGAAAACCATGCTCGCGGTATTTAGTAAATTCTCATGCCTTTTACAAGGAATGGGTAGCGATTTCAAGGATATGTGTGGCAAGAGTCAACCACAAACGTGTCGTTTATTGGTTTTTCAACTATAGAAAAATGAAATACATGCTTTAAAAACATGACGCCTGGCATGGTGCCATGCTATGGCCTCACTATGCCCTGGTAAAAAATTGGGAAGGTTTGGCTTATGTTGTCGTGCACGTCCTTCATAAATCGAACAAACATCGAGGAAGTTTCATGTTTTCGAGAGGGAAATCACCAAGATTGAAGGGCAATCCAAATTTCCTTCGTCCTTTGTCCTTGAGTTTTTTCTACAATGAACATACACCTTGCAAATCACCGTGTTCAAATTTGGTACTTTTCTGGGCTCATTTACCATATTTAGGGGATTGTGTGCATTTTCTAGGCATTAATGCACATAATTCAAATTCAAACAATCGGTGCATAAAAAGGTGCACAAGAACGGTCTGGAAAACCATGCTCGTGCTATTTAGTAGATTCTCATGCCTTTTACAAGGAATGGGCAGTGATTTCAAGGATATGTATGGCAAGAGTCAACAACAAACGTGTCGTTTATTGTTTTTTCAACTATAGAAAAATAAAATACATGCTTGAAAAACATGACGCCTGGCATGGTGCCATGGTATGGCCTCACCATGCCCTGGTAAAAAATTTAGAAGGTTTGGCTGATGTCGTCATGCACGCCCTTCATAAATCGAACCATCACCGAGGAAGTTTCATGTTTTCAAGAGGGAAATCACCAAGATTGAAGGGGAATCCAAATTTCCTTCGTCCTTTGTCCTTGAGTTTTTTTTCTATGATGAACATACACCCTGCAAAATCACCATGTTCAAACTTGGCACTTTTCTGTGATCATTTACCATATTTAGGGGATTATGTGCATTTTCTAGGCATTAATGCACATAATTCAAATTCAAACAAATCGGTGCATGAAAAGGTGCACAAGAATGGTCTGGAAAACCATGCTCATGCTATTTAGTAAATTCTCATGCCTTTTACAAGGAATGGGCAGTGATTTCAAGGATATGTGTGGCAGAGTCAACCACAAACGTGTCATTTATTTGTTTTTCAACTATAGAAAAATGAAATACATGCTTGAAAGACATGACGCCTGGCATGGTGCCATGGTATGGCCTCACCATGCCTTGGTAAAAATTTGAGAAGGTTTGGCTTATGTTGTCATGCACGCCCTTCATAAATCGAACCATCACCGAGGAAGTTCAATGGTTTCGAGAGGGAAATCACCAAGATTGAAGGGGAATCCAAATTTCCTTCGTCCTTTGTCCTTGAGTTTTTTCTACGATGAACATACACCTTGCAAATCACCTTGTTCAAATTTGGCACTTTTCCGGGCTCATTTACCATATTTAGGAGATTATGTGCATTTTCTAGGCATTTAGCGTAGATAAATCCAATCCAGCTATAGCTGCACGGGTGTGATGAGACGGACGTGGATTTCCGTTCGATCGCGGCGCATCATACGATGCACACGCGCGATCCGCGTGGCTGGGGTTCTGGCCAATCATAACGCAACACACAATAGGCTCAGCGCACACTATTTCCGGAGGCGTCGGAGATGAATTGTGTGCGATAATGAATGACCAAGATTGTAAGGGAAGCCAAATTTCCTTCATCGTTTGTCCTTGAGCTCTTAAAAACCACCACACTATACGGCTGTTCGGCCACTCCGCCCCAGAGCTCTCTCCAAGCATCGTACATGGCACGCGCGCTGCACAGTAACTGGTAAGGAAGCGATTGCATCCCGCCACACCGAGTTGCTCGTCGCCCGTGACCGCACACATGGTAATGAAGCGATGGCATCCTGCCGCACCGAGTTCATCGCCGCCCGTGGCCACACAACTACGTGGGCGGACTTTGATGCTACCATGGCCGAATGGGCAGTGGATCAAGAGGCGGCCAAAGCCACTGAGAAGGAGCAGAAAAGGCAGAAAGCAGTCAAGAAAAGAGACTCCCACCGCCGCAAGAAAGAAGAGGCCGCATGCCGTGATGAGGAGAGCTCGGCGGAGATCCAAACATGGTGGGATGCAGCCGGGAAGGAGATCGATGGTGTCAGGCCAGCATGCCCCGATGCCAGAATGTGAGAAGTAGTTAGTGCGTGTGTCACCCGTAAGTTTGTATAATTAATTATGAGCATCTACTAGTACTACATACTAGTTTTAGAGAAAATTACCAGTAGTACTTTAAGTTGGTACTATCTATTATTAATGTACAATGTCGATAAGAGCATCCTTTCAGGGCTTTAAGCGTTGATTAGCATGTGTTCACTGAAGTTTTGTAACCGTACCCCAGCCCTAAATCCTCCCAAAACGTCCGCCCGCAGCCACCGAAGACTAGAGCTGGATGTAGCTGGTTTTTAGTCCCACCTCGCCACGCGATTTGGCCGCACACCGGCTTAAATAGCCGCACCGGTGAATGGCAGCAAGCTTCTCTTTTGTTACATAGGATTAATTCTAGCTATGTGAGCGAGGCAGGTTGACACTTGATTGCATTTCATAAACCGATGATTGTTCATCGAGTGTCACCTTTGCCTTGTTCATGTACATTGAATAAACCTGCTACAATGAAAGAGGTTTTTAAATTTGCAGGTGCGGCTGTAGATGCTGACAGATATAAGAATTATTAGAAGATAACAAAACACAGGGTTTCTATGGTGTACCCGTGTGCGTTTTTTGCGTTAATGATCCATAAGTCAGTTACGTGTGCGATGTTTTCTAATAAAGCAAGCGTACCATTGACCGACAAAATCAACTACACGTGTAGATTCTTTTGGAGATGGGATCCGCCAATTTTCTCTTTTCTCGCACATGAGTATTTTACGCGCTTCGTCTGTGTTGTGTGTTTCCCCCGCCCAAGCTTCAAGTTTCGTAGCGAAATTTTCATTAGGCGCATGATTTCAGAATTTATTCCTCCCACCACATCCCCACCCATCACATTTCCACAGTATCTCCCACCCTGCCCCATCCCGGCGGCTCAAACCGCCGTCGCCGCCGCAACCATAGCTTCAACCACATCTACGTTCTGCCCAAGCAACATCGATCCAGTCAGGTAACCCACCGATCTCTATTATGGCCCCGGCCTGATTGCTTAAATGGTGCCTGCGAAACATCCTCATGCCTCCAAATACCCATCGCCCCTACCTCCAGAGCATCGTCGTGCAAGCCCAACCACATATCACATGGAGGTCAAGGAGCTGATGGCGGTCGATGGCGTGATGGCTGCTGTGCGTGTCAGCCCGGAGGAACACATCGCCTCCGCCGCCGATGACTTGGTGCAGGCTTTGGCCCAGATGAAATGCCCCAACGACTACCCCCTAGGACTTACCAAGTACGATTTGACCAACTCAATCTTACCAATACTAGTTGCAATGGCTATATTTTGTAAGGTTGATGTATTAAGCATGTTCGTGCCTTGGTTATTTCTTACTACACACTGTGTGATGTTCAAGTATTAACTGCCCAGCTCAATTTCACCAATACCAGCAACAAACTTACAATACATGACTCAGTTGTATCCATTTTTTAATCTATCCCTTTGCTACGGTGCCACTCTCCGCAATGAAGATATCACTAGACATGCCGTCATTTTATTTCCATTTGCTATTTTTCGTGGATGCTAACCCTGTTGTACTTAACATGCCTTTCCATGTACTTACGCATGGCCATAACGGGCGGTGCTGTTGTTTGCCGTCGAGGTTAGCTGCATCCAATGTCTTACAGTATTTCACATCATTTGTGCAATTGGAGTTTAACTTCTAACATTTACTGGTTGCCTGCAGGTCACATGTCAACGACATTGATCCATGCTTCGACCCAGAGGAACACCTCACCTCCGCCGCCGCTGACTTGGGCGTGGCTCTAGCCAAGATGAAGTGCCCCAACAACTACCCCTCAGGACTTACCAAGTATGAACTGACCAGTTCAATCTTACCAATGCCAGTTGCAATGGCTATGTTTTGTACGATTGATGTATTAAGCATGTTGTGATAAACATGCCTAACACGTCTTAGTTATTTTCCCTACCTTTTTATAGACAACTGGGCCATTCTCTGCTCTGGAAGCACTTGCCTTGCGATGTTTAACTCTGTCAATTGCATTTTTATCAGTACCAGTTTCAATGGCTATATGATGTTGCCTGTAGTTAAACGTGCCTTGTTATTTTCAGTACTGCACACTGTGTGATGTTCAAGTATGAACTGTCCAACCCAATTTCACCAATAGCAGCTACAAACTTACAAAACATGACTTAGGATGTTGTTAAGCTTGTTGTAATAATAGATGTATCCATTTTAATCTGTCCCTTTGCTACCGTCCTACTCTCCACAATGAAGATATACCAGAGATGATGTCATTTTATTTCCATTTGCTATTTTTGGTGGATGCTAACCCTGTTGTAGTTAACATGCCGTTCCATGTACATACGCAGGGCCATGACACGCGATGCTGTTGTCTGCCGTCGAGGTTAGCTGCATCCCATGTCTTACAGTATTTTATATCATTTGTGCAATTGCAGTTTAGCTTCTAACATTTACTTTCTTCTTGTCGGTACACATGTCAGCAGCACTGATCCATGCTTCGACCCGGAGGAACACCTCGCCTCCGCTGCGGCCGACTTGGGGTGGGCTCTTGCCCATATGAAGTGCCCGGCAACTACCCCTCATGACTTACCAAGTATGAACTGACCAGTTGAATCTTACCAATACCAGTTGCAATGGCCATGTTTTGTACGGTTGATGTATTAAGCATGTTGTAGTAAACACGCCTAACCTGTCTTATCTATTTTCCCTACCTTTTTACAGACAACAGGGCCATTCTCTGCTCTAGCAGCACCTGCCTTGCGATGTTTGACTCTGTCAATTTCATTTCTATCAGTACCAGTTTCAATGGCTATATTAGGTTGTCTGTAGTGAAACGTGCCTGTTGTAGTAAACAATTATATCCATCTTTTAATCCGTCCCTTTGCTACCGTGCTACTCTTTCACAATGAAGATATCACTACAGATGTTGTCGTTTTATTACCATTTGCTATTTTTGGTGCATGTTAACCCTGTTGTAGTTAACATTGCCTTTCCATGTATTTACGCAGGGCTACAATGGGCGATGTTGTTGTTTGCCATTGACGTTAGCTGCATCCCATGTCTTATACACCATCTGTTCCTAAATATAAGTATTTTTAGAGATTCCAATATAGACTACATACGGAGCAAAATGAGTGAATCTACATTCTAATTTAAACTATGTCTATATACATCCATATGTAGTTCATATTGAAATCTCTAAAAATACTTGTACTTAGGAATGGAGGTAGTTTTATTTTACACCATTTGTGCAATCGTTGTTTAGCTTCTAACATTTACTGGTTGCCTCTAGGTACATATATCAGCAGTACTGATCCATGCTTCGATCCCTTTTGCGTATGGGGCAATGAGATATTCATGAACAAGCGTCAAGTGAGGAAACTAAGAAAGATTGTTAGGTGAAAGAGACAGGTGATGGGAATTAAGCTCTTTATTTACATTTTGTCCAAGACAACAGTGAACTTTAGGATGATAAGTAATGTGTTGCCTTTTCCCCCTGCCCATAATGAGTTACTCTATTAGACATGAGTATCTAAAAGTTTTCTCTTTTCACTGGTTTCTGAAGCAATTTACTGATGATTACCTTGCAAACTACATGACCGGAGTGGAGGTAATTAAGGTTAAAGTATATAATTCATACTACCATGATAATGGCCTAGAAGTCTTCCTGAAGGCGGTGAAGGATGGACGGGCGATCGTCACAAGGGGATGGACAAAAGTTGTTCGTGCCTATGGCATGCAGGAGGGCACATTATGGGCCTTCCACTTCTTCAACACCATCGACAGCCAAAATTATTTACACTTGTCTCTTCACCTTTACCGCCTCTAAATATTGTGGTTCATCATAGTTAATTGCCGCCTAATCCTGTAATTACTGAATGTATTGTAGTGAGAATTTTATTTATGGATTGGTTGTTGAACCATTGTGCCGAGAATTTGAATTCCACGTTTCATATTTCAAAATTTCCAATTCGAATAATAAATTATAGGGAAAAATAAAATTAAATAGGAGAGAATAAAATAATGTACACACAGTTGGAAAGAAAACAGCGTGTGCGATGGAAAAGTAGAGAACAGACGGTTCTTTGACGTGAAACGTTTGCGATGGTCGATGGACGCACACACGATTTCCTCTCATATGCGTGTGCGATTCATGGTAATACGGCAATTGTTTAAAACCTATATGCGTGTGTAATATTGGACAAAAAGAAGATGGTGCATATATGGAGCCCATGTGTGATAGGAATACCTGTCGCACACAGTTATGAAAATGGACACGTTGGCGATAGTAAAGGCACCGCACACATTTTACGTTTTTTAACTGTGTGCGAAAACGTACCTATCCCAAACACATCGGTAGATTAAATGTTTGTGACATCCACCTTTTCCACATGACTATAGCGGCGTAATTGTTTCAGATGTCTCACGGATCAGAAACGTAATGTCGAGACGTAACGTGTGGGACAGGCGCGACTTCTCATACGTTTATTCTATGGCAATCGTCAGTAGCCGCTGGCCTATCCCCGACGGTTTCTGGATCGTGCGGGAAGGACCCCCCCTATCGCACACACTAACGAGGCGCCATTTTAAAACTCCATCGCGGAAAGGGGGTAAAAACCGTTTGTATAGCACGTAACGGTACCAGTGGCTACAAGCCTACCAGGCGCACCGACTGGGCTTGTGGGCCCCTCGGGCATTGTCTCGTGTTGATTCTTTTTCCCAAAAATCACATATGTTCCAAAATAAATCTCCATAAATTTTTATCGCGTTTGGAATTCGTTTGGTATGGATATTCTGCGAAACAAAAAACATGCAACAAATAGGAACCGGCACTGGGCACTGGATCAATATGTTAGTCCAAGAAAAACATATAAATTGTTGCCAAAAGTATGTGAAAGTTGTAGAATATTGGCATGAAACAATCAAAAATTATAGATATGACAGAGACATATCAGCATCCCCAAGCTTAATTCCCGCTCGTCCTCGAGTAGGTAAATGATAAAAAGATAATTTTTGATGTGGAATGCTACCTAGCATAATCTTGATCATGTAATCTAATCATGGCATGAATATTAAGACACGAGTGATTCAAAGCAATAATCTATAATTTGACATAAAGACAACAATACTCATGCATACCAACAAATAATCATGCCTTTTAGAATAAAAATGCTAAAGAACGCTATCCCTACAAAATCGTATAGCCTTGTCACGCTCCATCTTCTTATCACAAAATATAAATCATGTAGAACCCCGATGTGAGCCGAGCAATTGGTTCATACTTTTTAATGCACTTAAGCTTTTTCAACCCCCACACAATACATGAGTGTGATCCATGGATATAGAAGTATGGGTGGAATATAATGCGGTGGTAGATATTAATATGGAGAAGACAAAAAAAGGAAGAAAGTCTCACATCGACGTGGCTAATCAATGGGCTATGGAGATGCCCATCAATTGATGTCAATGCGAGGAGTAGGGATTGCCATGCAACAGATGCACTAAGAGCTATAAGTGTATGAAAGCTCAAACTGAAAAACTAACTGGGTGTGCATCCAACTTACTTGCTCTAGAAGACCTCGGGCATTTGAGGAAGCCCATCATCGGAATATACAAGCCAAGTTCTATAATGAAAAATTCCCTCTAGTATATGAAAATGACAACATAGGAGACTCTCTATATGAAAAACATGGTGCTACTTTGAAGCACAAGTGTGGAAAAGGATAGTAACATTGCCCCCTTCTCTGTTTTTCTCTCATTTTTTTGTTTTCTCTCCTTTTCCTTTTTTCTTTTTTTTCTTTCCTTTTTTTGTTGGGCTCTTTTGGCCTCTTACTATTATTATTATTTTCGTCCAGACTCTCATTCTGACTTGAGGGGGAATCATAGTATCCATGATCCTTCCCTCACTGGGACAATGCTCTAATAATGATGGTCATCACACTTCTATTTACTTCCAACTCGATATCTAGAACAATATGACTCTATATGAATGCCTCTAGCAGTGTACCAGGATGTGCAATGATCTAGCGTAGCAAAGATATCAAAAAACGGAGAAGCCATGAAAATATCATGCTAGCTATCTTACGATCATGCAAAGCAATATGAAAATGAATGCTCAAGCCATGTATATGATGATGATGATGGAAGTTGCATGGCAATATATCTCGGAATGGCTATAGAAATGCCATAATAGGTAGGTATGGTGGCTGTTTTGAGAAAGATATAAGGAGGCTTATGTGTGATAGAGCGTATCATATCACGGGGTTTGGATGCACCGGTGAAGTCTGCGCCAACTCTCCAAGTGAGAAAGGGCAATGCACGGTAGCAAAGAGGCTAGCAAATTGCAGAAAGGTGAGAGTGCATATAATCCATGGACTAACATTAGTCATAAAGAACTCACATACTCATTACGAAAGTCTATTAGCCCTCGAAGCATAGTACTACTACACATCCCCCTAGGGGGAGGTTGCTAGGAGTTAACCATCGCGCGCCCCCGACCTCCACGCAAAGGAAGAGAATCAATAATAAATCATGCTCCACCTTCTTAGCATAGAGACTATATGTGCATGCTTCGGGAATCACAAACCTTAAAACCAATATTCTTACTAAACAACAATGATTCACGGGTACCTCCCACATATAACCATCTCTTTATCGCAAAACTATTGAAAGGAATCAAACATATCATATTCAGTGATCTACAAGTTTTATGTAGGATTTTATGACTAACCATGTGAATGACCAATTCCTGTTGACTCTCTAAATAGATATAAGTGAAGCATGAGAGTTTAATTCTTTCTACAAAATACTTGCCACGCTCCAACTAATATAAGTGAAGAAAAAAGAGCATTCTGCAAAGAACAATTTTCTATATGTAGAGAAACAGGCAATTCAAACTTCAAATGATATAAGTGAAGCACATGAAGCATTCTATAAAGCCATACTCAAAAGATATAAGTAAAGTGCAAAGAGCATTCTATAAATCAACCAAGGACTATCTCATACCAGTATGGTGCATTATTAAAAAAAAAGCACAAGACGCTCCAACAATTTATGCATATCATGTGAACAAAAAAAACCGAGACATACCGATAATTGTTGAAGAAAGATGGGATGCCTTCCGGGGCATCCCGAAGCTTAGACGCTTGATTCTCCTTGAATATTTACTTGGGGTGCCTTAGGAATCCCCAAGCTTCAACTCTTGCCTCTCCTTATTCTCCTCATATCGATACCTCCTTGATCTTTGTACACTTCATCCACACAAAACTTAATCGAACCTTTTGTTAGAGGGGTTAGTACATATAACATCAAATCCCATCATGTCCTGCTGTAAAATTATTGCATAATTATAGTCAAACATTACCTACTGTATGCTATCACAATTTTATGTCTCCCAAGTCAACGGGGCTCAACAAGATTTCAAACATAAGCAAATAACGAAACTATTACAGCAATCTGTGAAAACAGGACAGTCTACAAAGATGCAGATGGTACATATGCTTATGTAACTCAAACAATTAGGAAAAATTAGGAAAAAATAAAACATTTACATAGAAGTATTGTGTAAAAAATTCAGAAACTTTTGATGCTCCAGTAAAAAAAATAAAAAATCATGCACTACAACCAAAGTTTCTATTTTTGCATTGCACATACCAAACAAGCAATTTAAGCATCCTAAAGGTAAATCTTGGCACATTATTTTTATAATACAATGGATTTGTACAAGGAGATAATTATTTTTGTTGAAAAGTTTCTGTAATCAAGATTCACAAAGTTTCCATGGGCATGAACAAAGTTCAAGGACGTCCCCAACTTCAACGGTGTTCGTCTTTCTCACTTTCACATTTCATTTTGAAAAAGTTTTAGGTTCTCTCTATACTTTTTTGTTTTAAAACCTTTTAAAAGCAAAAAACAGAATAAAATGACTCTCTAAAACTTCCGGGTTGTCTCCTTGGCAGCGCTTTCTTTAAAACCATTAAGCTAGGCATAAAGTGCTCAAGTAAATGATCCACCCGGATCCCAAGGTACATCAAAGCCAATTTTAATTAACAATGATTTATAATTTAGTAGTGAGCACAAAACAACATATATCACATAACAATGGAGTCTAACTCTCTTCCTATGCATCAGCATGTCTTAAAAGAACAATTCATGCACACATAACAAGGGTTGATACATAGCATAAACAATTTCTTGCAATTTTATTGTGTTTGAAACATAGAGAGTTGGAGATGTAGTTCCTCTCTCATAATAATTGCAAGTAGGAGCAGCAAGAACATGCATATTATACTCATCAAAATCATCATGTGCAATAGTAAAATGCAACCCATCAATATAATCCTTAATCAGTGCAAACTTCTCCGATATAGTGTAATTGGGAGAATTCAAAAGGATAATACGACTGTCATGTGTGGGTGCAATAGCAACAATTTCATTCTTAGGGATCATAGCAATCATCATAGCATTCATCCTTTGGTAAGCATGAAGGGAAATTAAACAACATATGAGTTGAAGAGTTACTCTCATTAGAAGGTGAATGGGTGATCAATCTGCTCTTCCTCCTTCTTTTGTTCGCTCTCCTCCTCATCTTTTTCATCTAATGAGCTCAGAATTTCAGCAATTTCTTCTTCCATAGATTCCTGCAAAATATTAGTCTTTTCTTGGACAGTAATAAATTCATCAATATCGGCATTGTATTTATAATTATCATAGCAATATTTAAGTATAGCATAATTTTCAGATCTATAAAGAGCATCATCACAATCTTCATTAATTTCAAACAAAGATTCAATTTCATAGGCACCCTTAAAAGCGGCAAATTCTTCTATTCGTTCCACATCATAGTAATCATATATACCATTAGCATAAGAAGGCAAGGTTTCATTATCATTAAATTAACATGAAAAGGGAAGGTGTGGAGCCTTCATCTTAGAACAACAAGTATAATCATATCTTAAGCATAAATTCCAAGCATACCATTGCAAACAATCAATTTGATCCCATAAGAGTTTTTCTTTTTGAGACAAGCAATAATCCCTAAAGTATTCCCATTGATCCAAAGTATCTCAAGTTGAATGGAGATTTACCAGGATTATCTAAGTATTGTTTAATGTTTTCCATATAACGAGCATCGAGGGTTTTAGGAGGTTCCCCATCTCCATGAGTAGCAAGTACAACTATTTTTTTTGGTATTTCGTGTTCCATATCCATAAATAAAGATAGAGAACAACTTAGAATAGAAAAAACTACTTAGTGACAAAGGAAACAAGCACACACGAGAATATTCACCCCACGCTATTTCTCCCCGGCAATGGTGCCAGAAAAAGGTCTTGATAACCCACAAGTATAGGGGATCAATTGTAGCCTTTCTCAATAAGTAAGAGTGTCAAACCCAATGAGGAGCTATAGGTAGAATTAATATTCCCCTCAAGTTCTATCGACCATCGATACAATTCTACGCACACTTAACATTCGTTTTACCTAGAACAAAAATAAAACTTGAAGTACTTTGTAGGTGTAAATAAGGGATAGGTTTGCAACATAATAAAGAACATGGAAATAAAAGTTAGGTGCTGTTTTACTAAAATTACAATTACATTAGTATAGCGAGTGTGGAAAAGTGGTGGTAGGATTTGCGGAATTGTCCCTAAGCAATTGGCTAAGTTACTAGATCGACAACAAGTTTTTATGTGGGAGAGGCCACTACTAGCATGTCATCCCTTACTTGGAATTCTAAGCACTTATGATTGGAACTATTAGCAAGCATCCGCAACTACTAATGTTCATTAAGGTAAAACCCAACCATAGAATTAAGATATATTGGTCCCCCTTCAATCCCGTATGAATCAATTTCTATGGTAGGAAGAAGCTTCTATCACTCTTGCCCTCCAATGCATAGTCCTATCAACATATACAACTAACCCTATGGTGTGATCCACACGTGCTCTCATATGATGGGAACCAAAGGATAGCAACATAACCACAAGCAAATTAAACCAATCATAGAAATTCACCAATTACCCTAAAGGACAACAAAATCTACTCAAACATCATAGGATGGCAACACATCATTGGATAATAATAAGAAGCATAAAGCACCATGTTCAAGTAGAGGGTACAACGGGTTGCGGGAGAGTGGACCGCTGAATATAGATGAGGGAAGGTGATGGAGGTGTTGATGAAGATGATGGAGTTGTTGGTGTATATCGCCGTCACACGATGATTGTCCCAGAGGCGTTCCGACGCCACCGGGAGAGAGGGGGAGAGAGCCCCCTCCTTGTTCTTCTTCCTTGGCCTCCCCCTAGATGAGAGGAAGATTCCTCCTCTGGTCCTTGTTCTCCATGGCTCCTAGAGGGCAGGAGCCCCTCCGAGATTGGATCTCTCTCTCTGTTTCTCTTCTGTTTCGCGGTCCTGTTTTCTGGCCCTTCACCGTTTCTTCAATTTCCGGAGATTCATAACTTCGATTGGGCTGAAATTTTGAGGGGACCTTCTTCCGGATATTATCTTTCTTGCGGCGAAAGAAGGGCACCAACCGCCTTACAAGGGCGTCACAAGCCTGCGAGGCGCGCCCTGGGTAGGGGGCGCGCCCTCTGGGCTTGTGGGCCCCTCGAGCATCATATCGCGTTGATTCTTTTTTCCAAAAGTCACATATATTCCAAAATAAATCTCCATAAATTTTTATCGCATTTGGACTTTGTTTGGTATGGATATTCGGGGAAACAAAAAACATGCAACAAACTGTCACTGTCACTGGGCACTGGATCAATATGTTAGTCCAAGAAAATCATATAAATTGTTGCCAAAAGTATGTGAAAGTTGTAGAATATTGGCATGAAAGAATCAAAACTTGTAGATGCGATGGAGACATATCACAACCCAATTATATATGAATTTTAAATAAAGTAATGGCAAAAGCTTTGGTTGCAATAAGTCACTATCGGTCGCTATGAATGGTACAATGTGCTGACCGATATGCTCTGTAATGGTTTTGTTGCCACCAAATAAATTACCCTTCTTCATTGGTCCTTCAAAACTACTTATGAGAATTTTTCTAATAGAAGCATCAACAATAAAGTAGTGACCAAATCGGAAAATAGGTAAATCACTTGCTAGGCATACCTCTTCAAATATGTTTGGAGAGCATGATGGTTGTGTGATATGAACAATAGCTTGCTCCACTTTTCGATAACTCTCCAATGCATTGGCGTCCTTTTTCTTCAATAGATTTGGTACACATACTATTCAATTTGGCTTTTTCAATAACTGAATTTTCTTTGTTACCTGAATCAATACTTTTCCCTTTTTGAATTTGCAAGGCTTCTTGTTCTTGTCTAATTTTAGCCCACATCTCAGCTTGGCGAGCTTTAAAAATTTTCATCTCAATTTCCATCCATTCCTCATGAGATTGGCCCCCAATACTTTGAGACTCTTTCAGCAATGAGGTGCTGAAATTTTGCAATTGTTTAGGGGGTACACTAGATGCTACATCACTGTGTAAATGTATCATTTGCACAACTCTAGCTTTTACAGCCGAAAAAACATGAGGCTTCCTGCCTTCTATTAGTTACTGGCGAATAGAGTTGTACAAATCCCAAGAGAATGTAATCTTGTTCTCAATTACTCGCCCAATCTGGATATGGTTGCCCCTCGATGCTTTTAAACTCTTTCGGCAATGAGATGTTGCCAAAATTCTGTAATTGTGTAGGGGGGACATGATATGCCACGGTAGTAGGTGAAGGCATTTGTGCTCTAGTAGAGTTTTCACTTATTTTCCCACGAGCATGAAGGTGCGGAGCCAAATTATGAACATCTACAATTGCGTATGGTGCCGGGAAATTAGTAGCATGAAATGTAGCATACGATGTTTGAGAGTAATTGGCCAAATAATTAGTAGTAGCATGGCCAATTCCCCTATCCATCGGCATGTTTGGATGAACATGTTGCAAATTAGTTGCCGATGAATAAAAAGGTAAAACACTCTGTTGCATGTTATTGAAAGCTCCTACATAGGTTGTTTCAACTTGATTAACCGAACTCATCTTGGTGTTCATCGGCATATGGATTTGTGGGGTTGCCGATGAATGGGAGTTGTAATACATATGTTGCATGTTGCTAAAATTATATGAGGTAGAAACATATGGAGATTTTGTTGCATCGTCTCCTTCACATAATTAGATGCATGATTGATAAAGCAAGGGCCAGCCGATACATTATACTCATTAAATGACATAACAACAACATATGCATTTTTTGCATCAACATAAGTTAATTGGGTATTCATATTAGCTTCATAGATTGCAAACCCTAGATGACGATCTCTTCGTAGCAAGAATGGGCTGGAGACCATTCAAAGATTCATCCCGAGCGGAGTCACCAAAAAGTGTGTTCACACACAGACACGTCAACGTGTACTCTCGACGCCGGGGGTGATGCATCGTGACTCACGTCGAAGGAGACCCGTCCGGAAGCACGGTAGACAAGCAATCTAACAAGTGCTTTTGAGGACCCGAAATGACACACGCCTGGGAGGGACCCCTTTTGGACATGCGGTGGCTATGGGCTGCCCTAGGTCAACCTGATCGCCCCTAGGTTCTCGTGGATCACCACCCTCTAAGAAGAAGAACGAACGAAGAACAAGAAGAAAGATACAAGGGCGAGAGATAAAAAGTAGATGAACACGAAAAAGTAGTAGATTGATTTGTTCAATTGTGTGTTGTTCAATCGGCCATCAACTCTCATCTATTCTGAGGTGGCTTGACTTCCCATACAAGAAAATGACTCCAAATTTCTTCCAAATCCTTCCAAAATCAACCGAACTCGGATTTAGGTAAGTCTGAGATAGCGGTTTGGTTTTTGGATCCTACAGGCCACAAACAACCTTAGATATAGATGAGCCCAAAAGAAAATTTAACGGTTTTGACGAGACGAACAACATTATTGTTGAATGTTTTTCGATTCTAGGCCATCTTCAGGGCCAAATAGCTCACACAAAATAGGCAATCAGTGGCGCTACCCATCAGACATCAACTATATGGGTGTCTGATGGGTCGCACCACTTTTTGGCTCGTGGTAGGGTCGCACTCTGATGGCTCTACCTTTTGCATGCAACCTCGGATTAAGACGATTTTTATATCACAATTGACCATTTTGATGAGGCGAACACAATCTGTGTAGAACATTTGTTCATAGGAGGCCGTCTTGGAGGCAAAATCCGCCGAACAGTACTCTGAATATCAAATCTTAGTACTTCGAGCACAACTTATGCCCTCGATATGAGATCGGATGGTGATGACTCAAACTTCAAAGATGTTCATGTTGATAATACAAAACTTTTTCATGTAGAGCACTTCTTCATTTGAGGCCATCTTAATAACATTTTCTTTCGTGCCAAAATCTGATGTCAACGGATCCCATTGCTCCTATAATTCTCGGTAGACCTTTTCTAAGGACTATCAAATCTATGATAAATGTGTTTGAGGGGAATGTAAGATTTAATTTACTTGCTAAATATCTTTTGTGATACATTTCCCCAGGAAAAAGAAAATGAAGACCTACATAGGAGAAGGCATCATCATGAATTGCAGAAGCTATGGTCTCAGTGTGTTTGCACCACCTTGATCACCACTACGGTCGAGCTAACCAACCGAAAACAAGCGCATCGTGGGAGACGATACATGTGAATAAAGTAGACAAGTAAGTTTATTTTTTTTTAATAAAAAGAGTGAATGAAGTTCTTTATGACGAAGTTAGTTTGGAAGAGTTGTTCTAATGAAGGCTTTGCTATGTGGAAGATGAATTATATGTTATATTGATGTTTGGATGCCTGGAAATATGTCTATGTATTGTTTTGGAAATAACCCCGTGAGAGAATAAAAAAAATTTCAGAAGAAAAAGATCAAAAGACGGCCTTTAAAACGACCACAATGATCGTATGGGCGGTCGAATGGCCTGCTGGAGGTTCCAACGCAAAACAACCAGAGACATCAGAGTGATCGATGGTGTTTCAAACGGGCGCAAGCGCTTGTATGAGTGGTCGTTTGAAATCATTGCAGAAATGAGAAGGAGTCCAAAGCATTTGAAGGCGTTCCAAACGGGCGTATGCGCCCGTCCGAGCGGTCTTTTCACATCCTCGACTAGAATAAGAAAAAGAACAGAATGAAAGACAGCGTTCAAAGCGGTCACCGCCGCCCGTTTCAGCGGTTGTTTCATCTATGCACAGACACAAGTAAGTCAACAGGGAGAACGACGACGTTCCATAAGGACGCTTGCGCCCATATGAGCGGTCGTTTCGACCCTGGCAGCCACAATAAGCCCGAGGAAGAAGGTAAATCTATCCCATCTCTCTCTTTTCTTCTTCTTCTTCCTCCAAACCCTAACAACACTTCGCCTGATCTCTCTACTCGCTCGATTTCAGTTCAAATCCCTTCATGTGATCGATCTACAGTATGTTTCTCCTTCAATCCCCGATTTTTTTCGCAAATCTATGATCTACATGCCTAGCATTGCCATGATTAGGAGATGCATATTTTTGGTCCAAATTTGAGTTTGGCTTGGATTTTATGATGTTTTCAGAGGAGGATGATGTTGTGACTACTGTAGGATCAATATTGTTTAATCGTATTGGACTGAAAAATTGTTTTGTAGGTGTTTACATGGAGGTCTATTCGCGTACGCAGGGCTTCAAGTTCATCCACCGTACCGCCACAACAAGTTTTCACTCAAGGGATCATCTTCACAGACCCTGAAGCAAGGAAGAAATTCTAGAAGCTCAGTACAAGGAAGATCAAAGCAACAGATGGGCTTGCGTGACAACACTCGCCAAGCTAGGTATTACTGGTGATTTCAATTTGCTTTGTCACAATGTCGGGTTGCATAATTTTGTTTATTAGGGATGTGAGACATACGAACGCATGACGCTTGAGTTTCTTAGCACTCTCTCGCATAATATTTGTTTGGTACTAAATGCATATGAGGAGGAGAGAATCACTTTCCATATCCTACACCAAGACTTCAACATCACTCTTGATGAGTGGTGTAATGACTTTGGCTTCACCAACAATAATGATGATCTTAGAAATGTTTATGATTTCACTGACCCGCACCCAAGGCAATCCTTCAATTTGATGAGCATACGCGGCAAGAGCCAGCTGCATTGGAGGTCCTGCTATACGTTATTTCTATTATGTTATCACTAACTCGTTGTAGGCACGAGGAGAAGTTTCTAAGGTGAATGATGAGAACATGCTAGTTCTCGGGAAAGCGGCAAACATTAACGTCGGTTATTCGCTCGAACTAGGGGTAATACTTTTGCTACACCTCATGCATCAAGCAAATCATGCACAAGGAGATATTGTGTGTGGTGGAGTGATCACCATGTTGGCCAACTCCCTTGGTCTCAACTACAATCACCTTCGCCCCATTGTCGGTAACACCCTTGTTAATGTTCGTGTTCTCATTACCGCTAGAATGGTAGTAGTTCGTAATGGCCATTGCTACTTGTGAGCTGCATTGGGATTTCCCCGAAGAGGAGAGAATGATGCAGTACAGTAGAGATAAGTATTTCCCTTAGTTAAGAACAAAGATTATAAATCCATTAGGAGAACCACGCAACACCTTGTTAGAAGTACCTACACACAAAATAACAAATACTTGCACCTGACGCAAACAAGGGGTTGTCAATCCCTCGGCGGTTAATTGCAAGGATCAAATATCATAGTTATAGATAGATAAATAAAAACACAAAAAAACAAAGTAAATAAAATTAAAGATAGGTATTTTTGGATTTTAATATATGATAAAGATAGACCTGGGGGCCATATTTTTCACTAGAGGCTTCTCTCTTGAACATAGCATACGGTGGGTAAACAAATTACTGTTGGGCAATCGATAGAAAAGCGAATAATCATGATGATATCCAAGGCAATGATCATGTATATAGGCATCACGTCCGACACAAGTAAACCGACTCCAACCTGCATCAACTACTATTACTCCACACATCAACCGCTATCCAGCATGCATCTAAAGTATTAAGTTCATAAAGAACGGAGTAACGTCTTAAGCAAGATGACATGATGTAGACAAAGTAAATCCAATCAATATGAATAATCCCATTTTATCCTTAATGGCAACGATACAAATACGTGTCATGTCCCCTTCTCTCACTAGGATTGAGCACCACAAGATTGAACCCATCACAAAGCACCTCTCCCATTGCAATATAAATTAATCTAGTTGGCCAAACCAAATCAATAGATCAAAGAGAAATACAAAGCTATGATAATCATGCATAAAAGAGTTCAGAGAAAACTCAAATAATATTCATGGATAATATGATCATATGCCCACAATTCATCGGATCCCAACAAACACACCACAAAAAGAATTACATCGAATAGATCTCCAGTAACATCGAGGAGAACATTGTATTGAAGATCAAAGTGAGAGAAGAAGCCATCTAGCTACTAGCTATGGACCTGTAGGTGTGTGGTAAACTACTCACACATCATCGAAGGGGCAGCAAGGTTGATGTAGAAGCCCTCCATGATCGATTCCCCCTCCGAGAGAGTACCAGAAAAGGCCCCCAGATGGGATCTCGCGAGAACAGAAACTTGCGGAGACAAAAAAAGTGTTTTGGATGGCTCTCTGTTGGTTTCCTGATTTTAGAGAATTTATAGAGGCGGAATTAGGTCAAATGGAGCAAAGGTGGGCCCACGAGGCACCAGCGCGCGCCCTGGTGGCTCGTGGCCACCTCCTTCGCCTTTTGACTTCCTCCCGAAGCTTCTAGTGTCTCTTATGTCCAAAAAATATCGTCAAAAAGTTTTGTGGCATTTGGACTTCGTTTGGTACTAATTTCCTGGAAAACCAAAAACAGGCAAAAAACAGCAACTGGCACTTGGCACTAAGTTAATAGGTTAGTCCCAAAAAATGATATATAATTGCATATAAAACATCCAAGATTGATACTATAATAGCATGGAACAATAAAAAATTATAGATACGTTGGGGATGTATCAAGCATCCCAAAGCTTAATTACTGCTCGTCCTCGAGTAGGTAAATGATAAAAAAAGAATTTTTGATGCGGAATGCTACCTAACTTGTTCATCATGTAATCTCTCTTTTGTGGCATGAATATTAAGATCCGAATGATTCAAAGAAATAGTCTATAGTTTGACATAAAAACAATACTAATAAGGCATACCAACAAACAATCATCCCTTTCAAAATATCAATGCTAAGGAACGTTATCCCAACAAAATCATATAGCCTTGTCATGCTCCATCTTCTTAGCACAAAGTATAAATCATACACTACCCCAGTGTTAGCCAAGCAATTGGTTCATACTTTTTAATGCGCTTCAGCATTTTCAACTCTCACGCAATACATGAGCGCAAGCCATGGATATAGCACTATGCGTGGAATAGAGTACGGTGGTAGAGATTAATATGGAGAAGACAAAAGGGATAAA
This sequence comes from Thinopyrum elongatum, assembly GCA_011799875.1. Classification (NCBI taxonomy): domain Eukaryota; kingdom Viridiplantae; phylum Streptophyta; class Magnoliopsida; order Poales; family Poaceae; genus Thinopyrum; species Thinopyrum elongatum. Next base: position 411,857,637 of record CM022300.1, read on the forward strand.
GTCTCACTTGATGAGGCTAATCAACGGGCTATGGAGATGCCCATCAATTCATGTCAATGCAAGAAGTTGGGATTGCCATGCAACGGATGCACTAAGAGCTATAAGTGTATGAAAGCTCAGAAAGAAAACTAAGTGGGTGTGCATCCAACTTGCTTGCTCATCAAGACCTCGGGCATTTGAGGAAGCCCATCATTGGAATATACAAGCCAAGTTATATAATGAAAAATTCCCACTAGTTATATGAAAATGAAAGCATAGGAGACTCTGTATATGAAAAACATGGTGCTACTTTGAAGCACAAGTGTGGAAAGGATAGTAACATTGCCCCTTCTCTCTTTTTCTCCCATTTGTTTCTTTTTCTTTTTTTTGTTGGGCTCTTTTTGGCCTATTTTTTATGGGCTCTTTTTTGCCTCTTTTTTTATTTCCTCACTTGGGACAATGCTCTAATGATGAATATGATGATCATCACACTTATATTTACTTACAACTCAAAATTACAACTCGATACTAGAAGAAAATATGACTCTATATGAATGCTTCTGGCGGTGTACCAGGATGTGCAATGATCTAGCATAACATGTATAAAATATTATGAACGGTGGCTGAGCCACAAATACTATGTCAGCTATATGATCATGCAAAGCAATATGACGATGATGATGTGCGTCATAAAAATGGAACGGTGGAAGTTGCAAGGCAATATATCTCGGAATGGCTATGGAAATGCCATAATAGGTAGGTATGGTGGCTATTTTGAGGAAGATATAAGGAGGCTTATGTGTGATAGAGCATATCATATCACGGGGTTTGGATGCACCGGCGAAGTTTGCACCACATCTCAAGGTGAGAAAGGGCAATGCACGGTACCGAAGAGGCTAGCAAATTGCGGAAAGGTGAGAGTGCGTATAATCCATGGACTCACATTAGTCATAAAGAACTCACATACTTATTGCAAAAGTTTATTAGCCCTTGAAGCAATGTGCTACTACGCATGCTCCTAGGGGGGAGGTTGGTAGGAGTTAACCAGCGCGCGCCCCCGACCTTCACGCAAAGGAAGACACTCAATAATAAATCATGCTCCAACTTCATAGCATAACGAGATACTATACATGCATGCTTTGGGAATCACAAATAATCTTACTAAACCACAATTACTCACTAGCACAACCCACATATTACCACCTTTATATCGCAAAACTATTGCAAGGAATCAAACTTATCGTACTCAGTGATCTACCTGAAAGTTTTTATTATATCCCTCTTGAATACCTATCATATTAGGACCAAATTCATAACTTGTGCATATTGAAATTACTGTTATAAACTCTCAAAAAGATATAAGTGAAGCATGAGAGTGCAACTATTTCTTTAAAATATAACCACCACCGTGCTCTAAAAGATATAAGTGAAGCACTAGAGCAACTACCTAGCTCAAAAGATATAAGAGAAGCACATAGAGTATTCTAACAAATCACGAATAATGTGTGTCCCTCTCAAAAAGGTGTGTTCAACAAACATTATTGTGGCAAATCAAAAATCAAACAAAGCAAAGACTCATATAATACACGACACTCCAAGCAAAACTCATATCATGTGATGAATAAAAATATAGCTCCAAGTAATATTATCGATAGTTGGTAGAAGAAAGAGGGGATGCCTTCCGAAGCATCCCCAAGCTTAGATGCTTGGGAGTCCTTGAATATTACCTTGGGGTGCCTCGGGCATCCCCAAGCTTAGGCTCATGCCACTCCTTATTCCTTCATCTATCGTGATCTCCCTCAAAACTTGAAAACTTCAGCACACAAAACTCAACAGAAAACTCGTGAGATCCGTTAGTATAATCAAGTAAATCATAAACTTTAGGTACTATTTAAAACCAATTTGTATTTTATTATTGAGTTATACCTGCTGTATTCTAACTTCACCATGGCTTATACCCCCCGATACAATCCATAGATTCATCAAAACAAGCAAACAACGCAACAAAAATAGAATCTGTCAAAAACAAAACAGTCTGTAATGATTCGAACAATGATGATACTTACATAACTCCAAAACTTATGAAAATTAGGAAAACATGGGCAATTTGTATATCAATCATGTGTAAAAAATTCAGAATTTTTTCACGCACCAGTGAATTTAAACAATTCTGCTACTGGGTGCAAAAGTTTCTGTTTCCCACAGAATCAAAGCAACTATCATCCAAATCATCCCAAAGGCTTTACTTGCCACAAACAATAATTTAAACACAAAAACACAACCATAACAGTAGCATAATTGTGTGCACACCAAAAAACAGAAAAGAAACAAGAAAAACTAAGATAACTATTGGGTTCCCTCCCAACAAGCGCTATTGTTTTACGCCCCTAGCTAGGCGTAATGCATAGGTTCAAGTGTTATCATCCTTCAAATTAATTCCATAGGTGGCCGTCATAATAGATTCATATGGTGGCTTAATTCTCTTTCTAGGGAAGTGTTCCATACCCTTCTTTAATGGAAACTAGAATTTTATATTCCCTTCTTTCATATCAATAAAAGCACCTATGGTTCGTAGGAAAGGCGTACCAAGTATTATGGGACAAGACGGATTGCTATCAATATCAAGAACAATGAAATCAACGGGCACATAATTCCTATTTGCAAGAATAAGAACATCATTTATTCTACACAAAGGTTTCTTGATAGTGGAATCCGCTAAGTGCAAATTAAGAGAACATTGATCCATATTAGTAAAACCTAGCACATCACACAAAAATTTAGTATTGTGGAAACGCTAGCACGCAAATCACATAAAGAATTGCACTCATAATTTTTAATTTTAACTTTAATGGTAGGTTCCCACTCATCATATAATTTCCTAGGTATTGAAACCTCTAATTCTAGCTTTTCTTCTAAAGCTTTCATCATCGCTTCTACAATATGTTTAGTAAAAGCCTTATTTGTTCATAAGAATTGGGTAAATTTAACATGGATTGCAAAAAGGAAATACACTCAATTAAAGAACAACTATCATAATTAAAGTCTTTGAAATCCAATATAGTGGGCACATGACTATTTAAAGTTTTGGCCTCTCCAAACCCACTTTTATAAAAAAAATCATTAAGATTTTCACCCTCCGAACGATGGGGACGCCCTCTAGCTAAATTTGACTCTTCTTCAGTCCCCTTTTCATCAGGCTTAATATTACTAAACAAAGATTCAATGGGTGTAACACCAATCATTTTAATATCTTCATCATTGCAACGATAAAAACCGAGCGGAATCGCATTTTCTAGGAATTCTCGCTTAGCCCTCATCCTAGCGATTCTTTCTTTACTTTCATCAATGGAAACATAAAGAGCTTTAATGGATTCATTAATATCAAGATTGGGTGGCAAAATTTTAGATTTTAGATTCCCCACATCATGAACAATTATATCCATGCTCCTAGACATATCATCAAGTTTACTCAATTTTTCCTCTATCGTAGTGTTGAAAACCTTCTGAGCATTAATAAATTCTTTAATATTATTTTCAAGATCAGAGGGAATACTATTATTATTATTATAAGAATTACCATAGGAATTGCCATAATTATTAGAGGAATTTCCAAGAAACGGCATAGGATTAAAATTACCTCTATAAGCATTACTATTGAATTTGTTTCGTGAGACAAAATTCACATCTACGGGATCATTGTTTTAATCAATAAAAGTTGGCTCATTAGGATCAATATGAGAGCTTTCACTACCCACCATTTTCATAAGCGCATCTACTTTATCACTCAAAGTACTAATTTCTTCAACAGTACTAGTAGGAGTTCTTTGAGTATGCCATTGTGAATAATTTGCCATGATATTATCAAGTAATTTGGTAGCTTCTCCTAATGTGATTTCCATAAAAGTACCACCCGTGGCGGAATCTAAAAGATATCTAGAAACAAAGTTCAAGCCCGCATAAATTTTTTGTATGATCATCCACAAACTTAGGCCATGAGTAGGGCAATTTCTTATCATTAATTTTATCCACTCCCAAGATTGGGCAACATGTTCATGCTCAAGTTGCTTAAAATTCATAATTTTATTTTTAAGAGAAATAATTTTCGCGGGAGGAAAATACTTGGCAATAAAAGCACCCTTACACTTCTCCCAAGAATCAATACTATTTCGTGCCAAGGATGAAAACCAAGTTTTAGCATGATCTCGTAGTGAGAACGGAAATAATTTTAGTTTGACAATAGCATTATCCACATCTTTTTGATTTTACATATCACACAATTCAACGAAAGTGTTAACATGGGATGCAGCATCTTCATTAGGACTACCAGTGTGGGGACCCCGACTCATAAGTCGTGATCACCAAATGCACGTGCACAGTGATCCCAGAGATCAATGCTCACTGAACACACAGAAGCTGAATAACAAGAGTCTTACATCCATACATACCGTCTTACACAAATTATGACCATTATGGTCGAGTCTTACATAGATAAAGCCTTAAGGGCTGAACACCAGATAAAACTCAAGTAGCGGAAATCTTCGTCGATAACTAGAACCCATGCCATCTGCCTTAACCCTACAGGCATTATGACTGGGAAAGCGTCCTAGTTCGCATGTTCGTCACCAAAGAACTCTTCTTCGAACTCCTGCTCTTCCATGCCTGGCCAATTAAATAACCAGTGGCAAGCCAATGAGTACTTTGAATGTACTCGCAAGCAACCCATGTTTTGGATCAAGGTACAACAATGCATCATATAGGTAATTTTTTTGCAGAAAGCTAGTTTTGAGTGCTATGTCATGTTCAACAATTTGTAAAGCATGCATCATAAGAATTTAAGTAACCATGAGGACAGGTTACAGATATCAACATAAACAAAGTTTGGATCAACTCCAGCTTAGTCAAGTCTTTTGACTTGACCCAAGTACTCTTCCATACACACACACCAGGTTTCATAAACATTTGGACGTAGCCGAAGAGTGGTTACCAACTGTCCTTGACCGTGGACACGGCTATTCGAATAGTTTGACACTCTGCAGAGGTTGCACACTTTACCCACAAGATTCGGGGAACTTCCGTGTCATCCACGACCCGCGGTACCTCAAGTACCTGGGGTAAGCACCCGATCACTACCTTTCCCTAGTCGTGACTAACATAGAGTCCACTCATTGGTACACAGCCCACGTGTATAATCATAAAGATCTTGGGACTCTGCCCTTTTCATTTCACAACTACACGAAGGGACCAACGGTGTGTCCGGTGCCCTATGAAAACAGTCATGGCCGCCTATCCAAGCACGACCCCGTCCCAAGAGTGTCCACGCCACTCCCGACACTAGTAATGCTTCAATAATGCCCTTTCCCATATAAGGGTAGAGTGGTTGCGCATGTAAGGTTGGAGTAACGGTCGCAACTTAAACCAATCCGTTTTCAAAAACAACACACTCACTTGCCTCAGTGCACCACTTCTTTATCAAGTGGTTACCTAGCTCAACATCTCCCTCGGGCATTAGTGGCACCCGACAGGGTTTTCGAAAAGTCTTTGAGAATACTTTTGTCTCCATTACCATGCATATACCCTATCCCACTTGCGTAGCAACTACTTTAGCATCCTATCTACTCCCACCCGCATAACCCTCATAGGAAGGTAGGGTCACACACAATGCAAGTATCAACGAGGTAGTAATGGAGGCAGCCCACTAAAGTGGTTACCATCTCATCATGATTCTGATGCAACAATAATAAGGTGCTATATGAAATGCATAAAAAGGGTTTCATAGACATGGTCAAAGGGCTGCTTGCCTTGGTTGGCTTGGTCTTCAAAGTCTTCAAGTCCTTCTCCTTTCTTCTTGTCCAACTACGTCGTCAAGCACGGGATCTATTCGTCGCAAGGTAACAACGAAAAAAATAAGGCAATAGTAGAAACAGAAAAATCAAAGTGCTCATAAAAATGTCCACCTATTTTTGTTAAATATTAGGATGAAAACTAAGAACACAAAAATTCTTAGTTTTGGATTTGGAGTCATGAAATAATAGAAATGAATTTTCAGAGATGGATTTGAATGCTCAAATTTGAACTTAAATTTGAACAGTAAAGAAAAGTTAGTTGGGTATGTTTGAAAGTTACACCATTAAATAGGTGGGATTTTTAGAAGAATATAGGAGTTGGAATTATTGGATTTGGACAAATATTTTATTCTATGGAATATTTGGAAAACAGACAGAAAAAGAAAAAGAAAAAGGGCACTGTGCCACTGGGCCTGATCGGCCACAGTGCAGCGGCCCAGAGAGAGAAGGGGCCCAGGCGAGCCGGTGCGTGCGCGCGCCAGGTTTTCAAACCTTATGGGCGGGGCCCGGGCATCAGAGAGAGAGAGGGAGAGGCGGCTCCAGATCGAGAAAGAACGGGGGCAGAGTGGGCCTGTACCGTTCGGACGTCGGCGAGCCGAAGCGGCGGAGCTCGAGCTCGATCTCGAGCTTGGGCTCCTCTGGTGAGGAGTGGGTGGTGTTGGGGGTTGATTTGGAGCTGCAGAGGGCGAGTGGTGAGGAGAGGAGGGCTCAGGGAGGCCTTTAAATAGGTGGGCAACGGCTCATCGTGGACCCGTGCGCCGGCGAGGTCGTTGCCTTTGCTGTAGGTCACGGGGGCTCGTGGAGATGTGCCCGAGGTGTTTGTAGGGATGTTCTACGACCAGGGGAAGGAAGAGAGAGAGCGGGGAAGGGTCAGGGGAGTCGTGCGTGTGAGCTCGCCCATTGGAGCTCTCGAGCGGCCGACACGCGTGCGGAGGGAGGCAACAAGAGAGAGAAGGAAGAGGGGGACAGGGGTGTAGTGTGTTGCGTACGCCGAGGTGGTCCTGCTGGCGCGCGGGAGGAGCTCGAGGTGGTCGGAGGCGTCAGGCAGAGGGCGGCTACAGTGCCTTGGCGCACTGTAGCGCGCTCCAGAGCGTGTGTATGGCCAACATGGCCTTTTTTTGGGCGCTCTGGGCTTGGCCTCTAGTGTCCAGCAGCTCTAGGGGGGAGTAAAGAAGTGGGGAGGAGCATTGGATGCCCTATAGTGGCCCTAGTGAGAGAAGGATGGTGAGAGAGAGAGGTTGAGCTTGTCCAGAGAGGTAAATGGGGGTTTTTACCCCTCAATCATTGAGTTGTGGAGGAGTGGGAGTTACTGGAGATAGGTGAGGGTTAGGAGAAGCCCTGGTAAAAAGTTGAGCTCATAGAGAATAGTGTAAGTGGTCAAAATGGTGATTTTGGAAAAATGGCAGAAGGTGTTTGATGCAAGTTTGAGCTACTTGCACCTATCTCCTTCTTGTGCCACTTGATGGGGATGATCCTGCTGACCATTTGGCAATGTGGTAGAAATTTGAGCTCATTTGGATAAAGTTGCCAATGCAACTTTTGTAAACCCTAGAAATCAACAGAAGTGGATTTGCTTAGATCTAGCTAAGCTAATATCTTCTCCTTGATTTACCACTTAGAGTAGTGTCATCACTTGGGTACTTGAGCATGTCCACAAAGTTTGGGATCAAATGGAGAAAGTTGGCAATGTAAAGTTGTTCAAGTTTGGTTCTGGACAGAGAGGGTTCTGGTTCACTTTTGTGAACCAAAATGATTTTGATTGAGATGAAACTTTGCAAGATCATCACATTATGCATATGTGACTTGCTAGAATTTTCCTGGATTTATTTGAAAATATTTCTTATAGAAATATTTCAAATACTTGAAATGAAAAGAAATGGTTTTGGAGGGATTTGTCCAATATTTTGAACATGACCATGTGTTGAAACTCATATATATGAAAATATATGTCCACTGAGTTTTCCTAAATTTTCTCAAATATTTTTGAAACATTAAAATAATTTTAACCTATTAAAGACCATTTCTGGCCTTAAGAAAAAGCCTTTAAATAAAATAGCAAAATAACTATTAAAATTATTATTTTGTGGCTTTTGGGGGTCCTATATCTAATAGGAGTCAAATATATCTTTTGAAAGATTTTTACTGCCTGTAATTAAGTACTTGCAGTGCAAGCATCAATTCAGGTTTTTTTTAAAAAAAAACCTAATTTAGAGAAAATTCTTTTTGGCCAAATTATTTTTGTAAGAAAATTCTATTCTGTCCTATACACATGGCATGGTCAGAGGGAAAAGCCTTGGGTCAAGGAGATGAAGTATAGGTGGTGGAGCTATAGTATGACTTTCATGTGCACTTGAAATCATAGACAAAAACCCAAATCAAATAGAAAACCAAATAATGCAAAAAGTTTTTGATGGTCCAAATTTTTCATGCTTTATTAATGCAAGAGACATGTTACAAAACACTGGGTGTGACAACCAGAAAATTGTTCTTTCATAACAAGATTTAGCAAAGCAACATTAATATCACAAGACTCCGCACTAGTGGCGGAAGGAGCAATCGGAGTACTAATAAAATCATTATTATTTGTATTGGAAAAATCACACAACTTTGTATTTTCTTGAGACATAGCGACAAAGCAAGCAAAAAGGCAAACGGATAATATTTTTTGTATTTTTGTAAAAATGTTTTAGAAGTGGGGGAGATGAAAACGAGAGGCAAATGGCAAATAATGTAAATGCAAGGAGATGAAAGTTTATGCGATAGTACTTGATAGATGCTGATGATGCCTCCCCGGCAACGGTGCCAGAAATTCTTCCTGCTACTTGTGAGCTGCGTTGGGATTTCCCCGAAGAGTAGAGGATGATGCAGTATAGTTATTTCCCTCAGTTGAGAACCAAGGTTATCAATCCAGTAGGAGAACCACACAACACCTCATTAGCAGTACCTACACACAAAATAACAAATACTTGCACCCAACGCAAACAAGGGGTTGTCAATCCCTTGGCGGTTAATTGCAAGGATGAAATCTCGTAGTGATACATAGATAAACAAAACACAAAATAAAATAAAGTAAATAAAATTGCAGCAAGGTATTTTTGGATTTTAATATATGATAAAGATAGACCCGGGGGCCATAGTTTCCACTAGAGGCTTCTCTCTTGAACATAGCATACGGGGGGTAAATAAATTACTGTTGGGAAATTGATAGAAAAGCGAATAATCATGAAAATATCCAAGGCGATGATCATGTATATAGGCATCACGTCCGAGACAAGTACATCGACTCCTGCCTGCATCTACTAATATTACTCCATAATTCGACCGCTATCCAACAAGCATCTAGAGTATTAAGTTCATAAAGAACGGAGTAACGCCTTAAGCAAGATGACAAGATGTAGACAAAGTAAATCCAATCAATATGAATAAACCCCATCGTTTTATCCTTAATGGCAACGATACAAATGCATGTCATGTCCCCTTCTGTCACTGGGATTGAGCACCACAAGATCGAACCCATCACAAAGCACCTCTCCCATTGCAAAATAAATCAATCTAGTTGGCCAAACCAAATCAATAGATCGGAGAGAAATACAAAGCTATAATAATCATGCATAAAATAGTTCAGAGAAGACTCAAATAATATTCATGGATAATCTGATCATAAACCCACAATTCGTTGGATCCCAACAAACACACCGCAAAAAGAATTACATCGAATAGATCTCTAAGAACATCGAGGAGAACATTGTACTAAAGATCAAAGAGAGAGAAGAAGCCATCTAGCTACTAGCTATGGACCCGTAGGTCTGTCGTAAACTACTCACACATCACCGGAGGGGCAGCAAGGATGATGTAGAAGCCCTCCGTGATCAATCCCCCGTCTGTCAGCGTACTGGAAAAGGCCTCCAAATGGGATCTCGCGAGAACAGAAACATGCGGCGGCAAAAAAAGTGTTTTGTGTGGCTCTCTGTTTGTTTCCCGATTTTAGAGAATTTATAGAGGCAGAATTAGGTCAAATGGAGCAAAGGTGGGCCCACGAGGCACTAGGGCTTACCCTGGTGGCTCGTGGCCACCTCCTTCGCCTTCTGACTTCCTCCCGAAGCTTCTAGTGTCTCTTATGTCCAGAAAAAAATTGTCAAAAAGTTCCGTGGCATTTGGACTTCGTTTGGTACTGATTTCCTGGAAAACCAAAAACAGGCAAAAAATAGCAACTGGCACTTGGCACTAAGTTAATAGGTTAGTCCCAAAAATGATATATAATTGCATATAAAACATCCAAGATTGATACTATAATAGCATGGAACAATCAAAAATTATAGATACGTTGGAGATGTATCAGCCATCATTGTATCAGAAATCCTGGAGTGGCACACTTGGTTTCTACTCCTATTCCTAACCATTTTTCCATCGAGCATGGACAATTGCATTATGTTGCGCAAGAAGTAGATGCAGCTTTTGACCAAGAAGGGCCAAAACCAGGATAAGTAGATGAAGAAGACCTTGCCACCGACGAAGAAGATGAGCATCCCCAAGAGCCGCCACAATAAGGAGACTACACCACCTATGCGGGCCTCAATGGCCTCTAGGGCTCTATCCAAGATGTGAGCAATCCTCGTCATGTCCCTTCGAGGCACGTCCGCCTACATGAACATGAAATTCTCCAACTGGAGTCAAGAATGGGCTCTTGATCAACCGCCGCAATGATCTCACCGGTTTAGGCTTACAAAATCTTAAGCTTGCGGGAGGTCATCACCACTTCTACATCAAGATGTGGTGGTATTTGAATAAATTGTAATGAGTTTGTACTTAAGCTCGTGGAGCTTCAAAACACTCATGTTGGTTTGTTCCAACACTTTGCTTTTATTTGCTTTTGCCTTCGTGATTTTTCGTTTGCAAGTTAGTTTTCAAAAACCCCAAAGCCAAAAAAGTAGAATAAGCTTTGCTTTGCTCTTCTTCTTTGTTTAGCCCCTTGGAGTTCGTTTCCATTTTGTGTTGAGAGGAGTTGATCTACGTCAGACAACAAGGAATGTAACAGTAAGGAAGAGAAGTGTGTAAATTCCCAACTGTGAAGGTATGTCCTATGACCCCCGTCTTTTGCACTTGAAATACTTAGAGTGGTTGTAGTAGTAGTAGTATGTGTGATATGTGCAGATGGGAGTAATTATAAGTCCTGATAATTAAGACAAAGGTTTGTTCTAAAAGCTGAAATAATTTTGTAGCCTTTGTTCTGTTTAGTTTAGACAACCAAGACTTGTCGTGGGATTGTTTTTAAATGAAATGATATTAACCAAGAATAACTATGCACAAGAGAAAGTCTTCCAAGACTTGGGAGTTGAGAAAAATTGTAGTAGAAATGATGTTTGAAGTGCTCAACCCCATGTTGTTAATTTTAATAGACTTGATAGCACTTGTGGATTAAATTGTCTAGAAGACTTAGTTGAAGGGTGAACGAGATTATGCCAAAAATGTGTGTTGTATCTCTTACATGGTACTTCAGCTTCTTGCTGGTGCCATGCCCCTGCTGCTCTATGCATGTGTACGTGTGTAAACGTGGCTTCATCACCTTTCTTGATGTTATGCTGAGGACTCCACTAGCCAATGAACGATCTACCAAGAGCGATAGCTTGGATTTCGGCTATGAGATTGTTATCGTATGTAGTGGCAACACCACAAACACATATTATTCGGCTTTCTCTTGAATGGGTGTCTATGTGGTAAATAAAGGGGACTGCTCAAAAGAGCTCGAAAGAGACATATATATCAAAGGTCCATAGTTCCCAAACATTAAGCCACAACGAAAACCTATGCATGATCACTTAGTTGGCATAATCCCTTCACATGACAACCAAAGTTCCAACAAACAATGATTGAAATGAAGTGCTTAAGAGCCTTGAGGTGAAAATAATTGTGGTGTGCTTATGAGCACTAGGGAATCATATTTTTCTACATGCTTTTCACTCCCCAACTTATGTTTTTATGGCTCTATCAAAAGTAATCTCTTCTGTGCATTCCCGACAAACAAGTGTTGTCTAGAATAAATAGAGTAGAGTGTTGCAAAGTTGTGTTTATCTAGTAGATCAAAAACTTTATGTTGATTATCTTTGCTTCACTAACACTTGCACTATAACCATGACATCGCTACAACTATGCTAAGTTTTCGCGTCAAGAAGCAGAGGGCTATCTAGGCGTACCGATCGTAAGTGAACCAAAACCTTCTCATTGTTTTGGTTTAAACAACCGAGTTCTTTATGATTCAGATTTCTCTTTATGTTGCTCGAGGACGATCAAGTTTAAGCTTGGGGGAGTAGATGAGTGATATTTTCACACTCACTGACCTTTGTTTAAACCAACATATTTCATAAAAAAAGAGATATTCGCTCTGATATTGCTACTAATGACTAAGGAATGCAAATGATTCCACAAATCCTCTCTTTGATGTGTTTCCACATGAAATGGGCTAAAGAGTGAAGAAATCACATGTGGGAATGGAATGGAAGGAGAATGGAAGGAGTTAACAGGAGGCGTCTGCGCGAAGACAGTGCAAAAGACGATGTTCCATACGGGTGCACGCGCCCGTATGAGCGCCCGTTTGGCGTGGAAGATAACCCACAAGTATAGGGGATCGCAACAGTTTTCGAGGGTAGAGTATTCAACCCAAATTTATTGATTCGACACAAGGGGAGCCAAAGAATATTTATAAGTATTAGCAGCTGAGTTGCAATTCAACCACACGTGGAGATTAATTATCTGCAGCAAAGTGATCAGTAGCAAAGTAGTATGATAGTTTTGATAGTAGTAGCAACAACAATAGTAATGGTAACAATGATAGCAATGATTTTGTAGCAAGTGTAACAGTAGCAGCAATAGTAGTAACTTAGCAAGAACAATATATGGAAAATTCGTAGGAATTGGATCGGTGAATTCGTTGGATGATATTCATCATATAACGGTCATAACCTAGGGTGATACGGCACTAGCTCCAGTTCATAAATATAATGTAGGCATGTATTCCGTAAATAGTCATATGTGCTTATGGAATGAACTTGCATGACATCATTTGTCCTACCCTCCCGTGGCAGCAGGGTCCATAAGGAAACTAAGGGATATTAAGCCCTCCTTTTAATAGAGAACTGAAACAAAGCATTAGCACATAGTGAATACATGAACTCCTCAAACTACGGTCATCACCGGAATGTATCCCGACTATTGTCACTCCGAGGTTTGCGGATCATAACATGTAGTAGGTGACTATAACTTGCAAGATCGGATCTAGAACATAGATATAATGGTGATAACATAAACGGTTCAGATCTAAAATCATGGCACCCGGGCCCAAAGTGACAAGCATTAAGCATGGCAAAGTCATAGCAACATCAATCTCAGAACATAATGGATACTAGGGATCAAGCCCTAACAAAACTAACTCGATTACATGATGAATCTCATCCAACTCCTCACCGACCAACGAGCCTACAAAGGAATTACTCACTCTCGGTGGGGAGCATCATGGAATTGGCGATGAACGAGGGTTGGTGATGACGAAGATCGGAGACCCCCCTCTCTGGAGACCAAAACGGACTCCAGATCTGGCCTCCCGATGAAGAACAGGAGGTGGTGGCGCCTCTGTATTGCAAAACGAGATAATTCTTCCTCCATGATTTTTTCTGAAAAAATAGGATTTTATAGCATTGGGATCAGGGTCTGCGGGGCCACCAGGTGGGCACAACCCACCTGGGCGCGCCTCAGGGGGGCGCCCTGGTGGGTTGTGCTCACCCAGGGCCCCCCTCCGGTGGTTCTTGGCTCCAGTATTTTTCTTTTATTATATAAAAATTCTCCAAAAAGTTTCGTTCCAATCTGAGAACTTTTATTTCTGCACAAAAACAACACCATGGTAGTTCTGCTGAAAACAACGTCAGTATGGGTTAGTTTCATTCAAATCATGCAAATTAGAGTCCAAAACAAGAGGAAAAGCATTAGGGAAAGTAGATACGATGGAGACGTATCAACTCCCCCAAGCTTAAACCTTTGCTTGTCCTCAAGCAATTCAGTTGATAAACTAAAAGTGAAAAGGAAAAACTTTTACAAACTCTTTTGCTCTTGTTTACATAAATAAGCTTAAGTAGCACCCAGGTTTTCAGCAACGATTATAACTAACCATGTCAACAATAACTCTTAAATATTATATTAACTCATATCAATGACATAATCAACTAGCGAGCAATAATAAAACATCTCAAAAAACAACACCTTGTCGAAACAATCATGATATAATATGACAACAGTGGTATCTCGCTAGCACTTTCTGAGACCGCAAAACATAAATGCAGAGCACCTCCAAAGTTCAAGCAGCAACTAAACATTGTAATTCATGGTAGAAAAGATCCAGTCATGATGCATCCAACATTAACTATACACAATGCATGAGGATGACAATAGTGCTCTCAGGGTCTGGCGCTTATTTGAGAAGGTGGTGACTCAACATAAAGTTAAATAGATAGTCCCTTCGCAGAGGGAAGCAGGTATTTGGAGCGGTGCCAGAGCTCAATTTTTTTAAAACAGAGGTAAATGAAATTTTGAGAAATGCACACTTCTTGTTTACTTCACGACTATTAGTTATCGATATCTTCCATGCTAAACACATTAGTGGCGGTTCCCAAGCGATAAAAGTAAAGGTTTACTCCCCCTCCACCAACAAACACACTCCATGGCTAGCCGTATCCACGGGTACCGTCCAAACCAACATTAGTCCTGGGGGAGTTTTGTTTAATTATTTGCAATTTGATTTTCGGACTGGGAATCCCTATTACCGCCCCTCTCGTGCAAGGATGAGTGAATAAACACTCATCATGAGAATAACCCGCTTTGCATGGAAGATACCAACTACATCCTGTCACTCTATGAACAATCCAGGCACACAAAAATGATATTTATTTGAAGTTTTTAGAGGTGGCTCATGCAAATTTACTTAGAACGGCAGGGTAATACCGCATATAGGTAGGTATGGTGGACTCATCTGGAACAACTTGGGTTTCAGGATTTTGATGTACAAGTAGCATTTCTACTTAGTACAGGCGAAGGCTAGCAAATAGGTTGGGAAGCGGCCAGCTAGAGAGCGAAAACGGTCATGAACATGCATTATGCATAATAAACACTGGATACTAGCATGAGTAGGATATGAACACCATGAACATAAATATCATAGAGGCTATGCTCTTTTGATTCAACTACATGCATGAACATGTGCCAAGTCAAGCCACCCGAACATTCAGAGGAGGATACCATATCATCATACTACATCACAATCATTTTAACGCAATGTTGACATCCAAGATAATTCATTATCCACTCCTAGCTACTTAAGCATGGCATGAGAAACTATAATCTCTAATTGTCATTGCAAACATGTTTGATCATAATATACTGAATCATGGATTCTAGGTTAAACATATTTACAAAAATAGAACAAGTTGAGTTCATACCCGTTTCTCTCTGCCACATCCAGTTCACCAAATATCGTCATTATTGCCTTTCACTTGCACGATCAAACGATTTGAAAATAATAATAGTGCAAGAGTGCCGTGGACTAAGATGGAATCTGCAAACATTTTATTCAAAGGAGAAGACAAGGTAATTTGGGCTCTTCGTTAGATCAACAATAATGCACATGAGAGCCACTCAACATTGTCATCGTGGTCTTCTCCTTGGTATGACTCAATAAACGGAAAAGAAATTCAGAGAAACATGCTGAAATATTTTTGGAGTTTTTAGTTTTTCTAGAAGAAAGCAAATTAAAGAAAGAAAAACAAAAATGAGAAAACTATTTACACGGGAAAGCTCCCAACAAGCAAGAAGAAGAATCAAGAAATCTTTTTGGTTTTTTCTTTTAATACTACAACTAGTTAAACTAGAAAGAAAAAACAAAAAGAAGCATGAAATATTTTTAGGTTTTCTCAAAGTTTTTCAAACACACAAGAGAAAGGCGAGAAAATAAATCTAGCATGGATAATACCATGAAAAAGTGTGGACACCGACAACTGGAATGAAATGTGTGAACATGAATGTAATGTTGGTGGAAATACGTACTCCCTCAAGCTTAGGCTTTTGGCCTAACTTGATAATCATCGTCAGTAGCCTGCGTAGTAGTCGGAGTGATAGCTCGCGGAGGCTCTAGGTGCAGCCTCCTCGGCTCACTGAGCAGCTGCAACCTCAGCGTTGTACGTGCGAGCCTCACTCTCAAGAACATAATATCTTCCCTTGCTATGATAGTCAAAGAGAGCAGGAGCAGGCAAAAAGGTGTGCACCACAGAATGTTTATTAAACAATAAATTATAAATATAATCAGTGGTATCGCCTTTGAGAATTTTATGGCGCTTCATGGCCTCAAAGTCTAAGTACTGGGTGGGCAGGATAGGGTCATTAGGCCAAGGTGATACGCCTATCCCCCTTGCTAGACGTGAGGCATAAATCCCACCATAAAAATATCCACTACCAGTGTTGTGTTGTAATCTGCGTGCAACAATCGCTCCGAGGTTATAACACTTATTACCAGTGAGAGTAGTGTGTAAGAGACTCAAGTCAGGGGCACAAAGTATGCTGCAATCCTGCTTGCCTACAATGCAATTGCCATTAAAGAGTGAAAAGTATTGAATCAATGGGAAATGAATGCTCTTTATTCTACCCTGTGTCACTCCTCTAGTTTCACCATAGCAGAGGCTAGTCAAGAATGTTTCGTACTCAGATCTAGGTGGTTCGTCTAGCGAGCCCCAAAATGGGATTTTGCAGTGGTAAGCAAGTCTCTCTAGAGGTATGGTAAATGGGTTGTCATAGAGTTTAAACGACACCCTAGACTCACGGGGATGAAATCTAAATTCTTTAGTAAATGATTCTGTGAGGCTGAGATGTTGGTTGCACTTATCTTCCAGGTAGGGACCGAGCTCGGTGTTGTGAACATATTGCTCAAATTCTTCTTTAATACCTGCTCTCACCATAAAATTGTTGCATGGCCATAGGCAGGATTTGGTAGCTACTTCTCGTATCGAACTTGCACTTGGTTCAACATAGGACTGACGCACTGAATCACTACTAGATGCTGCCTCCAAAGACCTCCTCCTCGAAGAACTCCTAAAGAAACTCATCTTATTCCTATGAATAAAATTCTGAAATTTTTAGTCCGCAAAATTTTTGTCAACAAAACTTCACAAGATTGGTAGCAACTACTCATAGACATGCATAGAGGCTATATTGAGCATTCAAACTACTTAGAGCTCTAAGAATTCAACATGCAAGCTCATCTACAACAGCACCAAGAGTAGCTAATTATTCAAAATATAAAACACTAAAGCAAAAACTAATTGGATAAATGGAGGAGTCACATACCAAGTATCAATCCCCCAAAACAGTTTTGGAAATGGAGCTTCTAGCAAAGAGATCAAAATCCGCGAGTTTGAGAGAAAGAACATGAGAGAGGAGCAATGGTGAATTTTTTCTAGAGGTAGGTGGTGACATGGGCTAAAGAGATAAGTGAGGGGGGCCACGTGGGGACCACAACCCACCAGGGCGTGCCTGGGGGTGCTGGCGCGCCCAGGTGGGTTGTGCCCACCTGGTGCACACCCCTCTGATGTTATTGCACCAAAAATTCTTAAATATTCAGAAAAAATCATATTAAAATTTCAAGGCATTCTGAGAACTTTTTTTTTCGGGTCATTTTTTATTGCACGGGAAATTCAGAAAACAGACAAAACATGGCATTTTATTTTATTTAACTAAGAAAAATAGAAAACAAAAGTTAGAAACAGAAAGTTGTGCTTACTAAATTCATCAACTTCATACCTCTCAAAAATGATCCATTAATAAGGTTGATCAAGTCTTATTAACAACGACTTTCGATTAGCATGAAACCGAAGAACTTTCGTAAAACACTAAGTTACCTCTACGGGGATATGCATGTCCCCAACAATAAGTATATCATATTTCTTTTTGGCAGTAGGTCGAGGTAGTTGAAAACTTCCAATAGTGAGTGTCGGAGATTTTTCAATAACATTAATACCATTCACTTGGAATTGTTTCTTCGGAAAGTGCACCGTATGCTCATTACCATTGATATGAAAAGTGACCTTGCTTTTATTGCAATCAATAACAGCCCCTGCAGTATTTAAGAAGGGTCTATCTAGGATAATTGACATGTTGCCGTCCTCGGGCATCTCTAGTATAACAAAGTCAGCCAAGATAGTAACATTAGCAACAACAACGGGCACATCCTCACAAATACCGATAGGTATGGCAGTTGATTTATCAGCCATTTGCAAAGATATTTTAGTGGGTGTGAGTTTATTCAAATCAAGTCTTTTGTATAAATAGAAAGGCATAACACTAACACCGGCTCCTAAATCACATAAAGCAGTTTTCACATAGTTTCTTTTTATAGAGCAAGGTATAGTTGGTATTCCCGGATCTCCAAGTTTTTTAGGTACCCCATCGTTAAAAGAATAATTGGCAAGCATAGTGGAGATTTCAGCTTCCGGTTTTTCTCTTATTAGTTATGATGTCTTTCATATACTTTGCATAAGGGGCCATCTTTAAAATATCAGTCAAGCGAGTGCGCAAAAAGACTGGCCTAATCATTTCAGCAAAGCGTTCAACTTCTTCATCATCTTTCTTATTAGTTGATTTAGGTGGAAAGGCCATAGGTTTTTTAACCCATGGTTCTCTTTCTTTTCCATGTTTTCTAGCAACGAATTCTCTTTTATCATATCTTTTATTTTTAGGTTGTGGGTTATCAAGATCAACAGCTGGTTCTATCTCAACATCATTATCTGGTTGTTTATCATTGTCTGGTTGAGTTTCTTCATGAACATCATCATTATCTTTTTCATTGTCACTAGGTGAATGTTCATTACCAGATTGAGTTTCAGCATCAGAGATAGAAACATCATTATCATTATCATTATCAGGAGGTTTCTCCATTTCAGGTTCACTAGAGGCATGCAAGGTCCTATCATTTTTCTTTTTCTTCTTCTTCTTAGAAGGACTAGGTGCATCAGTGTTGATTCTTTGAGAGTCTTGTTCAATTCTTTTAGGATGTCCCTCAGGATAAAGTGGTTCCTGAGTCATTCTACCTCCTCTAGTCATTACTCTGACAGCATGATCATTGATATTATTATTCATTTCATCAAGCAATTCTCTTTGAGATTTAGCAACTTGTTCTAGTTGAGGTTGAACCATAGAGGCATGTTTTCCTACACCTCTAACATCATTGGAGATTCTAAATAACAAGTCACTCAAGTGAGCAATCATATCAGAATTGTATTTCAATTGTTGAATAACATTTGCATTGAAGTGATCTTGTTTTCTAATATAGTTATCAAACTCATGAAGGCATTGACTAGGATGCATATTATAAGGATTGCCATTATCATTAAATTTCATTAGAGAATTTACCTCTACCACCTTGGGTGGTGGTGTATCAAGCCCATGCATTTCTTCAATAGGAGGTAAATTTTTGACATCCTCAGCTTTAATACCTTTTACCTTCATAGATTTCTTTGCCTCTTGCATATCTTCTGGACTGAGATATAAGATACCCCTCTTCTTCAGAGTGGGTTTATGCGGTGGTTCAGGAAGAGTCCAATCATCATAATTTTTCAATATATTATTCAATAATTCCTCAGCTTGTTCAACAGTTCGTTCCCTGAAAACACAACCAGCATAACTATCTAGGAAGTCCCTAGAAGCATTAGTTAGTCCATTATAGAAGATATCAAGTATTTCATTTTTCTTAAGAGGATGATCAGGCAAAGCATTCAGCAATTGAGAAGCCTCCCCCAAGCTTGTGCGAGACTCTCTTCTTCAATTTGCACAAAGTTAAATATTTCCTGTAAGGCAGCTTGTTTCTTATGGGCAGGAAAATATTTTTCAGAGAAGTAGTAAATCATATCCTGGGGACTACGCACACAACCAGGAGCAAGAGTATTGTACCAAGTCTTAGCATCAACCTTTAATGAGAATGGAAATAATTTGAGAATATAATAGTAGCGAATTTTCTCATCATGAGCAAAAAAGGGTGGCTATATCATTCAATTTAGTAAGATGTGCCACAACAGTTTCAGTTTCATAACCATGGAAAGGATTAGATTCAACCAAAGTAATTAACTCTGGGTCGACAGAGAATTCATAATCCTTATCATCAACAAAGATAGGTGAAGTAGCAAACTTAGGATCACATTTCATTCTAGCATTCAAAGATTTCTCCTTCAGTTTGCATAATAGTTTCTTAAGATCATCTCTATCATTGCAAGCAAGAAAATCTCTAGCTGTCTCCTCATCCATAACATAACCTTCAGGTACCTTGGGCAATTCATATCTAGGAGAGCTAGGTCTAATAAGTGTTTCAAGATTTTCAGTTTTAGGCATTTCATCAGTTTCAAGAATTTCAGCATTCTCTATATCTTTAGCTCTAGCAATTTGTTCATCAAGAAAATCACCTAGTGGCTCACCATCATCAAGCAAGGTACTAGCATCATCATGAGTAGGATTCATAGAAGTAGCATCATCAATAACTTGCGACATATCAGGATTAATAGCATGTGGTGGTGTTGCAAGTTTACTCAAAATAGAAGGTGAATCAAGTGCAGAGCTAGATCGCTTACCTCCCCCTCGTCTTAGATGGAAAAATCTTAGTCTTTGTATCCTTCGGATTCTTCATAGTGATAAATTGATAATAATCCCAAGTGACTCAACAAATATAGCTATACTCCCCGGCAACGGCGCCAGAAAAAGGTCTTGATAACCCACAAGTATAGGGGATCGCAACAGTTTTTGAGGGTAGAGTATTCAACCCAAATTTATTGATTCAACACAAGGGGAGCCAAAGAATATTTGTAAGTATTAGCAGCTGAGTTGTCAATTCAACCACACCTGGAGATTAATTATCTCCAGCAAAGTGATCAGTAGCAAAGTAGTATGATTGTTTTGATAGTAGTAGCAACAACAATAGTAACGGTAACAATGATAGCAATGATTTTGTAGCAAGTGTAACAGTAGCAGCAATAGTAGTAACTTAGCAAGAACAATATATGGAAAATTCGTAGGCATTGGATCAGTGAATTCGTTGGATAATATTCATCATATAACAGTCATAACCTAGGGCGATACGGCACTAGCTCCAGTTCATAAATATAATGTAGGCATGTATTCCGTAAATAGTCATACGTGCTTATGGAAAGAACTTGCATGACATCTTTTGTCCTACCCTCTCATGGCAGCGGGGTCCATAAGGAAACTAATGGATATTAAGGCCTCCTTTTAATAGAGAACAGGAACAAAGCATTAGCACATAGTGAATACATAAACTCCTCAAACTACGGTCATCACCGAAAAGTATCCTGACTATTGTCACTCCGGGGTTTGTGCATCATAACACGTAGTAGGTGACTATAACATGCAAGATCAGATCTAGAACATAGATATAATGGTGATAACATAAACAGTTCAGATCTAAAATCATGGCACCCGGGCCCAAAGTGACAGGCATTAAGCATGGCAAAGTCATAGCAACATCAATAATAGAACAAAATGGATACTAGGGATCAAACCCTAACAAAACTAACTCGATTACATGATGAATCTTATCCAACTCCTCACCAACCAGCGAGCCTACGAAGGAATTACTCACTCCCGGTGGGGAGCATCATGGAATTGGCGATGAAGGTGGGTTGGTGATGATGAAGATCGGACATCCCCCTCTTCGGAGCCCAAAACGGACTCCAGATCTAGCCTCCCGACGAAGAACAGGATGTGGCGGCGGCTCCATATCGTGAAACGAGATAATTCTTCCTCCCTGATTTTTTCTGGAAAATTAGGATTTTATAGCGTTGGAATCAGGGTCTGCGGGGCCACCAGGTGGGCACAACCCACCTGGGCACGCCTGAGGGGGAGGGCGCCCTGGTGGGTTGTGCTCACCGAAGGCCCCCCTCTGGTGGTTCTTGGCTCCAGTATCTTTCTTTTATTATATAAAAATTCTCCAAAAAGTTTCATTCCAATCCGAGAACTTTTATTTCTGCACAAAAACAACACCATGGTAGTTCTGCTGAAAACAGCGTCAGTCCGGGTTAGTTTCATTCAAATCATGAAAATTAGAGTCCAAAACAAGAGGAAAAGTGTTAGGAAAAGTAGATACGACGGAGACGTATCATGGATTTTAAGGCAGATCATCCACCTGTACAAATTTTATTAAAGGGACCCCCTCAAAATATCAACAGAACAAGGAGCACGGGAGCAGCCAAAACCTCTTCATCATCATCTTCATCCACAAACCCTACCCGCCGCCATTTCCATCTCCATAGCCATCACCACCATCATAGTGCTTCATCATCTAGTTCATACTTGTAATCGTGCATCGCACAAGGCATCCATTGTATGACATATTTGCAATCAATCAATCTTCAAGATGTATTCTTCAATGTTTTCTTCTCACGATCTGATCTCCATGTGTGATTAGTTCGGTAAGGTCTAGGTTGAGGCATGAGCCTTGCAACCCGAGGTATTTGTTGAGGGGATCAATGGAAGGGCTTTGACATAACGTCCCGTATGTGTGAAATAAAATTATTCCGTAAGATGCCTCTTGTCTTGTCCGCGATCTTCATCCCTGCAGGTACCCAGGATCATGGAGATCGAGCACCGGTGAGGCTATGAGCAAGGAGATCATGAAGTGTTATATCAAACACCGGTGACAGTAAGATTTAGTAGGGTAACATGGATCATATCCTTGGCGATAAATGAGGTGTAGTCATTAAACGCCCAAAGCTCTTGTCTGATTTCATTATCTTAATTATAAAGGCAACCCCGCGCGACGGATAGGGCCTGCGGTAGGACAACTGATTCTTGATGCAGGACTCATGTCGGTCAAGATGTTATTTGGACACATCCCCCACTTTGATCCGTAATGAGCACATCTAGATGGGTGACTTCCAGTGCACAAATTAATATCCTATTTGATCCCAACACAAATACAAGGTTGTAAGCATTAAGACCTCATACCCGTACCTCTTTTTATTATAAGTGTTTGAATCACTATTTGCTTGCTTGATCTGGTCAAAAGCTGGTATTGACACTTTGTAAGCATTAAGACCTTATACTCGTACCTCTTTTTATTATAAGTGTTTGAATCACTATTTGCTTACTTGATCCGGTGAATAGCTGGATTTGCATTGAAAAAAGCTTGCTAGAGACCATCGCTTCAAGGGAATCATCCTCTCGTGGGTTTGATAACCCAGGGTCACCTATGGGGAAATAGGTGCGGGATACACTTTTTCGTTCCTTTACCGGATCAGTAAAAGAGGTATCACATGTTCACTGCAGATAAATGTTCTAGCAATTCAAACATCATCGTTTGCCGCTGTAACCCCATTTTGTTTTCAAACCAAAATGAAGGTTATGCACATTGCACACAGTTTATTATCATGAATCGTCTGCGATGTTACATAAAATATCTTGGAGCACCCTCATATATATATGGGTTACGCCAGAAGCTTCGTCGGCTACATTCCACCGTCGACGTGTCAACCACACTAGCCCCCCAATATTATTTTACTATTCAATTGCCGCTAAACAAAGATGGGGATGTGGATTCACATCACGAGGGAAACTTCGGCGGCCCACTCCAGTCGGAGCGCGGCTGTAGCCGCCATGAGCGTGCTCACAACCTCCATGAGCGCGGCCGCAATCTTCGACCGAGCGAATGCGGCAGCTGAATGGGTTCCTACTTCTATGACAAAAAATCATGACAGAAAATGGGCTTTTCATCCTGGGTGGGCCGGAGACGCACCTGCATGACATTCTTTGGGCCGTCCATGACCGAAAAAATCGTGGTAGAAATGAGGGCGAGGAAAATTTCGGGGAGTTCCCGGTTACGGTGGGTGGTCGGGGCCGAGCGATGCACGGAGGTTTGCGTGTTTCTCCCATACACGTACGCGCATGTGTGCGAGGCGTTGGGCTCTAACTGAACCCGAGCGATTGCACTAGCTACGTTACTGAACCCCGATCGATCCCTTGGTTGTTAACTGAACCTGAGTGATTCCTTCGCTACTGCTGCTAACTGAAGCCGATCCAAGCTGCCTCTTGATGAACAGTCCCCAGTGGTGGTTGGATGAACAGTTCACGGTGGGGGTTGGATGAACAGGATCCCGTGGTAGTAGAGGTCATTGCCGCTGGATGAACAGGACCCCGATCGAGGAGGTGGGGGTGGATGAACAGTAGCCGGTGGAGGGCTGGTCGAACAGCAGCCGGTGGAGGCTGGATGAACAGGACCCTGTGGAGGGCTTGTTGAACAGTAGCTGGTGGAGGCTGGATGAACAGGACCCTGTGGATGAACAGTAGCTGGTGGAGGCAGGAGGAAGTCAACTATGGATGAACAGTAGCAGGTGGAGGCTCGAGGAAGTCGACGGTGGATGAACAGTAGCCCGTGGAGTCCCGTTTTGCGGTACGCCACACCCCTCCCGATGAACATGACCCTGTTTTGACCGTAGGTGCTCCAACACAAGTTCGTTTACTCCGTTTTGCGGTACACCACACCCTTCCCAATCAACAGCACCCCGTTTCGACCGTAGGAGCTCGAACGCAAGTCTGTTTCCTCCATTTTGCGGTACGCCAGACCCTTTCGGATGAACAGGACCCCGTTTCGACCATACACGGTTGAACAGAAGGCCGTTTTCCTCCGTTTTGCGGTACGCCAGACCCCGTTCCGGCTGTTCCGTCGAAGCCGGTTGGCTCCCGATGAACAGGATGACGTCGCTGTACACATTAGAGACCCAGCCCGTATGTACATACGTAGCCGTATTTACTATCTTGCAGCGTGGCTGTACGTATGTGTACACGATATAGACGGGACTGCGTGACATGCTACGTCGGCGCCTCTACTTCAACACGTGCTGCTCCTTACTCAGCCACGGTACGTCGCTACAGAGAGACCGATTGACCGCTATGTATGTACACGTTCGCGGTCAGACAGATAACGCTACCTTCGCTTCAACCTGGTGGGTCCCAACTGTCAGGGGGTAAGAAGGCAGTTCCTTCCGTGCGAAGATAAAGCCGGGTGGAGGAATCATTATTTTACGCGTAATAAGGAGGCACTTCCTTGCGTGCGGCCATGGACCCAGCTGTCAGCCTCTCCACTTACAGTCCTCTTCTGATGGATGTCGTTCGTTGACCACGTTGACGACGCCGTACCGCCCGAGAGCACCAAGGTGGTGGACGACGGCGTGACCTAGGAAGGGAACGTCTCGGAGCCGGGGAATACGCAGCAGTGGATGCCCACGCGAAGGGGAGTATGAGGGTTGACTGGTTCGGCTGCGGTTTGAGGCTGCCATCGCCGGAGAATAATAGGGGTTTGTGGGTGAGTAGAGGGAAGGCCTGACCAGCGGTGGGAGTAGGGTGTGGCGGTGAGGCCTGCGTGGCAGCACAGCCGGCCACGGGAGGCAGGAGCAGGCGGCACGGCCGGTGCTGGTTTGGGTGGCTGGAGCAAGAAGACTAGAGGATGAAGAAGCACGCCGATCATTGGATGGACATCGTACGGTCACCGCAGCTAGAATCATTTATATTGACTAAGTTGACAAAGCCCTGCATCCGCGTCAACTTAGTAGGCCCACAAGTCAGCCTCCAAATATGGTGGGACCGACCTAGCAGCGGGGTTATACATTATTTTCGTGTGTAATAGCTGGTGGATCCGAGCTGTCAGCGGGAGGAATGTTTTTTTCACGAAATACAGAGGCCCTTCCGGTCGGTCCCAGCTGTCAGGAGGAGGAATCATTATTTTGCACGTAATAAGGAGGCACTTCCTACTCACAAAAAAAAGGAGGCACTTCCTTGCGTGCGGCCGTGGACCCAGCTGTCAGCCTCTCCACGTACAGTCCTCTTCTGATGGATGTCATTCGTTGACCACGTCGTGCCGAGAGCACCAAGGCGGTGGACAACGGCGAGGCCAAGTAAGGGAACGACCCAGAGCCGAGGAAGACTCGACAGTTGTTTCCCATGCGGAGTGGGTATGAGGGTTTACTTGTTCGGCCGTAGTGTGAGGCTGCCGTCGCCGGAGAATAACAGGAGGTGTGGGTGAGTAGAGGGATAGCCAGGCCAGGGACGCGAGTATGGTGGGGCCATGAGGCCTGCCCGGCAGCACAGCCGGCCATGGGAGGTGGGAGCAGGCGATTCCGCCGGTGCTGGTTTGGGCGGCTGGAGCAGGAAGATCAGAGACTGAAGAAGCACGATTGCCGTTAGATTGACATCTAACGGTCTGACGCTGATAGAGTCCACTAAGTTCCTTTTCTTGAGAAACCTTGTGTACGCATGAACTTAGTAGGCCCACAAGTCAGCCTCCAAATCTGTGGCAGACAACATAGAGCCCATTTGCTATTTTTTAATAATTTGCAGCCCATTTGCTAATTCTTAAGGAATTTACTACAACCCATTTTCTGCCCAGGACCACGGTCAAAAAGTTCAACCTAATTTTGCATATTTCGGTGGAGTCTGAATTGTTTTAATCCAGAAATAATAAACATTTATCTTTTAAGAACTTATTGACTTTCCAAATAAAATATTGTTTTATTTTTGTAAGCTAATAAGAAGTGGGACAATTTGTTGGTTTTAGGGAAAACCAGTGGTAAAAAATCAGCGCTGGGAGGGAAAACAACAACAAAAAAATAAGGATGTAAAGATGAAAAGGGAACTTTATGTATTTTCAATATAATAATACGTGTATATGAACTAGTAAAACTATAGGTAGAGATTAGAAAACGGAAGTAGGACATGGCGTTTCAAGGGGAAAATAGAACTGGGCTCTGTGTTCCATTCAGTAAAAAAAACTGCCTGCGGATGTTCTAAGAGAAAATATAACTAAGGCTGGCGAGCCAGAGGCCAGTTGATACCTGCTGGATCTTTGTGCCCCATTGTCGTCATGGGCTAGGCCTATTAAAAACAAAACCAAGCCTGGGCAGTCTACAGCCCAGTTGAAACTTGCTCGACATCAAAAAAATAATGTACCTGCTGGACCAGTCTGTACTTGCAGAATTCTCTCGTTTATTGACTATGTTGAAAACTTGATGGGTTTCACCGTCTCAGACGTCAGCATTATTTTTCCATCGTGATAATAAGTGCATGAACTTGCTTGCGTACGGCCATGGACCTACTGGTTCCATACGGTTAGGCTCTGTATGGACAGCCGTCTTGTGGTTCCACAGACGAATTTCATGCAAATCGGATGGTTTTCAGTGAAAGCGGACTAAATTCATTGCATTTTACATATTTCTTTTCATTATGGAATATTTTACATATTTTAACTAATAATAACCGACTAGGCCTTTTTTTAGTCCATGGGAGGCGCTTCACGATCGAGGTCGCGACACTTAACGGTTCTGGAAGGCCCAAATCCATCGCTCCTCTCTTTTAACAATTTGCAGCTGGGCTTGGCATGCCACAGCCCAGTTCCGACGTGCTGTGTCCAACTATCGGCCTGTGAAACCGGATGGATCCCCTGCATACTTCGAAGATGTAAAAAAATTGGAGAACTGGGAATTCGAACGGCAGGTGCTTATGCTACCCATCAAATAAAAATCAGGTGCCTGAAAATTCATTTCGAAACAAATGATTCAGCTTTATATCCATGTCGACCCTCGACATGATGGTTGGAAGCAAATGCCAAGTTCATACCGAAAGATCCTTAACAACAATACCAACTTGCAGACGACCAGGTAGTACAAGTACCAATACCAAACTAACTTATAATCTT
Source organism: Thinopyrum elongatum (assembly GCA_011799875.1). Lineage (NCBI taxonomy): Eukaryota > Viridiplantae > Streptophyta > Magnoliopsida > Poales > Poaceae > Thinopyrum > Thinopyrum elongatum. Next base: position 411,885,231 of record CM022300.1, read on the forward strand.
TTTAGTCCTGGCCCTAGTGTTCGTCTAGTAGAAAATCTTGCAGAGGACCAGCTCCCGCTCCTTCTCTTGCTCCAGGTCCCCGAGGTGGTACTGGTGCATCACCCAGTTGGTCCTCTGCTGGTCGAAGTTCTTGTTGGTGTGCAGCACCAGACCCTTTTTGCTGCCCGTCTGCCGGCCGTTGACCATCACCGGCAAGGTATTGCCGGTCTTGTGCCACATCACGTGCATGCCGCACTCCGACTGTATCTTGCGATGCGTCCGCGTACCCCTTTTGAATGCCCTTGAGTTGCGCTGGAAGAAATGCTTGCTTAGGCCACTCAGTGTGATACCTGCAGTATTGGCAAATATAGGTTTTAGGGTACGTAGTTGGCATTTTCATAACATCTTTAGCATGTTGCAGTCACTTGTTTCACTTTTTATTAACTGTCAAATTGTAATTGCTTCACTAGGTCTGCGTCTAAAAAGAAAAATAGAGCTATAAACAAAGGAATATGTTTGTGCAAGTAGACGGCCGATCGATGTCTCACCTGGAAGTTTCTCAGGATGGGTGTAGCATATGCCGTGCTCGCTGTCGATGGTTGGTATGAACAAATCAATGAGAGGGTGAGATCTCGTTCTGTCAGCACTCACTTTGGCCTCAAGGTGCTCGATCAGCTCCTGGTCCGTGGGATCGAACTTGACGCCAGCCGGCAGCACCGACCAATCCTTCTTGGACTTGCATCGGTTAATTCCAGTTAAATGGTACTCAATATATGATCAATCAAATGTTTTAAGTAAATGATGAAAGATTTTGACAGATAAGTGGTACTCCAAATCTGAAGTCCACAATACCCGAACAAACTGGGGTCTCGGCTTCATTATTGCATGTAGACTCTAAAGACTTGAAAACCCCCATAAAGATCGAAATCATCATACAAGGCGACGGGACGAATACTCATAGGAGCGGCCTCGCTGGTTCCTTCCTTCATACTGCTAGCTTGAAGAGCATCCTTGTTGAGATCGATTTTTTAAGTGTCTTCCTTTTGACTACTTGCAATTAAGTATAGCAACTCCAGTAGCTCATCACTCATCATACCAAATGGATCAGAACAAGGCAGCGGCTGGGAGGCGGGGAGACCGGGAGCGAATGGGAGAGTGATTTTGTAGAGAATGCAAGAGTGTTGTTGTAGTACGAGAGGGGTGAGGCTCACTTTGGTGAACCGAACATGTCGCCGAGACTCTTGTGTCACCTCACGCGCAGCGTGTTGTCACGTCAATTCAATGTGAGGACATGATGAATAATTTGACCGAAGTATACTAGTACTACTGTACTACTTACTAGTCGTATTTAGTGTCACATTTTAACCATAGGTTTAAATAACAAAATGTCAATGCATGTCACCAAAAATTATACCATTGGAAACTATGTTCAAATACGAATCCAACGATATAATTTTTTGTGACATGCATTAACATTTAGTTAGTTAAATTTATGGGCAAAATTTGACACAAATTATGAAGGGGACCAATAAACCAGGAGGGAGGTAGTAGTACGAGTAGCACAATATACGGTATGGAGGACTAGTACAAATTTAGAAATGGAGTACGAAATTACAAGGCTGTGCGACAGACTTTGTAGGCGACATGAGTAATACAAAATATAATTCCCATTGGACAACACTTTCACCAACAAGTACGCTCTTGAAGCCTAATTGATATATCTCACAGCATCTCCATCATCATTATCAGTACATCCTACGCAGGTGAGTTAGGATGCATTTGATCCCAGAAAGGTATCTATCCTTCAAACTAACTACAGTACATAATATCCAACAAAAGAGGGTCATGCTACAACAGCAGGATACATGGCTCAGTCTAGATATCACTACGAATCAAGTTGTGCATATTTGCTGTTGGCATGAACCACATCGCCGCATGTCGGGTTTGCAAAAGCCATTCATCACTTGGAAACTTGATGCCTTTCACACACTGAAGATTATTTGGCAACAAGCTGTGTCGACGAATCTCTGGATATGGTGATTCATGAAACCCATGGTATGATGTGTAAACACAGTTCCCCCTGGCGAATGGAAGTTGCATAGCACGGTAATCATCGCCAGTGATATGATCGATGATTAGTTGGATGATCGGATAATTGAGCCCAAGGAACATGGAGTGGTTGTCGAGGCTGTAAACCCGCCTCCAGTTGAATACGCCTGGTCCAACGGAGCAGGGATCTTTCTCGAACACGAAGCAGCCATAGCCATCACAGTCACGAACGCCCCAGGCATTGTACTGCATGTGGTTTGATGAAATGGTTTGGTCAATTTGGTACGTGCAAATGAGCATCAATTGACCGCCGTCAGTTGAACGAGCGATAAACCACCACCCATTGACTTGTATATTTCCAGGTCCTGGAATTATGAAGGCCAGCGCATTTGCGTCTGCTGCAACAAATCAAATTGGAGACCAAAAGGACAAAAATATACAATCATGTTCAAAGTATGTGTGGAATTAAGATTATTATAACAGTGACACAGATCATAGACAGAGAATTGCAATGCCGTGGTCATAATCATACCCCAAGTTAAAAAAATTAAGCCAATGGCTTTCATATTCTAGCAATATGTCATGGTTCAAACATCATGTAAAAATGAGAGGAAAACAGCTATGAGAGGGCCTACTCCTATTGTACCATAGCAGTCACTACTGTTCTCATATCAACTCTAGCAATAACATGCGTGGTTATAAAAATCTTGGAAATGAGAGTAACATATAGAAATCATGAGGTTATACTCATAATATCTATTCTAACAATCATTAGATGCCAATTGTTCTCATATCAACTCAAACAATAACATGTGTGCTCATAAAAATCTAGGAAATGAGAGGAACATATAGCAGTGATGTGGTTATAGACATACTATCTATTCTAAATTTCTAACAATCAACAGGCAGTCGTATTCATAGGGTAAAGATGAGATGAGATAGAAGAATTACACGATGTCGGTGCAACAAACCCTGGGTTCGTTGCCCAGACTGTGCACAGGCCCAAGGACAAGATTACAAACTCAAGATCAAATCAAGGCATGAGAGACCTATTCTTTGGCAGGGCCAAAGTGCAGATCAAGAAGACCAAGATGAGCTAGAGAAGCAAGATATCGCTAAGGAAAGAACCTCCCTTGCCGGACAGGCAAGCCTAGCAAGGTTGGGTTTGCCCCAGAAGCAAGTTTTCAGATCGTCCCGGCAGGCCTGCCGGGGCTTACGGAGGCAAACCACTCCACCGCACCACCTCATCACGACGCACGTCATCGATCAGTGCGGTGTCAAGCTCCAAAGTGACTAAGTGGCTGCTATTTGCCACATGGCAGCCGCTTCCTACAGAAAATACCCTCAGGCGACACCCGTCCTGAGACGTGTCAAGCAAGCAGGCGCAAAGCTGGCAAAACAGCCCGCCAGGGCCTGCCGAGCAAGCTGAGATGTGACGTTGAGCGGCGCATTTAATGCGCTCTGTCAGCCTGCAGAGTTAGGTAGGGTAGCACTATTTGCTATCTAATCAGTGTGTAATGACTGATTTGCCACTGTGGTGACCCCTTGATCTACAAAAGGAGGCCCATGGCAACCGTAGAAGGGGTTGGCTGATCCGGACCCTTGCACACTCATACGCACGTAGCTGCTCTCGCCCCGAGGCGACCTTGCCGGGCAAGAGCGCTGTGTTCCTCCACCATTTTTTCACCATCAATCCACCAAAGCAGGAGTAGGGCTTTACGCCTCACGGCGGCCCGAACCTGGGTAAAAACTGCCCATGTGATCTCTGCCGCACTGTGTGGCGCTTCTCCGCTCTTTGTGCAATGTGCCCATCCCCCCGTCGAACCAAAAGGGGCTCAAGGCCCCATAGGTGGCCGTGGTTTCCCATGACATCTTTGGCGCGCCAGGTAGGGGATTGCCGGCATGAACTCGAGAGCGTCAATTGCGCGTCATCTTCATCGCCATTCTCATCATTGACAACGTCATCAACTATGGCGCCCCAGAAGAAGTCCGGAGCCGCAAATCACCCGTCCACCTCGAAGGCTCCGCCGCCCACGATCGCTGACGTCGCGGGGAATGCGGGGACGCACGAGGATGTGGACGCTGCGGGGGATGTGGGCGGCGCAGGCGGCGTTGTCACCACCTCCCCCACGGCCGAAGCAGGAATGGGAGGCACCGGGGAAGGACAGCATCAGCAACATCCCGGCGTCCATGCTCCATGAGGTACGAGTGGAGGGCTTATTCCACCTGCACCTCTTCTCCTCGCCGAAGGACACAGCCGCAGTGGTGGCGCTTGTTCTGGGGCGAATCACAACCCTCCGGCCGCCCCCGCCACGGGCGCGACCGCAGGGCATGCGCTGCCTCCGGAATGAGCTGACCTAGTTACTGTGCCCAACGGAGCCGCTGGCCTTCAAGCGCCTCCACCGCATCACCATGCCATCCAAGCGGCTGGTTCGCAACAACGAGGGTGTGGCGCGGTCGCTACCGGCACTATCAGGAGCCGAGCGACACCGCGATCTACATCATCATCACCTATGCCGAGCACCACCTTGCTGTATGCCCACATGCCCGACCCGTCAAGCAGAAGGTCCGGAAGCAGGCCTTGGAGCGGCAGCAGTTCATTGCCGAGGAAATCAAGAAACTTGAGGTAGCTGGTCTGGTCAGAGGAGTACTACATCCAGCATGGTTAGCAAACCTAGTGGTTGTGCGCAAGGCTAATGGGAAATGGAGGCATTGCATAGATTTCACGGATCTGAACAAGGCGTGCCCGAAGGACCCATTCCCCTTGCCGCGCATCGACCAAATTGTGGATTCCACTTCCGGGTGTGATTTTCTATCCTTACTGGATGCATACTCTAGGTATCATCAGATCTTTATGTACAAGGGAGATGAAGAAAAGACCTCATTCATCACCCCATGCAGCACGTACTACTTTGTGCGCATGCTTTTCGGGTTGAAGAGTGCCGGGTCCACTTTTGCAAGAGCAGTCCAGGTTGGTTTTGAACCACAGTTGCACAGGAACATTGAAGCTTATATGGATGATATTGTGGTCAAGACCAAGGACAGATCAACCCTCATCCAAGATTTGGAAGAGACATTTGCTAATCTGCGCAAGATCAACTTGAAGCTGAACCCGGAGAAGTGTGTGTTTGGCGTTCCCTCCGGCAAGCTACTTGGTTTCTTTGTGTCCCACCGCGGGATCAAAGCCAACCCAGATAAGATCAAGGCTATCGAGCAGATTCAAGAACCCAAGACAGTTAAGGATGTGAGGCGTTTGACGGGGTCCGTTGCCGCGCTTAGCAGATTCATCTCCAAGTCTGCCGAACGCGCCTTGCCGTTCTTCAAAATTTTGAAGAAGGCAAGACCCATGAAGTGGACCCCGGAAGCAGACGCAGCACTGCGAGATTTGAAGGCCTACTTGTCCTTTGTGCCCACTTTGGTTGCTCCTAGACCACAAGAGCCATTGCTGCTATATCTGGCGGCCACCAATCAAGTGGTTAGTGCTGCACTAGTGGCACAGTGGGAAGTAGAGGAAGCAGCAACCTCAGCCAGTGTCCCGTCCAGGAAAGAGAGAGAGAACAACTAGGCAAGGTCAGATATGGATCAGGATAAAGAAGAGCACGGCAGCGAAGGCAACCCCAAGGACGCGGCAAGGAAGAAAGTAGTGCAGCGCCCAGTGTACTTCGTCACCTCCCTATTACAGGGGGCTAGATCAAGGTACTCTGGTGTGCAAAAGTTGATTTTTGGCCTTATCATGGCCTCAAGGAAACTGCGCCACTACTTCCAAGCCCATGAGATCACGGTTGTCACTCGCTTCCCGTTGCAAAGGATACTCCGAAACCCAGAGGCTACCAGCAGAATAGTGGAATGGGCATTGGAGTTATCTAGCTTTGGCCTAAAGTTTGAAAGCACATCAACGATTCAGAGCAGGACATTGGCAGAGTTTATTGCAGAATGGATGCCAACCCCTGATGAAGAAGTGCTTGAAACAGTTATCCCCGGCAAGGAAGCGCCCCAAGAATGGATCATGTATTTCGATGGTGCCTTCTCCCTACAAGGTGCGGGGGCTGGTGTGCTTCTCGTTGCTCCCACTGGAGAGCACTTGAAGTACGTCGTCCAGATGCATTTTCCCGGGAGGAGGCGACCAACAATACAACAGAGTATGAAGGGCTCCTTGCCGGGCTCATGATTGCCACTGAATTGGGAATCTAGAAGCTGATTATTCGAGGAAACTCACAACTTGTGGTGAGACAAGTCAACAAGGATTACCAAAGCCCATTGATGGAGGCATACGTTGAGGAAGTGAGGAGATTAGAGGAGCACTTTGACAGATTGCAAACTAAGCATGTACCCCGTGCGGAAAACAGCATCACTGATCATCTGTCAAAGTGTGCTGCGCAAAAGCTTCCTGTGGAACCAGGAACTTTTGTTCTCCATCTTACTCAGCCCTCCGTATCCCCGACAAAAATGGCCCGAAAGAGGAGGAAATTGGACTCCGGTAAGCCTCTCCCGGTAGAACCCCTCGGGGCTCCTGGCAGGGACCCTGCCGGAAACAACTCCCCTTCGATTGCCGGGTTGCGCCCTCCTACCGGGCCACTGGTCCCCGCGGTCGAGGAATGCGCTCCCCGAGATGAGGAGGTGCCGCTACTCCTTGTTGCCGAGCCCCAGGCTCCAACTTGGGCAAGGCACATAGTCCATTTCCTCCAAACCAGAGAACTTCCCGAAGAGCAAGAAGAAGCTGAAAGAGTAGACCAGAGGGCCAGTATGTATCAATTTGTCGATGACACACTATACAGAAGAAGGCCCAACGGTGTGAAATTGAAGTGCATTTGCTGGGAAGGAGGAAAGGAACTGCTGGCGAAAATACACAAAGGCATGTGCAGCTCCCATATTGGATCAAGGGCTTTAGTTGGGAAAGCATTCCGGCAAGGATTCTATTGGTCCACAGCCCTCCAAGATGTGGTCGAGCTAGTCACCAAGTGTGAAGCCTGCCAGTTCCATTCCAAGAACTTCCATCTGCCTACCCAAGCTCTTCAGACAATCCCTTTGTCATGGCCATTTTTGGTCTGGGAACTCAATATCCTCGGCCCTTTCCCCCGAGCTGCCGGGGGCTTTGAATTCTTGTTCGTTGCAATCGACAAGTTTACAAAGTGGCCGGAAGTAGATGCTGTGAGAAAGGTGACTGCTCAGTCAGCTATCAAGTTCTTGAAAGGATTGGTGTGCCGCTTCAGGGTCCCTGCCCAGATCATCATCGACAGCGGCACCCAGTTCATGAGCCGTGCCTTCATGCAATATGTTCATGCCCTCGGAAGCAAGATCTCATTTGCCTCTGTTGCACATCCCAAAAGCAATGGACAAGCTGAGAGGGCGAATGCTGAAGTGTTGCGAGGACTCAAGACAAGAACATTTGATAAGCTGCAGAAGTGCGGCAGGCGATGGATCGACGAGCTGCCGGTGTTCTTTGGTCCCTCAGAACGACACCAAATCGAGCTACCGGGCAGACTCCCTTCTCCCTAGTCTATGGGGCAGAAGCAGTTATCCCCACGGAACTCATTTACGGGTCGCCTTGAGTGCTTGCGTACGATGAAGTAGCACAGGATCAGCACCGGTGTGACGACGCTGTGCTTCTCGAGGAGAACCATCTCCGGGCTGCTACGCATGGTGCACGCTATCAGCAAGCCCTGCGTCACTATCACAGCCACAGGGTTCACGCCCGGTGTTTTGAGGAAGACGACATTGTCCTTAGGCGCGTTTAGTCTGCCAAGGGTACAAACAAGTTGACGCCAAAGTGGGAAGGCCCTTACCGGGTAGTACGAGTCACCAGACCTGGCGCAGTCCGTCTGGAGGCCGGAGATGGCATTCAATTGCAAAACTCATGGAACATTGAGCATCTCCGCAAGTTCTACCCGTAAGGCGCGGTTGTCGGGCCCTGCCCGGCAGCCACCCTTTTGTACAAGCCTTGCCTCAGTTGCATGTAACCCCTTGTACAAAGCCAGGCGCAGACCCTGAGCAACAGAGAAATAAATGAAGCGCTGGGGGCCCCCGACAAGTTGCATGCATGCATAAGCATATCATGAGCATCGCATGTTCATGTAGATAAGATCGCATCTGGCATCATTTTCATCTGGATAAACTGCAGGCTCCTATCGTGGATTCAGCCCAAGAGGAGATAAGAAGATGAGCCTACACTGTGATCTCTGGCAAGCCAAACAGATAAGTTCTTAATTGTATCCATACATGTTCTGAAAGTAAAGACTTGTGCATGAGAAAACCCTGCTACCCTTTGAAACTTAGGTGCTCCCGCCCTTTGACTCGAACGTTGCTTCGGTCAGGGTGGTCGCAGTGGCCTTTGTTGAAAAAGGACTAGCGGGGGGGTGGTCCCTCTTCATGATTTGTGCCCGGTAGGCCTACCTCCCCGGCAACAAAACAGAGGGTACCGGCAGGATAGACTGCCGGGGGAAACTCTTTTATTTATAAACATAGAGGCATCCCGCCTCTGCATGGACATATACATGCACGAGTCCCCGGCAAGGTTTATCTTTTTCATTAATATGCTTCAAACAAGTACAGACCTTATAAGACACAAACATGGATTCAAGAGATTACATTATTTGAACTAAAATTTGGCAAGTGCCTGCAGATTTAAGATTAAAAAAAGATAAGTGCCCCGTAAACTCCTCTCCCTGTCCCTCTTATCCTAGGTATTGTGGTGGGAAGAGAAGAAGGAGGGAGGGGTGCCTAAGCAGACGCCACCCCAATCTCGTCAGGGCCTGCCGGGCGCAGCCTGACAAGATCGGGAGTGGCGAGGCTGCGAAGGAGGAGGGCAGAAGGAGCAGCTCGGCAGTGCCCTGGTCACCATCTCTGGGACCAGTCAGAAGCCTAGTGCGAGCACCGGCAGGGAGGACCGCCGGGGCTCAGCTGGAAGACTGCTGGAGGAGGCGAAGGCACCAAGAGAGCGGCCTCCTCCCCGGCAACCAAGAGGCCGGTGATGATGGTGCCGGGGAGGGAGGGGAAGGACGGAAAGACAAGGCGGTAGGTCGCCAGTACGAGACGAATGTGTCGGTGCGATCGTACTCCGACCTGACGGCCTGCCTCCCGCCTTCTCCGTCTTCCCTGGCTTCATCTTGATCAACACCGCTCCAGGGAGACGCCGACCTCTCGGTCCGGCACCTCCCTCGAGGAGACGGCGAGCAGCCAAGACGGCCGGGGGGCTAGAGGTGCGCTGCTCCCCACCTTTCCCGGCAAGAAGGCGCCCCCTTCTTCGACATTAGCCCCAGTCCAGACGGAAGGGGCAGTGCTGGGATTACCAACGATCCCGAGCCCTGCATCCCGAAAGGGCGTCGAAGGATCCGAGAACCTGGTCACCAGGCTGACGAGCTGCAGTAGCTCACGGCAAGGCACCACGCTCCCCACCAGACGACTGGCCGAGACAGAGGAGGCAAGCATTCCACCACAATGGGAAAGCTTGATATCTCCTGCACCACGGATGGCTCGCCCACTACGCTACCTCTGGACCTGGACCAGACTCACTCCCCAAGCATCAGCCCAAGCATTTAGCATCACCAGCTCTAAGCTAGGGCCCGGGACCAGGCCCCGGGCTCTCCCTTTCGGCATAACCAGAAGAAATCAGGAATGGAGGAGGAAAACAGTGTGGATGAATGCCTCTGCTCCTCCCCTGCTCTTCCTTTTATAGGCGAGCTGGGGCTGGAGGCTGATTCCCCGGCGGATAATCAGCGTCCTCCCCCACCAATCCAAGAAGACCGGGCCCCTGCCTTGATGCTCTCCCGCACCACGCGCCTCCGTTACCTACCCCACTTGATGCATGCAGCATACGTGGCTACGGATAAGGGCGTGGTGGGAAGAGTGAATTGGTAGTTACTCGCTTGTGCGTTAAAGTCATTCACGGGCCATTACCAGAGTGGCCCCACCGCAATTGGCATTACACGATGCACGGGAAAATTGGAAACTGACCCAAGCTCGGGTTAGTGAAGAAGCAAAGAAGATCTCAAAGGGCAAAGCCACCCTTGCAATCCTACCTGTGCACTGGTTAGGGCCTACCCCGACGACGCCCAGCAGCGTGTTCATGCCAGGCCCGGGGGCTCCTGTCGGTGCAACAAACCCTGGGTCCGTTGCCCAGACTGTGCACAGGCCCAAGGACAAGATTACAAACTCAAGATCAGATCAAGGCATGAGAGACCTATTCTTTGGCAGGGCCAAAGTGTAGATCAAGAAGACCAAGATGAGCTAGAGAAGCAAGATATCGCTAAGGAAAGAACCTCCCTTGCCGGACATGTGAGCCTGGCAAGGTTGGGTTTACCCCGAAAGCAAGTTTCCAGATTGTCCCGGCAGGCCTGCCGGGGCTTACGGAGGCAAACCACTCCATTGCACCACCTCATCACGACGCACGTCGTCGATCAGTGCGGTGTCAAGCTCCAAAGTGACTAACTGGCTGCTATTTTCCACATGGCAGCCACTTCCTACAGAAAATACCTCCAGGTGACACCTGTCCTGAGACGTGTCAAGCAAGCAGGCGCAAAGATGGCAAAACAGCCTGGCAGGGCCTGCCGGGCAAGCTGAGATGTGACGTTGAGCGGCGCATTTAATGCACTCTGTTAGCCTGCAGAGTTAGGTATGATAGCACTGTTTGCTATCTAATCAGTATGTAATGACTGATTTGCCACTGTGGTGACCCCTTGATCTATAAAAGGAGGCCCATGGCAACCGTAGAAGGGGTTGGCTGATCCGGACCCTTCTACACTCATACGCGCGGAGCTGCTCTCGCCCCGAGGCGACATTGCCGGGCAAGAGCGCTGTGTTCCACCATCAATCCACCAAAGCAGGAGTAGGGTTTTACGCCTCACGGCGGCCCGAACCTGGGTAAAAACTGCCCGTGTGATCTCTGTCGCGCTGTGTGACGCTTCTCCGCTCTTTGTGCAACGTGCCCATCCCTCCGCCGAACCAAAAGGGGCTCATGGCCCCATAGGTGGCCGTGGTTTCCCACGACACACGATGATATATTCCACCAGTATATGGAGCCAATCTGTGCGTCGACCGCGTAAACGATGCCATCGTGCACTATAGCATTAGATAGAAATGGAGGGTCAACATGATTGATGATGAGCCATAACCATGTATGGCGACCGGATTCCAGAGAGACTAATCCCATGTCGAACAAGGCAATGAGCTTGTAATCCATGTAGTCTTCTGATGGTGTGGGCACTTCGCAGATTACAACCTTCAGCAGACGGAGGTCGCACCAAAAGCTCGACGCGTCTCATGCGTAGTAGGCAGGAGTGTCCGGCGGGCCGCGAGGCTCGATGCCGTTGGTATCCAACGATGGAAGGGTGATCTCTCGCTGGGTGTAGATATCCACGAGACGCCACGGACTACTGGATTGGTGGATGAGGACGATCCAGTTGGCCTTCATGCCCGCCCAGTAGTGGACGCGCATGAAGGACAGGTGGATGGGTAGTGGTAGCATGTCGAGGGGCACCACGGCAACCTCCGTAGGATCGTCAAGTCGGTGTCTGGGCCACATGCGAGGATCGGGCATCAGCAAGCAGGGTGTCTTGAAAAGGGCCGGCCGGTTGCAGACAAGTAGACGGTACAAAGACAGCGAGCATGCGGGCAGACACACGGTGCTGAGCAGGTTCGTACGATTACAGATCTGCTCCAAGAGAACATCAGGGAGGGAATTCCAATCGCGGCTCTGCGTGTCAGTCGGTTCTGCCATAGGGTTTTTTAGGGCGCTGAGTGATTGGGGTTTTCGGTGCCTGCAAGCGAGCGGGGAAGTGGATTCGGGCGGGCGAGCGAAGAAGATGGCGTGTGTGGCCGAGCAGTGAGCGGGGGGGATATGGTATGTGCGAGCTACCAAGGAAGATGGCGCGGGCGGGCGAGAAGTGAGCGGGGGGAAATGGTGTGCGGTCGACGATGGGGAAGAGAGGAGGAAGAAGAGGGAAAGATGGGCAAGAAAGTGCATTAAATCTCAATTCTACTAGTACTACTACCAGGATATACCGTCCTTCGGAGTGTAAATAGTTAAGCCGATGACATGTGAGTCTACCTCAAGAGGGCCCATATGTCAGTTAATGGAAGAGAGAGGTGCGTAGGCATATTTGCGGAAGCGTGCCCCACTGGCAAACATGATGGCAGCGCTGGGTAAGGCTGATTTAGTAACACCAACACGCTGGTTCAGCTTATTAATTAAGTGTCCCATCTGCTGCAGCATGTATTGTCACTTCACTGTGAAGACTAGTTGAATAGTTCTCTCTGACCGAGATGGGGAATAATGGATCGCCAAGACTTCCTATCTATAGTATCCCTATGCCTCTACTCTCATCCTGTCCAACAAGATGAAACATTGGCCAAGGCACCCGACGCCAATAATGTAGGAGTACTAGTAGTATTTTGTGTCAAACTTTGGCCATCTATTTAACTAATAAAATGTTAATGCATGTCACCAAAAATCATATCACTGGATTCGTATTTGAACATAGTTTTTAATGGTATAGTTTTTTATGACATGCATTGACACTTTGTTAGTTAAATTTACGGTCAAAATTTTACACTAAGTACGAAGGGGGCCAATAAACCAGGACGGATGTTTATATACAGGTGAATAAAAAAATCATCAACCAAGGTAGTAATAAATGATGAGTGCCCGAAGAATTTTTTTTTGAACAATAATGGGCTCGTTTTCCTCAAGAAAATTGTGTTTACGAACGTATTAATTGGAATGCATGCATGGGGAACAAAAGACCAGAACTTTTACACGCATTGTTGAGTTTTCTCTTAATTCTTGCATGCAACATTTTAATGAAGCTTGAAATATGAACATGTCAATGGGAGGGAGTAAAAGCCTCATGCATGCATGCATGCATGCAACATGCAACAGTTACACGTACACATGCACGCACGCAACACTCATGCATCCATGCGGCACACAGCACACGACGCAACACACACGCTCACGCTCAAGTGCTCAACCTACTCCCTTCGTCCGTGAAAGACTGTACATATAGATATTTACACATTGACCAAGAGGAACCGGAAGTTCATGGCATAATTAACGCCCAAAAGTAGCAGACTTATGTGTGCACGCGACCATTGAGAGAAGAAGATTAAATGAAGGTTGTTGCATGTTGCAATTAAGGATAGACATGTAGCCTATAGCTAGAGCACAAGTTGGTGCATTAGTCAATCAATACCGATTAGATTAAAGGCTAAGTACATTGGAAGTGTAGATGTACACTCTTTGTTGGAAAATTTTCTAATGCTAGATGTACAGTTTTTCACGGACCGAGGGAGTACACGTGCATGCACTCACATACACAGCCAGGGTGGTTCGCGCGCAAGGGTTGGACTCCTGTCGCGCCTACATAAAGTTTTGTTTAACTGATTTCTTTGCTCTGCCACCAACTGACAGGTGGGACCCAGAAACCAGGTGTCAATTTAACCAGTCAACAAAGTGCCACATCGACTATGTGGCCGGTCAGTAGGGTGCAATACGGTGGGCTAGTGATCGTATAATCACCGCAAAACTATATAGTGACCGTAATGAGCGTATTGTTACATACGTTGACCGCCAGTGTATTTTTCTCGTTTCAAATTAAGCCATATTAACCGGAAAGGACGCAGTATGGACTAGTACTACTTTGATGTGTCCCGTCAACTCGCCGAACAAGGAGAAGCTTGCTTACTACGCCCTCTCCCTCACCCACGCGCGGTGGCTCATAGGACGAGGAGAAGCTTGCTTACTACGTACGCCTACGCCCTCTCCCTCGCCCACGCACGCGGTGGCTCGCAGGACGAGGAGAGGGTTTTGACTACAGCTCCCTCTCCCTCTCCCTTGCCCTCGCCCTCGCGGTGGACGTGTAGCAATTCATTCGAAGTTAGATTGTCAGAAGCATATTGTACTGTAGTATCATCATTGTTGGACCTTCCGAAGAGGCGAAGAGCCAAGTGCAAGGTTCGCAGGAGTACGAACTGTTGAACCTCCCGAAGAGGCAATGAGCCAAGCGCAAGGTTTATAGGAGTTGTCGTCCTAGTACTACAACTATAGCGAACGATCGCTACTGTATGATGCCGCCATGTCACCTATATCCAAAGATGTGCCACCTTTTTTTTCTCACAGAGCGTGTTGGAGCCCGTGCAATAGCCACACAAGTTGCACATACACATAACACATTTACTAGTAATAAATTCTAAAGGACAAATGCCAGTATGCTACACAAGTTCATCTCCACTTCATGTGATAAATTTGTGCACGACTAGTCTACATATATTTATAGCGCTACCATTCACAATTTACCATACTCCACTTACATGTTATAGATGGGCTCCATGTCCTCCTCCAGGTTCCAGTCCCAGGTGTTCTTCATAGATGGCACGATTCATAGCGGTGGGCAATGGGAATTAGTGTCGCAACTTTCTAGTCCGGTTCCACACGATGGAGACTCATCCAAGCTGAAGCGGCATAAATCAGGGATAGCGTGTCCCAGCATGTCGTTCATCTAGCGGTGCGCACTGAAGACACAACCATGCTTCATGAACGGCAGGCCTTCGGTGTTGTGCACGGAAGGTGGCATCCGCTTCACAATGGGGTAGCTGTCTCCAATGAAAAGCGAGTACTCTCCAAGAGTGTTCCTCGGCACCAACATAGCATCACGGGGGTTGAACTCGGCGCCGTTCATATGGTACACGCGACATCTCAGATCTGGACACATGGTGACGTACATGGTCAAGGTCTATGCATAATAATGTTGTGCTCAAATATGGCGGTCAGTAATATTGTGCAACAAATAGTACTACTCCGGTATAGAGGAAGTAAAATAACCGGCTTATTATATATAGCCACTCTTGGCTACATGGATGAGATAGTAAGACATGGAAAAACAAAAATGGTGGGAGCTAGTGGGTTCAAGTCTTCAAGGGCCTAGCTAGCTATACGCGTCCTCCAAGGTAAAAAGTACTAGTACTAGTAAGTAGTACTACAATGAAAGAGAAGGCGAGAGGGTTAAAAAAATCTAATACTAAATTGTAGTACTAGTACAGTAAACATGTCCCAGTCAAGAAAAGAAAATAACTAACAAGTACTACTACTCTAACACACAGCAATGAGAAAATGGAATACCTAGGTAGATGGTGACGGTCCGATCATGGTAGATCGTGTGACCATGTTGCACATCAGTGGTACCATGGGTAACGACTGCTAAGATAGTTGATCCCAATCTGGCAAAGTTAGCTACAAGGTTCCAGGTTAGACCGAATCGCGGATGCAAATGCACGTCCAGGATCGGCGATCTTATTTTGATCGGGGGATGACTGGTCCCTGCAAAATAATGGAGTACCATTAGGGATGCAAATGATGGTTTGTGCATTCCGTTTGTAATCTCCCGTACCGTAGGATGGCAACCAGATGAAACAAGTCCCCTGGCTTGTCATAGCGAAGATGCGGCCTACATGGCACACGGCATCTTCAAACGTGTAGGGGTACAAATCTGCCGCGGCCAACATGTGCCAGCCTTTGCCGTTACTGCCTTTTGTATTGATGGCAATCCTTATGTCGAACACCGCGATGAGATAGTAATCGTCGTAGCCGCGTCGCTTTGTCGGTGGTCTGCAATTGCTATCTTCTTCAATCTCATGTAGGCATCATCATATGTATTCAAGCCCAGCCAGTTCGGAAGGCCGATCCCAATGGTGAAGGGGTCTATGGGAACGGTCACACTACTGTGGATGTGGTGCAAAATGATGGTGGTATCTGACCAGAGGTATGCAAGCCAATCTTAGTTGGCAACAACCCAGACCTATATATAAGACGGTGGGTAGCGGAGAAATTACGGGATGGAATAACTAAGTACTATATTTAGAATATAATACACTACATGATCAAAATCCATGACTGACCTGCTCATCGGACAAAATCCGACTACCTCTCAACGTCGGCAACTCTAGCGGTGTCAACGTGAAACCATGGCCAGGGAGCGGTGGACTGTTTGATGGATTGTCCCATAGAATAACCTTCTCCTCGAGGACGCATGGAAGACCAACAAGCATGGCCTTTTCCCAAGCCTGTTTAAGCACCGTCTTAAAATAGTTGGTGCAGGAAGCACCAAGTCTTGCGCGCGGTGAGGATGTCAGAGCGGCATGTGATTTCTCCCAGAGGATCGTCGTCCAAGGTCTCCCAGCCCCGACAAGGAGGAGAACCGCCTGGCGAATCCATGGGAGCAGCGACGAACTGCCTTGGTCTCTTCGGGGGGAGGAGAACTGGCGAGGAGGAGATAAGAGCGTAACCGCAGGGCCTCGTCCCTTCGTTAAGGAAGTTATGCGGGCACGCATAGTAGTAGTGCCTAGTGCCCCGCGATGGTGAGGCTATTATTTACTACTACGTAGTACTGTAGCAGTAGTAGTACTACTTTCTCAACTAGTAGTGCGATGTACTGTACTTCTATAGTGCACCAGTTTTGAACTCTTGAATCTCAAGGCCAAGGAGCTACAATGCAAGTGGAGGGTACTACTGTTCTCTAGAACCATCGCTGTACTATCAATGTAGGGAAAGTACACCTGCGTGGTGCGTACTCTCCATGCTCTATTCAAGCGTGTAGCTGGCCTACTCAGCCGCTCCTCTCACGCACACACTAGCAGCCTGTTTATGAGCGACGGTTACTGTGGGAGCAGAACATTTGAGTTCTTTGATACAGCTACACGAACTTTGTTAGTTCCTTCTTTATGAATGAGATGAGGCAAAGCTTTTGCCTCTGTTTCAAAACAAAAAAATCACATCAAGAGGAATTTCTTTTATAGAGCCGATAATGGAGCGAAGTCCATGCGTGCAACGCCACAAGCTACAGAGTAGTAGAACTTTACGTACAGAGCCATATTGCACAGTTCCCAATGTCACGCCAGGCTTTTCTGGCCCCTCGGGCTTAATTGGGAGGCGCTAGTTTAAATATGGTAGCTGATGAGGAAGCTGCAAGCGAGGTGCGGCTAGGGTGAGCACGCAGGTGAGAAACTTTGCATGGTGTGAATTGATATATAGGAGTACTACTCTAGTACGTGAGCCATGAGATGATGGGAGGGAAAACCCGTTCACGTGGCTGGGCTATCCAGTGCACCCAGATTGTGGTGCGACACGTCCGTTCGACTTCAAAAGTCAAACTACCAGTGTACAATATTGGCTCGCAGCAAGGTTACTATTTAAAAAAAAGGCCGCCGTGCGTTCGGCCGGGATCAAACCCACAAAACGAGCTATACACTCCCGCGACCAGTAGTAGTACTCGTTGGAGTACAACGCAACCTAGAATTGACTTTTGTGGTAAGTATATTGTTCCTTACAAGAAACCACTACCAAGAAACTACCACTTACCAACCAGCCCTACCAAGAAACGACTACTCTACAAAAATTAGCAAAAACATACCGAAATTTTCTTAATCCATCGCAATAAACTACCAAGTGCCGTTATAGGCACGTTTCAACCCATGTCGCCCCTTAAGTCAACGCCTTCTATTTGACTGGCAAGTTAGGCGTTATGACTTGTGGGACCTACATGTCAGTCTGGACAAAAATCCCCGAGTGACCTCCTACCTCCAGCCCGTCCACCTAGTCATCCTCGGCCATGGGACGCAGCTACCGCCACCGGTAGAAGGCAAGGTCAAAAGCGCCGGCGGCGCGGAGCCCATCTTGCGGCAGCCCGAATGCCAGCACCATCCGGCGCTCGCGGCCGCTAGCTAGCCAAGCTAGCACACACCCTGCTGGATGCATCCAGCTGCTTGTCTGCAAGGTTTGCCAGCTAGGTTGGCACGGCGGTGCGGCGGCTTGCTCGCGCGCGCCGCGCTAACGCCAGCCATCTTGCTCGAGCGAAGGCCAGCGTGGCGGCTTGCTCGCGCGTGAGCCATGCTCGGGCCAGCCAGCCAACCCGTGCGGAGGCCAGCGCGGTGTCCGGCTCGTCCGGCGGAGCGGCGGCCAGCTCGCTCATCACCGGCGCCACCGACGAACACGCATAAGAACTGTTTGAAGTAATGTCCAGGAAAAATAATGATTGGAGGAGGAAGAGCAGGATAGAAGGTCAGATGTGGGTCCCTCATGTCAACAGTCAAACAAAATGTGTTGGTTTAAGCTGCCTCGTCAGCACGGACGTGTGGGCCAACCCTGTCATAAACGAGTTTAAACGAGCCTAATCGACACTAGGTAGTAGTTTTTTGGCGCGGATTAAGAAATTCTAGGTATGTTTTTGCTATTTTTTGTACAATAGTTTCTTCCTAGGGCTGGTTGAAAGTGGTAGCTTTTTGTTAAATACTCTACATACTGTAAGTAGGAGTGAAAGTTAAGCTTTGGAAGACAATAAGCATGGCTAGTTACATAGTGCCTATGTGTACGTAATTCAAACTAAATATCAACCATGAGTGACTAATATCTTGATGGAAAACTCGAAACTATGGAAATACTAGCAATTTTTTTTTGCATGGTTGGAAATACTAGCAATGTGCACGTCCGTTGCAATGGATCATAATTAGAATAATACTTATTCACAAACTTGATAGAAAACACTCTAATTTTGATATACCTATATCACTAGAAATATATTATGTTTCAATCAAAATATATTCCTTGGGCTGCTTTGGTGAGGTGAGGGAGGGATGTGGTTGGTTTTAAGATACTAATTAAGGGGTTTTCTGCAAATTGGGTAGAGAAGTGGGATGTTGTTGAGAAAAGGCAACAACTTACCTCACAGTCGTTAGATGTAGATCTAATGGTCAGAAATGATGGATGGCAGACACACCATCATCACCAACTAAGTCTTCTGTAGGAGTACTAGCAAGATGCCCGTGCATTGCACGGAACATCAAGATGCATTTTTTTATAAAACACCTACTGTGATTGACCCATGCGGGAGTAATCCCATGTGTAAAAACTAATGATATCTCGAGAAAGTGGAGAGATAAGGTGAGGAGGAGTGGGGTGTGGTGGTGATTGGTGGTCGGACTGAGCGGGTATCTTTTAGTTTAATTTCTATCCGTCAGATATAGATCGGACGGTCTATATTGCAAGATGGCAGGCATACCATCATCACCAACTTGGTTTTTTTATAAGAAGAGATATAAGTATGGAGATACAAACGTATTATCGATACTTGTTTCCATAAACTTGGATCTACATTCTATTCAACGGCTAAGCATGTGGGACCTTAGCACGATGACTTCTCGACTGTGTAAAACAAAGGTTTTCCCGTCGCAGATAAGGAGGGGGTGATGGCGGCGCGCTTTCGGCTCGCTCTAGTCCTAGTAGTCATACTAGGTGGTCTACGCACGTGTAGATTTATTCTTTTTCACGTCTCGTGTTCGTCGTACTGCCACGACTGTTGATGAATAGACGGTAAGTTATTCACGAGAAAACCTTGGTTGAGCGTGTGTGCGAGAGAGAGACAGTGCATGCGTGTGTGATATGTGTAGAGACTGAGGCAATGATAAGAGATTCTTTGTGTCTCTGTGTGTGGAGGATAGAGAGAGACATGTGCATGGGGCTTTGTGTTGTGTAACGTGGAGACACATAGACATAATTAGAGAGTGAGTGTGTGAGATACACATGCGAACATGGGGAGAGATGTGTGAGTTAGAGAGATGAATAATTTTGGTGTGCATGTGAGCTAGAGAGAGGGGGATATATACATACCTAGAGCTGGAGAGAATATGCAAGGGTGTGTGTCTTAAAAGAAGCATCCAGATAGATGGGTGTTTGTGCGTGTCTGTGTGTGTTTGTGCGCGTGTGTGTGTGAGAGAGGGAGTGTGTGTATGTGGAGAAGAGAGACCACTAATGATGTAAACCTAGTAGGGAAAGGGGAATGGTGTGACATGTGTGTCAAAGAGAGAGAGAGAGAGAGAGAGAGAGAGAGAGAGAGAGAGAGAGAGAGAAAGGCATGTGTAGTAGCGGGATAGGATGGGTGCGGGTGGGGAGCAGACTATTTGGAAGAGACTTCGAGTGTGTGTGGGAGAGCGGTGTGAGAGCGAGAGAGAGAGAGCTAGCGAGGGAGACAGAGAGAGGAAGAGAGGGGGTGAGAGAAGGGTCTTTTGTGTGCGGAAGTGGCGTATAGATAGGGAGACAAGGTTGATGTTGTTCGAAAGTGGCCTATGTACGGAGACGCAAGGGAAGCGAGTCATCGTGTGTGTGATAGAGACTTCATGAGAGATCTAGAATAGATGGTGTAGAGAACAATGTGCAAGATTGAGAATGATGATACGTTAGGGAGCTATGGAAAGAGTCACGACATATATGTATATAGGGAAGGAGCTAGGGCAGGTCCGCATGTGGGAGAGATAGAAAGAGGAGAGTGGTGCACAAGGAGACAAAGGGTGCTTGTTTGCAGTGGGGGTGGTGAGTGAGGTGAGTCTGCGAGAACCGCATAACTAGGGAGATAGACGTTTGGGGGCGATGTTTTGTGTGTATGGGAAAGATACACTCTATATAGTGCGTGTGCTTGGGAAAGAGAGATGCCGGGAGACCTAGAGAGTGGGGGAAGAGATGTGTGCATGCCCGAGAGACAAAGTGATAGAGACCTATATTGGGGTCCGGACTTAGAAGAGAGAGGGGTGTTAAATGTGCTCCTGTGTTCGTGTCCGGGGGAGAGAACGACTTGTGGGGGGGGGATGGGGTGGGTGGCTTCAGATAAAGAGTGAGGTGTCTATATTTGAGAGACTTTAGCGTAATTGAGATATATATGGTCAATAGTGTGTGCACTCATGGTTGATCAATTTGTTTCACAGTTTGGACTATGAGATAATGATACTTTTGAACATGCGTGATATACTTTCAAGTACCAGAATTACAAACCTAAGATTGGAATTTTGCAATTCGACTCCATCGTTAGCTTTTGTAATTCATTTAAACGGAGGTACATTTTTTAAGCTGGGATTTCGTGATTTCAAATTCATATATCAAACCTAGAGATATACACATACGGGCATGTTCAAACCTTATAATCATCCACTTTATTCATACACATACACATTTTTGTTTTTGTCATCATATTTAGGATAAACACATTTGGAATTTCTTTTGAATTGGACCATATGATGGTATTTGCTTCCACTAGCTCAATGATCCATATTTGAATTGAATGGACAATCTAAGTTTCGAGTTGGAGACATTGATTTTCGAAACTTGCACTTTTTTTGCGTGCAAAACAAATAAATTCTCGGCCATGATATCATAGTCGGCCGTACAAGAGCACAACACTTAATTTCAGCCGCCAAAAGCTTTCAAACTTCCCGCTCACATCGAAATATCTCGCGCCCGAAAGTTTAGCCCTGTGATATTCCTGTTTTACCCCTGCCACATGAATGGAAAAGGGCTGCTTTGGTAACTCCATTGTTTTCCCCTCTTTGCCCCCAACATTCTTCCCCAGAGCCCCTCCCCTTCCCCTCCCCACCTCCCCCCAACCACGCCAAGCTGCCGAATCTAGTCCTCCGCCGCAGCGGTGGACCTCACACCCCGCCGGATCTACCTTCCGCACCTTGGAACCCCCAACTGCCAACTCACCACTTCACCGGAGCCGCTTTAGCGACTGGCTTGTCCACTGCTCCAGATCTCCTTGACTGCCAGCATGGTCCACCGCACCGGATCTGCTTCACCGGCACCCTCGTCCACCACAGTGTAGGCCATTTACTGACTCCCTCGTCTGCCCCATCGCTGGCCCTTCATACAAGCCCTTGTCCGCCGCAACAGATCCGCCTCACCGAAAGCACTGTACACCACGCCGGATGTGCTTCGCCGACGCCTTCGTCCACTGCATCGGACCCGCTCCACGGACGCCATATTCAACTCCACAGGCCCTGCTTTACTGACATCACAGGCTCATCAGGTTATTTCGATTAGTACTCCTTCAGTTTTTCTCTTCTTTATTGTGGAACTATTCACTTACCACAGATGAGCTTTCTTGTATGTCGATAGGCGCCGCAACCGAAGCACCGGAGCCGCTTCAGCAACGGCGACAGCCGGCCCAAACTCAACCGCAACATGAGCACTATCGACGATCCTTAGCTATCAAGTATGACAACGATACCCATACGCCACCGAGAATCAGGTACTATTATCCAACGGTCGGCGCCTACGTTCACTTTCTTAGCACAAGCACCGCACCTTCGAATTTCTTCAGGGCATCATTCAATTTTTCATGAGACGCGTTATTCTTCTTGCACCTTTAGGGCCATACTTCTGGCAGTGAACATGTTACATGTGCTAAATTACAAACCAGTGCACATATAGTTACAATGCTTTTGTTTTGTCCTAAGTATTACTGTACTTCGTAGATATCACTGCCTACTATTTTACTTCTTGCATGCTATACTTATGATAATGGTGTTGTTCTGTTGCCACCTGTTGGTCATCAGACTGCTTCATGTTCTCTATGCTTAATTACACATCAGCAAACTAGCTTGTGGTTCCGCTGCTTTTTGTTCATTTTACCCTACATTTTCCGATGCTAGCTATTACATCACTGCTCCGAGCCTCTGTTCATTACTTTTTTGGGCGTTCTTGATCTTCCCAAGTTGCATGACTAATTTGATGTTTCTATTAATTATGGAGCTGCCAACCCCATCAAGCAAAATATTTGTTCTTTTGGGGCTGGCACCTCGAATAAGCATAAAAATAGAGTGAAGCACATATATTGTCGTGTAAGCACACACCCTTATTTCATTAGTTTAGATTAACCATTGATGATCAATTCGAACTAGTGCATGCGATTAAAATTAATTTCACCTAAATAGAGGGTGCAGAATAAACTACAACAACTAGATTTGCAGCCACGGGATGCTGATGATATCTTCAAAGAATATTGCAACAGCAGCGAGGCTTCACAGCAACATATGGTAAGCCGGTGTATTTTAGTACATGTGAAATGTAATGCGTGTGTGCCCTGAACCTGTAATCCTACAGAATAACAAATAGTTCAGTTGTCTGCTTTGATGTATTGCTTGATTCGAGTGCTTGTTTGTTACTTGTTAGGCTATACCTGAGTTGGCCAATATGTCAGCAGTGCCTGCTGTACTATCATAAATAAATGCATGCCTAGTTCATTTGACTCCTTAACTTTTCCTATGAACTTCATCACAAGACTGTCTTCGTAGTTTATATGAGGCCACACTGTTAAGTGCTTTCTCAGATTATTTCAACTGCTTAGATGCCTTGGCAACTTAAATATAGCGGTGGCACATTGCCTTTCATCTAGGGATGTCAGCTGGGTCCTGTCTAATCCCGATTAAAGTCCACTAATGGTCTAGTAGTTCAAAAGAGTTTTTGTTTTTTGAGGAAAATGAACTAGCGAGCTAGCAAAAACTAACTAGATGGGACTGGCGGATGCCATTTATTTGCCACTTACATCCCTAGTTTCATCTTACCATTTTAATTTGTTTTCGGCTGATGCTGCTGAAGGAAATATGCCCTAGAGGCAATAATAAAGTTCTTATTTTATATTTCCTTATTCATGATAAAGGTTTATTATTCATGCTAGAGTTGTATTGATCGGAAACTTAAATACATGTGTGAATACATAAACAAATACCGTGTCCCTAGTAAGCCTCTACTAGACTAGCTCGTTGATCAAAGATGGTCAAGTTTTCCTAACCATAGACATGTGTTGTCATTTGATAACGGGATCACATCATTAGGAGAATGATGTGATGGACAAGACCCAACCGTTAGCATAGCATATGATCATTCAGTTTATTGCTACTGCTTTCTTAATGTCAAATACATGTTCCTTCGACCATGAGATCATGCAACTCCCGGATACCGGAGGAATACCTTGTGTGCTATCCAACGTCACAACGTAACCGGGTGATCATAAAGATGCTATACAGGTATCTCCGAAGATGTCTGTTGAGTTGGTGTGAATCAAGATTGGGATTTGTCACTCCGTGTATCGGAGAGGTATCTCTGGGCCCTCTCGGTAATACACATCACAAGAAGCTTGCAAGCAAAGTGACTAAGGAGTTAGTTGCAGGATGATGTATTACGGAACGAGTAAGGAGACTTGCCGGTAACGAGATTGAACTAGGTATAGAGATACCGACTATCGAATCTCGGGCAAGTAACATACCGACAGACAAAGGGAATTACGTATGTTTTCATAAAGGTTCAACCGATAAAAGATTTTTGTGGAATATGTAGGAATCAATATGGGCATCCAGGTCCCGCTATTGGTTATTGGCCGGAGAGGTGTCTCGGTCATGGCTACATAATTCTCGAACCCGTAGGGTCGCACGCTTAACGTTCGTTGACGCTAGAGTAGTATTGGGATATTTGATGAGTGGTAACCAAATGTTGTTTGAGTCCCGGATGAGATCCCGGACATCACGAGGAGTCTCGGAGTGGTCGAGAGGTAAATATTTATATATGGGAAGTCATATTTTGGGTTCCGGAAAAAGGTGCAGTTCTTTCGGTATTGTACCGGGAAGCTTCCAGAAGGTTCCGGAGGATTCTGGAGGTGTCTGTAAGTCCACAAGTGGGTTCACCACGACCCAAGGGCTAGCATGGGCTATGAAGAGGCGCCCTAGCCTTATTGGGCTAGGCGCACCAAGTCCTCAAAAGCCCATGTGGCTAGGGAAGGCAAGGGAAAGCAAAAAAGGAAGGAGTCCTAGTAGGAATAGGATTGGACTTGGAGTCCAAGTCCTCTCCCCTTAGCTGTGCCCTAGGGCTTGGAGTGGCTGTTTCCCACGCCCCTCCACCTATATATAGAGGGGAGGGGGCGCCCCAAGAGGACACACCAAGCCCTTGGTACCCATCTCTCTCCCGTTACTCCGTAATTCCACCGCCTCGTCCCGACGACGCTTAGCGAAGCTCTGTCGGTGCTCCACATCTACTTCTCCTCTCTCGCTTGCTGGATCAAGAAGGAGGAGACGTCATCGAGCCGCACATGTGCTAAACTTGGAGGTGCCGTCCGTTCGGCACTAGATCGGTTGGATCGCGAACAGATCGCGAAGAGTACGACTACATGAACCGCGTGATAAACGCTTCTGCTTAGCGATCTACAAGGGTATGTAGATGCTCTCCCCCTCTCATTGTTATGCATCTCCATGGATAGATCTTGCATGTGCGTAGAATTTTTTTTGTTTTCCATGCAATGTTTCCCAACAGTGGCATCCGAGCCAGGTCTATGCGTAGATGATATGCATGAGTAGAACACAAAGAGTTGTGGGCGGTGTCAGTCATACTGCTTACCACCAATGTCTTATTTTGATTCGACCGTATTGAGGGATGAAGCGGCCCGGACCAACCTTACATGTCCACGCACATGAGACCAGTTCCACCGACTGACATGCAACTAGTTTTGCATAAAGGTGGCTAGCGGGTGTCTATTTCTCCTACTTTAGTTGAATTGAATTTGACTGCAGCCGGTCCTTGAAGAAGGTTAAAACAGCAAACTTGATAATTCACTGTTGTGGTTTTTGCCGTAGGTAAGAACGGTTCTTGCTAGAAACCCGTAGCAGCCACGTAAAACTTGCAACAACAAAGTAGAGGACGTCTAACTTGTTTTTGCAGGGTATGTTGTGATGTGATATGGTCAAGACATGATGTGATATACGTTATTGTATGAGATGATCATGTTTTGTAAGTTATCAGCAACCAGCAGGAGCCTTATGGTTGTCTCTTTATTGTATGAAATGCAAATGCCATGTAATTGCTTTAGTTTATCGCTATGCGTTAGCAATAGTTGTAGAAGCAATAGTTGGCGAGACGACCACGACACAACGATGGAGATCAAGGTGTCGAGCCGGTGACGATGGAGATCATGACGATGCTTTGGAGATGGAGATCAAAAGCATGAGATGATGATGGCCATATCATGTCACATATTTTGATTGCATGTGATGTTTATCTTTTATGCCTCTTATTTTGCTTAGAACGACGGTAGCATTATAAGATGATCCCTTCACTAAATTTCAAGATATAAGTGTTCTCCCCGAGTATGCACCATTGCGAAAGTTCGTCGTTTCGAGACACCACGTGATGATCGGGTCTGATAGACTCTACGTTCACATACAACGGGTGTAAGACTGTTTTGCACATGTAGAATACTTGGGTTAAACTTGACGAGCCTAGCATGTACAGACATGGTCTCAGAACACTGGAAACCGAAAGGTCGAACATGAGTCATATAGTAGATATGATCAACATAGAGATGTTCACCATTGATGACTACCTCATCTCATGTGATGATCGGACATGGGTTAGTTGATTTGGATCATGTATCACTTAAATAACTAGAGGGATGTTAATTTAAGTGGGAGTTCATTAGTAATTTGATTAAGTGAACTTAAATTTATCATGAACTTAGTCTTAATAGTTTTTGCATATCTATGTTCTAGATCAATAGCTCGCAATATAGCTCCCCTATTTATGATATATTCCTAGAGAAAACTAAGTTGAAAGATGATAGTAGCAATGATGCGGACTGGGTCCATGATCTGAGGATTATCCTCATTGCTGCACAGAAGAATTATGTCCTTGATGCACCGCTAGGTGACAAACCTGTTGCAGGAGCAGATGCAGACGTTATGAACGTTTTGCAAGCTCGATATGATGACTACTTGATAGTTTAGTGCGCCATGCTTTACGGCTTAGAACCGGGACTTCAAAAACATTTTGAACGCCACGGAGCATATGAGATGTTCCAAGAGATGAAATTGGTATTTCAGACTCATGCCCGTGTCGAGAGGTATGAGACCTCTGACAAGTACTTTGCCTACAAGATGGAGGAGAATAGCTCAGCCAGTGAGCATGTACTCAGAATGTCTGGGTACTACAATCGCTTGAATCAAGTGGGAGTTAATCTTCCAGATAAGATATAGTGATTGACAGAGTTCTCTAGTCACTATCACCAAGCTACTAGAATTTCGTGATGAACTATAATATACAAGGGATGACAAAAATGATTCCCAAGCTCGTCGCGATGCTGAAATCGGTGAAGGTAGAAATCAAGAAAGCGCATCAAGTGTTGATGGTTAACAAGACCACTAGTTTCAAGAAAAAGTGTGATGGAAAGAAAGGGAACTTCAAGAAGAATGGCAAGCAAGTTGCCACTCCTGTGAAGAAGCCCAAAGCTGGACCCAAGCCTGAAACTGAGTGCTTCTACTACTAAGAAGGATGGCAAAGTGAACAAAAGTATATTTGATGTACATGTTATTGATGTGTACTTTACTAGTGTTCCTAGTAGCCCCTGGGTATTGGATACCGGTTCAGTTGCTAAGACTAGTAACTCGAAACAGGAGTTGCAGAATAAACAGAGACTAGTTAAGGGTGAGGTGACGATGTGTGTTGGAAGTGATTCCAAGGTTGATACGATCACCATCGCACACTCCCTCTACCTTCGGGATTAGTGTTGAACCTACATAAATGTTATTTGGTGTTTGCATTGAGCGTGAATATGATTAGATCATGTTTATTGCAATACGTTTATTCACTTAAGTCAGAGAATAATTGTTGTTCTATTTACATGAATAAAACCTTCTATGGTCACACACCCAATGTGAATGGTTTATTGAATCTCGATCGTAGTGATACACTTATTCATAATATTGATGCCAAAAGATGCAAAGTTGATAATGATAGTGCAACATATTTGTGGCACTGCCATTTAGGTTATATTGGTGTAAAGTGCATGAAGAAACTCCATGCGAATGGACTTTTGGAATCACTTGATTATGAATCATTTGATACTTGTGAACCATGCTGTCGGGGACGAATCCGCGATCACCTATGGGACCCAGGGAAGGACCCCTTTACGTTCGGCAGGGAGAGACGGTCGCACGAAGAGCAAATCTAGCGAAGAACACGACAGTGCACGAGAGAGATTTACCCAGGTTCGGGCCGCACGGATGCGTAAAACCCTACTCCTGCTTTTTGGTTTATTATCTGTATGATTGTTCTAGCTCCAGGAGCGTTACAGTACCGAGTAGCTGCGTACAATACTGGAGTTCTCCATCCCCCTGTTCCTCTCCCTCTCCACGTTGCCTATGGGCCTCCTTTTATATGCACAAAGGGGTCACCAACAGGTGGCAAACAGTAAAGGTAGAGGTGGAAAGTTGCTACAGTAAGGCCATTATTACCAGGATGACATGTCCTACCTACCACTGACGGCAGGGGACAAGGGCATTAAATGCCCATGCCTTAGCTGTCCAGATACATGTACCCGGACGTCTTGGACGTGGGAAAAGCCTATCCCACCTGCTCCTGCACCGCTAGCTACAGTGTACCGCCGTCTACACAGTGCCCTGCCACACACGCTTGGAAGGACCCAGAGCGCCACACTGGCAGAGGCACCGGAGCAGCACAGTAGCACAGTGGTACAGTAACGCTTGCCGCGGCAAGACCTTGCCGCACCTGACAGCTTGCCGCAACCCATAGCCTGCCGCGCAAGGTAACTTGCCGGGGCAAGTACCTTGCCGAAGCTGCTATCTTGCCGCAGCCAATACCTTGCCGCAGCCAATACCTTGCCGCAGCTAATGACTTGCCGAGGCAAGTACCTTGCCGCGGCAAGTACTCTGCTACAGCAAACCCCAGGCTGGGCCTCAGCTGTCCCTCCCGGCAAGCTCCTCTTGCCGGGGCCTTGACTCTTGCTTTGTATACTTTGTTCTTGAATGGCTTAATAATCTTGAGCTTCTCTCTGGCTGTCCTCCCGCAAGCCTGGCCACGGGATGCTACTACTGCCCGTGCACAAGTACGGGGTACTAGGGTACCCCTATTCTAGTACACCGACAGGAGCCCCCGGGCCTGGGCCACACACGGTGCCGGGCGTTGTTGGGCCAGGCCCAAACAGTGCACGGGCACGCGTGGCTGGGATAAGCCGAAACGTCTCTATGCTGTTTAATTGCACGCTCTCCCACGCGTCGTGCGTTGAATGCGGAGCGTGGGAAGCGTGCGCAGTTATCTCGAATGACGAAGGGGCGGATGGTTCCGCATCTTTCCCCATAAAAGGAGGGACCTGCAGAAGCACTCACACACCCCTCTCACCATTCTCGATCTCCAAATCTCCGCCTTCTTCTTCCTCCGCTCCAAAACAAAACGGTTTCCCAATCCTCCGCCAGCGCGCGCGTCCGCATCTCCCTCGGTCCTCAGCTCCGCCTTCGCCATGCCTCCCAAAGGAGAAAAGGGGAAGACGGGGAAGTCCTCAAGGACGGAGACCCAGGCGCAGTTGAAGAGGCAGAAGTACGCGCTCTTCGCTCCAACGCTCACGGGGGCGGATCTGAAGGCCAAGTTCCAAGGCATGTGGGCCGCGAGGACCAAGGCGCATCCGGCTACCCGCGTTCGCCCAGCCACCGACGAGAGCGAAGTGAGCAAGTACCCCTTCTTCGCTTGCTACTTTTGGTGCGGGCTCTGCCCACCGTACTCGGATTTCTTCAGCGATGTCACGTACACCTTCAATCTCCGTCTGCTGGATCTCACACCGAATGCCGTATCCACCATGGCAATATTTGCGCATCTGTGCGAGAACTTCGTCGGCGTCACACCAAACACCGCGCTGTTCAGGCATTACTTCACTCCCCGTGCTGAAAAGGGGGAGCCTCTCACTGTTGGCGTCTCGTTCGTTTCAAGATTGGGCGCCAAGGAGCATTATCTGAAGGGGGATCTCCGCCCAAGATGGGGAGAAATCCGGTCTGAATGGTGTTGGATCATTGACGACGAGCCGCCACCATACTGTGAGCTTCGCAAGACCCCAGCAGCGCGTGGCACAGACTAGAGCGATCTGGATCCCCAGGACAAAAAGCTGGAGATTGCCGCTACCAGGATCATACGGCTCAGGGAGGCCGGGCTCACCATAGGGATGGTTGGCGCAGACTTCCTCCGCCGCCGCATTGCTCCTCTGCAGCAGAGAGGAAGGCCGGCCTCTGATTGGAAGAACCCAGCCGATATCATGCGGCTGCGCCCTGGACTGATCAACAACTTCACAGTTCTGTAGCACGACTTTTTCATGCGAGAACTATTCAAGCAAGAGACAGATCCAGAGAAGCGCGACAAGGTGTTCACGCTGCCGAAGCACATCGTGCCCCTTTGCAACAACTCCGCATTGAGTGCAATCATCGCTATGATGCCGCTCTGCAATGCGCACAGCGTTGAAGCAACTTGGGACGTGCCGCTCGAAGAAGACGTGCGGCGATTCTTTGACTCCACGGTCGAAAAGCAGGTCCGGGTGGAGGAGTGGCTCGTCCGCAACACCACTGAGCAAGAAATAGAATTCATTGCTCGAACAGTGGAGGAGGACAGGCTTGCCAGGGAAGCTGGCAATTTTGGTTATACTTTGGCGGAGCTCGACGAGGCACAAAAGGAGAGCCTTGCCGAGCAGGGGAGGCTGACGTAGACGTTCTCGCCGACCCGGATGTATTTTCTTGGCGGAGGCGAGTTGGGCGCTACCGCCTCGTCAGTGGTTGAGGGACCCGTGGTCGGAGTAGCGCCTGGCGCTCCTGTGGCCTCAGGGCCGTCAGTACGACCACCGGCTCCCTCGCCGGCCTCCTCAGCAGCCTTCTGGGCGGCCTCAGCTTCAGCAGCCTTGGCGGCTTCATCGGTGGGCGCCTTGGCGGTATTATCCTCGGCGGCCTTGCCGGCCTCTTCGGCAGCCCTGGCAGTTTCTTCGTCGGCAAGCTTGTCGGCTGCCAGCTTGTCGGCCTTGGCAGCGGCGGCCTTGGCGGCCTCGTCGTCGACGGCCCCTGTGGTGTTCTCCTCGGCAGAAGAGTCAATGTTCATTGGCTCCACCGAGGAGGGCTCTGCCAACCCGAGAAGTAAAGCAAAAAGAGCTTCAGGAAGAAATTCAAGAAGACAAAAGAAAGAAAGCAGAAAGAGTTTTGCGACAAGTGGGTTTACCCGTGTTGAGCTAAGGAGCGGTGGGCTCCCCTCCCCCGTCAACGTTTGTCATTGGGGTGGGGTCGCCAGCGCTGGTGCTTGGCACTTCGGCGCTTGCCGGCTCCTCTTCGTGGCTCGGCTCGCTAGTGGGAGCCCTTACCGGAGATCTTCTCCTTGGCGGTGTGGTCGAGGGGGGTGGTACTTCTGGAGCACCTTCAGAAGGCTCCACTTGCTGCTCCTCTCCTACACGCCCAAAGATGTCAGTGACAAAATGCTTGTTCCTCAGCGACCGCCAGCGAAAGGTAGTTGAAATACTTACGCTGGGGGCTGCGACGAGGGCTGGGCTCCAAGCTGGTCGGGATGGTCTCAGACGCTCTCCCGGTGGTTGCCGTGGGCTCATCTTCGACGACCACCACGGTCTTGCTCGTCGAGACCTTAGCTCTCTTCCTTGTCCTCTCCGCCAAGGTTTCCTCCCTGCGGAAGCAAGGCCGGAGCGCGACAAGTGAGGACAGAAACAAAACCTTACAAAGATTGAGGGTCGCGGCAAGGGAACTTACTCTTCCTCGTCGTCCTCTTCGCTGAGAGC
The DNA here is from genome assembly GCA_011799875.1 of Thinopyrum elongatum. Taxonomy (NCBI): domain Eukaryota; kingdom Viridiplantae; phylum Streptophyta; class Magnoliopsida; order Poales; family Poaceae; genus Thinopyrum; species Thinopyrum elongatum. The sequence continues at coordinate 411,916,655 of CM022300.1, forward strand.
GGAAAAATCAAAGTCCGCCTCCGTGTGAGGAGGGGGAGGAGGGGGAGCTGGGCTCCTTGGCCGCTTGGCGGGGGTAGTAGTAGCGGTCTTTGATGACCCTGCTCCAGTTGCCGGGGCCGCGTGAGACGCTCCCGCAGCACCAGCCCTTGCCGCGGTCGAGCGCGTCGAACGGCGCTCCGGCGGTTGTTGAACTTCTTGCCGCTCAGCCACTTTGCCAAGCCTGCGAAGGCATTTCCTCCTCAGAGGGGTTGGGGACTCTGACTGCGGTGGGCTTTCGGTGCCCTCCTCGGAAGAGGAGCACTCATCCTCTGAGCTGCCTGACTCGTCGGCAGGCTGGCTTGGCCCGACATCCTTGCCGGGTGCGGCGAGCTCGCCCTTGTAACCCGAGTGGGGGTTTTAAGGTGGTGTGGACGCTGTTGCAGCGCTGTGGGCCTGGTCTTGGGTGTGCTACTGCTAGCCCGCCCGTTCCAAGTTGAGTAGTGGACCTGCTGGGGCCTAAGCGAAAGCTGGGCCTCACGGGCCATACTGTGGCAGGCACAGCGTGAGGCTGGCTTCACAGAGCAGCGACAACTGCCCGCTTCCAACGGTGGAAGGATAACGGGCCGCTGCACTCCCTGGCGCGCCAAAGATGTCGGGGACGAATCCGCGATCACCTATGGGACCCAGGGAAGGACCCCTTTATGTTCGGTAGGGAGAGACGGTCGCACGAAGAGCAAATCTAGCGAAGAACACGACAGTGCACGAGAGAGATTTACCCAGGTTCGGGCCGCACGGATGCGTAAAACCCTACTCCTGCTTTTTGGTTTATTATCTATATGATTGTTCTAGCTCCAGGAGCGCTACAGTACCGAGTAGCTGCGTACAATACTGGAGTTCTCCATCCCCCCGTTCCTCCCCCTCTCCACGTTGCCTATGGGCCTCCTTTTATATGCACAAAGGGGTCACCAACAGGTGGCAAACAGTAAAGGTAGAGGTGGAAAGTTGCTACAGTAAGGCCATTATTACCAGGATGACATGTCCTACCTACCACTGACGGCAGGGGACAAGGGCATTAAATGCCCATGCCTTAGCTGTCCAGATACATGTACCCGGACGTCTTGGACGTGGGAAAAGCCTATCCCACCTGCTCCTGCACCGCTAGCTACAGTGTACCGCCGTCTACACAGTGCCCTGCCACACACGCTTGGAAGGACCCAGAGCGCCACGCTGGCAGAGGCACCGGAGCAGCACAGTAGCACAGTGGTACAGTAACGCTTGCCGCACCTGACAGCTTGCCGCAACCCATAGCCTGCCACGCAAGGTAACTTGCCGGGGCAAGTACCTTGCCGCAGCTGCTATCTTGCCGCAGCCAATACCTTGCCGCAGCTAATGACTTGCCGGGGCAAGTACCTTGCCGCGGCAAGTACTCTGCTATAGCAAACCCCAGGCTGGGCCTCAGCTGTCCCTCCCGGCAAGCTCCTCTTGCCGGGGCCTTGACTCTTGCTTTGTATACTTTGTTCTTGAATGGCTTAATAATCTTGAGCTTCTCTCTGGCTGTCCTCCCGCAAGCCTGGCCACGGGATGCTACTACTGCCCGTGCACAAGTACGGGGTACTAGGGTACCCCTATTCTAGTACACCGACACATGCCTCATGGGCAAGATGACTAAAACTCCATTCTCCGGAACAATGGAGCGAGCTAATGACTTATTTGGAAATAATACATACCGATGTATGCGGTCTGATGAGTGTTGAAGCATGCGGCGAGTATCATTATTTTCTGACCTTCACAGATGATTTGAGTAGGTATGGGTATATCTACTTAATGAAACACAAGTCTGAAACATTTGAAAAGTTCAAAGAATTTCAGAGTGAAGTGGAGAATCATTGTAACAAGAAAATAAAGTTTCTATGCTGTGATCACGGAGGCAAATATTTGAGTTACGAGTTTGGCCTTCATTTAAAATAATATGGAATTGTTTCACAACTCACGCCACCTGGAACACCACAGCGTAATGGTGTGTCCGAATGACGTAACCGCACTTTATTAGATATGGTGTGATCTATGATGTCTCTTACCGATTTACCATTATCATTTTGGGGTTATGCATGAGAGATAGCCGCATTCACGATAAATAGGGCACCGTCTAAATCTGTTGAGACGACACCGTATGAACTATGGTTTGGCAAGAAACCTAAGCTGTTGTTTCTTAAAGTTTGGGGTTGCGACACTTATGTCAAAAGGCTTCAGCCTGATAAGCTTGAACCCAAATCGGAGAAGTGCGTCTTCATAAGATACCCTAAGGAAACAATTGGGTACACCTTCTACCACAGATCCGAAGGCAAGATCTTTGTTGCCAAGAATGGAACCTTTCTAGAGAAGGAGTTTCTCTCGAAAGAAGTGAGTGGGAGGAAAGTAGAACTTGATGAGGTAATTGTACCTTCTCTCGAATTGGAAAGTAGCACATCACAGAAAACAGTTCCCGTGATGCCTACACCAACTAGAGAGGAAGCTAATGATGATGATCATGAAACTTCAGATCAAGTTACTACTGAACCTCGTAGGTCGACCAGAGCACGATCCGCACCAGAGTGGTACTGTAATCCTGTCCTGGAAGTCATGTTACTAGACCAGGGCGAACCTACGAACTATGAAGAAGCTATGATGAGCCCAAATTCCACAGATGGCTTGAGGCCATGAAATCTGAGATAGGCTCCATGTATGAGAACAAAGTGTGGACTTTGGTGGACTTGCCCGATGATCGGCAAGCCATAGAAAATAAATGGATCTTCAAGAAGAAGACAGACGCTGATGGTAATGTCACCATCTACAAAGCTCGACTTGTCATGAAAGGTTTTCGACAAGTTCAAGGGGTTGACTACAATGAGACCTTCTCACCCGTAGCGATACTTAAGTTAGTCCGAATCATGTTAGCAATTGCCGCATTTCATAATTATGAAATCTGGCAAATGGTCATCAAAACTGCATTCCTTAATGGATTTCTTAAAGAAGAGTTGTATATGATGCAACCAGAAGGTTTTGTCGATCCTAAAGGTGCTGACAAAGTTTGCAAGCTCCAGCAATCCATCTATGGACTGGTGAAAGCATCTCGGAGTTGGAATATACGCTTTGATGAGGTGATCAAAACATATGGTTTTATACAGACTTACGGTGAAGCCTGTATTTACAAGAAAGTGAGTGGGAGCTCTGTAGCATTTCTGATATTATATGTGGATGACATATAAATGATATAGAATTTCTGGATAGCATAAAAGGATACTTGAATAATAATTTTTCAATGAAAGACCTCGGTGAAGCTGCTTATATATTGGGCATCAAGATCTATAGGGATAGATCGAGGCACTTAATAGGACTTTCACAAAGCACATTGATGTCTACTACACAACTTTTTCTTGTAGACTCGTGTTGGGCCTCCAAGCGCAGAGTTTTGTAGGACAGTAGCAAATTTCCCTCAAGTGGATGACCTAAGGTTTATCAATCCGTGGGAGGCGTAGGATGAAGATGGTCTCTCTCAAACAACCCTGCAACCAAATAATAAAAAGTCTCTTGTGTCCCCAACACACCAAATAGAGTGGTAATTTGTATAGGTGCACTAGTTCAGCGAAGAGATGGTGATACAAGTGTAATATGGATAGTAGATATTGATTTTTGTAATAGTAACAATAAAAAAACAGCAAGGTAGCAAGTAACAAAAGTGAGCACAAACGGTATTGAAATGCTTGAAAATGAGGCCTAGGGTCTGTACTTTCGCTAGTGCAATCTCTCAACAATGCTAATATAATTGGATCATATAACCATCCCTCAACGTGCGATGAAGAATCACTCCAAAGTTCTTATCTAGCGGAGAACATAAGAAGAAATTGTTTGTAGCTATTCTTTCCGATCGATCTATCCAAGAGTTCGTACTAAAATAACACCAAGTTATTCTTTCTGATCGATCTATCAAGAGTTTGTACTAAAAAACACTAAGTTATTCTCTCCGATCGATCTATCAAGAGTTCGTACTAAAATAACACCAAAGCAAATTCAAATTCATAATACTCAATCCAACACAAAGAACCTCAAAGAGTGCCCCAAGATTTCTACCGGAGAAACAAAAGACGAGAACGTGCATCAACCCCTATGCATAGATTACCCCAATGTCACCTCGGGAATCCGCGAGTTGAGTACCAAAACATATCTCAAGTGAATCAATATAATACCCCATTGTCACCACGGGTATTCATATGCAAGACGTACATCAAGTGTTCTCAAATCCATAAAAGTATTCAATCCGATAAAACGAAATCTCAAAGGGAAAACTCAATTCACAACAAGATAGAGAGGGGAAAATGCCATATGATCGAACTATATTAACAAAGCCCGCGATACATCAAGATCATGACATCTCAAGAACACAAGAGAGAAAGATTAAACACATAGCTACTGGTACAAACCCTCAGCCCCGAGGATGGACTACTCCCTCCTCATCATGGTGGCCGCCGAGATGATGAAGATGGCCACCGGTGATGATTTCCCCCTCCAGCAGGGTGCTGGAATGGGGTCTAGATTAGTTTTTCGTGGCTACAGAGGCTTGCGGCGGCGGAACTTCTGATCTAGGGTTATCTCGAGGGTTTTTGGAATATTTGGCAATTTATAGGGCGAAGAGGCGGTGCGGGAGGCCACCGAGGTGGGCACAACCCACCTGGGCACGCCTGGGCCCCCAGGCGCGCCCTGGTGGGTTGTGCTCCCCTCGGAGCTCCCCTCTGGTACTTCTTTGGCCCACCGGGTGTCTTCTGGTCCAGAAAAAATCTCCAAAAAGTTTCGCCGCGTTTGGACTCCGTTTGGTATTGATTTTCTGCGATGTAAAAAACAAGCAAAAAATAGCAACTGGCACTGGGCACTATGTCAATAGGTTAGTCCCAAAAAATGATATAAAGTTGCTATAAAATGATGGTAAAACATCCAAGAATGATAATAAAGCAGCATGAATACTTCATAAATTATAGATACGTTGGAGACATATCAGCATCCCCAAGCTCAATTCCTACTCGTCCTCGAGTAGGTAAATGATAAAAGAAATAATTTATGAAGTGTGAATGCTAGCAAAGTGCATAAGTTTGATGAATGATAATTTCAATCAGTTTTCCTAGCATCATAACAGCAATTCTTTCTCATAAAACTCATCATGATAAAGTAGCAATTGAAAACGGAATTTTTGTTGTGGAAAGCTACCTATCATATTCATCATATAATCTTTCTTTTGTAGCATGGACATTTGGACTTGAATGATTCAAAGTAATAGTCTATAATTTGACATGAAGACATCAATACTCAAGCATATCAACAAGCAACCATGTCTTTCAAAATATCAACACTAAAGAAAGTTATCCCTAGCCCATCATGCTCAATCATTGATCCATTCGCAAAACACACTCGCATATTAGCTACATCCAATGCTCAAGTATGATCATAGTGCCCCTTAGTTGGTGCTTTATAAGAGAAGATGGAGACTCAAATAAAAATAAAAATTGCATAAAGTAAATAGATAGGCCCTTCGCAGAGGGAAGTAGGGATTTGTAGAGGTGCCAGAGCTCAAAGCTTAAATTGAGAGATAAAAATTTTGAGAGGCATACTTTTCCTGTCAACGAAGACGACCGAGTAATTCCCAACACTTTCCATGATAGATATATCATAGGCGGTTCCCAAACAGAAAGTAAAGTTTATTCCTTTTTCCACCATTCTTTCACAATCCATGGCTAGCCGTATCCACAGGTGCCCTCCATACCAACACTTTCCAAGGAATTTATTATTTGACGACATAAAGTAAATTCATTTTTCATTTCGGGACTGGGCATCCCTAATACCTTTGCCGTACTCTCGTGCAATGACAAGTGAATAAACACTCATCTTGAGAATAACACATCTAGCATGGAAAATATTGGCCACCCCCTGCCGCTTCATGAGCGGTACGAGCACATAAAAAGGAAATTATTTTGAAAATTTAGAGATGGCACATACAAATTTGCTCAGAACGGCATGGAAATACCGCATATATTTAGGTATGATGGACTCATTTGGCACAACTTTGGGTTTAAGAATTTGGATGCACAAGTAGTATTCCCACTTAGTACAAATGGAGGCTAGCAAATAGATTGAGAAGCAACCAACCAAGAAATAAAAATTCACATAAACGAGCACTGAGCATAACTAACACCGAATAATGCACCACAAGTAGGATGTAATTTCATTGCATAATTATTGACTTTCGTGCTTGCATAGGGAATCACAAACCTTAACACCAATATTCTTACTAAAGCATAATTACTCATCAACATGACTCACATATTATTATCTCCATATCGCAAAACTATTGCAAGAAATCAAACTTATCATATCCAGTGATCTACATGAAAGTTTTTATTATATCCTTCTTGAATATCCATTACTTTGGGACTAAATTTATGTATTACCATTGCTACTAACAAGCTCTGAAATAAATTTAAGTGAAGCACGAGAGCATAAGTATTTCTTCAAAATTTTCAACTCCCAAAATAATCTAAGTGAAGCATGAGAGTAAATGACAAACTACTCCAAAAAGATACAAGTGAAGATCAAATGAGTAGTTAAGTAAATGGGTAGCTATTTGAGGACTCTCTCTTATTTAAAAGTTTCAGATCTAAGTATTTTATTAAAACAGCAAGCAAAACAAAATAAAATAAAATTCTAAGAATGGCACACATCATGTGAAGAAGCAAAAACTAGGCTCAACCGAGGCTAACCGATAGTTGTTGATGAAGAAAGGTGGGATGCCTACCAAGGCATCCCCAAGCTTAGATGCTTGAGACTTCATGGAATATTAACTTGGGATGCCTTGGGCATCCCCAAGCTTGAGCTCTTTCTTCATTCCTCTCAAATCACGGTTTCCCTAATTTTTAAAAACTTCATCCACACAAAACTCAACAAGAACTCGTGAGATAAGTTAGTATAAATCAATGCAAAACCTTATCATTATCTACTGTAGCAAATCACTAAAATTATTATTCAACATTGCATACTAAATTACTCTGCATATTTAATAATCCTATCCTCAAATAGAATCATTAAACAAGCAAACATATGCAAACAATGCGAACATAACAGCAATCTGTCTAAGCAGGACAGTCTGTAAAGAGAGCAATTGTACTCATACTTCCCTAACTCCAAAATTTCTGAGAATTTACCACACTGTAGAAACTTTATCAGATCTTATTGTGCAAAAAGTTTCAACATTTTATCACATTCTGACATTTCTGGATAATTATTGCAACAGCAATAAACTTTCTGTTTTGAAACAGCAACTCATATATTTGCAAAATAAGCATGGTGATGGCTATCCTTGCCACTTTTATTGAAATAAAATATGCAAAACATTATTATAAATAACATAAAGCAAATCCTAATAAAATAAAATGACTCTCCAAGCAAAACTCATATCATGTGACGAATGAAAATATAGCTCCAAGTGAGATTACCGATAATGTTGAAGACGAAAGAGGGGATGCCTTCCGGGGCATCCCCAAGCTTAGTTTCTTGGATCTTCCTTGAATATTGCCTTGGGGGTTCCTTGGGAATCCCCAAGATTAGGGTCTTGTCACTCCTTATTCTCCTCATATCGATATCTCACCCAAAACTTGAAAACTTCAATCACACAAAACTTAACGGAACATCGTGAGATGGATTAGTATGATAAAGACAAATCATTCACTTTGGTACTGTCAAAGACAAGATTCATAATTGTTATCACACAATGCCTACTGTACCTTATCATTTCCACAATTTATATTGAGCAATATAAGCCATAGAAACTAGAAAACAAGCAAACTATGCATTGAAAACAGAATCTGTAAAAAACAGAACAGTACGTAAAGATCTGAATTAAGGTCATACTTATGTAACTCTAGAAATTCTGAAAACTTAGGAAAACGTAGAAAATTTGTATACCAATCAACTGTAAAAAATTCAGAATTTTTCCACGTTCCAGTTAAAGACAGAAATTTCTGCACTCGATGCAAAAGTTTCTGTTTTTGCATAGAATCAAGTCAACTATCATCCACACTATCCCAAAGGCTTTACTTGGCACTTTATTGAAACAAAAGCATTAAACAAGATCACAACAGTATCCTAACCATGTGAACACACAAAAACAGTAGGTAAAAGTGTTGGGTTGTCTCCCAACAAGTGCTTTTCTTTAATGCCTTTTTAGCCAGGCATGATGATTTAAATGATGCTCACGTAAAAGATAAGAATTGAAACACAAAGAGAGCATCATGAAGCATATGACTAGCACATTTAAGCATAACCCACTTACTATGCATAGGGATTTTGTGAGCAAACAACTTATGGGAACAAGAATCAACTAGCATAGGCAGGCAAAACAAGTGCAACTTCAAAACTTTCAACATAAAGAGAGGAAAGTTGATATTACTACAATATGTGGAAGCATGTGTTCCTCTCTCATAATAATTTTCCATAGCATCATGAATGAATTCAATGATATAACTATCACACAAAGCATTCTTTTCATGATCCATAAGCATAGAAATTTTATTACTCTCCACATAAGCAAATTTATTCTCATTCATAGTGGTGGGAGCAAACTCAACAAAATAACTACCATGTGATTGGAAATTAAAATCATGATGACAAGTTTCATGGTTATCATTATTCAATATAGCATACATGTCATCACCATAATCATCATAGGTAGCAACTTTGTTGTCATAATCAATTGGAACCTCTTCCAAAATAGTGGATTCATCACTAAATAAATTCATGACCTCTCCAAATCCACTTTCATAATTATGAAAATAAGATTCAACACCCTCCAAAATAGTGGGATCATTACTTCCTAGAGTTGACACTCTTCCAAACCCACTTTCATCATTATAATCATCATAACTAGGAGGCATGCTTTCATCATAATAAATTTTCTCATCAAAACTTGGGGGAGTAAAAATATCATCTTCATGAAATATAGCATCCCCAAGCTTGTAGCTTTGCATATCATTAGCATCATGGATATTCAAAGAGTTCATACCAACAACATTGCAATCATGCTCATCATTCAAAGATTTTTTGTCAAACATTTTATAGAATTCTTCCTCTATCAATTGAGCACAATTTTCCTTTCCATCATTTTCACGAAAGACATTATAAAGATGAACAATATGATGCAACCTCAATTCCATTTTTTTGTTTACTTTTATAAACCAAACTAGTGATAAAACAAGAAACTAAAAGATTCAATTGCAAGATCTAAAGATATACCTTCTATCGTGGGAAACCATGGTCACCTATGGGGCCAAGGGCCCCTTTTGGTTCGGCGGGGGGACTGAGCACGTTGCACAAAGAGCGGAGGAGCGCAGCGCAGCACGACAGAGATCACACGGGCAGTTTTACCCAGGTTCGGGCCGCCGCGAGGCGTAAAACCCTACTCTTGCTTTGGTGGATTGATGGTGGATGGTGGTGGAAACGCAGCGCTCTTGCCCGGCAGGGTTGCCTCGGGGCGAGAGCAGCTACGCGCGTACGAGTGTACAGGGGTCCGAATCCTTTCTATGGTTGCCATGGGCCTCCTTTTATAGATCAAGGGGTCACCACAGTGGCAAATCAGTCATTGTGAACTGATTAGATAGTGAACAGTGCTATCATATCTACTCTGCAGACAGAGCAGTACGCATTAAATGCACCGCTCAGTGTCACATCATAGCCTGCCCGGCACGCCTTGCCGGGCTGTTTGGCCAGCTTCTCTCCTGTCTGCATGATACGTCGCTGGATGGGTGTCATTTGGAGGTGATTCCTGTAGGAAATGGCTGCCATGTGGCAAAAGGCAGCCACTTTATCATCTTGGGGCTTGACACCGCACCGATCGATGACTTGCGTCATTGTGAGGTGGGGCGGTGAAGCCTTGGCGGGGTATTTGCCTTCGTAGGACCCGGCAGGTCTGCCGGGGCGGTTTTGAGGCTTGCTTCCGGGGCAACCTTGGCCTCGCCAGGCTCTCCTGCCCGGCAAGGGAGGTTTTCCCTTAGTGGTGTCTTGCTCCTTGGCTTGACTTGGTCTTCTCAATCTGGCCTTTGATCCCTCGAAGAGCCTATCTCTTTATCTTGGCCTTGTCTTGGATGTTGCAATCTTGATCTTGAGCTTGTGCATGGTCTGGGCAACAGACCCAAGGTTTGTTGCACCGACAGGAGCCCCCGGGCCTGGCTCAAATGAGCTGCCGGGCGTTGTCGGGGTAGGCCCTAACTTGTGCACATGCGAGGGGGAAATAGCTGCTTGCCCCTTGAGATCTTCTTTGCTTCTTCATTAATCTGAGCCCAGGTCAGTTCCCGATTCTTCCGCCCGTCGTGTAAGGCCAATTGCGGTGGGGCCATTCTTGTAATGGCCTGTGAATGACTTTAACGCACAGGCGAGTAGCTGCCAATTCACTCTTCCCACCACGCCCTTATCCCCAGCCACGTATGCTGCATGCATCGAGTGGGGTAGGTAATGGAGGCGCATGGTGTGGGAGAGCATTAAGGCAGGGGCCTGGTCTTCATGGATTGTTGGAGGAGGACGGTGGTTACCTATCGATGGATCAGCCCCCAGCTTGCCTATAAAAGGGGGGGGCAGGGGGAAAGCGGAAGTGCTCATCCACGCTCCTCTCCTTGTCTTTTTCTTCTTTCTTCTCGTAATGTTGAGAGAAAGAGACCGGGGCCGAGCCCCGGGCTCGAGCTTGAGGTTAGCGACACCGGAAGCTTTTGAAGGGGCTCGGGGAGTGAGCCTGGTCCGGAGTAAAAAGGGGCGCGGCGGATATGCCACCCACGGCGCGGGAGGCACCGAGCCCTTCTCTCGCGGGGGCGTGTTTGTCCCCTCCTCCCACGTGCTGAAGTTCTTGGTGGCTCCGGTATCTGTCAGGGGCACAGCGCTCGGGTCCCTTGGTAATCCCGGTATCGCCCCCTTTGGTGAAGTCAGGGCAAATGTTGAAGACGGCGGCATCTTCCTGCTCGCCAAGGTGGGGAGCGACGCCCCTCGCGCGCCTCGGACGCCGCTGCCGCCCGCAGCTTCTCTGGGGGAGGCAACAGCTCACAGGGACGGCGTCCCCCTGGAGCGGTGGTGATGGAGAAAGATCGAGGGAAAGCGGAGAAGGCAGGTGGCAGGGCGTCAGGTCGGAGTACGATGGCACCGACGCCTTCGTCTCGTATTGCCGACCTGCTGCCTCATCTTTCCGCTCTTCCCCTCCCTCCCCGGCACCATCATCACTGGCCTCTTGGTTCCTGAGGAGAGGGCCGCTCTCTTGGTGCCTTCGCCTCCTCCAGCAGTCTTCCAGCTGGGCCTCGGTGGTTCTCCCTGCCGGTGCTTTTTGCTGGAGCTTCTGGTTTGCCCTGGAGGTGGTGACCGAGGCACCGTCGAGCTGCTCCTTCCGTCTCCCTCTTTTGCAGCCTCGCCACTCTCGATCTTGTCAGGCTACGCCCGGCAGGTCCTGACGGGGTTGAGTGGGCGTCTTGCTCAGGCACCCTTTTTGCCCTCCTTCTCTTCCACCGCAGTGCCTAGGAGGAGATGGACAAGAAATGGATCACAGGGCACTTATCTTTTCTCAATCTAAAATATGTAGGCACTTGCCAAACTTTAGTTCAAATTATGTAATCTCTTTTATCCATGTTTGTGTTCTGTAAGGTCTATACTTGTTGATCAGCATATTAATGAAAAAGATAAACCTTGCCGGGCACTTGTGCATGTAACATGTCCATGTAGAGGGAGAATGCCTCTTTACGCTTAAGTAAAAAAGTTTTTCCCCGGTAGGCTATCCTGCCGGTATCCTCAAGTTGCTACCGCGGGGCTGGGCCTGTCGGGCACAAATCGTGAAGAGGGACCAGCCCCCCCGCGAACTTTCTCGCCAAAGGCCACTACAACATCCCTGACCGAAGCAACGTTCGAGTCAAGGGACGGGAGCACCTAAGTTTTGAAAGCGGCGAGGTTTTCCTATGCACAAGTTTTTACTTACAGAACACGTATGGATAAGAGAGAGAACTTATCTGTTTGGGCTTGCTGGGGATCGCAATATAGGCTTGGCTTCTCTTCTCCTTTTTTGGGACCGAATCCACGGCAGGAGCCTGCAGTTTGATGCAGATGAAAATGATGCCTCATGCGATCTTATCTACATGAACATGCAATGCTCATGATATGCTTATGCATGCATGCAATTTGTCGGGGGCCCCCCAGCGCTTCATTTATTTCTCTGTTGCTCAGGGTCTGCGCCTGGCTTTGTACAAGGGGTTACATCCAACAGAGGCAAGGCCTGTACAAAAGGGTGGCTGCCGGGCAGGGCCCGACAGCCGCGCCTTACGGGTAGAACTTGCGGAGATGCTCAATGTTCCATGAGTTTTGCAACTGAATGCCATCTCTGGTCTCCAGACGGACTGCGCCAGGTCTGGTGACTTGTACTACCCGGTAAGGGCCTTCCCACTTCGGCGTCAACTTGTTTGTACCCTTGGCGGACTGAACACACCTAAGGACAAGGTCGCCTTCCTCAAAACACCAGGCACGAACCCTGCGGCTGTGATAGCAACACAGAGCTTGCTGATAGCGTGCGGCATGCGTAGCAGCCCGGAGACGGTTCTCCTCAAGTAGCATAGCGTCGTCACGCCGGTGCTTATCTTGCGCTACTTCATCGTAGGCAAGCACTCAAGGTGACCCTTAAATGAGTTCCGTGGGGATAACTGCTTCTGCCCCATAGACTAGGGAGAAGGGAGTCTGCCCGGTAGCTTGATTTGGTGTCATTCTGAAGGACCAAAGAACCACCGGCAGCTCATCGATCCACTGCCTGCCACATTTCTGCAGCCTATCGAAAGTTCTCGTCTTGAGTCCTCGCAACACTTCAGCGTTCGTCCTCTCAGCTTGCCCGTTGCTCCTTGGATGGGCCACAGAGGCGAACGAGATTTTTCTTCCGAGGGCATGAACGTATTTCATGAAGGCGCGACTCGTGAACTGGGTGCCGTTGTCAGTGATGATCCGGGCAGGAACTTCGAAGCGGCACACCAATCCTTTCAAGAACTTGATAGCTGACTGAGCAGTCACCTTTCTCACGGGCTCTACTTCCGGCCACTTTGTAAACTTGTCGATTGCAACGAGCAAGGATTCAAAGCCCTCGGCAGCACGGGGGAAAGGGCCGATGATATCGAGCCCCCAGACCGAAAACGACCATGATAAAGGGATTGTCGGAACAACTTGGGCAGGCAGGTGGATATTCTTGGAATGGAACTGGCAGGCTTCACACTTGGTGACAAGCCTCGACCGCATCTTGGAGGGCTGTGGGCCAGTAGAATCCTTGCCGGAAAGCTTTCCCAACCAACGCCCTTGATCCAATGTGGGAGCCGCACATACCCTTGTGTATCTCTGCTAGCAGTTCCTTTCCTTCTTCCCGGTAAATGCACTTCAATTTCACAATGTTGGGCCTCCTACTGTACAGCGTGTCATCAACGAACTGATACATACTGGCCCTCCGGGCTACTCTTTCAACTTCTTCTTGCTCTTCAGGAAGTTCTCCAGTTTGGAGGAAATGGACTATGTGCCGTGCCCAAGGTGGAGCCTGTGGCTTGGCAACGAGGACTAACGGCACCTCCTCATTCATGAGAGTGCAATCCTTGACCGCGGGGATGTGGCGCCCCCGACTCAATCGTACACTAATCATACACGCAAACGTGTACGATCAAGCACAGGGACTCACGGGAAGATATCACAACACAACTCTAACACAATTTAAACGGAGATCCACAATATTACAGACCAGGGATCCGAAGATCTGAATACATAAGTCAGTCATACAAATATTATCTGAGTACAGACATAGTTAGACAAGTTTTGCCTTAAGAAGGATAGCACAAACAGTGACACTAGATCGAAAGGCGTTGGCCTCCTGCCTGGGAGCCTCCGATCCTACTCCTGGTCGGCTGGCTCGATCCAGTAGTACGTGCCCTCTGGACCCTCCTGGTAGTAAGCTCCGGTGGTGGCATCTGGCTCCTGGACTCCATCGTCTCATGTATCATCAAGGTGGGGTATGGGGAAAAGAGAAAGTAAAGCAACCGTGAGTACTCATCCGAAGTACTCAGCAAGCAAGGATATATACTACATATGCAACATTATCAGTGGAGAAAGGCTGTATAAGTGGACTGGGCTGCAGAAATGCCAGAATAGAGAGAAGGCCTAGTCCTATCGAAGACTAGCATCTTCAAACATCTTCACACGGCCATCATCTTGCAGCAGTAGAAGAGAGTAGAATAGCATTTTATTTAGCAAACATGTTGAAGTACAGCTTAAAGATCCTTCCTTGACTCCCAAGCGAGAAAGTGATACCGAAGCTTCAATTAAGTAACAAGTATCCAGTTCAAGTAGTAGATCGGGATACACAAACTGAGCGTCCTTTACCGTAGGACCGGCTATCGATAGATGATTCATCCCTGCAGGGGTGCACTACTGTTACCCAACACGCTCGATCAACTCTGGCCGGACACACTTGCTGGGTAATGCCCGCCCTCGGAAGATCAACACGAAGCAGCGCTCTACCTAGGCTCGGCAGAGAGGTCAGCACGCCGGACTAACCTATGCACCTAGAGGTCTTGGGCCATCGCCCTGGGCACCCTGCGCGTTGCGAGACTGGCCGGGGTGTAGGCGCGACACTGAACTCGTCAGTGAAGTATCCAGCCCAATCCCGACAATTAGCCCGCACGGTGAATCATGACGTCAGACAAGCTTTTGGGAGAAACATACATCGCAGAGGGTCCCATAACCATTATCCCGCGTGGTGGTAGTGCGTATAGGGCACGTCGACCCACTCAGATCACAAACCCAAATCCAATAGGCTCAATTAGTATCACGCGGAGACAATCAGAGTCTCTGATGCTCCGCCACAATATCACACAGGAGTGCCCTTCCGGCACACCCGACATCATAGATCCCCAGCGGGTACCCACCAGGGTGGACCCGCCTGTAACAAAGGTCAAGTAATCGTGTGGTCATAACATCAAGGGGGAAACCCGAGGAATCACCCTCGGCGGATTCCACTCGACGAAATCATCAGGGTGAACGTATGAGGCATCACCCTCGAGGTTCACACTGAGGGTTGCACGACAGAGTCGTATCAGAAGTGGAGAAGGAGGAATCACCCTCGATGACCACGACCGAACAGCTACACTGCAGAGTATTCATCGGGAGTGCGTTACGAGGTATCACCCTCGGCACTCGATAGTAACTATGCAGAGTCGTACAACTAAGAGGGAGTGAAGTGAGGTGTCGGTCTCTGGTCGACGATCATGTTGATCGAGTCATCGATGATCAAGCAGGGGCAACAAGGATAAGGTGGTGGGGTCACTGATGGTTCACTACCAACCTATACTAAACAGTTTATCATAGGCAGGTAAGGTAACAGTGAACAGGTTACAAAAGCAGGCTATGCATCAGAATAGGAGCATACATTAACAGTAGCAAAACCTAATGCAAGCAGGAGAATAGAATGGGCGATATCTGGATGCTCAAGGGAGGGGCTTGCCTGGTTGCTCTGGCAAGAGCGAGGGGTCGTCAACGGGCTGCTCGTCGGTAGTGTAGTCGTACCCAGGTGCAGCGTCGTCGGTCTCGGCGTCTATCGAGAGAGAAGGAGGGGGAGAGAAACAATAAATTCACGGCAATAATGCAAACAATATGTATGACATG
This sequence comes from Thinopyrum elongatum, assembly GCA_011799875.1. Lineage (NCBI taxonomy): Eukaryota > Viridiplantae > Streptophyta > Magnoliopsida > Poales > Poaceae > Thinopyrum > Thinopyrum elongatum. The sequence continues at coordinate 411,932,354 of CM022300.1, forward strand.
CCTAAATGATATGCCGGGGTGTTCTACTGCCAAACTAAATGATTTAGTTAATTTAGGAATTTATTCGGATTTATTTAATTAAAGTTAGGCACTATTCATTTATCAAAATCGGTCTAAAAGTTCAATGTTCTTATAGCTAGAGGCATCTGACAGGAATACTGAGGGCGTATTCGGGTTCGTATCGGAATTCTGAGCAAGTTTCATGTATAAAGTATTTTCATCGGAGTTACGGATTATTTAATATGATTTTCTAAAGTTTTTATTAATTTCTAGAATTTAATTATTTATTTAATTAAACATTATCCGAAACAGTGTATGCTGACGTCATCATGATGTCAGCATGACATCAGCAGTCAACCTGACAGGTGGGGTCCACCTGTCATTGACTGATTAGTTAATTAGGGTTTAACTAACTAATTACTGTTTAATTTAACTAACTAATTAATTAGTTAACCTAATCAGAGTTAATTAAATTAATTAATTCACTAATTAATTAATTATTAATTTTAATAATTCATTTTTATTTTCTATTTTATTTTTTTTATTTTTTTTCTAATAATCGTTTCTGGGCGTGGGCCCCATGTGTCTGTGGCCCAGAGGGGCCTTACGTGTCGAGGCGCTAGCGGGCGCAGGGGCGCCGGGCGCGCGCGCGGTGCAGGCCGGCGCCGGAGCGGCGGCGAGCTGGCCACGGGGCGGGGCAGAGCCAGCGACGCAGCAAGGCAGCAGAGCGGGAGCAGGGGCGGCGCGGGGCGATGTGGGACGGCAGGGGAGCAGGCGTCGGGGAGAAACAGCTTAGCGGGCGCGGCCTGGCGCGGTTGCGGGCGCGCGCGAAGGGGTGGCCGAGGCGCGCGAACGAGCGGGGCAACGGTCGAGCGCGGGGTCAGAGGCGAGCGCTGGCGAGCGCGCAGCTGGGGTGGACGGGCGCGGACGCGTGGCGAGCAAGGCGAGGCGCGCGGCGCTAGGGGCGGGGACAGAGGAGGAGAGGGGGAGCTCACGGGCGGTGCAGGGGTTCACCGGCGAGGCTCGGGGAGGCCGGTTGGGGAGGAGGACGGCGGGCGGCGACAGCGATGAGGCGGCGGCGTCGAGCGTGGCGAGGCGCGGAGGGGCTCGGCCCGATCCAGACGGGGGAGCGAGCGAGTGGGGGGGAACGGGTGTCGGTGGGGGTTAGGGTTCGGCCTGGGGAGGGTATAGGCCTGGGGGGAAAATGGGCCGGCCGGCTGGGCTATGGCCCAGTTGGGCTAGGGGGTTTTCCCCTTTTTCTTTTTCGTTTTATTTCTGTTTTGTCTTTTTCTTTTTATTTATTCCTATCTCCTGTTTTGCAATCAGTTAGGCCACCAAATGATTTTTGTAAAACATGACATTTGCTCCAATAATTACCAGGCATTACCTACCACTACCAAAAATTGGTTTGGAGTCAACTTGAGTTCACACAATTTTATAATAAATAAAATGCATTAATCCTTGCTGTTTTGGTAATGTTAGAGCCACCTAATTAATTTATTAATTGTTGGTTACAATTTTAGAATAGTCTCTGGAATATTTGTTATTTATTGAACATTTTAGTTTCTATGTTGGACAACTTTTATTTTCCTCTTTCATTTAAATTTGAATTTGAGTTAGGAGTTGAAATGCAATATGATGCTAATGATGATTATGCACTATTAAACATGCTGACATGCCATTATCAAAAGTGATTACTATGGCTAATGACATGTGGTGTTACAATTCTCCTCATCTATCAAAAATTCTCGTCTCGAAAATTAAGAGGAAGACTGAAAGAAAGAGGGGTATTCTTCGCGAAGAAGATCCTCGCGTTCCCAAGTGGCCTCATCTTCAGAATGATTCGACCACTGAACTTTGAGGAATTTGATTGACTTTTGACGAGTCCGATGTTCAGCTTCATCAAGAATTCGGATGGGATATTCTGGATAAGACAGATCTTCCCGTAATTCAAGCATTTCGTGATCCACATCTCGAATAGGATCCTTGAAGCAGCGCCGGAGTTGGGATACATGAAAGACATCATGTACTTGTGAAAGATTTGGCGCCAATTGCAACTGATATGCCACCTCTCCTCGGCGGGCAAGAATACGGAACGGGCCAATGTAACGAGGAGCTGACTTGCCTTTGATTCCGAACCTATGAGTGCCTTTCAACGGAGTGACGCGGAGGTAAGCTTGCTCGCCAGGTGGATAGACCATTTCCTGGTGCTTTCGGTCATAGTTGCTTTTCTGACGAGACTGAGCAGATTTCAAATGTTCACAGACAATGCGGACTTGTTCTTCTGCTTGCTGAATAATGTCCGGTCCGACAAGTGAGCGTTCCCCAGTTTTTGACCAATTCAGAGGGGTTCGACACTTACGACCGTATAGAACTTCAAACAGTGCCATCTTCAGACTAGCCTGATAGCTATTGTTGTAAGAGAATTTGGCATACAGGAGAGATTCCTCCCATTTCTTACCGAAGGAGATGACGCAAGCTCGAAGCATATCTTCGAGCACTTGATTAACTCGTTTAACTTGACCCTGTGACTGAGGGTGAAAAGCGGTGCTGAAAGACAGATGAGTTCCCATAGCTTCTTGGAAACTATTCCAGAATCTGGAGGTGAAGAGGCTGCCACGATCAGAACTGATCTCCAACGGAACACCATGGAGTGACACAATTCGGGAAACATAAAAGTCTGCTAACTGGCTAGCAGTGATTATCTCCTTAACTGGTAGAAAGTGAGCAACCTTTGAGAATCGGTCAATGACGACAAAAATAGCATCATGACCCTTCTGAGATCTAGGAAAACCAGTAATGAAGTCCATTTGGACCTTGTCCCATTTCCATTCAGGAATTGCAAGGGGTTGCAGAGTTCCAGCGGGCCTTTGATGTTCTGCTTTAATGCGGCGGCAAATGTCACACTCAGAAACATAACGAGCAATATCTCGTTTCATATTAGGCCACCAGTATCTCTGACAAATGTCACGGTACATCTTTGTACTACCAGGATGAATTGACAGAGGAGTGTCATGAGCTTCTTTCATAACGTGTTCTCTCTCATCTTTGAACTTGGGTACGAAGAGACGGTGTTGGAAGAATAGGATCCCATCATCATTAAGATGGAATTCCGACGGCTTTCCTTTTTCGAGGTATCGCTTGATCCTATCAACTTCAGAGTCATACCGTCGCATAGTCTTGATGCTGTGTTCTAAATCAGGTTCGACAACCAGGGTATTGAGATAACCCTGTGGAACAATATGGAGGTTCAATTTGCGAAGCTCTTCATGGAGAAGAGGTTGTGTTTCCTGAACCGTAAGATTGTTGCAATAAGCCTTACGACTCAAAGCATCGGCCATTACATTAGCCTTGCCAGGGGTGTATGAGATATTCATATCATAATCGGCTATTGTCTCGAGCCATCTTTGTTGACGAAGGTTCAGATCTGGTTGAGTATATAAATACTTCAAACTTTGATGATCCGTATATATCTCTCAACGATTACCGAGAAGGTAATGTCGCCATAGCTTCAGGGCATAAATAACCGCAGAAAGTTCGAGATCATGCACTGGGTAATTTTCTTCGTGAGGACGCAATTGTCGAGAGGCATAAGCAATCACCTTGCGTTCTTGCATTAGGACGCAGCCTAATCCTTGACGGGAGGCATCACAGTATATCACGAAATCCTTTTGGGAATTCTGGGGTGCTAATACTGGGGCAGATGTCAATTTATCTTTTAGTGTCTGAAAGCTTTCTTGACATTTTTCTGTCCACTCAAATTAAACACCTTTGTGAAGTAGATTTGTCAATGGTTTTGTAATCTTGGAAAAGTTCTCAACGAATCGACGACAATAACTTGCAAGTCCGAGAAAACTTCTGACTTGCTTAACATTCTTCGGGGGAGTCCAGTCAAGAATAGCCTGAACTCGTTCGGGGTTAACAGCAATTCCATCCTTGGAAATCACATGACCAAGGTAAGTTACTTCGGAAAGCCAAAATTCACATTTGGAATACTTGGCATACAACTGGTGTTCTCGGAGCCTTTCTAGTACCAAACGGAGTTGTTCAGCATGATCTTCCTTATTCTTAGAGTATATAAGGATATCATCCAAATAAACCATGACAAATTTGTCGAGGTAATCCATGAATATATAATTCATCAGACGGGAGAAAGTTGCTGGAGCATTCATTAGGCCAAATGACATGACGGTGTATTCATAGGAGCCATAACGAGTGACGAATGCAGTCTTGGGAATATCCTCTTCACGGACACGGATCTGGTGATAACCCAACCTCAAGTCGAGTTTAGAGAACACCGATGATCCAGTGAGTTGATCATAAAGATCATTGATTCGGGGCAGTGGGTATTTATTCTGGATTGTGGCCTGGTTAATGGGCCGATAATCCTAAACCAAACAGTTAGTTCCATCCTTCTTCTTAACAAAGAGCGAAGGTGCTCCCCAAGCAGAGGAACTGGGGCGGATGAAACCACTCTTAAGTGACTTGTCGATTTCTTCCTTAAGCTCGAGTAGGTGATGCGGAGGCATCTTATAAGGACGCTTGGCAATAGGGATAGTGCCAGGCTTCAAGTCAATGACAAACTCGACAGCTCTAGCCGGGGGTATTCCTGGAAGTTCTTCTGGAAAGACGTCTGGAAAATCTTGAACGACAGGAACGTTCTCGATCCCTTCCAGAGGTGAGGCGTTCAAAGCATTCAGAACATATATCTGAGCTTCAGCGTCCCGTGTAATGTGGGCGGTATAGTTCACTATCTCATCGGAGGGGTGAAGAAGTTGGACGACTTTAGTGGCACAATTGATCGAAGCAATGTGAGCTTTCAACCAATCCATTCCGAGTATAAGATCTATGGTGGAAGACTTCAAGACGATGGGTGAGGCAAGGAATTCCAACCCTTTAATTTCGACGGTAATGTTAGGTGCTATCACGTCAGCATGACAGTGACCTCCGGGAGTTTTAATGACTAACGGAGTATGCATTTTCTCATATCGAATGCCGTGCATGAATGCAAATTTTCCAGAGATGAATGAATGTGATGCTCCTGAATCAAATAAAACAGAAGCGGGTACTGAGTTAACGAGAAGGGTACCCATCACAGTAGCAGGTTGATCCTGGACTTCTTCAATATCAATGTTGTAAGCGTGTCCACGACCATGTGCAGCAGACCCAGTATTATAGTTGTGGGTCTGATTGTTGCCACGACCATTGCCACGGCCAGTACGAGGAAAGGCCAACTGATTCTGAGTCTGGCGGCAGTCTTTAGCCTGGTGACCTGGTTTGCGGCACTTGAAGCACAGACCATCTTCAGGATGAAGAGGAGCATTCTTTTGAATAGCTTGATCTTTTGGCTGCCTCGGTGGTGGAGGAGGCAGACGTGGTGCAGCATAGTTGTTCTTTGGCACAGAGGTATTGGGACGGATCGCATTGTTGGGAATCCAAACTCGACACTTCTGTGCTGAGCCCGAAGATGAGCCAGCATCACGATAGCGCTTCTGCGAGTCCTTGTGTTGCATCTGAGCGGTCTCAACAAGAATAGCCTTGTTCATTAGAGTTGAAAAGTCGTTGAAGTCTTGAGCAGCAAGTGCAAGCTTGAGGTCCGGGTGGAGTCCATTACGGAACTTCTCCTGTCTACGGGCATCTGTGGCGATGTCTTCTTCAGCATAGCGGGAGAGGTCTAGAAATTCCCGCTGATAAGCTTCGACAGTCTTGTTGCCCTGAGTGAGGTTACGGAACTGGGTCTTCATGCGTTCCATAATTGCCTGAGGGATGTAACATGTACGGAAAGCAGCCTGGAACTCATACCAGGTGATGACTGTTCCAACAGGCAGTGTACGCTTGTGTGTGTCCCACCATTGAGCTGCGGGTCCCTTTAAGAAAAAGGCCGCGAAGTTGACGAAGTTGGCAGGGGCGACATTAGCAGACTCCATCTCGTGAGTGATGTCGCAGAGCCAGTCATCAGCATCCAGTGGCTTGTCAGAGTTGCGGAACTGAGTTGGGTTAAGTCGCATAAACTCTGTCAAAGTTATTGAAGCTGGGTTCTGGTTCTGGTTGTTCTGATGAGGAAACTGAGCCATGATTCCAGTCATGAACTGGCGGTTAAGCTCAAACTGTTGCATCATAGCTGCCATATAGTCTGGCGGTGGTGGGTGTTCAGGGGTACCACGACCACGACCACCTGGTCTAACCATCCTGCTAAGTATCAATAGGGGGTAGTTTAGTAAAAGCAATTGTGAGCGTTTAGTGACAAACATGATGTAACTCGACAACAATTTAAGTAGTGTAACAGATATATAACAGTAGTCAATTAAGACATACAGATCCATACACAGAGTCGGGTACATACGGACAGCATAACGGCGCAAACTCAAAAGCTAGACATACTAGGCGGCGCGCAGGCACGCGGTAAGGAAGTACACAACGAGACATAGCAAAGGCTACATCAACGTCGGAGAAAACCACCAAAACGGGGTAACTGCAAGTGCGGACGATGAATGTTCGTCGCGGAAGGATCCTGTGCTCCATGTGCACTCTGATGCAGAATCCGGTCTCGAGCTGTAAGAAGAGGTCCACGTGCAGGTGTATGACCTCCAACAGCAGGCCAATCAATACCAGCATACATCTGAGTCCTGCGCGGATAAAGGATGTGCTTAGGATGTATCCCTGCGTGAACAGCGGGTAGCAACTGCGTCATAGCATCGTAGAGACGTGCTCGAGTGGCAACCAACTCGACGGCAAGAGCCCGAACAGTGCGATCCAGAGCCTGAGTGCACTGAATCAGAACGCGCGGGTCATAGCGATGAGGCTCGTATGGGGCACAGATAGCTGTGTAGTATCCAGTAGCATCTCCAGCAGGGGCATACGAAATGTATTGGAACTCAGAGTCATCCAAGATATCGCTGAACTGTCCTCGGAGACGTGTGACAGCAGAGTAGGCGGCATCATGGACTGCCATCTCAATCGTCACGCCGATACCGTGGTAAAGGTGTAGCTCGGTGTCTGAGTCATTTTGCTGATCATAGATACGAACATCAGCATGGTACTGCTCCTGGTTGAACTCGCGGTAATCCTCGTAAACCAAGTACTCAAGATACCAACGGTAGCCAAGTCTGGTCATGAGAGCGATCAGGACAGCTGGAAACCCAGGGGCATCACGAGCCCAAGTGCGAAGCACAAGCTGTGTCGTAGGACATGGTGGAAACAAACGGTCCATCTGAAACAGAGGAAATTCAGATTTGTCAAATGACAATGAGAAGTTTAACACAACTCGGAGAGAAAGGTTAAACAAACCAATGGAAAAGAAAATGATTATCAGACTAATCAGATCAATGACAGGGAAATCGCACAGATATCCAACTCTCCGGGTAGATGGGATTTACGAGATCCTAAGTGTCGGCGTTAGTAAAATTTATTTAACCCGAGTAGAAGAGAGATCAGAGTCCCAGGGTATAGATGAGGAATAAAAGATCCTAATACCACCCAGTTGGCGACGTGGGCCCGTAAGCCACACAGTCAAGTTAGTAAATTAGTTTTTCGATGTCTAGACTCAACTTCGGCCAAGGAATTGGAAGGGGGCTTCCTACAGGCAGTCGGCTCTGATACCAACTTGTGGCACCCCCGACTCAATCGTACACTAATCATACACGCAAACGTGTACGATCAAGCACAGGGACTCACGGGAAGATATCACAACACAACTCTAACACAATTTAAACGGAGATCCACAATATTACAGACCAGGGATCCGAAGATCTGAATACATAAGTCAGTCATACAAATATTATCTGAGTACAGACATAGTTAGGCAAGTTTTGCCTTAAGAAGGCTAGCACAAACAGCGACACTAGATCGAAAGGTGTTGGCCTCCTGCCTGGGAGCCTCCGATCCTACTCCTGGTCGGCTGGCTCGATCCAGTAGTACATGCCCTCTGGACCCTCCTGGTAGTAAGATCCGGTGGTGGCATCTGGCTCCTGGACTCCATCGTCTGATGTATCATCAAGGTGGGGTATGGGGAAAAGAGAAAGTAAAGCAACCGTGAGTACTCATCCGAAGTACTCAGCAAGCAAGGATCTATACTACATATGCAACATTATCAATGGAGAAAGGCTGTATAAGTGGACTGGGCTGCAGAAATGCCAGAATAGAGAGAAGGCCTAGTCCTATCGAAGACTAGCATCTTCAAACATCTTCACACGGCCATCATCTTGCAGCAGTAGAAGAGAGTAGAATAGCATTTTATTTAGCAAACATGTTGAAGTACAGCTTAAAGATCCTTCCTCGACTCCCAAGCAAGAAAGCGATCCCGAAGCTTCAATTAAGTAACAAGTATCCAGTTCAAGTAGTAGATCGGGATACACAAACTGAGCGTCCTTTACCGTAGGACCGGCTATCGATAGATGACTCATCCCTTTAGGGGTGCACTGCTGTTACCCAATACGCTCGATCAACTCTGGCCGGACACACTTGCTGGGTAATGCCCGTCCTCGAAAGATCAACACGAAGCAGCGCTCTACCTAGGCTCGGCAGAGAGGTCAGCACGCCGGACTAACCTATGCACCCAGAGGTCTTGGGCCATCGCCCTGGGCACCCTGCGCGTTGCGAGACTGGCCGGGGTGCAGGCGCGACACTGAACTCGTCAGTGAAGTATCCAGCCCAATCCCGACAATCAGCCCGCACGGTGAATCGTGACGTCAGATGAGCTTTCGGGAGAAACGTACATCGCAGAGGGTCCCATAACCATTATCCCGCGTGGTGGTAGTGCGTATAGGGCACATCGACCCACTCAGATCACAAACCCAAATCCAATAGGCTCAATTAGTATCACGCGGAGACAATCAGAGTCTCTGATGCTCCGCCACAATATCACACAGGAATGCCCTTCCGGCACACCCGACATCATAGATCCCCAGCGGGTACCTACCAGGGTGGACCCGCCTATAACAAAGGTCAAGTAATCATGTGGTCATAACATCAAGGGGGAAACCCGAGGAATCACCCTCGGCGGATTCCACTCGACGAAATCATCAGGGTGAACGTATGAGGCATCACCCTCGAGGTTCACACTGAGGGTTGCACGACAGAGTCGTATCGGAAGTGGAGAAGGAGGAATCACCCTCGATGACCACGACCGAACAGCTACACTGCAGAGTATTCATCGGGAGTGCGTTACGAGGTATCACCCTCGACACTCGATAGTAACTATGCAGAGTCGTACAACTAAGGGGGTGTGAAGTGAGGTGTCGGTCTCTGGTCGACAATCACGTTGATCGAGTCGTCGATGATCAAGCAGGGGCAACAAGGATAAGGTGGTGGGGTCACTGATGGTTCACTACCAACCTATACTAAACAGTTTATCATAGGCAGGTAAGGTAACAGTGAACAGGTTACAAAAGCAGGCTATGCATCAGAATAGGAGCATACATTAACAGTAGCAGAACCTAATGCAAGCAGGAGAATAGAATGGGCGATATCTGGATGCTCAAGGGGGGGGGGGCTTGCCTGGTTGCTGTGTCAAGAGAGAGGGGTCGTCAACGGGCTGCTCACCGGTAGTGTAGTCGTACCGAGGTGCAGCGTCGTCGGTCTCGGCGTCTATCGAGAGAGAAGGAGGGGGAGAGAAACATTAAATTCACGGCAATAATGCAAACAATATGTATGACATGCCTAAATGATATGCCGGGGTGTTCTACTGCCAAACTAAATGATTTAGTTAATTTTGGAATTTATTCGGATTTATTTAATTAAAGTTGGGCACTATTCATTTATTGAAATCGGTCTAAAAGTTCAATGTTCTTATAGCTAGAGGCATCTAACATGAATACGGAGGGCGTATTCGGGTTCGTATCGGAATTCTAAGCAAGTTTCATGTATAAAGTATTTTCATCGGAGTTACGGATTATTTAATATGATTTTCTAAAGTTTTTATTAATTTCTGGAATTTAATTATTTATTTAATTAAACATTATCCGAAACAGTGTATGCTGACATCATCATGACGTCAGCAGTCAACCTGACAGGTGGGGTCCACCTGTCATTGACTGATCAGTTAATTAGGGTTTAACTAACTAATTACTATTTAATTTAACTAACTAATTAATTAGTTAACCTAATCAGAGTTAACTAAATTAATTAATTCACTAATTAATTAATTAGTTATTAATTTTAATAATTCATTTTTATTTTCTTTTTATTTTATTTTATTTTTCTAATAATCGTTTCTGGGCGTGGGCCCCATGTGTCTGTGGCCCAGAGGGGCCTTGCGGGTCGGGGCGCTAGAGGGCGCAGGGGCACGGTGACGGGCAGGCGCCCGAGGGGCGCCGGGCGCGCGTGCGGTGCAGGCTGGCGCCGGAGCGGCGGCGAGCTGGTCACGGGGCGGGGCGGAGCCAGCGGCGCAGCAAGGCAGCAGAGCGGGAGCAGGGGCGGCGCGGGGCGAGGTGGGACGGCAGGGGAGCAGGCGTCGGGGAGAAGCAGCTTGGCGGGCGCTGCCTGGCGCGGTTGCGGGCGCACGCGACGTGGTGGCCGAGGCGCGCGAACGAGCGGGGCAGCGGTCGAGCGCGGGGTCAGAGGCGAGCGCGCAGCTAGGGCGGACGGGCGCGGACGCGTGGCGAGCGAGGCGAGGCGCGCGGTGCTAGGGGCGGGGACAGAGGAGGAGAGGGGGAGCTCACGGGCGGTGCAGGGGTTCGCCGGTGAGGCTCGGGGAGACCGGTTGGGGAGGAGGACGAGGAGGACGGCGGGCGGCGACGGCGACGAGGCAGCGGCGTCGAGCGCGGCGAGGCGCGGAGGGGCTCGGCCCGATCCAGACGGGGGAGCGAGCCAGTGGGGGGGGGGAACGGGTGTCGGTGGGGGTTAGGGTACGGCCTGGGGAGGGTATAGGCCAGGGGGGTGGGGAATGGGCCGGCCGGCTGGGCTATGGCCCAGTTGGGCCAGGGGGTTTTCCCCTTTTTCTTTTTCGTTTTATTTCTGTTTTGTCTTTTTATTTTTATTTATTCCTATCTCCTGTTTTGCAATCAGTTAGGCCACCAAATGATTTTTGTAAAACATGGCATTTGCTCCAATAATTACTAGGCATTACCTACCACTACGAAATATTGGTTTGGAGTCAACTTGAGTTCACACAATTTTATAATAAATAAAATGCATTAATCCTTGCCGCTTTGGTAATGTTAAAGCCACCTAATTAATTTATTAATTGTTGGTTACAATTTTAGAATAGTCTCTGGAATATTTGTTATTTATTGAACATTTTAGTTTCTATGTTGGACAACTTTTATTTTCCTCTTTCATTTAAATTTGAATTTGAGTTAGGAGTTGAAATGCAATATGATGCTAATGATGATTATTCACTATTAAACATGCTGACATGCCATTATCAAAAGTGATTACTGTGGCTAATGACATGGGGTGTTACAGTGGACCGGTGGCCTGGCGAGAGGATGCAGCTCAACGACCGAAGGGGTGTTGTGCCCGACAAGCTTTCTGTCGGGATCCTCGAGAGGTTCTACCAGGAGAGGCTTGCCGGAGTCTAGTTTCCTCCTCTTTCTGGCCATTGTTGCTAGGGATACAGAGGGCTGAGTCAGATGGAGAACAAAAGTTCTTGGTTCCACAGGGAGCTTCTGTGCAGCGCACTTCGATAGATGATCAGCGATGCTGTTTTCCGCATGGGGTACGTGCTCTGTTTGCAATCCGTCAAAGCGCTCCTCCAACTTTCTGACTTCCTCAACGTATGCCTCCATCAATGGACTTTTGGTAATCCTTGTTGACTTGTCTCACCACAAGTTGTGAATCTCCGTGGATGATCAACTTCTTGATCCCCAGTTCTGTTGCAACTCTGAGCCCGGCGAGGAGCCCTTCATACTCTGCTGTATTGTTGGTAGCCTCTTCCCAGGGAAAATGCATCTGGATGATGTACTTCAGGTGCTCTCTGGTGGGAGCAACGAGAAGCACGCCAGCCCCTGCACCTTGTAGGGAGAAAGCACCATCAAAATACATGATCCATTCTTCGGGTGATTCCTTGCTAGGGATAACTCTCTCCAATACCTCTTCGTCAGGAGTTGGCATCCATTCTACAATAAACTCTGCCAATGCTCTGCTCTGAATGGTTGATGTGCTCTCAAACTTCAAACCAAAGCTGGATAACTCCAAAGCCCACTCCACTATCCTGCCGGTGGCTTCAGGGTTTCGGAGTATCCGTTGCAAAGGGAAACGGGTGACAACTGTGATCTCATGGGCTTGGAAGTAGTGGCGCAGTTTCCTTGAGGCCATGACAAGACCAAAGATCAATTTTTGCATGCCAGAGTACCTGGATCTAGCCCCCTGCAGCAGGGAGCTGACGAAGTATACTGGGCGCTGCACCACTTTCTTCTTTGCTGTGACCAGAGAACTGCTTCCGCTGCTTTGCTCTTCTCCACCTTGATCTGCATCTGACCTTGCCGGGGTGTGTTCACTTTCCTCCCCGGAAGGGACACCAGCTACGTCTGCCGCTCCATCCACTTCCCTCTGCGCCACCAGTGCTGCGCTAACCACTTGATTAGTTGCCGCTAAGTATAGCAGCAATGGCTCTTGAGGTTTTGGAGCAACCAAAGTGGGCACAGAGGAAAGGTAGGCCTTCAAATCCTGTACTGCAACGTCTGCCTATGGGGTCCACTCCATGCGCCCTACCTTTTTCAAAACGTTGAAGAATGGCAAGGCACGTTCGGCAGACATGGAAATGAATCTGCTAAGCGCGGCAACACATCCAGTCAAACGCATCACGTCCTTGATTGTCTTGGGTGCTTGAAACTGCTCGATAGCCTTGATCTTGTCGGGGTTGGCCTCTATCCCCCGGTGGGACACAAAGAAGCCAAGTAGCTTGCCGGAAGGAATGCCAAACACACACTTCTCCGGGTTTAGCTTCAAGTTGATCTTGCACAGATTAGCAAACGTCTCTTCCAAATCCTGAATGAGGGTTGATCTGTCCTTGGTCTTGACCACAATATCATCCATGTAAGCCTCAACGTTTCTATGCAATTGTGACTCAAAACCAATCTGGACTGCTCTTGCAAAAGTGGACCCGGCACTCTTCAACCCGAAAGGCATCCACACGAAGCAGTATGTGCCACACGGGGTGATGAATGCGGTCTTCTCTTTGTCTTCCTTGGACATGAAGATCTGATGGCATCCAGAGTAGGCATCCAGGAAGGAAAGCAGGTCACACCCGGAGGTGGAATCCACAATCTGGTCGATGCGCGGCATGGGAAATGGGTCCTTCGGGCATGCCTTGTTCAGATCTGTAAAATCTATGCACGGCCTCCACTTCCCATTAGCCTTGCATACCACCACTGGATTTTCTAACCACGTTGGATGCAACACTCCTCTAACGAGACCATCTGCCTCAAGTTTCTTGATCTCCTCAGCAATAAACTGTTGCCGCTCCAAAGCTTGCTTTCGGACCTTCTGCTTGACGGGTCGGGCATGTGGGTAGACAGCAAGGTGGTGCTCGATTACCTCCCTGGGAACACCGGGGATGTCAGATGGTTGCCAGGCAAACACATCGACATTCGCCCGCAGGAAGGCAACAAGCGCGCTTTCCTATTTGTCATCGAGGGTAGCGCTGATAGTGAAAGTACTGTCAGCGCCAGCCAGCCCTGCTGGGACCTGTTTCATAGCAGGTGCAGAAGCCTTGGATCTCTTGCTATTGGAACTCTCCGGCGAGTCATCAACAGGCGCAGCATACCCCGAAGAGGTACGCTTCCCGGATTCCTTGCCGGCGTCCCTGTTAGCCTTCTTCTTTCCATTACTTTCCTTGGCTGGGATTACAGCCTCAGTGGCCTCTGTCGCGACTGCATCTCGGTACATCTTGTCCACACAAATAATTACGTCTTTCTCGTCTGATGGAATGGAAATGACGCCCACCGGCCCTGGCATCTTCAAGGTGTTGTAGGCATAGTGGGATGCCGCCATGAACTTGGCCAGAGCTGGGCGACCAAGGATTCCATTGTATGGCAGGGGGAGGTCAACCACATCAAACACGATCTTCTCGGTCCGGTAATTCAACTTTCCCCCAAATGTCACCGGCAACATGATTTTCCCCTTAGGACGACTCCTGCCGGGGTTGACTCCTTGAAACGTATCGGTAACTTTGAGCCCTTCTTTTGCTATCCGAAGTTTGCTGATGACCTTTGAAGAAATCAGATTCAACCCGGCCCCACCGTCAACCAACATCTTTGTGACTTTGAGGTTGCGGATTGTTGGTGACACCAACAACGGCAAGCACCCTACTGTGGTGGTGCGGTCAGGGTGGTCCTCTTCATCGAAGATGATGGGCTTGCGGGACCACTTGAGCAGCCTTTGAGAGTCTGCCGCTGGCTCCACGGCATTGACTTCACGCGCCAACCGTTTAAGTTGGCGGTGAGAGGAGTGCAAAGATGCACCCCCGTCAATGCACAGGGCGTCAGTGGCTTTCTGGAATTCCAGCTCGCTGGTTTCGTCTTCATCTCCTCCATCACTCTCATCATTGCAATCCCCCTTCTCACGGCCTCTGGCGGGTTTCCCTTGATTCTGAGGAGCCTTGCCGGGGCGGCTTGCTCCGCCACCCCGGCCCTTTCCGCCAACGCCATTCTGACCTTTCTCTTTATATCGCTTCTCATATTCAGCCCTCTTCTTCTTGATGAGCTGCTCAACCTGATGACACTCCTGGAGATCGTGGCCCTGGGTCTGATGGATCTTGCAATATGGGCCATCGCCTTTCCCAGCCTTCTCGGCAGCTGCGGCCTCCCGGCAATCAGTGCACGCGGCAGCCTCCTTGTCGGGTATCTCAGCCTTGGCTTTCTTGCCGGTACTAGGCATGCCCGATCCCTCAACGGTCATCACTGCCTTATCCTTGCGCCTTTTGTTGCGCTTCTTGTTCTTCTTCTTTTGACTGGTGGCCTCGTCATCATCCTCTGAATCGATGTCGATGCCATCCTCTTCTCTAGGGAGCTTCCTCCCCTCCTCTATTCAAGCACACTTATCCACCAGAGTGTAAAGCTCCTTCACAGTCTTGGGCAATCGAACGTTCATCTTGGAACGTATCCGATGATTGCGCACATTGGATTGGAATGCAGCTATCACAGCTGCCGGGTGGATGTCTGGAATATTCCTGTGGACTCGGCTGAATCTCTGCATGTATTTCCGCAGGCTCTCGCCTTCCTTCTGTGGGAGGAGTTGCAAGTCGCTGGGCCGTCCTGGTTCTTGATGGCCGCCTGTGAAGGCGCCAATGAACTCATGGCACAGGTCAGCCCAGGTCGAAATGGAGTTCTCCGGCAGGTGCATCAGCCAAGACCTCACATTTGGCTTGAGTGCCAAAGGGAAGTAGTTGGCGAACACCTTCTCATTTCTTCCCCCGGCATCTTGAACAACGATGGGGTAGATGCTCAAGAACTCTGTCGGGTTCAGTCTTCCGTCATACTTCTCTGGTATCTCTGGCTTGAACGTGCGAGTGGACGGGTAACGGACTTGCCGCAGCTCACGGGTGAAGGCAGGGCACCCAGCCTCGAAGGGTAGGTACCCGCCCTCAGCGAGTGCGGGCTCATCGACGTCGGGGCCATCACGCCTATTGGATTGGCGGTGGGCATCGCGGTGTCTCTCGGTGTTGACACGCGCGCCTTCCCTCTGCATGTCCTCCAGGACTCGCCGTCAGCCTTGACGCGCTCGAGGGTCGGACGAAGCCATCAAGACGTCGTCAGGTTCTTGGTTGCACGGCTCCCACGCCGGCTACCGCGGAGGGGACTGTACCGTAGGAGTGGCCCCATCCACACGGCCAGCGGCGTGGGCCGTTGTCGCTTCCTGGGGAGGCCGTGGCTGGCCAGCCCGCTGTGATCCTCCCACCTCGGTGAAACCAATCAGACTCTGAATGGTGGCTCTCCACTCATCCATCTGATCGGCTGCCGGCGTAAATTTCAACAGCAGCTGAGTCTGCGCCATGGCCTCCGAAGCGGTGCTTGGCATGGATGTCAATGAAGACCGTAACGTCGCCCGGCTCCTGACGGTGCCGGTAGCGGTCGCGCCGTGCTCTCGTCGTCATGAGCCAGCCGCCTGGATGCCGTGTGGACGAGGTGGAGGTGCTCGAGGGCTAGCAGCTCCGCTTAGCGTAGCGGCTGGGTCGGCTCGTCCCGGGGGTGGCGCATGTTCTACGGCCGCACCTGCGACGGGAGTGGTCGGGGAGTTGCGATTCCCCCTAGAGCTAGTACCCCCGCTGCGGCTATGCCCCTTGGCCGGATGGGGAGGTGCAGATGGAATAATCTCTCCTCTCGTACCTCGTGGGGCATGGCCACTAGGATGTAGTTGGTGCTGTCCTTCTCCGGTGCCTCCTACTCCTACTTCGGCCGTAGGGGAGGTGGTAACGATGCCGCTTGCGCCGACCACGTCCCCCGCAGCGTCCACACCCCCAGGCATCCTCGTAGCCCCCGCGGCGTCGGCGGTCGCGTGCGGTGGGGCCTTCGAGGTGGAGGGATGAGCTGCGGCGCCATTGATGAAGACGATGGAGCCGTTGATGAAGACGATGGCGGTGAAGATGACGCGCTACGTACACTTCTCGGGTTCATGCAAGCGCAGTCCCCTACTTGGCGCACCAAAGATGGCGTGGGAAACCATGGCCACCTATGGGGCGAAGGGCCCCTTTTGGTTTGGCAGGGGGACTGAGCACGTTGCACAAAGAGCGGAGGAGCGCAGCGCAGCACGACAGAGATCACACGGGCAGTTTTACCCAGGTTCGGGCAGCCGCGAGGCGTAAAACCCTACTCCTTCTTTGGTGGATTGATGGTGGATGGTGGTGGAAATGCAGCGCTCTTGCCCGGCAGAGTTGCCTCGGGGCAAGAGCAGCTACGCGCGTATGAGTGTACAGGGGTCCGAATCCTTTCTATGGTTGCCATGGGCCTCCTTTTACAGATCAAGGGGTCACCACAGTGGCAAATCAGTCATTGTGTACTGATAGATAGCAAACAAAGCTATCATATCTACTCTGCGGACAAAGCAGTACGCATTAAATGCGCCGCTTAGTGTCACATCATAGCCTGCCCGGCACGCCTTGCCGGGCTGTTTGGCCACCTTCTCTCCTGTTTGCATGACACGTCGCTGGATGGGTGTCATTTGGAGGTGATTCCTGTAGGAAATGGCTGCCATGTGGCAAAAGGCAGCCACTTAGTCATCCTGGGGCTTGACACCGCACCGATCAATGACTTGCATCATTGTGAGGTGGGGCGGTGAAGCTTTGGCGGGGTATTTTACCTTCGTAGGACCCGGCAGGCCTACCGGGGTGGTTTTGAGGCTTGCTTCCGGGGCAACCTTGGCCTCGCCAGGCTCTCCTGCCCGGCAAGGGAGGTTTTCCCTTAGTGGTGTCTTGCTCCTTGGCTTGACTTGGTCTTCTCAATCTGCCCTTTGATCCCTCAAAGAGCCTATCTCTTTATCTTGGCCTTGTCTTGGATGTTGCAATCTTGATCTTGAGCCTGTGCACGGTCTGGGCAATAGACCCAGGGTTTGTTGCATCGACACCTTCATGCACACACCTCCCCGGCAACGGCGCCATAAAAGAGCTTGATGTATACTACACAACTTGTTCTTGTAGACTCGTGTTGGGCCTCCAAGCGCAGAGTTTTGTAGGACAGTAGCAAATTTCCCTCAAGTGGATGACCTAAGGTTTATCAATCCGTGGGAGGCGTAGGATGAAGATGGTCTCTCTCAAACAACCCTGCAACCAAATAATAAAAAGTCTCTTGTGTCCCCAACACACCAAATACAATGGTAATTTGTATAGGTGCACTAGTTCGGCGAAGAGACGGTGATACAAGTGTAATATGGATAGTAGATATTGATTTTTCTAATAGTAACAATAAAAAAACAGCAAGGTAGCAAGTAACAAAAGTTAGCACAAACGGTATTGAAATGCTTGAAAATGAGGTCTAGGGTCCGTACTTTCGCTAGTGCAATCTCTCAACAATGCTTATATAATTGGATCATATAACCATCCCTCAACGTGCGATGAAGAATCACTCCAAAGTTCTTATCTAGCGGTGAACATAAGAAGAAATTGTTTGTAGCTATTCTTTTCGATTGATCTATCCAAGAGTTCGTACTAAAATAACACCAAGTTATTCTTTCGGATCGATCTATCCAGAGTTTGTACTAAAAAACACTAAGTTATTCTTTCCGATCGATCTATCAAGAGTTCGTACTAAAATAACACCAAAGCAAATTCAGATTCATAATACTCAATCCAACACAAAGAACCTCAAAGAGTGCCCCAAGATTTCTACCGGCAAAACAAAAGACGAGAACGTGCATCAACCCCTATGCATAGATTACCCCAATGTCACCTCGGGAATCCATGAGTTGAGTACCAAAACATATCTCAAGTGAATCAATATAATACCCCATTGTCACCACGGGTATTCATATGCAAGACATACATCAAGTGTTCTGAAATCCATAAAAGTATTCAATCCGATAAAATGAAATCTCAAAGGGAAAACTCAATTCATAACAAGATAGAGAGGGGAAAACACCATATGATCAAACTATATTAAAAAAGCCCGCGATACATCAAGATCATGACATCTCAAGAACACAAGAGAGAGAGAGATTAAACACATAGCTACTGGTACAAACCCTCAGCCCTGAGGGTGGACTACTCCCTCCTCATCATGGTGGCCGCCGGGATGATGAAGATGGCCACCGGTGATGATTTCCCCCTCCGGCAGGCTGCCGAAACGGGGTCTAGATTGGTTTTTCATGGCTACAAAGGCTTGCGGTGGCGGAACTTCTGATCTAGGGTTATCGCAAGTGTTTTTGGAATATTTGGCAATTTATAGGGCGAAGAGGCGGTGCAGGAGACCACTGAGGTGGGTACAACCCACCTGGGCGCGCCTGGGCCCCCAGGCGTGCCCTGGTGGGTTGTTCTCGCCTCGGAGCTCCCCTCTGGTACTTCTTTGGCCCACCGGGTGTTTTCTTGTCAAGAAAAAACCTCCAAAAAGCTTCACTGCATTTGGACTCCGTTTGGTATTGATTTTCTGTGATGTAAAAAACAAGCAAAAAATAGCAACTGGCACCGGGCACTATGTCAATAGGTTAGTCCCAAAAAATGATATAAAGTTGCTATAAAATGTCAAATACATGTTCCTTCGACCATGAGATCATGCAACTCCCGGATACCAGAGGAATACCTTGTGTGCTATCAAACATCACAACATAACTGGGTGATGATAAAGATGCTCAACAGGTATCTTCGAAGGTGTCCGTTGAGTTGGTGTGAATCGATATTGGGATTTGTCACTCCGTGTATCGGAGAGGTATCTCTGGGCCCTCTCGGTAATACCCATCACAAGAAGCTTGCAAGCAAAGTGACTAAGGAGTTAGTTGCAAGATGATGTATTATGGAACGAGTAAAGAGACTTGCCTGTAACGAGATTGAACTAGGTATAGAGATACCGACGATCGAATCTCGGGCAAGTAACATACCGACAGACAAAGGGAATTACGTATGTTTTCATAAAGGATCAATCAATAAAAGATCTTTGTGGAATATGTAGGAATCAATATGGGCATCCAGGTCCCACTATTGGTTATTGACCGGAGAGGTGTCTCGGTCATGACTACATAATTCCCGAACCCATAGGGTCGCACGCTTAACGTTCGTCGATGCTAGAGTAGTATTGGCATATTTGATGAGTGGTAACCAAATGTTGTTTGGATTCCCGGATGATATCCCAGACATCACGAGGAGTCTCAGAATGGTTGATAGGTAAAGATTTATATATGGGAAGTCATATTTTGGGTTCCGAAAAAAGGTGCAGTTTTTTCGGTATTGTACCGGGAAGCTTCCAGAAGTTTCCGGAGGATTCCGGAGGGGTCCGGAAGTCCACAAGTGGGTTCACCACAACCCAAGGGCTAGCATGGGCTGTGGAGAGGTGCCCTAGCCTTATTGGTCTAGGCGCACCAAGTCCTCAAAAGCCCATGTGGCTAGGGAAGGCAAAAAAGGAAGGAGTCCTAGTAGGAATAGGATTGGACTTGGAGTCCAAGTCCTCTCCCCCTTAGGTGCGCCCTAGGGCTTGGAGGGGCTGTTTCCCATGCCCCTCCTCCTATATATAGAGGGTAGGGGGCGCCCCAAGAGGACACACCAAGCCCTTGGCGCCCCTCTCTCTCCGGTTACTCCATAATTCCACCGCCTCGTCCGGGCGACGCTTAGCGAAGCGCTGTCGGTGCTCCACCACCACCATCACCACCACGCCGTCGTGTTGGTTGTGATCCCATCTACTTCTCCTCTCCTGCTTGCTGGATCAAGAAGGAGGAGACGTCATCGAGCTGCATGTGTGCTAAACTCGGAGGTGCCATCCGTTTGGCACTAGATCGGTTGCATCGTGATCGGATCGCGAAGAGTACGACTACATCAACCGCGTGATAAACGCTTCCGCTTAGCGATCTACAAGGGTATGTAGATGCTCTCCTCCTCTCGTTGCTATGCATCTCCATGGATAGATCTTGCGTGTGCGTAGAAATGTTTTTGTTTTCCATGCAACGTTTCCCAACAGCTGCTTCGAACCATTTAAATATAGCTTGCCATGCTCGGCAATAATTCGTATGTCGTTTACCATGTAAGCTTACTGCCTGGATCATGCGATAACTATCTCTTACTTATGTCCAGTGGAAACCTTTCATGATGCCATTCACACTAAGACACAATGTACAACCCCAGAATCTATTTGTGGAAGCAGTGCGCCATCCATGTTACCAGATGGTAGCAGTTCAGAGGCAACACCACTGGAGAGCAGTCTGAGCACAGATATTATAGTTCTTGAGGCTCTACTAGAGGCAGAAAGAGATGGTGTGGTTGCCATGAATGAGGTAATCTTGATCTTGAGGCTGGAAATTATGCAATTAGCTGCACGCATTATGCAAGCAACCCAAGAATTGGAGGAAGTAAGAATGTTGCATTTGAAGACGGAGGAGGTCCTGCTGCTTTTGCTATTTGAAGCCCAGGGTATTCCCAGTTCTTCTTTAGATACCAGTTGAAATTGTCATTAGATTAGTATACTTGCATGTTGTGTCATGTCTCTAAATGGATTATGTTGTAAGATCCCCTATGTTGTCCATGTGTTGTAATGATCTGAATTTTTTAGGCGAGGTAATCCTCAGTACTTGTATGATTAACATAAGGTGAACTATTTTTCGTGTGAGCATATTGTATTGGATAAAATAACTGTTTGACTCAAAGTGTATCCAACCTACTGAATTCGAAGATCACGGCATTTCTAAATCATATTCATATATAAAGGTGGAATAAATCTTTGTCGTGGTTTTGAAGAAATAAATACCAAAACATAGAATGATGTATGGATATTCGTAATCAAATACAAATTGGATTTGAATTTAGTTGCCAGGGCCCAGGGTAAACGTGAATGCTAATTCTCCCAAATTTTGAACGAAGCGGCAATACACCCACCATCATTTGTCGGCTGCCTGAAGCAAGTGTTTGCGAGATGGAAATTACTATCTACCCCTGACACTTCACATCCTAATCGACCCGATTTCCACTGCTGTCGATAGGGGTAGACTAGTAACTTCAATCAGACATGACACGACCGCCTGTGAGCCCATTCAGACACGGTGGGCGCCAAACGTGGGCGGCAAAACACAATTGATTCAAGCTCGTCCAAAAGACATGTGTCTCTCCCTCTATTTCCCCATTCATACACGTTGGGCGACAAAACAAACTCTCCTCGTCTGAAATCGATGTAGGTAAATATTTTAAATAGGGGCAGATGTGTAACTTCCCTCAGACATGACACAACCGACCTACCTGTCAGCCCTATTCATACACCATGGGCGCCAACCGTGGGCGGCAAAACACCCTCTCCTCGTCCGAAATCGCTACCGGCAAATATTGGGGAGATGCGAGGTTACCGTCCTATCCCCAACTGACGAGATGTTCGAAATTTTAAACAGGGGATAAGTTCGTAAGTTTCCCACATTTCAGACAAGCGCATCGCAAAGTTTGAGATCCCCCCTCCCCCTCCATTTCCCCATTCATACACCGTCGATGCCACAACAACCTCCCCACTCCGGCCAGCCTCCTCTGTCGGCCACCCCATCCTCCACCTTGCCGGAGCCGCTACCCTACCCCGTCGTCCACTGCAAGAGATGGACGTCTCTCATCCATGATTCTGGACCAGGATCCTTTCATCGTGTCCTCTCGCTTCATCGGCGCCGTCGTCCACCTTGCCATTGCCACTCCTACGACCGCCTCGTCCATGGCAACATGACTTATCCCCCGACCCGGCCGTCTGCCGTCTAAAGTCTTCTTCTACGCCGCCGACAGCCATCGCACCCGCAACACCCTCAGCGTATCAGCAGGGGCCTACACGGCATCGCAAGAGAGGTGGTACTCTTTCATATCTGCTTAAGTTATTGATCTCACCCGAAAAATAGATCATAACTTGTTTACTGTACTTTTCTTGTCCATACCAAATCGTAGTGGCTAGATGAAAGCAAACACTGGTTGCGAAGTAGCCTTTGTCCGGTTAGCACCTTCAGATCAGCCATGGCACAGTCACTATACTCGTAAAGCTTATGGTTTTCCCCCTTTATATTCACTACCATCATTGTAGGTGCTTTTGTGTCGTGCTAGCACTGCTCCTCAAGACCTCAACCCATCAAGCGAAACAACATGCCACTCATAATTCCAAAGCTTAGTTGTTGAAATACGAATCTGATATGATGCTCATATTACTAAAACAGAGAACGTTTAATTGGTCAGCTAATGTTCCTATATTCATTTCGAAAAGCATGTGCGCCAGATATAAAGAGATAGCAGGGATTTGCATTTCTCTGTACGCTTTGGTTCATCATGGGTGGGCAACACGCATTGTATTATCTAACTAGCAAGATGCCCGTGCGTTGCACGGAACATCAAGATGCATTTGTATGAGTAGTTTATCTTGTGGGAGAAAAGGATGAACGAGGGAAGGCCTTATTTGCAAATGTGAAGAGGGGTGTGGGTATCTTTTTATAAAATTGCCATAGTTTCCTTCCTATTTGTCAGATATAAATCGGACGGCCAATATTGCAGGATGGCAGGCACACCATCATCACCAACTCTGTTATATATATATATATATATATATATATATATATATATATATATACGTAGGATCGAAAGTATGTCTAGAGGGGGGGGGTGATTAGACTACTTGACCAAATAAAAATCTAGCCTTTTACCAATTTTATGTCTTGGCAGATTTTAGCAACTTAACACAAGTCAAGCAATCAACCTACACATGCAATTCTAAGAGAATAGCAGTGGAATGTAAATCATTGCATATGAAGGTAAAGGGGAGGAGTTTGGAGGGAGAAAACGCAATGTAGACACGGAGATTTTTGGCGTGGTTCCGACAGGTGGTGCTATCGTACGTCCACGTTGATGGAGACTTCAACCCATGAAGGGTAACGGTTGCACGAGTCCACGGAGGGCTGCACCCATGAAGGGTCCACGAAGAAGCAACCTTGTCTATCCCACCATGGCCATCGCCCACGAAGGACTTGCCTCACTTGGGTAGATCTTCACGAAGTAGGCGATCTCCTTGCCCTTACAAACTCCTTGGTTCAACTCCACAATCCTGACGGAGGCTCCGAAGTGACACCTAACCAATCTAGTAGACACCACTCTCCAAAAGGTAATAAATGGTGTGTTGATGATGAACTCCTTGCTCTTGTGCTTCAAATGATAGTCTCCCCAACACTCAACTCTCTCTCACAGATTTGGATATGGTGGAAAGATGATTTGAGTGGAAAGCAACTTGGGGAAGGTTAGAGATCAAGATTCTTGTGGTTGGATTGGAATGTCTTGGTCTCAACACATGAGTAGGTGGTTCTCTCTCAGAAAATGAGTAGTGGAAGTGTAGGCACATTCTGATGGCTCTCTCACAAATGGAGAAGGGGGTGGAGGGGTATATATAGCCTCCACACAAAATCTAACCGTTACACACAATTTACCAAACTTGGTGGGACCAAATAGTGAAACTCGGTGAGACCGACCTGGTTCAAAATGTGAACGTTTGGCTTTTTGGTGGGACCAACAATATCAACTCGGTGAGACCGATGCGCTAGGGTTAGGGCGAAACCTCATCTCGGTGAGACCGATCACATGAACTCGGTGAGACCGATTTCAGTAACAAGCAAGCAGAGACTTGTTCAGGCAAACTCGGTGGGACCGATCGCTCATTTCGGTGAGACTGAAATGTTACGAAAAGGAAATAGAGAGTTTGCATTGCCAACTCAGTGGGACCGATCGCTCATCTCGGTTAGACCGAAACGTTACGAAGGGAAACAGAGAGTTTGCAATCCCATCTCGGTGAGACCGAGATCCCTATCGGTGAGACCGAACTGATTAGGATTTCTGGCAATGGCTATGTCAAGTGAACTCGGTGGCGCCGGATAGATCAAATCGGTGGGGCCGAGTTTGACTTTAGGTTTAGGACATATGTGGAAATGAGAAAGTGGTTGAGGGCTTTTGGAGCATATCACTAAGCATTTTGAGCAAGCAAGCCATTAAGCAACACCTCATCCCCTTTTAATAGTATTGGCTTTTCCTATGGACTCAATGTGATCTTGGATCACTAAAATGAAAAAGTAGAGTCTTGAGCTTTTGCCAATATGTGTCCTTAGCATTTTGAGGGGTCCACATCTCTAGTCCATGCCATACCAATCATTGAACTTTCTGAAACATTAATCTTGAATGGATATTAGTTCAATGAGCTATATGTTGTTATGAATTACCAAAACCACCTGGGGATTAGTTGCACTTTCAATCTCCCCCTTTTTGGTAATTGATGACAACATATAGATCAAAGCTTCGACAAATGATAATATAAATGAAGTACATCGTCGCTTTGAGAAGTATGTGATAAGCAAGAGCTCCCCCTAAATTTGTGCATTATTTAAAATCTGCTTTTGAATGCAAATGCACAATCGATTAGGATCATGGGTTACTCTTCCATGTCACAAACATCTTGGTGGAGCGCTCAAAATGATAGAATATGAAATATGCACTCATTACCAAGACAAGATGTGAATGATCATATATGAGAGATAGAATATCATCATTCAAGCACAAACATTAAAGTATGATATGATCAAGCACATGATCATATAAGTATCTCACCCACACATAAGTAGAGTATCAACCAAACGAGCAAGCAAATAAAGTAGCAAGAGAGGCAAAAGAAGCAAAACACTCTCTCTCGAAGCCTATGATCTATACACTTTCTCCCCCTTTGGCAACAAGTTACCAAAAAGCTTGAAAATGCATAGTGCTATGCGGCTCTCTAAGCACGATCACTGGGAGCTCCGGAGTGCGAAGGTGGCATGGAGAGGAGTCCTGCAACGAATGCATCTGAAGAGGTCTATGGAGCTGGTGGAGTAGCAACTGGAGGGACAACAGAGGCTGTAGCTGCTGGTGCTGATGTAGTAGCCCTTGTGTCACTGGCTGGCACAGCGACAGACATTTGTGCCCTAGGCACTCTCTAAAATGCTTCAGTGGTAGCTCTCCCTCTTCTCTCTTCAGCTTCATCCTAGAGTTGCTCAACTGCAGTCTGGATCTCTGTGACCTTCAAGTCTAGATCATAAAACTTTGTCTCGATGATCCTCTCAAGACTCTCTTGATTTTGAGTCAGGGTTGTTAATCCTTTATCAATTCTTACAATGGCCTCAAGCAGATAGCTCAGCTGATCCTGCTTGGTCTTGAGGTGAGCAGTTGAAGCATCTGGAACTTGTGAAGATTGTGCTGCCTTCTCTGCTTTAGCTTTCTCCCTCTTCTCCTGAGCCTCTACTGAAGTAGGATGTGTGGGATCCATGACAACTTCATTTTCTTCAAATTTAGGCAACAAGGGAAGGTGCTCCCTGTCCAAGAGATATGTGCCTTTGCCCATCTTGGAGTTGATGAGCATCTGAATGTGTGGAGCATATCCACATGATCTCTTTCGATCAGCAGCAGTCCTCTTGATTGTCTCTACAATCAATGTCATCACTTTGAACTTCTCTGGAATGTCAAACATGTGAAGCAAATTGATAGAATGTCCTCTTATCATCCTGTCATCTCTAGACTTGGGCAACAATGTGTGCCTGAGGATAGTGTTGATTGTGGGAAGTACAGACAGCAGATAGTACACAGAGCCAAATT
The DNA here is from genome assembly GCA_011799875.1 of Thinopyrum elongatum. Lineage (NCBI taxonomy): Eukaryota > Viridiplantae > Streptophyta > Magnoliopsida > Poales > Poaceae > Thinopyrum > Thinopyrum elongatum. The sequence goes on from CM022300.1 coordinate 411,958,530, forward strand.
TGTGAGTACCCAGGGCAGCATTAGGAATCTCCTTGTACATGTGTGCCATGGAGTTATGTCCTTTCCTTGGCTTGGCATACACATCTGTGTCATCCTCTTGCTCTTCAGGGGCATTGATGAGCTTGGCCCACTCAGCAACTGTAGACTGGTACCTAGTACCCTCAGTCATCCAAACAATTTTACCATCTAGGTAAAAATGTGTTGTGGAGTAGAACTGCATCACCATCTCATCATTCCACTTGGTGAGTTTCTGGCCAACAAATTTGTCAACTCCAGTCAGTCTAAAGCTGTCATGAACTCCTGAGAAGTGATCTGCATTGTTGTCAATGTAAGTCCAGTCAACCCATCTCATATCACTGACTATGGGCTTCTTGTCCAGGAGCACAGTCTCATAGAAATCTTGTTGTTCCTTTGTGTGGAACCTGTAGTCTACAGCAGTCCTCCTTCTGGTGGCATATGGGTCTGTCTGCCTCCATAGCCTAAGACCTGCATCCTTTCTTAGCTTCATGTTCTCAGCCACAGGATGTGTATCATCATGATCTGGGATCTTGGGCTTCAATTTTCTAAGCACTTGGGCTTCTTCTTCTTCTTCCACTTCAGGCACTGGGGTCTTGTTCTTCTCAGCAGCTGGTATGTTCCTAGTTGATCTCTTGAGTGCTGCAGGCTTAGAAGCTTGAGCAGCAGTAGAAGCCTTGGGGGAAGTCTTGGGCTTTGATGGAGCAGCCCCTGACTTGATGGCATCCCCCATCAACTTATGAACTTTGGGAACTGGTGCAGCATCTTCTTCATCCTCATCTGAATCCCTGACCATGGATGGTTTGCCAATTACTCTGGTCATGGTCTTCTTGACCCTTTCCTTCCTCTTCTTGCCTTCACCAGCCTCCTTTGGTTCATGAGAGACCCCAATGGTTTCTTGTGTTGAGGCTCTGGCTTTGGACATTGGGATCCTTCTGGCTGGTTCCTTCTTCCTCATACCTGGCTTGGTTGAAGCTGTTGTGCCAAACTCTTTCCTGACAACCTTTTTCCTTGAAGTGACTTCCTCATCAGCCATAAAATTTTCATCTTCTGAATCTGAATTCCTTTTCCTCCTCTGCCTAGTAGCAGCCTTAGGCAGGTTGCTAGGAGTACTTCTGCTCCCATCATCATAGTTGTCAGAGGGACTAGCGCCCTAACTTAAGTTAACCTGTTCCTCAGACCTGTTTTGACTGTCACTGTTGTCTGACATGGCTGAAAGCTGAAAGCTGACCCTGTGAATAGATATAGTTGAGACAGAGTGGATGAGCATCACAAGGTGTAGAGATTTTGCAAAACAAATGAGTCAAAAACTTAGTTTTAGTTTTCTACAAAAGTCATTTCGGAGCTACCGGTTTGTCAAACTCGGTGACACCGAAGCAATATTAGAGTCTAAACTAGTGAAATTGGTCAGACCGAGACACAGTTCGGTGACTCCGAGATTGCTAGGGTTTCACAGAGAATCAAACTCAGTCACACCGATTTGTAAGTTTCGGTCAGACCGAAAATCACAAGTGCAATGGCCTGGGCCAAATCGGTGAGACCGATTTCTACAACTCGGTCGATCCGAGATGAATTCGGCGGAAACCTAACCCTAAGTTTTAGAATCAAAACTAATCTAAAGGAGTTTTTGATTGGATAGAAGTATCTCAAACGTGGTAAGATTCATGGCATTGACCTAAGTGCAGGAATCAGAGGTAAAGATTGCACAAAGGGGTCGAGTTCATACCCTAACTCAGTGGTGAACTCGCTACAGCGACAACGGCGGCGAAGATTCCGTTGACGACGGTGGAGACCAGCGGCTGGAGGTCGCTGGCGACGGAGGAGACGATCTGAAGACCTCCAGTCGGCAGAGCTGGACAGGCGCGGGCGAAGGGTTTCGGAGAAATTTCCAAAATTCGACCCGTGGGTATATATATCCAGACCCTGTCGGTGTGACCGAGTTGAGCAACTCAGTGGCACCGAGATGCAGAATCGCAAGCGGTTTCTGCAACTCGGTGAGACCGAATTGTTCAAATCGGTTGCACCGAGATTGAAACCTAGATCAACCCAATGAACTCGGTGTGACCGAAAGGAATGAATCGGTCAGACAGAAATACATCGAGAGGTTTTGGAAGTTTAAGTCTATGACGAATTGGTGGCTCCGAGTGCTCCTCACCCAGAGAGTTCGAATCTGACTTGATCAAACTTTGTGATGTAGCATGAATAGAGTTTGAGATGAGAAAAGCATAGATAGCTAGAGGGAGTACTTAGGCATTCTTGTCCATCCATTTGGAAAAAGAAAAGACCAAACAATCAAAGCAACAAATGGATGTCCTTGAATGAAGAAAATTATGCATCCAGCATGCTCACACAATAAGATGGCAAATGAAATATGTGGAAAAGCATGCACAAACACTTTAGCATCTATCAAGCAATTGGCGATGACTAGGTCATCTATATATGAGTATATTGACTTAGGAGTCAAATGAGAACATTTGATCATAGGTCATACTCATCGTTTAAGCACAAGTGGGGTTACCACTTTTACATAAAGCGTTGTTTTGTTCACACCATTAGAGTTGCTTTAGCTCAATTCTTAGAGTAAAGCTCCCCCTAGATGTGATATCCCCCCTAAGAGGGATGAACTAACCTTGGGTTTTGTTGATGATGACTTCGTGTAGATGTTGAAGATGTGGATGCTCAATGTTGATGTAGACCATTTGGAGCAATCCTTTGGAGTGAGTTGCACTTTCAATACCTACACGAGTTAGTCCCACAAGGAACATGCAAGAGTATCCATAGACATAGAGTGAAGTACACACAAGATGATGTCCATGAAAGCATTAGGTTACCTTGTTCCTTGACTTACCAACAAGAGGGTTTGTGACTCCTTGAACTAGTGCAAGATATGGAAGTTGATTGCACTTGTCCTCGCCAATATGAATATGAGTGAAGTATGTTGGCGGAGTCACCCTCATGAGCTCTCTAGTTCTTCTTCTTCGGGATCAACATCATCTTGATGGGAATCCTTGGGTTTGTAGATGTACTTGATGAAGTAGAACTTGACGTAGTCTTGGGAACCCACTTAACCAAGGCCTTTGGAGCTTCTTCAAATGCATCAATCTCCTCTTGAAGCTTGTCCTTGTGTTTTAGCTTGTGGTCTTGTGGTGGAAGATCATCTTGAGCTTGTGTCCCCTTGAAGGAAGTAGGATCATACTTCTCTTGTTGAGGAACAAACTTCGTCTTGGGGTATTGATCTTCTTCCCACTCAACTCCATTGGCATTGAACTTTCATTCAAAACCAACACCTTGATTCTTCCGGTGCCTCCCTTCCTTGCGTACAATTTCCTCAAATTGCTTACTTCCGACAAGGCTCTTGTAAACACCTTTCTCTATAATTCCCTTCAATAAGCTATTTTCTTGCTCAAGTGTAACTTGGCTAAGAGAATCATTAGTGGAATCAAGAGAACTACTAGAGGCAACAATATTGGATTTAGCATGATTATTGTTACTGCTAGAAGAAGAGTCTTTCTTACTCTTGTTACTAGATTTTACTTGTGGCATGTAAGTAGACAAGAGTAAATGCTTGGCAATGTAAGAAGAACTTTTCTTTCGAAGATCATCGTTGATAGCTTTTAAGAACCCATGTTCTTGCTCTAGGTTGAGCTTCTCGAAGCGTAGCTTCTCATGAGTCTTTAAAAGTTCTCGACGATCTTCTAAAGTAGTTTCATGAGCTAACTTAAGAGTGTTTAGTTCTTTAGTTAGACGCTCAATCTCCTTCTTATCATTTTCATTCGTTTCATCTTGATTAGCATAATTAATAGTAGTTTCATGATAGTTTTCATCACTAGCATTGTCAACAAGTAATTCATCATCTCCTAGCAAATCATCTTCATCACTATTGAAATCAATATACTCGGGGTGTGATACCTTGGGGCCTTTAGCCATGTAGCATCTTCCAATTCCTTCATTTGGTGAGTCAAATATGTCATAGGAGTTGGTTGACACAAGTGCAAGACCGGCAACACCTTCATCTTGAGTATATTCGGAGTCGGAGTGATAACTTCTCTCGGAGTGATGGTCGGAGTCAGAACCGGATACCTATTCACCAACATGAGCTTGATGTCTTCGTTTTGTATAGCTCCTTGATGACTTGTCCTTCCTTTCTGAATCCTTGCTTCTGCGAGAGGTTCTTCGTTCATAACGGTCATCTCTACTCCTTCTCTCTCTTGGAGGTGATTCTTCTCTTCTACTTCTTCTTTTGTATGGGGCCGTACACTCATTGGAGTAGTGTCCGGGTCTTCCACAATTGTTGCAATTATGTTCACGACTAGAAGATCTTTTGTCATGGTAGGATCTTGATTTGGAACTTCTCTCTTTACTTCTACTCTTGTAGAATTTGTTGAAGTTCTTCACCATTAAGCTCAATTCCTCATTGAAGACTTGTTTTTCACTTGATGTGGCAGGAGCATCACATGAGGCTTTATAAGCACCACTAGACTTGTTGTGAAGCTCTTCTTTGTCCTTGAGTGACATCTCATGAGCAACAATTCTTCCAATAACTTCCGTTGGCTTGAGATCTTTGTAATTGGGCATCATTTGGATTAATGTGCACATGGTATCATATTTTCCATCCAAGGCTCTTAGGATCTTTTTGATGATGAATCTGTCAGTCATCTCTTCACTTCCTAAGCCGGCAATCTCATTTGTGATGAGAGCAAGCCTAGAGTACATTTCAGCGACACCTTCACCATCCTTCATTTTGAACTTGTCAAGTTGACTTTTAAGCACATCCAACTTGGATTCCTTGACGGACTCGGTACCTTCGTGCATATCAATCAAAGTATCCCAAATTTCCTTTGCATTCTCAAGACGGCTGATTTTGTTGAATTCTTCGGGGCACAATCCATTGAAGAGGATATCGCAAGCTTGAGCATTGTATTGCAGCATTTTCAACTCTTCCGTAGTTGCTTCGCGATTTGGTTCTCTCCCGTCGAAGAATTCACCTTGCAAACCAATACACACAATAGCCCAAACGGCGGGGTTATGTCCAAGAATATGCATTTTCATCTTATGCTTCCAACTAGCAAAATTAGTACCATCAAAGTAAGGACCTCTACAGTGGTAATTTCCCTCGCTAGACGCCATACTCTCCTAGATTGTGAAACCAAGGCTATGATCACCAAAGCTATGAAAATCAAGGCAAATGGAGACCAAAGCTCTGATACCACTTGTAGGATCGAAAGTATGTCTAGAGGGGGGGTGATTAGACTACTTGACCAAATAAAAATCTAGCCTTTTCCCAATTTTATGTCTTGGCAGATTTTAGCAACTTAACACAAGTCAAGCAATCAACCTACACATGCAATTCTAAGAGTATAGCAGCGGAATGTAAATCATTGCACATGAAGGTAAAGGGGAGGAGTTTGGAGGGAGAAAACGCAATGTAGACACGGGGATTTTTTGCGTGGTTCCGATAGGTGGTGCTATCGTACGTCCACGTTGATGGAAACTTCAACCCATGAAGGGTAACGGTTGCGCGAGTCCATGGAGGGCTCCACCCATGAAGGGTCCACGAAGAAGCAACCTTGTCTATCCCACCATGGCCATCGCCCACGAAGGACTTGCCTCACTTGGGTAGATCTTCACGAAGTAGGCGATCTCCTTGCCCTTACAAACTCCTTGGTTCAACTCCACAATCTTGACGGAGGCTCCCAAGTGACACCTAATCAATCTAGGAGACACCACTCTCCAAAAGGTAATAAATGGTGTGTTGATGATGAACTCCTTGCTCTTGTGCTTCAAATGATAGTCTCCCCAACACTCAACTCTCTCTCACAGATTTGGATATGGTGGAAAGATGATTTGAGTGGAAAGCAACTTGGGGAAGGCTAGAGATCAAGATTCTTGTGGTTGGATTGGAATGTTTTGGTCTCAACACATGAGTAGGTGGTTCTCTCTCAGAAAATGAGTAGTGGAAGTGTAGGCATGTTCTGATGGCTCTCTCACAAATGGAGAAGGGGGTGGAGGGGTATATATAGCCTCCACACAAAATCTAACCGTTACACACAATTTACCAAACTCGGTGGGACCGAATAGTGAAACTCGGTGAGACCGACCTGGTTCAAAAAGTGAATGTTAGGCTTTTCGGTGGGACCGACAATATCAGCTCGGTGAGACCGATGCGCTAGGGTTAGGGCAAAACCTCATCTCAGTGAGACCGATCACATGAACTCGGTGAGACCGATTTCAGTAACAAGCAAACAGAGACTTGGTCAGACGGTGGGACCGATCGCTCATTTCGGTGAGACCGAAACGTTACGAAAAGGAAACAGAGTGTTTGCATTGCCAACTCGGTGGGACCGATCGCTCATCTCGGTTAGACCGAAACGTTACGAAGGGAAACAGAGAGTTTGCAATCCCATCTCGGTGAGACCGAGATCCCTATCGGTGAGACCGAACTGATTAGGGTTTCTGGCAATGGCTATGTCAAGTGAACTCGGTGGCGCCGGATAGATCAAATCGGTGGGGCCGAGTTTGACTTTAGGTTTAGGACATATGTGGAAATGAGAAAGTGGTTGAGGGCTTTTGGAGCATATCACTAAGCATTTTGAGCAAGCAAGCCATTAAGCAACACCTCATCCCCTTTTAATAGTATTGGCTTTTCCTATGGACTCAATGTGAGCTTGGATCACTAAAATGAAAAAGTAGAGTCTTGAGCTTTTGCCAATATGTGTCCTTAGCATTTTGAGGGGTCCACATCTCTAGTCCATGCCATACCAATCATTGAACTTTCTGGAACATTAATCTTGAATGGATATTAGTTCAATGAGCTATATGTTGTTATGAATTACCAAAACCACCCGGGGATTAGTTGCACTTTCAATATATATAATATATAAGAGTATAAGAGTAGAGAAAAAAGTAGAGAAATCTGCTTGCTCTTTGTTATCATGTTCCTCTTCTGTTCTTCTTAATAAGTATATTACTTCCTCCGTTCCTAAACTGCCTTGGGTTCGTGCGTGTGTTGTGGTGGCGTGCGTTTGTACCAGGTGTTGTTCATCATTGCTTTATTTATAAAGCGGGGCGAAAGCCTTTTTCGGTAAAACATAATTCTTTTTAGATATTCCAATAAGAACTACATACGAATGTATATAGACATATTTTAGAGTGTACATTCACTCATTTTGCTCCATATGTAGTCCACATTCGAATCTCTAAGAGATTTATATTTAAGAACAAAGGGAGTAGTACAGTATGTTCCTTGTCGGGAAGTGGAGCAGGGACATTTGTAGTCGACATGTCTATTGGGTTGCTTCAGATGGATGCTTTCAACGATTCTAGATGGTCTACCATAATATCCGGGAAATGCTGGGAGCTATGTCATCTTTGCAAGTCTAGACTGATAGTAACAGTATTGTGCCTTCAGTTGAATAGAGCTGCCCCTTTTGGGGCCGAAGCCTTTCCGAACCCTTTCTTGCCGTACCGGCAATTCAAGCCCATATGGTCCAGCTAGTTCTACTTTCCTGATTTTACTCTTGATGCTTGGGGTTTTCCCCTTTTATCTACCCTACTATGATCTGCGTAGGTGCTTTCTGTCGTACTAGTAGTACTCCACCCTTCAAGCTAAACAACACAACACTCATAATTCCAAAGCTTAGTTGTTCAAATATGATTGTGATATGATACTGATATTAGTTAATAGACACATTTAATTGGTTAGCTAAAGGTCCCACTTGAGTTTCCAAATGCATGTGGCGACATATAGAGAGACAGCAGAATTGCATTTCTTTGTCACTTGTTGACTGTACTTTCTTGTCCATACCAAATCTTAGTTGTTATTTCAAAGCAAACATCGGTTGCTAACTACCCTTTGCGTGGTTTGCAGCTTCAGATCTGCCATCCCACTGCCACGGTCAACACTATACTCATCATGCTTACGGTTTCCCCATTTTATGATGACCACGATCAACCTACGTGGTTCGTATCGTAATAGCACTGCTCCACCCATCAAGCTAAACAAGCTTAGTTGTACAAATTCGAATATGATATTATGCTGATATCAGTAAAACTGAGACATGTTTAATTGGTCAGCTAAATGTTCCTACTTTAGTTTCGAAATGCATGTGAGCCACATATGGAGAAACCGGAAGGAATAGTATTTCTCTATGCGCTCTGGTTCATCATGGGTGGGCAACAGACATTGTATAGAAAGACTTGTAATATCTTCAATCTGCTTGCTCTTCTACTCTTCTTTAACATGATCCTCTTCTCTTCTTTAATAAGTATGTTCCTTGTTGGGAGGAGTAGCAGAGACATTTGCGGTCGACTGGTCAGGTCGAGTTATTCTCCCTTAGTATATTTTGAATCTGTCAGGTCAGGTCGACTTGTTCTTCTTTACTATATGTTGAAGCTGTCATCTGTGAAGTATCATCACTTCTTGAGCTCTCATATTTTCAGAAGTAGGCCACATTATATTAATGCACACACCAAATTACAGCATGCATGGCATCTCTCAGAAGAATTGCAGAGATAGCACAAAGGGGTTTATAGGGAGGCAGTATTGGAGTAGAATCACTTCTGCATTACAAAGATAATCTCACTTGTTTTTATGTTTTCATGCATGTTAGGTATTGAACATGATCAAAATGAATATGAGAATGGGCACACAAGAGGAATATTGCGGAACAATCCACTGGCTAACAAACTTGGCATAGTGGAGGATGGCCTATCTTATCCACCCATCAAGGTGCTTGCTCTAACTTGGCAAGGTTGTATTGGTCGCACATATTTTGCATATGACCTCTTGCATTACTTCTACTTTGTTACACCACCATCTGCTTAGTTTAAGTATCATATATGACCATACCTATCCATTTTCTGTACCTATTCCATGTGTCATCATACTATGTTTTTCCAGTCAAATGTTGTTCTTTCGTAATAGATGTCCAAAAGGAAGAGGGTGAGTGCAGATCCTCAAGGAGTACAAACTAGGTATTCGAAAAGGTAGTACTACATGTTAAATCAGATAGATCAGTAGCCACACAAAACATAGGCCCAACTGTACCACACTTTACCCCTACTCCACTGGCCAAACCCCTATTAGAACTGCAGAGAGCCCAGCGTCAGGTACTAGTCTATGATATCAATTCAAAATTTGAACCCCTAAATTTCTGCATGTGCCTTACCTTCTCTCTTGTATGAAAACTAATTTTAGATGAATCTCCTTTCTCAAAGGATCATAGGATCTCACAATAATACTGGGCACTGCATTGCTCTTGTCAGTGCCTCTTGCCCTTTGTCAGCGTACTTACACTCATTGCTGTTTGATTATGTAGCATCACTGTAAATGTTCGCTTCTTTATCCTCCCTTTGGTCCAAATTATAAGATCTATATTTACTCTTAGATAAATGTAGAATTAACACAATGGTTATGAAGTTTTGGATTGTTCATGTAAGTACCTATTGTCATGTACTCCCACTGTATCGAATTAACTGTTGCTCAATTGGATGTATTTAGAACTTAATAGTGCTAGATACATCCATTTTGAGCGACAAGTAATAATGGACGGTGATAGTATTACTGTACTTGCATTGCGAGATAGTTGATTGTCTAGCATTACTCTGCATCTTATCTGCCCTGCCCTCCACTTTCTCCAAATTATCAGATCTACATTTACTCTTACCAAAATGTTGAATAAAGCCAATGCTATTGCACAAGTTGATGTCTGCATTCCTCTTGTCAGTACCTTTTGCCTTGTAACGCTGTACTTAATTAATTGCTATTTGATTATGTATCATCACTCTGCACCTGAGCTTCATTATCCTCTATTTCTTCCAATATTATTTGATCTATATTTACTCTTTACAAAATGTAGAATAAAGGCAACACTTATAAAGAAGTTTCTTTGGGGAATTTATTGAATTATCCTTCCATCGACATGGAGAAGGGCTTTGTCCAGCCCGTGTTAACATGTAATGTAAGTTCATCCTTCTCAAGCCTTCAAACTTTGTTCTAGTATAGATTTGGATAGGCATCATTTCCTCCACTGCTGTTTACTTTGGTGTTTACATCTGATTGGATGTTTGAAACAACTACCAGTTTTAAATTGTAGTTGTAAAAACATGTTCCTTATGCAGAACAGATCCATTTATTTGCTTATATAATTGTGAAACCTGTTACGTGTTTCCTTGTTTCTCTTTCAGAGTCGTATCTCTCATGCCAGACAGAACTTTAGGGAAGATAGTGAGCCAAACCATCTTGAAGGGAGCGGGATGACCCCAAGGTCATGTCTTGATGAAGATAGTGAGTTGAAGCTACTCACTAGCAGCTGTGAGACAACCTCTGTGCAGTTGCTGCCTCAATCAGTTCAACTTCTTCAATCTCAACTTAAAGTGGAAAGGCTTGCTTCAGCTCAGCTCCAACTTGATGTCAATGATGTAAAGAAGGCCGCAGAGGACACCCATGCGTGCTTTCTTGCTACGCAGCTACATTTAGAGCATCTATCGTTAACACAACTGAGGTCTCATCAGCTTGTTCTGCTGCTTTTGGTGCACCGCCAGGGTAGGCCTAATGCCTTCTGAAGTGCTCTTAGTTTTGTATATTCTTTTGTCGGCGCATTTATATGCACTGGTGGCGACCTTTGATGCCCAGTGTATGTATCCGCGGTCATGTTGCGCTTTATTATCACCGGTGGCGAACTTTGATGCGCAGTGGATGTAATACGCCGTAATTTCTTTATTGTATAGTCTAGGTTTATTCTTGGTCGGTATGCTGTAATTTAGGCCGGAAGCTTCAATGGATGTCAATGTTGTCGGTCTTCAGGCCAGCCCGTAACTCACTATATATGGGCCAAAACGTAGGCCTATAATCATCTTGGGCCATTAGCAGGTCTAAACGTATAGTAGTTTTCCGCCTTTAACAGGCCGAGTAAAGTTCTGGCCAACAGGGCCAGAGAATACCATGGGCTTTTAACAGGCTAAAAACTAGATTGGGCTAGCGTTGAGCCGAAAAATTCACGGGCCAATACAGGCCAAAACTGCTTTAGGACCATGTTTGGCCCAAATAGAACGAGTTGTTAACACGCCAAAATATATCTCGGGCCCTGTTTGGCCCAATAAAATTATGGGCTTTAAGCAGGCCGGTATCAACGTGGGCCGTAGGCCTAACAGTGTCACGGGCCATTAACAGATGGGCTATAAGCAGGCCGGATTCAACGCGGGTTGTAATTAGGCCCAACTGTTACACGGGCCATTAACAGGCCGATAGGCCAGTTGGGCTGAAATTTATCCACAGAGACTATGGGCCGTTAAGAGGCCTAAAGTTACTTCGGACAAGAAATAGCCAAGTTTCTGCATGGGCCGTTAAATGGCCTAAAGTGAAACCGGGCCGACAATGGCCCAGATGCACCACGGGCTGCTAACAGGCCGAAACTATTATCGGGCTGAACTGGTAAATGGGCATTTAACAGGCTGAAATACAAACTCGGCTTAGAATGGGCCCAAAAGAACAGTGGCCTATTAACGGGCCTGATATGATATGGGCCATAATTTAGCCCAAAACATGACAGGCTATGAACGGGCCTGATCTGATATGGGCCTTAATTTCACCCAAAACATGGCAGGCTGTTAACGGGCCAGCCCACTAGTGTCTGAAAAAATATGGTGGGCCTTTAGCTGGGCCGGCCTTTTTACATTAAATGGGCCACTGTTGGGCTGTGCCATGTGTCGACATATCATAGGCGTCTTCCGTCCATTGTAGGGATGACATCTGTCCCAACGATGAGCTGACACGTGGATTCGAATGAGAATTTTACTCGTGGAAAATCCCCATTGGTCGGGGCTGTTAACGGGTTATCTGATCCAAACCGGAACCCAATAGCTTAACGGTGACCCGTTACGGTGGATGCCACGTGTCGGTTACCCTTGACGAAAACACTTCCATGACGCGCCATTTATCGTCATGGAAGTGGACACTTCCGTGATGATAATTTTGGTATTGTCATGGAACTCTTCTACGACAGCACAGGTATGACTATCTTGATTCTGTCATAAAAACATCATGGATGTATATGCATGACAGAAAATGTGACCTACTATGACAAACACGTATCATCACGGAAGTATATTTTTTTGTAGTGTGTGTGATGGGTTCGGTCGTGCGGTGTTCTTTCCCAGTGACAGAAGAGGCAGCAAGACACGTATTGATCATTGCTATTAAGGATAACAAGATGGGGTCGATTCCTACATGACTAGATCTTGTCTACATCATGTCATCGTTCTTATTGCATTACTCCATTTTTCCATGAACTTAATACACTAGATGCATGTTGGATAGCAGTCGATGTGTGGAGTAATAATAGTAGATGCAGGCAGGAGTCGGTCTACTAATCTTGGATGTGATGCCTATATAATGATTATTGCCTGGATATCATCATAATTATTTGAAGTTCTATCAATTGCCCAACAGTAATTCGTTTACCCGCCGTATGTTATTTTTCTTGAGAGAAGACACTAGTGAAATCTACGGCCCCCGGGTCTATTCTTTATCATATTTGCCTTGAGATCTATTTTTTATTTGCTTTTGTTTTCAGATCTATTATTCTAAAAACCTAAAAATGCCTTGCTGCACTTTTTCTTTATTTATTTTATTTTGTTCTATTGCGAGATCTATTTATCCAAAATCATACAAACCAATCTATCTTTTACCCGAGAGGGATTGACAACCCCTCTTATGCGTCGGGTTGCAAATATTTGTTCTTTGTGTGCAGGTATCATTTACATAGTGTTGCTTGGTTCTCCTACTTGTTCGATAACCTTGGTTTCATCCCTGAGGGAAATACCTACCGTAGTTGTGCTGCATCATCCCTTCCTCTTTGGGGAAATACTGACACGGACACGAGCCATCAGTCAAGTTCCCAATGTAGTTCAGAGGAGTTGCAAGATTCTGCCATGCACATGAGGTGTTTGGTGAATTCAAAGGGTGATCTAGGCATTTTGGTTGGATGTGGAAATTTCTAGGATGGTGTATCCTTAGATGATAAAGATGGTGGTGGGGCTAGTCTGATAGAAAGAAAAACTTGCAAGTGCAAGTTTTACCAGAATTCAGTTCTGGACCGAAACTACTAGGAATTACTGGTGAACTTAAGTTATGCTAATGGAGTTGGTCTTCTAGAGTTAAGGGTTTTGTTGGAAGGACTATAAGCGGGACAAATTTCAGAATTTTTGGAGCAAGGAATATTAGGGTTGTAGTTATAACCTAGGAATGTGACATAATTGAAAAGAGGATATTTTGCTCAAAATTTTCAAAAGACCAAGTTGGGTTTTTGCATAAAAATTATCTATAGGCATCACATGACCCCTCATAATTTCTTGTGGATTTTTAAAAGAATTATTTAAAATAGTTGCAGTGCAACAGAAGCATTTCAAAGATTGCAAATGCTATTAAAAGAATTATTTCTAGCAAAATTTATTATGAAAATATTTCCTACTGTTATTTATAATTTAAATGGATGTTAAATAGATGAATAGAAATGTTGTTCAAGTGTGGGTTCTCTATAAAAAGAATGGTTGGATCAATGGCTATAAAATGTTGTTCAAATTTTCCCATCTACTATATAGTTGTAAAAGTTTATTAATTATGAGTAGCATAATAAAATCATAATTATTGCATAGGAATTTGTTTTCATAAGAATTTGTTCTCGACGTTAATGATGCCCGGCCCGCATCCTCGTCGTCGACTCGGCGGGGACCTGCTTCAGAGGCGCCATGTCTGGGACTGGGCTCCGCCGGGCTAGCACTGCGAGGTGCTACCTTACGGGGCGCGCAGCTTGGTGAGGAATCAGGCTCCCGTCATCGACCCGGAGCTTTTTTGGTGGTGGTCGCATGGGCCACTATCGGTGCAGAGGCAGCCGGCCCCCGAGGAGGTGGTACGTCGCCGTGTCAGGGAGGAGGACGAGCACGTCCGTCGCTACATGGTTGTGTTGGACGTCAGGTTCTCCAATACCTAGCATGTTCTTCAGGGATCTCACCCGAGCCATGATCCTGTGATGGTTCCTTGTCTTTGGGTGTCCAACGCCCGCGCCTCAGGAACCGCGAGTCAACTAGATTATTCGATAATATTTGAGCTATATTAGTGATGTTATATGATAATATTCGAGATGTATTAGTGATAATATCGAGATGTATTCGAGATTATATTCGAGATGTATTCGAGATTATATTCGAGATTATTCGAGATGCATTCAAGATTATATTCGATGATGCATATTATCTGGATTATTCGAGATGTATTAGTGATATTATTCGAGATGCATATTATCTAGTATGATTCAGTTTTTGCTTATTGAATGCATTCTAATTTGAATACTAAATTGTTTTATCTTTCTTCTGGATTAGTTAAGCTATGGACGATAGCGGCAGAGATGGAGACGAGATCATGTTCAACATGATACACTCCCCGAGCCCAGAGAATGAACCTGAAGATGACGGTTCTCAATATCTGAACAATTCCGGTGAGGGAATATTTGAGGAAGAACCAAGAGACGAAGGCCACACAAACAATGATGGCGAAGGAAATATTCTTCAATTAACAATGACCGGTGAGGTATATATAAGGCCTCTGGTGATCATTACATGTATTAATTGATTTGTATATATATATATTAACAAATCTTTCTTCTTTTAGCCCTCCGGATAGAGCAAATCTTCTACAAGCAGGGCAGTACGAGGCCCGGCCAAAAAGTTGCAGGCTGGCATAAAGTACAACATCAATGAGATCAAACCAAATGGCGAACTGCTTGCTCCTAAAAAGAATGCAGACAAATTTACTCGTTAATGCGGAGTTATTGTCAGGGACCAAATCCCGATCTCCGTTCAAGAATGGAATAAGCCAAAGGGAGATCGAGGATTTAGTTTTGTCGACGAAAGAGCAAAAGATCTGCTTTGGGATACGCTCGTGTCACATTTCACCCTACCAGAGCAGTTGACAGATGCAGAACGGGAGAAAGTCAAGAAGAGTGCTCTTAAGAGATCACTGGGACTTATTTGTGGAGTTCAAGGAATCGGAAGTAGGTAAGAAACGGTCGAGGAAAAACAAGATCAATTCCGAGAACAAAAAGCAAGACCGTGTTCTGGGGCCAGGTGGCTACAGGATTGGGCGGCCTAAGTGGGATGAATCTGAGGAAAAGATGATTGCTGCAGGGATCACTCCAAAAACATTGGGTTGGCCCGATAGGTGCAGGACTTGGTTTTATGCGCATGGGGGAAAGTTGGACCCAAAGACAGGGGAGATTCTTGAGCAGGCAAGTCTTAAAGAAGCCTCAGACGCTTTATTTGTTGCAATAGAAGAGGCTCGAACGGGGGCGTTCCAGCCTGAGAGAGAGAACGACGAGCTTACACATGCCCTCAAGAATCCTGAACACCTGGGATGAACACGAGGCAAAGGCGTTGTTCCGTGGGTTGAGGGGTTTTCGGAGTGGAACGTCAGTTACAGAAGCCATGCGAGAAAGAAGAAGCAGGAGGAAGACAAGAAGAAGCAAGACGCAGACCGGCTTCAACAGGTAGAATCAAAGCACGCGGAGTTGGAACGCGCTTTCATGCGACAGCAGGAGCAGATCAACACACATAGCCAGGAAAGGGCGTCTCAGCGGCAGCAGCAAGCAGATCCAGCATTGGATAGCACCGTCCCATCTAGGCCGAAAAGCAGCGTGGGTTCCACGGGGGTCCTCACCGATGATGCACTCCTAGCTCGCTACCCCGTGGATGGTATCGAAGAGATGACAACTTGTGAGCTACACATGAAACTGAAGAACATATCCATGAAGGTGGCGGACGGCTATGATTTACCAAATCCCCTTGAAGCAACCTTCCATGGCAATCCAATTCCAGCTGGCTATGCTCGTGTCAGGGTGGATGAAGTGATGTCGGGATATGACTCACTAGAGCTTGACTTTCCTGGAGGTTAAGCAGAGCAGACACTGGGAGAAGTCATACGTGGTCTCTGTGTATGGAGAAAGGATTGCATCGTCTTTCCAAGGCCATCGACTCCTCCTCCAAGTCCGCCGCGTCAGCCGACTCCACCCCACCCCGAGATGGAGCATAGTGCTAGTCCGCCACCGCTTTAGCCGACTCCACCCCAGCCCGAGACGGAGCCCAACGCGGGTCCACCATATCGATCTCGGGCGCGTCAGCCTTCTCCAAAGCAGAAGAGAGCACCAACAAAGAAATCCGACCCTCCTTCCAAAAAGAAGTTGGCTTACGAGATGACTGAGGAGTAAAACAAAGCCCAAGTGGCTGCCGAAGTGAAGGCCCATTTTGCACGAAAATCGCCCCCGCCGCCAAAGGAGAAAATACCTGAGAATGTCATACAACACTTTGTGGATCTTGCTAAACCGGCTGTGGAGAAAAGCCAATCAGACTATGAGTGCTCTATTAAGAAGTCATATCGTGCACAAAAAGATAAGGAGTCGAGACTTATAGGTAGTAATAAAAGCGGGAAAACTGTTCCCCGGCTGGGAGAACAGGCAGTGCAATCGATCCCCCCGCTCAAGGTGAGTATTGCCGATAAGCCGGTAATAACCGATGCTGCTAGAGAGATGGCTAGAGAGGTCGGTGTCACTATTGAACAACTCCTAGGCATCGAGGATCTCCCCATGATTGAAGAGGAGGAACTAGCATGGAAATATGTCCCCGGGAACCCTCTGGTCAGGCCTGAGGAGGTTCCGCTTCTATCAACGCAAATGCGCAAATTGCATGACTGGTACCTGAGAGAAATAAAGAACGGGCGAGAGACCCTCATGGTGAAAGTCAAGCCAGAGCTTTACTTCCATGGAAAAGATTTGTGGATTGAGTTTGAACAAATGTTTCAGTTATTCAATCAAGACGCACTCGACAAATCTCTCGTCAATTTCTATTGTCTGTAAGTGATTTTTTTCTGTAATTTAAGTCTCTATTTGTGCTCGTTCATTGCCTGTAATTATCCTCACTATATTCTTTTGTATGGTATTATGCAGAATGAAGAATTATGAAATGAAAAGATATGGAGTCTATGGCATTGGGTTCATTGACCCAAATACCGTTAATGAAGGTGTGTGGAAAATCAGTGCAAAAGACACCGAGAGTAGCTTGCTAACATTTTTGAAGGAACTAAATACCAAACCAGAAATACTACTTCCTTACAACTTCGGGTGAGTGTTACTGTCTTGTACTACAAATTCTATTTTGCTTACTAGATGTTAATAAGTGTAGTTGATGAGTTATGCACATTCTCGCTTATACAAACGTGTGCGCATGCAGTTTCCACTGGATCCTGCTAATCATTGAAATTGACGAGGGAAAAGTTCAAGTACTGGACTCACTACTTAAAGAACCTAAAGAATACACCAGCCTGAAGTTGATGCTCGACAGGTAATTTCAATCATTATCGCACTATGTCGGCCTCTTTAGTTCATTTCCTGATATCAAATAATTAATAACTCCTTTATTCATTTTCTTTGCCAGGCAGGGTTTGGAAAAAGTTCATCAAAGAGGTTGTCGGCCCATGGAAACCAACGCTGAAATGGTGGCGAACCAGGGTAATTAAGTAGTACTAGCTACGTCCATGCATCTCTTTAATTCTAGTTTCCATACCATTATCATGCTTGATTATTATCTGATTGAATTCTATTCTCGTAAAGTGCATGAGACAGGCGTTGGGGAATAGTTTATGTGCATACTATGTTTGCGAGAACATTCGCTTTATGACTGAAAGGAGCAAAGATGCAAGAAATCTTTGGGTACGTAAACACAATTCACAATTCTTTTTATCACGATCTAATATATATACACACAACTAATATATTCATATTGATCTCCTTCTTTAATAAAGATGCAACAGATGCGGGATCAGCTCCTATTAACGGACCGCATACGAGCACTTCAAGAGGAAATGGCGGGATTTTTTATTGACCAGGTCATAGCTCCCGAAGGAGAATACCATTTCTGCCTCCTATAGGAGAAATTGTATATACCAAATTGTATGTATATATATATATGTGTGTGTGTGTATGCATGGTCGTACGATAAATTCCATGATATATGATTGGTTCTACGAGAAATTCTATTATATATGCATAACGTGTATAGTATGTAGTAGCGTAAAATATGTTTAAAATGAAAAGGAATTAAATGGAAAACACAAAATGAAAAGGAAAAATAAACAATAAAACCTAAACCCCTAAACCTTTAGTCCCGGTTGGTGTCACCAACCGGGACTAAAGGTCCCCGGTCCCCAGCCCTCGGCACGCGCTGCCGGCCACGTGGAAGGGATTTAGTCCTGGGTCGTGGCCAACCGGGACTAAAGTGTGGGGGCCTTTAGTCCCGACTTATTAGTCCCGGTTGCTGACCCGGGACTAAAGGCCCTTACGAACCAGGACTAATGGCCGATCCTCTACGAGTGAACTAGTCCCAAAGTGATAGATATTCAAGAGGGATATAATAAAAACTTTCATGAAGATCATTGGAAAAAATAAACTTGATTCTTTGTAATAGTTTTGAGATAAGATGATAGTAATATGTGAGTCATGTTGGTGAGTAATTATACTTTAGTAAGAATATTGGTGTTAAGGTTTGTGATTCCCTATGCAAGCACGAAAGTCAATAGTTATGCAATGAAATTACATCCTACTTGTGGTGCATTATTCGGTGTTAGTTATGCTTAATGCTTGTTTATGAGAATTTTTTTTCTTGGTTGGTTGCTTCTCAATCTATTTGCTAGCCTCCACTTGTACTAATTAGAAATACTACTTGTGCATCCAAAATCCTTAAACCCAGTTTTGCCATATGAGTCTACCATACCTACCTATATGCGGTATTTCCGTGCCGTTCTACCTAAATTTGTATGTGCCAACTCTATTTTTCAAAATAAATTTCCTTTTTGTGTGCCCATACCACTCATGAAGCAGCAGGGGGTGGCCAATATTTTTTCATGCTAGATGTGTTATTCTCAGGATGAGTGTTTATTCACTTGTCATTGCATGAGAGTACGGCGGTAATAGGGATGCCCAGTCCCGAAATGAAAAAGAAATTTACTTTATGTTGTCAAATAATAAATTATTTTGGAACTGTTGTTATGGAAGGCACCCGTGGTTACGGCTAGCCATGGATTGTGAAAGAATGGTGGAAAAAGGAATAAACTTTATTTTATGTTTGGGAACTACCTATGATATATCTAGCATGGAAAGTATTGGGAACTACTCGGTCGTTTTCGTTGACAGGAAAAGCATGAATCTCAAAAAAAATTATCTCTCAATTTTTTCTTTGAGCTCCAGCACCTCTACAAATCTCTGCTTCCCTCTATGAAGGGCCTATCTATTTACTTTATGCAATTTTTATTTTCTATTTGAGTCTCCATCTTCTCTCATAAAGCACCTACTAGGGAGCACTATGATCATACTTGTGCATTGGATGTAGCTAATATTCAAGTGTGTTTCATGAATGGATCAATGATTGAGCATGATGGGCCAGGGATAACTTTCTTTAGTGTTGATATTTTGAAAGACATGGTTGCTTGTTGATATGCTTGAGTATTGAAGTCTTCATGTCAAATATAGACTATTGCTTTGAACCATCTAAAAGTCCAAATGTCCATACTACAAAAGAAAAGAGTATGTGATGAACATGTTAGGCAGCATTCCACATCAAAAATTATGTTTTTATCATTTACCTACTCGAG
This sequence comes from Thinopyrum elongatum, assembly GCA_011799875.1. NCBI lineage: Eukaryota > Viridiplantae > Streptophyta > Magnoliopsida > Poales > Poaceae > Thinopyrum > Thinopyrum elongatum. The sequence goes on from CM022300.1 coordinate 411,978,235, forward strand.
GATGAGCAGGAATTAAGCTTGGGGATGCTGATACGTCTCCAATGTATCTATAATTTTTTATTGTCCCATGCTGTTATATTATCATTCTTGGATGTTTTACAATCATTTTATAGCAACTTTATATCATTTTTTGGGACTAACCTATTGACATAGTGCACAGTGCCAGTTGTTGTTTTTTGCTTGTTTTTTACTTCGCAGAATATCAGTACCAAACGGAGTCCAAACGCAGCGAAACTTTTTGGAGAATTTTTTTGGACCAGAAGACAACTTGGGAGCCAAGGAAGCACCAGAGGGGACGCCCATGGGGCCCACAAGACACCAGGGCGCGCCAGGGAGCGCAGGCGTGCCCTGATGGGTTGTGGGGCCCACGGGGGTCCCCTGCACCGCCTGTCAGCTCTATAAATACCCAAATATTCCAGAACCCTAGGGGAGTCGACGAAACACAATTCTAGCCGCCGCAAGTTCCAGAACCACGAGATCCAATCTAGAGCCCTATTTCGGCACTCTGCCGGAGGGGAACACGATCATGGAGGGGTTCATCATCCTCATTGACGCTCCTTCGATGATGCATGAGTAGTTCACCCTAGACCTACGGGTCCGTAGGCAGTAGCTAGATGGCTTCTTCTCTCTTTTTGATTCTCAATACAATGGTCTCTTGGAGATCTATTTGATGTAATGACTTTTTGCGGTGTGTTTGTTAGGATCCGACGAAGTTTGAGTTTATGATCAGATCTATATCCATGAATATTATTTGAGTTTTCTTTGATCTCTTATATTCATGATTATTTAGAGCCTCGTATTTCTTCTCCGAATCTTTGGTTTAGTTAGGCCAACTAGATCGATTTTTCTTGCAATGGGAAGAGGTGCTTTGTGATGGGTTCGATCTTACGGTATCCTCACCCAGTGACAGAAGGCGTAGCGAGGCACGTATGTATCATTGCAATTAAGGATAAAATGATGGGGTCTATTCCTACATGAATAGATCTTGTCTACATCATGTCATCGTTCTTATTGCATTACTTCGTTTCTCCATGAACTTAATACACTAGATGCATGCTGGATAGCGATCGATGTGTGGAGTAATAGTAGTAGATGCAGGCAGGAGTTGGTCTACTAATCTTGGACATGATGCCTATATTCATGATCATTGCCTTGGATATCATTATAATTATTTGATCTTCTATCAATTGCCCAACAGTAATTTGTTTACCCACTGTATGCTATTTTCTCGAGAGAAGCCACTAGTGAAATCTACGGCCCCCGGGTCTATCTTTTATCATATTGTTTTCATATCTATATTCACAAAAACCCAAAAATACCTTGCTGCACTTTTTATTTACTTATTTTATTTTGTGTTCTTCACTACAAAAAAAAGACAAATCCGTGACATTTGGGCCGAACGAATTTTTTTCTGTCATGCTTATGACACTTCTATGACAATAATTGTGACAAAAGCATGTATCATCATAGATGTGGTGGGCTCCTACTTATATGACAAAAAATCATGACGAAAAATGGGCTTTTCGTCCTGGGCGGGCCGGGGACGCACCTGCATGACATTCTTTGGGCCGTCCATGACGGAAAAAATCATGGTAGAAGCGAGGGCGAGGAAAATTTCGGGGAGTTCCCGGTTACGGTGGGTGGTCGGGGCCGAGTGATGCACAGAGGTTTGCGCGTTTTCTCTCGTACACGTACGCGCATATGTATGTGCGAGGTGTTGGGCTCTAACTAAACCCAAGCGAGGCATTCGCTTACTGAACCCAAGCGATTGCACTAGCTACGTTACTGAACCCGAGCGATCGATCTCTTGGCTGTTAACTGAACCCGAGCGATTCCTTCTTTACTGCTGCTAACTGAAGCCGATCGAACCTGCCTCTTGATGGACAGTGACCATTGTTGGGGACTGGATGAACAGTTCATGGTGGGGGTTGGATGAACAGGACCCCGTGGTAGTAGAGGCCATTGCCGCTGGATGAACAGGACCCCGATCGAGGAGGTGGGGATGGATGAACAGGACCCCGTGGAGGGCTGGTTGAAGAGTAGCCGGTGGAGGCTGGATGAACAGTACCTCATGGATGAACAATAGCTGCTGGAGGCTGGAGGAAGTTGACAGTGGATGAACAGAAACAGGTGGAGGCTGGAGGAAGTCGCCGGTGGATGAACAGTAGCCCGTGGAGGCTGGAGCGAGGGACTAGACTGTGGATGAACAGTAGCCCGTGGAGTCCCGTTTTGCGGTATGCCACACCCCTCCCGAGGAACAGGACCCTGTTTCGACCGTAGGCGCTCCAAGGCAAGTCCGTTTCCTCCATTTTGCGGTACGCCACACCCCTCCTGATCAACAGCACCTCGTTTTGGCCGTAGGAGCTCGAACACAAGTCCATTTCCTCCATTTTGTGGTACGCTAGACCCTGTTTCGGCTGTTCTGTCCAAGCCGGTTGGCTCCCGTTGAACAAGACTCATTCCGACCCAGTCTGTTGCCTACCGATGAACAGGACGCTGATTCTCCATTCCGACTCAGCCGGTTGGCTGCCCGATGAACAGGACACCGCTGCTGCCATCCGTGGCCTCTCCATGTACACGAGCCCTGGCCATCCGTATGCGTGAGTACGCGTTCGAGACCTCGCCCGTATGTACGTACATGGCCGTATTTTTTGGCATGTGGCTATACGTACATGTACACGGTTTAGACTGGACTGCCTTAACTGATACGTCGGGGGCTCTACTACTACACGTGCCACTGCGTGCTCGGCCACGGGTCATCATTGCAGAGACACCGATCGGCCAGTATGTACGTACACGTTAGCGACCAGCCAAACAACGCTATGTACGCTTTGACCTGGTGGGTCCCAGCAGTTAGGGAGGATAAGGAGGCACTTCTTTGCGTGCAAAGATATAGCTGGTGGGTCCCGGCTGTCATGGGGAGGAATCTTTTTAATTTTGCGAGTAAAAAGGAGGAACTTCCTTGTGTTCGAAGATATTGGTGGTGGGTCCAGCTGTTAGCCTCACAGCCTAAAGTCCTCTTCCGATGGCTGTCGTTCATTAACCTTGTTGACCATGAGGCGCCGAGAGCATCAAGGCGGTGGACGACGGCGAGGCCTAGGAAGGGGATGACCCGGAGCCGGGGAAGACGAGGCTGGTGGATGCCCACGCGGAGGGGAGTACGAGGGTTCACTGGTTCGGCTGCGGTGTAAGGCTGCCATCACCGGAGAATAATAGGGGGTGTGGGTGAGTAGAGGGAAGGCCCGGCCAGTCGCAGTATGGTCGGTCCGTGAGTCCCGCGCGGCAGCACAGCCGGCCACGGGAGGCTGGAGCAGGCGGTACGGTGGGTGCTGGTTTGGGCGGCCGGAGCAAGAAGACCAGAGGTTGAAGACGCAACACGGCCGTTGATTTAACATCCAACGGTTAGTGCAGCTAGAATCGTTTTGACTAAGTTGACAAAGCCCGTACGCGTCAACTTAGTTGGCCCACAAGTCAGCCTCCAAATCTGGTGGGTCCCAACTAACAGGGGGGAATCATTTTTTTGCTCGTAATAAGGTGGCTCTTCCTTGCGTGCGAAGATGTTTTTTCGTTTTTTTAATTTCTTCTTTTTTGAGTTAGAATAAAAATAAAACAATTTAGCATCTTTGGTACAACCTATATTTTCACGAAATGGATCATAATAAAGCTGGTGGGTCCCAACTGTCAGGGAGAGGTAACTTTTTTTCTGCGTAATAAAGGAAACACTTCCTTGCGTGCGAAGATGTAACTGGTGGCTCAAACCTGTCAGGGGGAGAAATCATTTGTTTTCGCATAATAAGGAGGGACTTGCTCGCGTGTGGCCATGGGCCACGTGGGTCCCTACTGTCAGCCAATCCACGTACATGAAGATTGAAGAAGCACCATAGCCGTTACATGGACATCCAACGGCCACTGCTACTAGAATCGTGTGTTGACTATAAGTTGAAAAAGCTTTGCGTACACGTCAACTTAGTAGGCCCACAAGTGACCATCACATCTATGGCAGAGAACATATAGCCCATTTGCGATTTGTTATAATGTACATCCCATTTTTGAATTCTAATCAAATTTACTCAGCCCATTTACTGTTTGTTAAAATTACAGCCCATTTTGTAGCCAGGACAACGGTTAATAATTTCAACCAACCGCTCAAAAAAAAATTCAGCAAAATTTCCCAAATTTTGATGGGATCTGAAATATTTTTTATCCCAAAATTTCAAGTCAGATTAAATATAATGTCAAAATAAATTTGTATTAGGTAAAAATCTAACAAAATTTTGCGCGCACAACAAGTAATGAAATAAAAAAAATTAAAATCCAAAAATAGTAATTTTGAAACTAATTACCTGTTCGGTGCGTTTTTTATATTTACAGCCAAATTTTTATAATTACGGCCCATTTATTATTTCTTAAAGCCAATTTTCTTGGCAAGTCTAATGCGGGGCGGAGAATAACAAGTTGACCTGGGTTGGGTATGATGGAAATATGCCCTAGAGGAAATAATAAAATGGTTATTATTATATTTCCTTAATCTTGATAAAGGTTTATTATTCATGCTAGAATTGTATTGACCGGAAACTTAAATATATGTGTGGATACATAAACAAATACCGTGTCCCTAGTGAGCCTCTACTAGACTAGCTCATTGATCAAAAGATGGTTAAGGTTTCCTAACCAAAGACATGAGTTGTCATTTGATAACGGGATCACATCATTAGGAGAATGATGTGATGGACAAGACCATCTGTTAGCTTAGCATATGATCGTTCAGTTCATTGCTATTGCTTTCTTAATGTCAAATACATATTCCTTCTACTATGGGATCATGCAACTCCCAGATACCGGAGGAATGCCTTGTGTGCTATCAAACGTCACAACATAACTGGGTGATCATAAATATGCTCTACAGGTATCTCCGAAGGTGTCTATTGAGTTGGCATGTGTCGAGATTAGGATTTGTCACTCCGTGTATCGGAGAGGTATCTCTGGACCCTCTCGGTAATACACATCATAATAAGCTTGCAAGCAAATAACTGAGGAGTTAGTTACGAAATGATGTATTATGGAACAAGTAAAGAGACTTGCCGGTAACGAGATTGAACTAGGTATGAAGATACTGACGATCGAATCTCGGGCAAGTAACATACCGACAGACAAAGGGAATTATGTATGTTGTCATAACGGTTCGACCGATAAAGATCTTCGTAGAATATGTAGGAGCCAATATGGGCATCCAGGTTCCGCTATTGGTTTCTGACCGAAGAGCTATCTCGGTCATGTCTACATAATTCTCGAACCCGTAGGGTCCGCACGCTTAATGTTCGTTGACGATATAGTGTTATATGAGTTATATGATTTGGTGACCGAATGTTATTCGGAGTCCCGGATGAGATCACGGACATGACGAGGAGCTCCGGAATGGTCCGGAGGTAAAGATTGATATATAGGATGATACTATTCGGACACCGGAAGAGTTTCGGAGTGCACCGGGTAGTCATCGGATCGCCGGAAGGGGTTCCGGACACCCACGGTAGGTCTATGGGCCTAATGGGCCAAGTGGAGAGACACTCCAGCCCACAAGGGGGCTGGCGCACCCTCTTCCTGTCCGCTGGACCTAGGGAAGGAAAGGGGGGAGGGCTAGCCCCTCATGTCTTCCCCTCCTCATGGGAGAAAGGGAAGGGGGCGCCACCCTCCCCTACCTTTCCCCGCGCCCCTAAAAAGGCAAAGGGGGCGTGGATAGGGGCAGGAGCCCAAGTGGGATTCGGCCCCACTTGGGGCGCCTCCTGGCTGCCTCCTCTCTCTCCCCACCTATATATATGTGGGAGGGGGGCGCCACACAAAGGGACGGCAATCTCTTAGCCGTGTGCGGCGCCCCTCTCCACAGTTTGGTCCCTCGGTCATATTTTCGTAGTGCTTAGGCGAAGCCCTGTGGAGATAGCTTCACTATCACCGTCACCACGCCGTCGTGCTGCCGGAACTCATCCACTACTTCGCCGTCTTGCTGGATCAAGAAGGCGAGGATGTCACCGAGCTGAACGTGTGCTGAACAAGGAGGTGCCGTACGTTCGGTACCCGATCGGTTGGATCGTGAAGAAGTTCATCTACATCAATAGCGTTACTAAATGCTTATAACCCACAAGTATAGGGGATCGCAACAGTTTTCGAGGGTAGAGTATTCAACCCAAATTTATTGATTCAGCACAAGGGGAGCCAAAGAATATTCTCATGTATTAGCAACTGAGTTGTCAATTCAACCACACCTGAAAGACTTAATATCTGCAGCAAAGTATTTAGTAGCAAAGTAGTATGGAAGTAAAACCCTACTCCTGCCTTGTTTTATTATGAGTGTTCTTGAGCCCAGGCTCCAGGAGCGCTCGCAATGAACAATATGTTCAAAGAGCAGCTACGCATGCAGAATGGGCCAGAAGATCCTCCTCCCCTGTAGCAGTTGCCTTGGGCCTCCTTTTATACGTTCAAAGGGGTCACCACAGTGGCAAAATGTACATACATTGAGGTGTAAAGTAGCTACAGGGTCATCATACCTAACCACTGACGGATTAGGACGAATGCATTTAATGCGCCGTGAGGTGTCCGTTTAGGTGTCCTCATCTTCTTGGGGGTGGAAAAAGGAGCCATCCCATCAGCACCGCTTAAGCTCTCCACCACTGGCGCGTTGCCACGCATCCAGAGAAGGACCCAGAATGTCAGGCTTGTTGATGTGCCGAAGCGGTGGCACAGTGGCAGAATCTTGCCGGGTGCGAAATCTTGCCGGGCTTTGCAGGCCACCCCGGCAAGATCTTGCCGGGGAGGCTGGCTTTCGGTCTTCAGCTCTTCTTATCTGCTGATCCTCAAATCTTTGACTTGGGTGTTTCTTCGATAACTTGAATTAACCTCCAACTGTTCCCTGACAAGCCTGGCCGCGAGTATGGCTACAACTGCCCGTGCATAAGTACGGGGTACTAATGGCCCAATACTTAGTACACCGACAGGAGCCCCCGGGCCTAGGCCACACACGAGTGCGAGGCATTGTTGGGCTAGGCCCAAACAGTGCACGGGCACGCGTGGCAGGGGATTAACTGCTCGTAAATATCCCGCTTACCGTGCCCCCCACTACGCGTGCTGAATGCGCGACGTGGGAAGCGTGCGCTGAAAGGCTGCAGCTGCAGCGTGCCTGCAGAGGTGTATTTACATTGGGGAGTAAAAGAGGCGGCCTCGCTCCTTCCCCATAAAAAGGGAAACTGCAGAGGCGCAGCCTATTTACCCCCTCTTCTTCTCAATCTGGACTCCGCCATTATTTTCCCCTTCTCGAGCTCAAAGCCAGACTTCTCCTTATCTGCTCTTCGCTTCCGCACCCGCTCTATCCTCAGCCTCCGCCTTCGCAATCGCCATGCCGCCCAAGGCTAGCAAGGGCAAAGGCAAGAGCAAGGAGACGAAGGCCGATGTCCCAGAGAGCGAGCTGGTGAAGATGCGAAAGAAGTACGTCGTCTTCGCTCTGACGCTCGATGCGAGGGCATTGAAGAACCGGTACCAGTGCATGTGGGCGAAGGAGACGCAAGCTCACCCCGCAACGCGCGTGATTCCAGGTTCTTGTTCCAAAAGCGGACCTGACAGATATCACTTCTTCACCGCTTATTTCTATTGCGGACTCTGTCCTCCATTCTCTGACTTCTTCAACGACATTATGTACACATACGGCTTCCATCTTCTTGATTTCATGCCGAACACCGTAATGTGCATGTCCGTCTTCGGTCATCTTTGCGAAAACTTTCCGGAGTAGTTCCCAATACTGCCCTTTTCCGCCATTACTGTATTCCTCGCATCCAAAAGGGGGAGGCCCTTTCCGGATCTATCGCCTAGATTCCACGGGCTTGGAATAAGGAGATATACCTAGATGGGGTCTACCGCGAGAAGTGGGATGAATGGCGGTCTGAGTGGTGCTGGATCAAGGAAGCAGATCCCCATCCTTTCTGTTTGCCTCGACAGCAGAAGGCGGTTCGCGCCAGCGACTAGAGCGACCTCGCCGCGGAGGACGAGAGGATCACGATTGCCACCACCAGAATCCTTCGCCTGAAAGCTGCCGGGCTCACAATGGAGATGATCGGCTTTGATTTCCTCCGCCGCCGCATCGCCCCCCTACAGAGCAGGGGAAGATCAGCTTGGGAGTACCGGAACGCAGTGGACATCATGAGGCTGCGCCCTGGATTGAACAACAATTTGACAGCCATGCAGCTCGGCGCTCTCCGCCACAAGCTATTCCAGCGCGATGACAAACATCGGTTGCCGGCAAGAATTGTCCCTTTGTGGAACAACCCCGCCCTGGGGTCAATCATAGCCACCATGCCAATGTTCATCGCCCACGGTCTTGACGCGACTTGGGCCGAGCCAACCGAGGAGGAAGCACAAAAGTTCTTCGACAACTTGTCGGAGAGGGCCATCCGGGAAGAGACGGACTTCATTCGCGCCACCACTGACGAAGAAGTGGCATATATTGCCACTAGGGTGGAAGAAGCGAATCATGCCGCGGAGGCCGGCAGCGTCGGTTTCACAGAATGGGAAACCAGCGATGCAGAGGTTGTGATGGAAGAAAATCTTGCCGGGGAGGCTGAGGCTGCCGGGGAACAGAGCAGCGCAGCCGCCGAGGGCTTGTCCGACGAGGATGTAGCCAAAGAAGAGCCGCAGGAGGAGCCCCCAGCTCCGAAGAAGACCAAGCGCGTTCTTCGAAAGGCCGCTTCTGGCATCCAGGCAAGCCAACCCTCTTCGAGCAGTGAGGCTCCCGGCAAGAAGGCGGCCGGCAAGACTGCGCCGCGGCAAGGAGTTCGACAGCAACCTGCGCGGCGCGTGAGACCAGCACCTGCGGCAGGGGCATCTCACACAACCGCACCGGAGGCTGAGGTGGCGGAATCACGCCAATCCCCTGCGCCTGCTACGGCCAAGCGACCCAGGTCCCCTCCTCTGCCCCCTCACACGGACACTGCAACGGAGGTCGACTTCGACATCTCTGGCTTCAGCCCGAAACAAGAAGAGGAAGAGTAAGTATCCTGTCATAGCCTTTATCTCCCAAATTTCGGAGTAATCTCATAGCCTTGCTTTATCTTATCTCTGCAGTGATGCAGAAACCTTGGCGGAAAGGGCGGCAAAGAGGTCGAGGACTTCCACGGGCGACGAGCTCCCGGCAGGTTCTACGACCGGGCCGGAAATTGTCGTCGTCAGCCCGGGGCTCAGCCCTCAACGTAGCCCCCAGCGTGAGTTCTCCACTCGTTTCCCGCTGGTAGGCGCCGAGGTTTTTACCCTTGCTGCTGATATCTTCGGGCTTGCAGGAGAAGAACAGCAACAGGGAGAGGTGGAAACTGCCCCCGTCGTGCCGCCTCCGTCTACCGCGCCGCCCACAAGCGCATCGCCGGCAAGAGTTACCACCGACGAGCCTATCTTGGTTGAGGAGGAGCTGGTACGCATGGATACCGGCAACATTTCCCCGGCAGCCAACGTTGCCGGGAGGGGCGAGGCCACCTCTCAACAACTCGACGCAGGTAACTGTTTGCCTTAGAGCGCTTGCTATCCTTTTCTTTATCTTTCTTCCTTTTTGTCTTCTTGAACTTCAATCTTAATCTTATTTGGTTTCCTTCCTTCGTCCTCCAGAATTCCCTGTGATGGAACACATGGATGTCGACGTTGTCATCGAGGAGACCGCCAGAGACGCCGCCACCGAAGCTGACAGGATCGCCGCTAGCGAGGCCGCCAAAGGCGCCACTGTTGAGGTCAGTGAAACTGTTGCCGAGGAAGCCGCCAAGGAATCTGCCGAGAGGGCCGATGAGGAAACTGATGACCACACTGACGGCATTCCTGCCGCAGGAGCGCCAGGCGCTACATCGGCTACAGAGCCCCCAGCCACCGGCGAGACGAACATCGAGGACCAACCATCGACGTCCGAAACCCCCACATCGAGCAAATATCTCAAGGTTGGCGACAACTTGTTCATCAACTTGTCGGGCACGGCAAATATTGAAACGCCGGCCGAAGGGGAAACCTTCGATGAAGAAATCATCGCCGCTGCCAGGCTCGAAATCGTTGATGATCCAAGCGCCAGCAGTGGCAAATCTGAAGAGGATCAGCTCCTCCAGGCCATGGGCGACAATTTCCGCAAGCTCCAAGCACTCCACCGGGCTCGAAAAGACAAGGCAGTTGTCGAAGCAGCCGAGGCAGGCCTTCAGAAGCGCGTTGAGTAGACGCAGATCTGGTACGCCGAGGCTCTTCAGGAGTTGACTGCCAGCCGGGAACAAGTGAGCCAAAGCTGGACGGAGTTCCTCTTGAAACAATCTGACATGGAGAAGGAGCAATAGGAAGCTGCACAAAGAACTGCCGCTGAAGATGCTCTCCTGACGGAGCGTCGCATTGCGCTTGATGCCCACGAGGAAGATCTTGCCGCACGTGAGCAGGCGCTCACCGCCAAGCTTCACGGCAAAGATGAGGAGATCGATAAGCTTGTCGCGCAGCGGATCCAGGAGCTAGAGCAAAAGCACAAGGAGGTGCTCGAAGCTCTAACTGTAGATCACGCCGGCAAACTCAAGGAGGCCGTTGATGCTGCCGAGGCTGCAGAGGCCGCCAAGAACGAGCTGAGCGACAAAGTGAAGAAGCTGGAGGTGGATCTTGAAGAACACGGCAAGGAGCTCTCGACACTCAAAGGGGACAGGGAGAAAACTCTCCATAGCCTTGCGGAGATGCAAGTTGCCATGTCCGACAAGACCAAGCAGCTCTCTTCAGCCACCGATGCCATTGCCGATCTGAGGCTAAAGCTGACCACGCTGGAGAAGTCCCTCAAGGATGGCAGGGACCGCGAGAAGGCCCTAAGCAAAGATCTTCAGGAAGAGAAGAACTTGCTTAAGAGCACTGCCGCCGCCCAAATCGACTATGAAAAGGGTGTGAAAATCTGGACTGATCGCCTTGTCGACACCGCGGAGAGGCTCACAGCACAATTGTCAACCATGGGGCAGGATTGCCTGCAAAACTTCAGGTATTCCTCCGAAGAAAGGATATCTTCAAGCGCCAGGTTGACCATGTTCTTCGAAAGCATCATTGACGCTTTGAAGCTGCTACAGTCCAACCGAGTGACCCAACTGGCCAATGAATCCCGTAAACTTTGTCGGGCCGTCCTCCGCAAAGTACTTGTCAAGGTGGTGCATAAGAACCCTGGCGTTGATCTCAGCAACGTGCTCGACCACTTGCCGAAGGATGCAGATCTCAAGGCACTTGAGGAGCTTGTCGCGCCCATCCTTGAGAAGGTAGATTCAATCAAGAGGATCGAGGGCCAGCGCAGGGACTAGCCGCCTCATTTTTCCTTGTCACCACCATTCCATGCCAAAAGACAATCAAGTCTTATGTTAGAACTACGACAATTTATTGATGTAATATAACTTGCGTATGTTTGGGTATATGCATGCTATTTCCCTTGTCTGATTCCTTTATGTACGGAATACACCCTACGCTTACTGAAAACTTGCCGGCGCGCAACCTGCCACGAGCGCTGGGTGCGGGACTTCAGCAGCCTGCTGGAGGTGCAGCGGCCGGCAAGACACCTTGGCGTTCTTAGTGCAGCCACTTAAATTGTTGAGCGGACTCGAAAGAAAATAAGGGCGCAACCGATTACGACAAGGGTTCCTTCGCATGCAGGTTTTCCATACAAAAGTCGAAATAATCTAAGGAAAATAACTTTGTAATAAAAGAAACTTGCTTAAAGTTTCATGACTTAGCTTTCTGTCGTTGTTCTTCCTCCGGTCAGGCGTCAATTCTGAACGTCGCCAACTGGTACTCATATCTTCCCCCCCCCCCAGCAAACGTGCCCGCGAGGAATCCTTCTATCTTTTGAGAAAAAGAAAGAAGAGAAAATAAAGATATGGAACCTTGGCGGTTAGTTACTACTTACCAGGAACAAGTGTCATACAACATCTTAGACAAGCATGGATATATATATATATATATATATATATATATATATATATATATATATATATATATATATATATATATATATATGAACATGGAAATCGATAAGGAAATGCACAACACTTAAACTTATTCATCTGGGCTCATGGTCTGCGCCTGGCTTTGTACAAAGGATTACATGCCTTGCCGGCAAGACTTGCACAAAAGGGTGGTTGCCGGGGGCCCCCGGCAACCGTGCCTTATGGGTAAACTTGCGAAGAAGCTCGATATTCCAGGAGTTGCTCACTGGAACGCCATCTTCGGTCTCCAGGCGGACAGCGCCGGGCCTGGTGACTCATACTACCCGATAAGGGCCTTCCCACTTCGGCGACAACTTGTTTGAATTCTTGATGGACTGAATCCGTCGAAGAACAAGGTCGCCTCCTCAAGACTTCGGGCATGAACTTTGCGGCTATGGTAGCGGCGCAAAGCTTGCTGGTAGCGTGCAGCTCGCACAGCAGCCTGAAGATGATTCTCCTCAAGGAACACAGCGTCATCTTGCCAAAGTTGCTCCTGCTCAAGCTCATCATAAGCGAGCACTCGAGGTGATCCGTATATGAGTTCCGTGGGGAGAACTACTTCCACTCCGTAAACCAGAGCGAAGGGCGTTTGGCCGGTGGCTCGATTTGGTGTCGTTCTGATTGACCAAAGAACCGTCGGCAACTCATCAATCCAGTGTCTTCCGCATTTTCTCAGCTTGTCAAAGGTTCTGGTCCTGAGACCGCGCAGCACTTCATCATTAGCCCTCTTCGCTTGGCCGTTGCTTCTCGGGTGAGCAACAGAGGCAAAACAAATTTTGTCGCCAAGGTCTTGGACGTACTGCATGAAGGTGCGACTTGTGAATTGCATGCTGTTGTCGGTGATGATCCTGTTGGGCACACTGAAACGGCAAACTATTCCTTTGAAGAACCTGGCAGCTGATGGTGCTATCACCTTTCTCACCGCTTCCACCTCTGGCCACTTTGTGAACTTGTCGATCGCAACGTACAAGTACTCAAAGCCCCCGGTAGCACGGGGGAAGGGGCCCAGTATGTCGAGCCCCCAGACCAAAAATGGCCAGGAGAGAGGGATCGTCTGAAGAGCTTGAGCTGTCTAATGTGATTTCTTCGAATGAAACTGGCACGCTTCACACTTGGTTACTAGTGCAGTTGCATCCTGGAGAGCGGTGGGCCAAAAGAAACCTTGCCGGAATGCTTTCCCGACAAGTGCTCTTGATCCTATGTGAGAGCCACATATGCCTCCATGTATCTCTGCCAACAACTCTAGTCCATCCTCCCGAGGAATGCACTTCAATTTCACACCGTTTGGCCTCTTTCTGTATAGGACATCATCGACGAACTGGTACATAGCAGACTGACGGGCTACTTTTTTCGCTTCTTCCTGTTCCTCAGGGAGTTCTCCTGTCTGAACGAAATGGACAATGTGCTGTGCCCATGCTGGAGCCCGGGGCTCGACAGCTAGGACTAAAGGCATCTCTTCCGCCAAGGGAACATTTGTCTCGACAGCGAAAGCGTGAGGTTCCGCCGGAGCCTGTTGTTCCCCGGCAGGCTTGTCGCTGATCCCGGCAAGTTCCTTGCCGGCGGCTTCAGGGAGCTCTGCCGGAAAGTACTGTCCAGAATTCAACTTTCTTCTCTTTTCTTGCTGCATTGATGGCGCCACAGATGGTTGAGTCAAATGGAGCACAAAAGTTCCTGGTTCCACAGGCAACTTGAGGGCAGCGCGCTTTGACAGGTCGTCAGCAATACTGTTTTCGGCATGAGGAATGTGCTTCAGTTGTAGACCATCAAAGCGCTCTTCCATTTTTCTCACTTCATCCACGTAAGCTTGCATCAATGGACTCTGATAATTCTTGTTAACTTGCCTGACAACAAGCTCTGAATCGCCTCTAATGGTGAGCTTCTTGATACCAAGGTCTGCCGCAATCCTGAGACCGGCAAGCAGCCCCTCGTACTTCGCAGTGTTGTTTGTTGAACTCTCCCGGGGAAAATGCATCTGGATTACATACTTGAGGTGCTCTCCGGTGGGTGCGACAAGCAGCACGCCAGCACCGGCGCCTTGCAGCGAGAAAGCCCCGTCAAAGTACATAACCCATTCTTGATCAATTTCCTTGCCGGGAAGAGTCATTTCTTGAACTTCTTCGTCTGGCGTTGGGGTCCATTCCGCAATGAACTCTGCCAAGGCTCTGCTCTGAATTGTCGAAGTGCTTTCAAACTTGAGACCAAAGCTCGACAATTCCAGCGCCCACTCCACAATCCTGCCGGTTGCCTCTGGATTTCGCAAAATCCGTTGCAATGGAAGGCGAGTGACGACGGTAATTTCATGTGCTCGAAAATAATGGCGCAGCTTCCTCGAGGCCATTAGGAGGCCGAAGAGCAACTTCTGCACACCAGAGTATCTTGACCTAGCTCCTTGCAGAAGGGAGCTAACAAAATAAACTGGGCGCTCCACCATCCTTTTCTTTTGCACTGGTTCTTCTGACTGCGCAGATCCTGTCTTGCCGGGACCAATCCTTGCCGGGGAAGATCCTGCCGCGTCAGTTGGCGGTCCTGCCGTTGGTGTTGCCTCCTCATCAGCTTCTCTTTGCGCCACTAATGCAGCACTAACCACTTGATTTGTTGCTGCCAGGTACAGCAGCAACGGCTCTTGTGGTTTAGGTGCGACTAGTGTCGGCGGAGAAGAAAGGTATTTCTTCAAATCTTGCAGTGCAGCCTTCGCTTCCGGAGTCCATTTCATTGGACCTGCCTTCTTCATAATTTTGAAAAAGGGCAGGGCGCGCTCAGCAGATTTGGAAATAAACCTGCTTAGGGCAGCAACACAGCCGGCAAGACGACGTACATCCTTGACGCGTCTTGGCGCTTCAATCTGCTCAATAGCTTTGATCTTGTCGGGGTTTGCTTCGATCCCTCGTTGATATACAAAGAATCCGAGAAGCTTGCCGGAAGGAACACCAAACACGCACTTCTCAGGACTAAGCTTTAAATTGATCTTGCGCAGATTTGCAAATGTTTCTTCTAGATCTTGTATGAGCGTCGCTTTGTCCTTGGTTTTGACCACTATGTCATCCATGTATGCCTCCATATTTCTATGGAGCTGAGGCTCAAAACCAATTTGGACCGCTCTCGCAAATGTAGAACCAGCACTTTTCAACCCGAAAGGCATTCGTATAAAATAATACGTACCACATGGGGTGATAAATGCGGTATTTTCTTCATCTTCTTTTGCCATGAAGATCTGATGGTACCCTGAATAGGAATCAAGGAACGACAGTAGGTCACAACCAGCAGTGGAGTTCACAATCTGGTCAATGCGCGGCAAGGGAAAGGGATCTTTTGGACAGGCTTTATTGATGTCTGTATAATCAATACACAACCTCCATTTCCCATTCGCCTTGCGCACTACAACCGGATTGGCCAACCACGTTGGGTGAAGCACTCCTCTGACCAATCCTGCCGCTTCTAGCTTCCTGATTTCTTCGGCAATGAATTCTTGCCGCTCCAAGGCTTGCTTCCTAACTCTCTGCTTGACAGGCCGCGCGTGAGGACAGACAACAAGGTGGTGCTCAATTACCTCCCTGGGAACACCGGGGATGTCAGACGGTTGCCATTCAAACACGTCGACATTCGCCCGCAGGAAGGCAACGAGCACGCTTTCCTATTTGTCATCTAGGGTGGAACTTATGGTGAAAGTTCCTCCCGTTCCGTCCTCCCTAACAGGCACCTTCTTGATCTCTGGCGGAGCAGCCTTGGGTTTCTTGTTCTTGCCGGTGGAACTCTCTGGTGCATCCTCAACGGAAGCGCAGCACTCCGAGGAGGTGCGCTTGCCGGAGTTTGCGCCAAGATTCTTGCCGGTCTTCTTCTTCTTCCCCCCGGGAGTTCCAGCGGCAGGAGAAGATGCCTTGACGGTAGGTGCTGCAACTTCTTCCTAGTAGAGTTGGTCGGCACAGATAAGCGCATCCTTTTTGTCGGAGTGGATAGTGATGACACACAATGGCCCGGGCATCTTCAGCACATTGTACGCATAGTGTGATGCCGCCATGAACTTAGCCAGCGCTGGGCGGCCAAGGATCCCATTGTACGACATAGGGATCTTGGCGACATCAAACAGTACCTTCTCTGTTCTGTAGTTGAGCTCGCTACCAAATGTCACCGGTAGCGTAATCTTGCCTTTTGGCTAGGTCCTTCCTGGATTGACCCCTTGAAACATGCCCGTTTCCTCGAGATCTTCATCAGGAATTTGGAGCCTCTTGAGCACGTCCGGCGAGATTAGGTTCAGTCCGGCCCCACCGTCAACTAGCATTTTCGTCACCTTGAGGTTGCGGATTGTCGATGAGACCAACAATGGCAAGCACCCAACCGCGGTTGTGCGATCAGGGTGATCCTCGGCGTCGAAAATGATAGGCGTGTTGGACCACTTCAGGGGTTTACGCGCATCGAACAATGGCTCCGTTGCATTAACCTCTCGCACCCACTGTTTAAGTCGACGGTGGGAAGAATGCAACGAGGCACCTCCGTCGATACACATGGCCTCTGTAGCTTTCTGAAATTCTTGCTCACTGGACTCATCATCTTCTTCATCATCGTCATCACCCTCTTCTCTGTCACGGCCTCGAGCGGGCCTCTCCCTTTGTTGCTTGGCCTTGCCGCGGTGACCCCCTCGGCCACCGTGCTTCTTGCCGGACCCCTCAGCACCGTCCTAGGCCTTCTCCTTGTCTCGTCTCTCGTACTCAGTTCTCTGCTTCTCGACAAGCTGCTCAACTTGCCGGCAGTTTTGGAGATCGTGGCCCTTGGTGCGATGGATCTTGCAATATTGCTTGCCGGATGTAACACCCCATGTCATTAGCCACAGTAATCACTTTTGATAATGACAAGTCAGCATGTTTAATAGTGCATAATTATCATTAGCATCATATTGCATTTCAACTCCTAAGACAAAATTCAATATTTAAATGAAAGTGGAAAATAAAAGTTATCCAACATAGAAACTAAAATGTTCAATAAATAACAAATATTCCAGAGACTATTCTAAAATTGTAACCAACAATTAATAAATTAATTAGGTGGCAGTAACATTACCAAAACAGCAAGGATTAATGCATTTTATTTATTATAAAAATTGTGTGAACTCCAATTGCCTCCAAACCAATTTTTGGTAGTAGCAGATAATGTCTAGTAATTAATGGAACAATTGCCATGTTTTACAAAAATCGTATTGTGGCCTGACTAATTACAAAACAGGAGATAGGAATAAATAAAAAGAAAAAGACAAAAGAAAACAAGACAGAAAAATAAAAAGAGAAACCCCCCCGGGCCTAACTGGGCCATAGCCCAGCCGGCCGGCCCAGCTTCCCCCCCCACCCCTGGCCTATAACCCCTGTCCACCGAAACCCTAACCGCTACCCCCCCTCTCTCCCCTCGATCCAGATCACGGCGACCGCGCCCCCGATGCCCGCCGCACGCTGCCTTGCCGCTCGACGCCGCCTCGCCGGACGTCTCCGACCTCCTCCCCAAGCCGCTCCATCACGCCTCGCCGCCCGGTCATCTACAACATCGGTGAGGCCCCGGGCCTCCCCCCTCTCTGCTCCCGCACCTCGCCGCGCACACCACGCGCCCCGCGCGCGCTGCCATGTCCTGGCCACGCTCACCGCGGCCCTGCCCCGCCCGTCGTGCCACCGCGCACGCCCGCACCTGGCCTCGCGCGCGCGCCCGCCTACTCGCTCGCTCCTGCTGCTCGCTCGCCCGCACGCACGCTCTCGCGCGCCAGTAGCCGCTCACCGCGCCCCGGCCTCTTCTTCCTCCCCGCTCGCGCAAGCTGCCGCCCTCGCTGCCCCTGTAGCTGCGTTGCTTCTGCCACATACTGCTGCCGCCGCACTCCGCCCTCCCCGCTGCTGCGGCTGCTGCTCCTCCTCCTCCACCGTTACCCCGCTCCGGCTCCGGCCACCCGCGCCCGCGGCCCACTTCACCCGCGCTGCCGCGCGCTCCAGCGCCCGCTCGCCCCTGGTCGCGCCCTCGCCCGCTGTGGCCATTGGGCCACAGACAGGTGGGCCGAAGCCCCAGTGTCATCGACCGCTGGGCCCCCAGCCCCCCTGTGCCTATGACAGGCGGGCCCAGCCCCAGAACGTTTTAAAAGAATTTAAAAAAAGTGAATTAGTAAAGTAAATAATTAATTAGTAAATTAATTAAGTTAATTAACTCTGATTTGGTTAATCTAATTAGTTAATTAGTTTAATTAAATAGTAATTAATTAGTTAATCACTAATTAACTGGTCAGAGTATGACAGGTGGACCCCACATGTCAGGATGACTGCTGACGTCATGCTGATGTCATGTTGACGTCACCATACTCTGTTTCGGATAATGTTTAATTAACTGATCAGTCAATGACAGGTGGACCCCACCTGTCAGGTTGACTGCTGACGTCATGATGATGTCAGCATACACTGTTTCGGATAATATTTAATTAAATAAATAATTAAATTCCAGAAATTAATTAAAACTTTAGAAAATCATATTAAATAATCCGTAACTCCGATGAAAATACTTTATACATGAAACTTGCTCAGAATTCCGATACGAACCCGAATACGCCCTCCGTATTCCTGTTAGATGCCTCTAGCTATAAGAACATTGAACTTTTAGACCGATTTCGATAACTGAATAGTGCCCAACTTTAATTAAATAAATCCGAATGAATTCCTAAATTAACTAAATCATTTAGTTAGGCAGTAGAACACCCAGGCATATCATTTAGACATGTCATGCATATTGTTTGCGTTTTTGCCGTGGATTTATTGTTTCTCTCCCCCTCCTTCTCTCTCGATAGACGCCGAGACCGATGACGCTGCACCTGGGTACGACTACACTACCGACGAGCAGCCCGTTGACGACCCCTCTCTCTTGCCAGAGCAACCAGGCAAGCCCCCCCCCCATGAGCATCCAGATATCGCCCATTCTATTCTCCTGCTTGCATTAGATTTTGCTACTGTTAATGTATGCTCCTATTCTGATGCATAGCCTGCTTTTGTAACCTGTTCATTGTTACCTTACCTGCCTATGATAAACTGTTTAATATAGGTTGGTAGTGAACCATCAGTGACCCCCACCACCTTACCCTTGTTGCCCCTGCTTGATCATCGACGACTCGATCAACGTGATCGTCGACCAGAGACCGACACCTCACTTCACACCCCCTTAGTTGTATGACCCTGCTTAGTTACTATCGAGTGCCGAGGGTGATACCTCGTAACGCACTCCCGATGAATACTCTGCAGTGTAGTTGTTCGGTCGTGGTCATCGAGGGTGATTCCTCCTCCATTTCTGATACGACTCTGTCGTGCAACCCTCGGTGTGACCTCAAGGGTGATGCCTCATACGTTCACCCTGATGATTTCATCGAGTGGAATCCGCCGAGGGTGATTCCTCGAGTTTCCCCCTTGATGTTATGACCACATGGTTACTTTGACCTTTGTTACAGGCGGGTCGACCCTGGTGGGTACCCGCTGGGGATCTATGATGTCGAGTGTGCCGGAAGGGCACTCGAGTGTAATATTGTGGCGGAGCATCAGAGACTCTGATTGTCTCCGCGTGATACTAATTGAGCCTATTGGATTTGGGTTTGTGATCTAAGTGGGTGGACGTGCCCTGTACAAACTACCACCACGCGGGATAATGGTTATGGGGCCCTCTGCGATGTACGTTTCTCCCGAAAGCTCATCTGACGTCACGATTCACCGTGCGGGCTGATCGCCGGGACTGGGATGGATACTTCACTGACGAGTTCAGTGTCGCGCCTGCACCCCGGCCAGCCACGCAACGCGCAGGGTGCCCAGGGCGATGGCCCAAGACCTCTGGGTGCATAGGTTAGTCCGGCGTGCTGACCTCTCTGCCGAGCCTAGGTAGGGCGCTGCTTCGTGTTGATCTTCCGAGGCCGGGCATTACCCAGCAAGTGTGTCCGGCCAGAGTTGATCGAGCGTGTTGGGTAACAGTAGTGCACCCCTGCAGGGATGAATGATCTATCGATAGCCGGTCCTACGGAAAAGGACGCTCAGTTTGTGTATCCCGATCTACTACTTGAACTGGATACATGTTACTTAATTGAAGCTTCGGGATCGCTTTCTCGCTGGGAGTCGAGGAAGGATCTCTAGGCTTTGCTTCAACATGTTTGCTAAATAAAATGCTATTCTACTCTCTTCTACTACTGCAAGATGATGGCCTCGTGAAGATGTTTGAAGATGCTAGTCTTCGATAGGACTAGGCCTTCTCTCTATTCTGGCATTTCTGCAGCCCAGTCCACATATACAGCCTTTCTCCATTGATAATGTTGCATATGTAGTATAGATCCTTGCTTGCTGAGTACTTCGGATGAGTACTCACGGTTGCTTTACTTTCTCTTTTCCCCATATCCCACTTTGATGATACATCAGACGATGGAGTCCTGGAGCCAGATGCCACCTCAGGAGCTTATTACCAGGAGGGTCCTGAGGGCACGTACTACTGGATCGAGCAAGCCGACCAGGAGTAGGATCGGAGGTTCCTAGGCAGGAGGCCAACGCCTTTCGATCTAGTGTCGTTGTTTGTGCTAACCTTCTTAAGGCAAAACTTGTCTAACTGTGTCTGTACTCAGATGATATTTGTATGACTGACTTATGTATTCGGTTCTTCGGATCCCTGGTCTGTAATATTGTGGATCTTCGTTTATTTGTGTTAGAGTTGTGTTGTGATATCTTCCCGTGAGTCCCTGTGCTTGATCGTGCATGTTTGCGTGTATGATTAGTGCATGATTGAGCCGGGGGCGCCACAAGTTGGTATTAGAGCCGACTGCCTGTAGGAAGGCCCCTTCCAATTCCTTGGCCGAAGTTGAGTCTAGAAACCGAAAAACTAATTTACGAACTTGGCTGCGTGGCTTACGGGCCCACGTCGCCAACTGGGTGGTATTAGGATCTTTTATTACTCGTCTATACTCTGGGACTCTGATCTCTCTTCTATTCGGGGTAAATAAACTTTACTAACGCCGACACTCAGGATCTCGTAAATCCCATCTACCCGGAGAGCTGGATATGTGTGCGATTTCCCTGTCATTGATATGATTAGTCTGATAATCATTTTCCTTTCCATTGTTTTGTTTAACCTTTCTCTCCGAGTTGTGTTAAACTTCTCATTGTCGTTTGACAACCCTGAATTTCCTCTATTTCCGATGGATCGTTTGTTTCCACCACGTCCTAAGACACAGCTTGTGCTTCGCACTTGGGCTCGTGATGCCCCTGGGTTTCCAGCTGTCCTGATTGCTCTCATGACCAGACTTGGCTACCGTTGGTACCCTGAGTACATGGTTTACGAGGATTACCGCGAGTTCAACTAGGAGCAGTACCATGCTGATGTTCGTATCTATGATCAGCAAAATGACTCAGACACCGAGCTACATCTTTACCACGGTATCGGCATGACGATTGAGATGGCAGTCCATGATGCCGCCTACTCTGCTGTCGCACGTCTCCGAGGACAGTTCAGCGATATCTTGGATGACTCTGAGTTCTGATAAATTTCGTATGCCCCTGCTGGAGATGCTACTGGATACTACACAGCTATCTGTGCCCCGTACGAGCCTCGTCGCTATGACCCGCGCGTTCTGATTCAGTGCACTCAGGCTCTGGATCGCACTGTTCGGGCTCTTGCCGTCGAGTTGGTTGCCACTCGAGCACGTCTCTATGATGCTATGACGCAGTTGCTACCCGCTATTCGCGCAGGGATACATCCGGAGCACATCCTTTACCCGCGCAGGACTCAGATGTATGCTGGTATTGATTGGCATGCTGTTGGAGGTCATACACCTGCACGCGGACCTCTTCTTACAGCTTGAGACCGAATTTTGCATCAGAGTGCACATGGAGCGCAGGATCCTTCCGCGACAAACATTCGTCGTCCGCACTTGCAGTTACCCTGTTTCGATGGTTTTCTCCGACGTTGATGTAGCCTTTGCTATGTCTCGTTGTGTACTTCCTTACCGCGTGCCTGCGTGCCGCCTAGTATGTCTAGCTTTTGAATTTGCGCCGTTATGCTGTCCGCATGTACCCGACTCTGTGTATGGATCTGTATGTCTTAATTGACTACTGTTATGTATCTGTTTCACTACTTAAATTGTTGACGAGTTACATCATGCTTGTCACTAAACACTCGCAATTCCTTTTACTAAACTACCCCCTGTTGATACTTAGCAGGATGGTTAGACCGGGTGGTCGTGGTACCCCTGAACACCCACCACCGCCAGACTATATGGCAGCTATGATGCAACAGTTTGAGCTTAACCGCCAGTTCATGACTAGAATCATGGCTCAGTTTCCGCATCAGAACAACCAGAACCCAGCTTCAATAACTTTGACAGAGTTTATGCGACTTAACCCAACTCAGTTCCGCAACTCTGACAAGCCACTGGATGCTGATGACTGGCTCCGCGACATCACTCACGAGATGGAGTCTGCTAATGTCGCCCCTGCCAACTTTGTCAACTTCGCAGCCTTTTTCTTAAAGGGCCGCGTCGCTCAATGGTGGGACACACACAAGCGTACACTGCCTATTGGAACAGTCATCACCTGGTATGAGTTCCAGGCTGCTTTCTGTACACGTTACATCCCTCAGGCAATTATGGAACGCATGAAGACCCAGTTCCGCAACCTCACTCAAGGCAACAAGACTGTCGAAGCTTATCAGCGGGAATTTCTTGATCTCTCCCGCTATGCCGAAGAAGGCATCGCCACAGATGCCCGTAGACAAGAGAAGTTCCGTAATGGACTCCACCCAGACCTCAAGCTTGCACTTGCTGCTCAAGACTTCAACGACTTTTCAACTCTAATGAACAAGGCTATTCTTGTTGAGACCGCTCAGATGGAACACAAGGACTCGCGGAAGCGCTATCGTGATGCTGGCTCATCTTCGGGCTCAGCACAGAAGCGTCGAGTTTGGATTCCCAACAATGCGTTCCATCCCAATACCTCTGCGCCAAAGAACAACTATGCTGCACCACGTCTTCCTCCTCCACCACCGAGGCAGCCAAAAGCTCAAGCTATTCAAAACAATGCTCCTCTTCGTCCTGAAGATGGTCTGTGCTTCAAGTGCCGCAAACCAGGTCACCAGGCTAAAGACTGCCGCCAGACTCAGAATCAGTTAGCTTTTCCTCGTGCTGGCCATGGCAATAGTCGTGGCAACAATCAGACCCGCAACTATAATACTGGGTCTGCTGCACATGGTCGTGGACACGCTTACAACATTGATATTGAAGAAGTCCAGGATCAACCTGCTACTGTGATGGGTACCCTTCTTGTTAACTCAGTACCCACTTTCGTATTATTTTATTCAGGAGCATCGCATTCATTCATGTCAGAAGCATTTGCATTATCTCATGACATTGCATTCGAAAAGATGAACCTGCCAGTAGTTGTCCGCACCCCTGGAGGCCAGTGTCAAACCACTATGATGGCACACAATGTCCCTGTTGAAATCGAGGGATTCGAATTCTTTCCCTCACCTATTATCCTGAAGTCTTCCACTATAGACCTCATTCTCAGAATAGATTGGTTGAAAGCTCACATTGCTTCGATCAATTGTGCCACTAAAGTTATCCAACTTCTTCACCCCTCAGATGAGATAGTGAACTATACCGCCCGCATTACACGGGACACTGAAGCTCAGATATATGTTCTGAATGCTTTGAACACCTCACCTCTGGAAGGGATTGAGAACGTTCCTGTCGTTCGAGATTTTCCAGACGTCTTTCCAGAAGAACTTCCAGGAATACCCCCGGCTAGAGCTGTTGAGTTTGTCATTGACTTGAAGCCTGGCACTGTCCCTATTACCAAGCGACCTTATAAGATACCTCCGCATCACCTACTCGAGCTTAAGGAAGAAATCGACAAGTCACTTAAGAATGGTTTCATCCGCCCCAGTTCCTCTGCTTGGGGAGCACCTTCACTCTTTGTTAGGAAGAAGGATGGAACTAACCGTTTGGTTCAGGATTATCGGCCCATTAACCAAGCCACAATCCAGAATAAATACCCACTACCCCGGATCAATGATCTTTATGATCAACTTGCTGGATCATCGGTGTTCTCTAAACTCGACTTGAGGTTGGGTTATCACCAGATCCGTGTCCGTGAAGAGGATATTCCCAAGACTGCATTTGTCACTCGTTATGGCTCCTATGAATACACCGTTATGTCATTTGGCCTAACGAATGCTCCAGCAACTTTCTCCCGTCTGATGAATTATATATTCATGGATTACCTCGACAAATTCGTCGTGGTTTTTTTGGATGATATCCTTATCTATTCTAAGAATAAAGAAGAACATGCTGAACACCTCCGTCTGGTACTAGAAAGGCTACGAGAACACCAGTTGTATGCCAAGTATTCCAAATGTGAATTTTTGCTTTCTGAAGTGACCTATCTTGGTCATGTGATTTTCAAGGATGGCATTGCTGTTAACCCCGAACGAGTTCAGGCTATTCTTGATTGGACTCCCCCGAAGAATGTCAAGCAAGTCAGAAGTTTTCTCGGACTCGCTAGTTATTGCCGTCGATTCATTGAGAATTTTTCCAAGATTGCAAAACCATTGACGAATCTGCTTCACAAAGGTGTTAAATTTGAGTGGACAGAAAAATGTCAAGAAAGCTTTCAGACACTAAAAGATAAATTGACATCTGCCCCAGTATTAGCACCCATGAATTCCCAAAAGGATTTCGTGATATACTGTGATGCCTCCCGTCAAGGATTAGGCTGTGTCCTAATGCAAGAACGCAAAGTGATTGCTTATGCCTCTCGACAATTGCGTCCTCACGAAGAAAAATACCCAGTGCATGATCTCGAACTTTCTACGTTTATTTATGCCCTGAAGCTATGGCGACATTACCTTCTCGGTAACCGTTGCGAGATATATACGGATCATCAAAGTTTGAAGTATTTATATACTCAACCAGATCTGAACCTTCATCAACAAAGATGGCTCGAGACAATAGCCGATTATGATATGAATATCTCATACACACCTGGCAAGGCTAATGTAATGGCCGATGCTTTGAGCCTTAAGGCTTATTGCAACAATCTTATGGTTCAGGAAGCACAACCTATGCTTTATGAAGAGCTTTGCAAATTGAACCTCCATATTATTCCATAGGGTTACCTCCATACCCTGGTCGTCGAACCAGATTTAGAACACAGCATTAAGACCATGCAACGGTATGACTCTGAAGTTGAAAGGATCAAGCGATACCTCGAAAAAGGAAAACCGTCAGAATTCCATCTTGATGATGATGGGATCCTATTCTTCCAACACCGTCTCTTCGTACCCAAGTTCAAGGATGAGAGAGAACACGATATGAAGGAAGCTCATGACACTCCTTTGTCTATTCACCCTGGTAGCACAAAGATGTACCGTGACATTTGTCAGAGATACTGGTGGCCAAATATGAAGCGAGATATTGCTCGTTATGTTTCTGAGTGTGACATTTGCTACCGCATTAAAGCAGAACATCAAAGGCCCGCTGGAACTCTGCAACCCCTTGCAATTCCTGAATGGAAATGGGACAAGGTCCAAATGGACTTCATTACTGGTTTTCCCAGATCTCAGAAGGGTCATGATGCTATTTTTGTCGTCATTGACTGATTCTCCAAGGTTGCTCACTTTCTTCCAGTTAAGGAGACAATCACTGCCAGCCAGTTAGCGGACTTGTATGTTTCCCGAATTGTGTCACTCCATGGTGTTCCGTTGGAGATCAGTTCTGATCGTGGTAGCCTTTTCACCTCCAGATTCTGGAATAGTTTCCAAGAAGCTATGGGAGCTCATGTCTCTTTCAGCACCGCTTTTCTCCCTCAGTCACAGGGTCAAGTTGAACGAGTTAATCAAGTGCTCGAAGATATGCTTCGTGCTTGCGTCATCTCCTTCGGTAAGAAGTGGGAAGAATCTCTCCCGTATGCCGAATTCTCTTACAACAATAGCTATCAAGCTAGTTTGAAGATGGCACCGTTTGAAGTTCTATACGATCGTAAGTGTCGAACCCCTCTGAATTGGTCAGAAACTGGGGAACGCTCGCTCGTTGGACCGGACATTATCCAACAAGCAGAAGAACAAGTCTGCATCGTCCGTGAACATTTGAAAACTGCTCAGTCTCGTTAGAAGAGCAACTATGACCGAAAGCACCAGGTAATAGTCTATCAACCTGGCGAGCAAGCTTACCTCCGCGTCACTCCGTTGAAAGGCACTCATAGGTTCGGAATCAAAGGCAAGTTAGCTCCTCGCTACATTGGCCCGTTCCGTATTCTTGCCCGTCGAGGAGAAGTGGCATATCAGTTGCAATTGCCGCCAAATCTTTCACAAGTACATGATGTCTTTCATGTATCCCAACTCCGTCGCTGCTTCAAGGATCCTATTCGAGCTGTGGATCATGAAGTGCTTGAATTACTTGATCAAACTAAACGTGGGACTCGTCAGAAGTCAATCAAATTCCTCAAGCTTCAGTGGTCGAATCATTCTGAAGACGAAGCCACTTGGGAACGCGAGGATCGTCTTCGCGAAGAATACCCCGCTTTCTTTCAGTCTTCCTCTTAATTCTAGGGACGAGAATTCTTGATAGATGAGGAGAATTGTAACACCCCATGTCATTAGCCACAGTAATCACTTTTGATAATGACAAGTCAGCATGTTTAATAGTGCATAATCATCATTAGCATCATATTGCATTTCAACTCCTAAGACAATATTCAATATTTAAATGAAAGTGGAAAATAAAAGTTATCCAACATAGAAACTAAAATGTTCAATAAATAACAAATATTCCAGAGACTATTCTAAAATTGTAAACAACAATTAATAAATTAATTAGGTGGCACTGACATTACCAAAACAAGAAGGATTAATGCATTTTATTTATTATAAAAATTGTATGAACTCCAATTGCCTCCAAACCAATTTTTGGTAGTAGCAGATAATGTCTAGTAATTAATGGAACAATTGCCATGTTTTACAAAAATCGTATTGTGGCCTGACTAATTACAAAACAGGAGATAGGAATAAATAAAAAGAAAAAGA
Source organism: Thinopyrum elongatum (assembly GCA_011799875.1). Lineage (NCBI taxonomy): Eukaryota > Viridiplantae > Streptophyta > Magnoliopsida > Poales > Poaceae > Thinopyrum > Thinopyrum elongatum. The sequence goes on from CM022300.1 coordinate 412,005,276, forward strand.
CAAAAGAAAACAAGACAGACAAATAAAATGAGAAACCCCCACTGGCCTAACTGGGCCATAGCCCAGCCGGCCGGCCCTGCTTCCCCCCCCCACCCCTGGCCTATAACCCCTGTCCACCGAAACCCTAACCGCTACCCCCCCTCTCTCCCCTCGATCTAGATCGCGGCGACCGCGCCCCCGACGCCCGCCGCGCGCTGCCTCGCCGCTCGACGCCGCCTCGCCGGACGTCTCCGACCTCCTCCCCAAGCCGCTCCATCATGCCTCGCCGCTCGGTAATCTACAATGTCGGTGAGGCCCCGGGCCTCCCCCCTCTCTGCTCCCGCACCTCGCCGCGCACACCACGCGCCCCGCGCGCGCCGCCACATCCTGGCCACGCTCACCGTGGCCCTGCCCGTCGTGCCACCGCGCGCGCCCGCACCTGGCCTCGCGCGCGCGCCCGCCCGCTCGCTCACTCTTGCTGCTCGCTCGCGCGCCCGTAGCCCCTCACCGCGCCCTGACCTCTTCTCCCTCCCCGCTCGCGCAAGCTGCCGCCCGCGCTGCCCCTGCAACTGCGTTGCTTCTGCCACATGCTGCTGCCGCCGCACTCCACCCTCCCCGCTGTTGCGGCTGCTGCTCCTCCTCCTCCACCGTTGCCCCGCTCCGGCTCCGGCCACCCCGCGCCGCTGCGCGGCGGTGGCCCCGCGCCCGCGGCCCCCTTCACCTGCGCTGCCGCGCGCTCCGGCGCCCGCTCGCCCCCTGGCCGCGCCCGCGCGCCGCGCCGTCGCCCGCTGTGGCCATTGGGCCACAGACAGGTGGGGCCGAAGCCCTAGTGTCACCGACCGCTGGGCCCCCACCCCCCTGTCCCTATGACAGGCGGGCCCAGTCCAGAACGTTTTAAAAGAAATAAAAAAAGTGAATTAGTTAAGTAAATAATTAATTAATTAGTAAATTAATTAAGTTAATTAACTCTGATTAGGTTAATCTAATTAGTTAATTAGTTTAATTAAATAGTAATTAATTTGTTAATCACTAATTAACTGGTCAGAGTATGACAGGTGGACCCCACATGTCATGATGACTGCTGACATCATGCTGACGTCAGCATACACTGTTTCGGATAATGTTTAATTTAAATAAATAATTAAATTCCAGAAATTAATTAAAACTTTAGGAAATCATATTAAATAATCCGTAACTCCGATGAAAATACTTTATACATGAAATTTGCTCAGAATTCCGATACGAACCCGAATACGCCCTCCGTATTCCTGTCAGATGACTCTAGCTATAAGAACATTGAACTTTTAGACCGATTTTGATAAATGAATAGTGCCCAACTTTAATTAAATAAATCCGAATGAATTCCTAAATTAACTAAATCATTTAGTTAGGCAGTAGAACACCCCGGCATATCATTTAGACATGTCATGCATATTGTTTGCGTTTTTGCCGTGGATTTATTGTTTCTCTCCCCCTCCTTCTCTCTCGATAGACGCCGAGACCGACGACGCTGCACCTGGGTACGACTACACTACCGACGAGCAGCCCGTTGACGACCCCTCTCTCTTGCCAGAGCAACCAAGCAAGCCCCCCCCTTGAGCATCTAGATATCGCCCATTCTATTCTCCTGCTTGCATTAGATTTTGCTACTGTTAATGTATGCTCCTATTCTGATGCATAGCCTGCTTTTGTAACATGTTCATTGTTACCTTACCTGCCTATGATAAACTGTTTAATATAGGTTGGTAGTGAACCATCAATGACCCCCACCACCTTACCCTTGTTGCCCCTGCTTGATCATCGACGACTCGATCAACGTGATCGTCGACCAGAGACCGACACCTCACTTCACACCCCCTTAGTTGTACGACTCTGCTTAGTTACTATCGAGTACCGAGGGTGATACCTCGTAACACACTCCCAATGAATACTCTGCAGTGTAGCTGTTCGGTCATGGTCATCGAGGGTGATTCCTCCTTCTCCATTTCCGATACGACTCTGTCGTGCAACCCTCAGTGTGAACCTCGAGGGTGATGCCTCATACGTTCACCCTGATGATTTCATCGAGTGGAATCCGCCGAGGGTGATTCCTCGAGTTTCCCCCTTGATGTTATGACCACATGGTTACTTTGACCTTTGTTACAGGCGGGTCGACCCTGGTGGGTACCCGCTGGGGATCTATGATGTCGAGTGTGCCGGAAGGGCACTCGAGTGTGATATTGTGGAGGAGCATCAGAGACTCTGATTGTCTCCGAGTGATACTAATTGAGCCTATTCGATTTGGGTTTGTGATCTGAGTGGGTCGACGTGCCCTATACGCACTACTACCACGCGGGATAATGGTTATGGGGCCCTCTGCGATGTACGTTTCTCCCGAAAGCTCGTCCGACGTCACGATTCACCGTGCGGGCTGATCGCCGGGACTGGGCTGGATACTTCACTGACGAGTTCAGTGTCGCGCCTGCACCCCGGCCAGCCACGCAACATGCAGGGTGCCCAGGGCGATGGCCCAAGACCTCTGGGTGCATAGGTTAGTCCGGCGTGCTGACCTCTCTGCTGAGCCTAGGTAGGGCGCTGCTTCGTGTTGATCTTCCGAGGCCGGGCATTACCCAGCAAGTGTGTCCGGCCAGAGTTGATCGAGCGTGTTGGGTAACAGTAGTGTACCACTGCAGGGATGAATGATCTATCGATAGCCGGTCCTACGGAAAAGGACGCTCAGTTTGTGTATCCCGATCTACTACTTGAACTGGATACATGTTACTTAATTGAAGCTTCGGGATCGCTTTCTCGCTGGGAGTCGAGGAAGGATCTCTAGGCTTTGCTTCAACATGTTTGCTAAAAAAAATGCTATTCTACTCTCTTCTACTGCTGCAAGATGATGGCCTCGTGAAGATGTTTGAAGATGCTAGTCTTCGATAGGACTAGGCCTTCTCTCTATTCTGGCATTTCTGCAGCCCAGTCCACATATACAGCCTTTCTCCATTGATAATGTTGCATATGTAGTATAGATCCTTGCTTGCTGAGTACTTCGGATGAGTACTCACGGTTGCTTTACTTTCTCTTTTCCCCATATCCCACTTTGATGATACATCAGATGATGGAGTCCAGGAGCCAGATGCCACCTCAGGAGCTTATTACCAGGAGGGTCCTGAGGGCACGTACTACTGGATCGAGCAAGCCGACCAGGAGTATGATCGGAGGTTCCCAGGCAGGAGGCCAACGCCTTTCGATCTAGTTTCATTGTTTGTGCTAGCCTTCTTAAGGCAAAACTTGTCTAACTATGTCTGTACTCAGATGATATTAGTATGACTGACTTATGTATTCGGATCTTCGGATCCCTGGTCTGTAATATTGTGGATCTCCGTTTATTTGTGTTAGAGTTGTGTTGTGATATCTTCCCGTGAGTCCCTGTGCTTGATCGTGCATGTTTGCGTGTATGATTAGTGCACGATTGAGCCGGGGGCGCCACAAGTTGGTATCAGAGCCGACTGCCTGTAGGAAGCCCCCTTCCAATTCCTTCGCCGAAGTTGAGTCTAGAAACCAAAAAACTAATTTACGAACTTGGCTGTGTGGCTTACGGGCCCATGTCGCCAACTGGGTGGTATTAGGATCTTTTATTCCTCGTCTATACTCTGGGACTCTGATCTCTCTTCTATTCGGGGTAAATAAATTTTACTAACGCCGACACTTAGGATCTCGTAAATCCCATCTACCCGGAGAGCTGGATATCTGTGCGAGTTCCCTGTCATTGATCTGATTAGTCTGATAATCATTTTCCTTTCCATTGTTTTGTTTAACCTTTCTCTCCGAGTTGTGTTAAACTTCTCATTGTCGTTTGACAACCCTGAATTTCCTCTGTTTCAGATGGATCGTTTGTTTCCACCACGTCCTACGACACAGCTTGTGCTTCGCACTTGGGCTCGTGATGCCCCTGGGTTTCCAGCTGTCCTGATCGCTCTCATGACCAGACTTGGCTACCGTTGGTACCATGAGTACATGGTTTACGAGGATTACCGCGAGTTCAACCAGGAGCAGTACCATGCTGATGTTCGTATCTATGATCAGCAAAATAACTCAGACACCGAGCTACACCTTTACCACGGTATCGGCATGACGATTGAGATGGCAGTCCATGATGCCGCCTACTCTGCTGTCGCACGTCTCTGAGGACAGTTCAGCGATATCTTGGATGACTCTGAGTTTCGATAAATTTCGTATGCCCCTGCTGGAGATGCTACTGGATACTACACAGCTATCTGTGCCCCGTACGAGCCTCGTCGCTATGACCCACGCGTTCTGATTCAGTGCACTCAGGCTCTGGATCGCACTGTTCGGGCTCTTGCCGTCGAGTTGGTTGCCACTCGAGCACGTTTCTACGATGCTATGACGCAGTTGCTACCCGCTGTTCGCGCAGGGATACAGCCGGAGCACATCCTTTACCCGCGCAAGACTCAGATGTATGCTGGTATTGATTGGCCTGCTGTTGGAGGTCATACACCTGCACGTGGACCTCTTCTTACAGCTCGAGACCGGATTCTGCATCATAGTGCACATGGAGCGCAGGATCCTTCCGCGACAAACATTCATCGTCCGCACTTGCAGTTACCCCGTTTCGGTGGTTTTCTCCGATGTTGATGTAGCCTTGGCTATGTCTCGTTGTGTACTTCCTTACCGCGTGCCTGCGCGCCGCCTAGTATGTCTAGCTTTTGAATTTGCGCCGTTATGCTGTCCGCATGTACCCGACTCTGTGTATGGATCTGTATGTCTTAATTGACTATTGTTATGTATCTGTTTCACTACTTAAATTGTTGACGAGTTACATCATGCTTGTCACTAAACGCTCGCAATTTCTTTTACTAAACTACCCCCTGTTGATACTTAGCAGGATGGTTAGACCGGGTGGTCGTGGTCGTGGTACCCCTGAACACCCACCACCGCCAGACTATATGGCAGCTATGATGCAACAGTTTGAGCTTAACCGCCAGTTCATGACTGGAATCATGGCTCAGTTTCCGCATTAGAACAACCAGAACCCAGCTTTAATAACTTTGACAGAGTTTATGCGACTTAACCCAACTCAGTTCCGCAACTCTGACAAGCCACTGGATGCTGATGACTGGCTCCGCGACATCACTCACGAGATGGAGTCTGCTAATGTCGCCCCTGCCAACTTTGTCAACTTCGCAGCCTTTTTCTTAAAGGGCCGCGTCGCTCAATGGTGGGACACACACAAGCGTACACTGCCTGTTGGAACAGTCATCACCTGGTATGAGTTCCAGGCTGCTTTCTGTACACGTTACATCCCTCAGGCAATTATGGAACGCATGAAGACCCAGTTCCGCAACCTCACTCAAGGCAACAAGACTGTCGAAGCTTATCAGCGGGAATTTCTTGATCTCTCCCGCTATGCTGAAGAAGGCATCGCCATAGATGCCCGTAGACAAGAGAAGTTCCGTAATGGACTCCACCCAGACCTCAAGCTTGCACTTGCTGCTCAAGACTTCAACGACTTTTCAACTCTAATGAACAAGGCTATTCTTGTTGAGACCGCTCAGATGGAACACAAGGACTCGCAGAAGCGCTATCGTGATGCTGGCTCATCTTCGGGCTCAGCACAGAAGCGTCGAGTTTGGATTCCCAACAATGCGTTCCATCCCAATACCTCTGCGCCAAAGAACAACTATGCTGCACCACGTCTTCCTCCTCCACCACCGAGGCAGCCAAAAGCTCAAGCTATTCAAAACAATGCTCCTCTTCGTCCTGAAGATGGTCTGTGCTTCAAGTGCCGCAAACCAGGTCACCAGGCTAAAGACTGCCGCCAGACTCAGAATCAGTTAGCTTTTCCTCGTGCTGGCCATGGCAATAGTCGTGGCAACAATCAGACCCGCAACTATAATACTGGGTCTGCTGCACATGGTCGTGGACACGCTTACAACATTGATATTGAAGAAGTCCAGGATCAACCTGCTACTGTGATGGGTACCCTTCTTGTTAACTCAGTACCCGCTTTCGTATTATTTTATTCAGGAGCATCGCATTCATTCATGTCAGAAGCATTTGCATTATCTCATGACATTGCATTCGAAAAGATGAACCTGCCAGTAGTTGTCCGCACCCCTGGAGGCCAGTGTCAAACCACTATGATGGCACACAATGTCCCTGTTGAAATCGAGGGATTCGAATTCTTTCCCTCACCTATTATCCTGAAGTCTTCCACTATAGACCTCATTCTCAGAATAGATTGGTTGAAAGCTCACATTGCTTCGATCAATTGTGCCACTAAAGTTATCCAACTTCTTCACCCCTCCGATGAGATAGTGAACTATACCGCCCGCATTACACGGGACGCTGAAGCTCAGATATATGTTCTGAATGCTTTGAACGCCTCACCTCTGGAAGGGATCAAGAACATTCTTGTCGTTCGAGATTTTCCAGACGTCTTTCCAGAAGAACTTCCAGGAATACCCCTGGCTAGAGCTGTTGAGTTTGTCATTGACTTGAAGCCTGGCACTGTCCCTATTACCAAGCGACCTTATAAGATGCCTCCGCATCACCTACTCGAGCTTAAGGAAGAAATCGACAAGTCACTTAAGAATGGTTTCATCCGCCCCAGTTCCTCTGCTTGGGGAGCACCTTCACTCTTTGTTAGGAAGAAGGATGGAACTAACCGTTTGGTTCAGGATTATCGGCCCATTAACCAAGCCACAATCCAGAATAAATACCCACTGCCCCGGATCAATGATCTTTATGATCAACTTGCTGGATCATCGGTGTTCTCTAAACTCGACTTGAGGTTGGGTTATCACCAGATCCGTGTCCATGAAGAGGATATTCCCAAGACTGCATTCGTCACTCGTTATGGCTCCTATGAATACACCGTTATGTCATTTGGCCTAACGAATGCTCCAGCAACTTTCTCCCGTCTGATGAATTATATATTCATGGATTACCTCGACAAATTTGTCGTGGTTTATTTGGATGATATCCTTATCTATTCTAAGAATAAAGAAGAACATGCTGAACACCTCCGTCTGGTACTAGAAAGGCTACGAGAACACCAGTTGTATGCCAAGTATTCCAAATGTGAATTTTGGCTTTCTGAAGTGACCTATCTTGGTCATGGGATTTCCAAGGATGGCATTGCTGTTAACCCCGAACGAGTTCAGGCTATTCTTGATTGGACTCCCCCGAAGAATGTCAAGCAAGTCAGAAGTTTTCTCGGACTCGCTAGTTATTGCCGTCGATTCATTGAGAATTTTTCCAAGATTGCAAAACCATTGACGAATCTGCTTCACAAAGGTGTCAAATTTGAGTGGACAAAAAAATGTCAAGAAAGCTTTCAGACACTAAAAGATAAATTGACATCTGCCCCAGTATTAGCACTCCCGGATTCCCAAAAGGATTTCGTGATATACTGTGATGCCTCCCGTCAAGGATTAGGCTATGTCCTAATGCAAGAACGCAAAGTGATTGCTTATGCCTCTCGACAATTGCGTCCTCACGAAGAAAATTACCCAGTGCACGATCTCGAACTTTCTGCGGTTATTTATGCCCTGAAGCTATGGCGACATTACCTTCTCGGTAACCGTTGCGAGATATATACGGATCATCAAAGTTTGAAGTATTTATATACTCAACCAGATCTAAACCTTCGTCAACAGAGATGGCTCGAGACAATAGCCGATTATGATATGAATATCTCATACACCCCTGGCAAGGCTAATGTAATGGCCGATGCTTTGAGCCGTAAGGCTTATTGCCACAATCTTATGGTTTCGGAAGCACAACCTATGCTTTATGAAGAGCTTCGCAAATTGAACCTCCATATTGTTCCACAGGATTACCTCCATACCCTGGTCGTCGAACCAGATTTAGAACACAACATTAAGACTATGCAACGGTATGACTCTGAAGTTGAAAGGATCAAGCGATACCTCGAAAAAGGAAAACCGTCGGAATTCCATCTTGATGATGATGGGATCGTACCCAAGTTCAAGGATGAGAGAGAACACGTTATGAAGGAAGCTCATGACACTCCTCTGTCTATTCACCCTGGTAGCACAAAGATGTACCGTGACATTTGTCAGCGATACTGGTGGCCAAATATGAAGCGAGATATTGCTCGTTATGTTTCTGAGTGTGACGTTTGCCGCCGCATTAAAGCAGAACATCAAAGGCCCACTGGAACTCTGCAACCCCTTGCAATTCCTGAATGGAAATGGGACAAGGTCCAAATGTACTTCATTACTGGTTTTCCCAGATCTCAGAAGGGCCCTGATGCTATTTTTGTCATCATTGACCGATTCTCCAAGGTTGCTCACTTTCTTCCAGTTAAGGAGACAATCACTGCTAGCCAGTTAGCGGACTTGTATGTTTCCCGAATTGTGTCACTCCATGGTGTTCTGTTGGAGATCTGTTCTGATCGTGGCAGCCTCTTCACCTCCAGATTCTGGAATAGTTTCCAAGAAGCTATGGGAACTCATCTGTCTTTCAGCACCGCTTTTCACCCTCAGTCATAGGGTCAAGTTGAACGAGTTAATCAAGTGCTCAAAGATATGCTTCGTGCTTGCGTCATCTCCTTCGGTAAGAAGTGGGAAGAATCTCTCCCGTATGCCGAATTCTCTTACAACAATAGCTATCAAGCTAGTTTGAAGATGGCACCGTTTGGAGTTCTATGCGGTCGTAAGTGTCGAACCCCTCTGAATTGGTCAGAAATTGGGGAACGCTCACTCATCGGACCAGGCATTATCCAACAAGCAGAAGAAAAAGTCTGCATCATCCGTGAACATTTGAAAACTGCTCAGTCTCGTTAGAAGAGCAACTATGACCGAAAGCACCAGGTAATAGTCTATCAACCTGGCGAGCAAGCTTACCTCCACGTCACTCTGTTGAAAGGCACTCATAGGTTCAGAATCAAAGGCAAGTTAGCTCCTTGCTACATTGGCCCGTTCCGTATTCTTGCCCGTCAAGGAGAAGTGGCATATCAGTTGCAATTGCCGCCAAATCTTTCACAAGTACATGATGTCTTTCATGTATCCCAACTCCATCGCTGCTTCAAGGATCCTATTCGAGCTGTGGATCATGGTGCCGAGGTTGCCGGATTCCTCGACAGCAAGCACGGCCTTGCCTCTGTGCTTCTTGTTCTGCCGCCGGCCTTTCTTTGGCGGGGTTGCAGCGTCTTCATCTTCTGATTCGTCCCCTGCGCCAACACCCTCGCCAGGGAGTTTCCTCCCTTCTTCAACCCGAGCGCACTTGTCAGCCAAAGCGTAAAGCTCGGCAATACTCCTGACCTTGTTCATCGCCAGCTCTTCACGCATTTTGCGGTTACGCACGTTCTGATGAAACGCGCTAACAACAGCGGCAGGGTGAACGTCGGGAATATTGTACTGCACTTGGCTAAATCTTTGGATAAACTTGCGCAGGGGTTCGCCCTCCTTTTGAGGGATGAGATGCAAATCACTCTCTTGGCCAGGAACTTGGTGGCCTCCAACAAAGGCGCCAACAAACTGATGGCACAGATCTGACCAAGAAGAAATAGAATTCTCCGGCAGATGCATCAACCACGACCTGACGTTGGGTTTGAGTACCAACGGGAAGTAGTTGGCAAGTATCTTGTCGTCTCGGCCCCCGGCAGCCTGCACCGCAATGGTGTAGATACTCAGGAACTCCGACGGGTGGGTTTTGCCGTCATATTTCTCCGGAACCTCTGGCTTGAAGGTTCGGGAATTGGGCCACTGGACTTGTCACAGCTCACGGGTAAACGCTGGAGAACCCACCTCGTAAGGCAAGTCACCTGCGTCCCCTGGCGCAGGCTCGTCGACAGCGGGTCCTGCGCGCTTACCAGATTGATGGCACGCTTCCCGTCACTGCTCGATGGTAGTTCGAGCATCCTCTTTGCTTCGTTCCTAGAGAACTTGACGCTGGTCGCGGTGCATCCGTGGATCGGACGACGCCGTGGAATCATCATCACGGCCATCAGTCCGCTGGGTTGCCGACCGCGGCTGGTGTCGTGGAGGGGAGTGCACCGTGGTCGCACCGCCTTCGGTCTTCTCCGCATCGGCTCGCGCCGGATCGATGGACCGCCATTGTGAGGGCCCTGCCTCCTGCGGCCCATCTTTGTTGGCGAAGCCAATGAGGCTCTGGATAGTAGATCACCACTCCTCCATCTTCTCCGGAGCAGGAGGGAAATCGAGGAGCAGCTGCGCACATGCCAAAGCTTCCGCTGGCGTAGGCGGCGGCGACAGGTGCGAGGTACGTGAGGTGCTCTGACTCCTAACAATGTTAGAAGGAGCACTGCCACAATCACGCGACCGCGCGCCACTTCCACCAGTAGTTTGACGTGCATGCTGGGCCTGCGCACCTTAGGGTCGATGCGCAGAAGTCCTTTCAAGGGGACGCCCTGAATTACCAGCGCCATGGCGCTGCTCATCGCACATGACCTGGGAAGGCCGTGACGTTTGCGCCGGCGCGGGAGTCCTAGAAGGCGTCCTCCGATCTCTGGAGTTGGTTGCGCCGCCCGTGGGTAGCACAGCTCCATATCTGGATCCAGCGGCATGTGGGTTGCCGTTGCCACTGCGAATGACGCCGCTCGCTTGGCTTGGATCACCGGAACACCATGGAGGCTCTAAACCTCTTCCTTCTGCATCCACGCCATCACCCGTACGCGAGGGCACAGGCAAAACAGACGTAGATGGTAGCGCCGTTGCGGCACTTTTCTTCTTGGGTGGCATGATGATGAAGATGATGAAGAAAACTAAGGCGCCGATCACTGGATCAGGTTCGCGCAACCTTCTTCCCCCTACCTGGTGCGCCAAAGATGTCGGCGTACAACACCTATGGGATCCCAAAGGACCCCTTTACAATTCGGCAGGGAGAGAGGTATGCACAAAGAGCAGAACCAATGATCGATGCGGGGCGATTTTACCCAGGTTCGGGCCGCTGATCAGCGTAAAACCCTACTCCTACCTTGTTTTATTATGAGTGTTCTTGAGCCTAGGCTCCAGGTGCGCTCGCAATGAACAGTATGTTCAAAGAGCAGCTACGCATGCAGAATGGGCCAGAAGATCCTCCTCCCCTGTAGCAGTTGCCTTGGGCCTCCTTTTATATGTTCAAAGGGGTCACCACTGTGGCAAAATGTACATACATTGAGGTGTAAAGTAGCTACAGGGTCATCATACCTAACCACTGACGGATTAGGACGAATGCATTTAATGCACCGTGAGGTGTCCGTTTAGGTGTCCTCATCTTCTTGGGGATGGAAAAAGGAGCCATCCCATCAGCACCACTTAAGCTCTACTCCACTGGCGCGTTGCCACGCATCCAGAGAAGGACCCAGAATGTCAGGCTTGTTGCTGTGCCGAAGCGGTGGCACAGTGGCAGAATCTTACCGGGCGCTGAATCTTGCCGGGCGCGAAATCTTGCCGGGCTTTGCAGGCCACCCCAGCAAGATCTTGCCGGGGAGGCTGGCTTTCGGTCTTCAGCTCTTCTTATCTGCTGATCCTCAGATCTTTGACTTGGGTGTTTCTTCGATAACTTGAATTAACCTCGAACTGTTCCCCGACAAGCCTGGCCACGAGTATGGCTACAACTGCCCGTGCATAAGTACGGGGTACTAATGGCCCAATAATTAATACACCGACAACTTGCATGACATCTTTTGTCCTACCCTCCCGTGGCAGCGAGGTCCTACTGGAAACTAAGGGATATTAAGGTCTCCTTTTAATAGAGAACCAGACCAAAGCATTAGCACTTAGTCAATACATGAACTCCTCAAACTACGGTCATCACTGGGAGTGGTCCCGACTATTGTCACTCCATGGTTGCCGGATCATAACACGTAGTAGGTGACTATAACTTGCAAGATAGGATCAAGAACACAAATATATTCATGAAAACATAATAGGTTCAGATCTGAAATCATGGCACTCGGGCCCTAGTGACAAGCATTAGGCATAGCAAAGTCATAGCAACATCAATCTTAGAACATAATGGATACTAGGGATCAAACCCTAACAAAACTAACTCGATTACATGGTAAATCTCATCCAACCCATCACCGTCCAGCAAGCCTATGATGGAATTACTCACGCACGGCGGTGAGCATCATGAAATTGCTGATGGAGGATGGTTGATGATGATGACAGCGACGATTTCCCCTCTCCAGAGCCCTGAACGGACTCCACATCTGCCCTCCCGAGGAAGAACAGGAGGTGGCGGCGGCTCCGTATTGTAAAACGCGATGAATCCTTCTCTCTTATTTTTTTCTCCCCGAACGTGAATATATGGAGTTGGAGTTGAGGTCGGTGGAGGTCCAGGGGGCCCGCAAGGATGGATGGCGTGCCCTGGGGGGGTGGGCGCACCTCCCACCCTTGTGGACAGGGTGTGGGCCCCCTTCTGTTGATTCTTTTGTCAATATTTTTTATTAATTCCAAAAATGATCTCCGTGAAGTTTCAGGTCATTCCGAGAACTTTTATTTCTGCACAAAAATAACACCATGGCAATTCTGCTGAAAACAGCATCAGTCCGGGTTAGTTCCATTCAAATCATGCAAATTAGAGTCCAAAACAAGGGCAAAAGAGTTTGGAAAAGTAGATACGATGGAGACGTATCAACTCCCCCAAGCTTAACCCGTTGCTTGTCCTCAAGCAATTCAGTTGACAAACTGAAAGTGATAAAGAAAAACTTTTACAAACTCTGTTTGATCTTGTTGTTGCAAATATGTAAAGCCAGAATTCAAGTTTTCAGCAAAGATTATGAACTAAACATATTCACAATAACCTTTAGGTCTCACATTTACTTATATCAATGGCATAATCAACTAGCGAGCAATAATAATAAATCTCGGATGACAACACTTTTCCAAAACAATCATGATATGATATAACAAGATGGTATCTCGCTAGCCCTTTCTGAGACCGTAAAACATAAATGCAGAGCACACCTGAAGATCAAGGACTGACTAGACATTGTAATTCATGGTAAAAGAGATCCAGTCACAGTCATACTCAATATCAATTAATAACAAAGCATACAAATGACAGTGGTGCTCTCTAACTGGTGATTTTTATAAGAGAATGATGACTCAACAATAAAAGTAAATAGATAGGCCCTTCATAGAGGGAAGCAGGGATTTGCAGAGGTGCCAGAGCTCGAGTTTTTTAAAACAGAGATGAATATAATTTTGAGCGGTATGCATTCATTGTCAACATAACAACCAAGAGATCTCAGTATCTTCCATACTACATACATTATAGGCGGTTCCCAAACAGAAAGGTAAAGTTTTTACTCCCCCTCCACCAACAATCACACTCCATGGCTAGCCGAATTCACGGGTGCCGTCCATACCAACAACTTTCCTGGGGGAGTTTTGTTTAATTATTTGAAATTTTGTTTTTGATCTTTTGATCATAGGACTGGGCATCCCAATTACCAGCCATTTTCTCGTGAATGATGAGCGGATTCCACTCATCGTGAGAATAACCCACCTAGCATGGAAGATACTGACAGCCCCCAGTCGCTACATGAGCGATTCGTGCATAAAAAACAGATTATCATTTGAAGGTTTAGAGTTTGGCACATGCAAATTTACTTGGAACGGCAGGTAAATACCGCATATAGGAAGGTATGGTGGACTCATGTGGAATAACTTTGGGTTTATGGAAGTGGATGCACAAGCAGTATTCCTGCTTAGTACAAGTGAAGGCTAGAAAAAGACTGGGAAGCGACCAACTGGAGAGCAACAACAGTCATAAACATGCATCGTGATTAACCAACATTGAATGCAAGCATTAGTAGGATATAAATCACCATGAACATAAATATTGTGGAGGCTATGTTGATTTTGTTTCAACTACATGCGTGAACATGTGCCAAGTCAAGCCACTCAAATCATTCAAAGGAGGATACCATCCTATCATACTACATCACAACCATTTTAAAAGCATGTTGGCATGCAAGGTAAACCATTATAAACCCCTAGCTAATTAAGCATGGCATGAGTAACTATAATCTCTAATTGTCATTGCAAACATGTTTCATTCATAATAGGCTGAATCAAGAACGATGAACTAATCATATTTACAAAAACAAGACAGGTTGAGTTTATACCAGCTTTTCCTCATCTCAATCATTTCATCATATATCGTCATTATTGCCTTTCACTTGCACGATCGAACGATGTGAATAATAATAATAGTGCATGTGCATTGGACTAAGCTGGAATCTGCAAACATTTATTCGAAAGAGAAAACAAGGTAATATGGGCTCTTTATTAGATCAACAATAATGCATATGAGAGCCACTCAACATTTTCATCGTGGTCTTCTCTCCTCGGCCCCCAAAGAAAACAAAATAATTTCAAAGAAACACACAAAAATGTTTTTGGAGTTTTTGTTTTTCTGAAGAAAGTAAAACAAGAACGAGAAAAACTATTTACACGGGAAAGCTCCCAACAAATAAAAGAAGAACAAGAAATCTTTTTGGGTTTTTTCTTTAATACTACAACTAAGCGTGGAAAGTAAACTAAGCTACAACTATTTTTGTTTTGTTTTTCTCAAAGGCCTTTTCAAATACTCAAGAAGAAAGCGAGAAAAAGAAATAACCTAATATGGATAATACAATGAAAAAGTATGAACACCGACAACTAGAATGAGTGTGTGAACATGAATGTAATGTCGGTGAGAAATACGTACTCCCCCAAGCTTAGGCTTTTAGCATAAGTTGGTCTAAGCCCATGGATCAAAGTGGTTCTCTTTGGTGTACTGAGGAGGATCCTGGGGGTTCCACTGGTTAGCGAGCTCATGTGGCTCCCACTGATAAATAGACTCATTACATGGATCAGGTGATGGCTCTAGCTCAGGAGCTGGGGATCGCGTCCCCTCCCAGTAAGCGTGTATGTCCTCGGGCATAACGAAGTACCTGCCTGAATGCATATCGAACAAAGTAGGTGCAGGCAGGGTAATAATCTGAAAAGTGACCTCGCTAAATACCAGGTTATAAATAAGTCTTTTTTCCTCATCATGGCGAATAAACTTATGTGCTACCATGCCCTCATAATCTAAGTAAATAATAGGTAGAAATTTCTCCTCTTTTTCATAGTGCCTAAAAGGTATCTCAAAGTGTTTAGCAAGGCGGGAGGCGAAAATACCTCCGAAAATAGGACCCTTTGTACGGTTTAAACTCAACCGTTTAGCAACCATAGCGCCTAAACTATAGGTTCTATCTTTATGTAAGGCATGGCGCAAAATGGCAAGATCAGGGCCACTAAGGGCTCCACTCTCTCCTCGACCAATTAAACATCTCCCGACACTCCTCTTGTTTCCCCTACGGTAATTTCATCAATAAAACCTTCCACATCTCTAGGACGTGGTTCCTCGACACTACCCTCAAAAGGTAATTTACAAACCTCACAAAAGTCATAAAGCGTCATCTCCTTATACTCATCATATAAGTGAAACTCTACCGTGGGTGGTGATCTCCTAGCATGAAAATGAAAATTTTGCACGAAAGTATTAGTGAGCAGGAGATACAGATCACACTGGTCGTGGAGGAAGTCGGTGATGCCTGCATTCTCAGCCAAATAATAGAAATCCTCATAAATTCCGGCCACTTCCAAGAATACATCGCATGGCCATTCACACGGCCGAATCTCCGCGGCTCAAGGAAGATTGTACTTGGGCTTTTCCTTCTCCTGATTTTCTTTTTCCTTCAAACCCCGGCTCGAAGAGCCTCTCAACAATCTCCTCATCATTTTCTTCCTCTGAAAATTTTCTGAAATTTTTAGTGACTCAAAATAAAAGTGAACCAAACTCAACAAAATTGATAGCAACTACTCCTACAAGTGCCTAGAGGCTATATCATGCATCAAAACTACTTTGGACCATATAAATTTGACATGCAAGCTCAAGAACAGGGTCACTATAGCAGCAAAAAATTTCAATAAATAAAGCACTAGAACAAAAACTAATTTGACCATTGGAGGAGTCACATACTGAAGAACAACCCCCCAAAATAGTTTTGCAAATAGAGCTTTACACAAGGAGATCGAAAATGGCAGCAAAATGAGCAAGAACACGAGTTTGAGCTATGGGATAATTTTTTCTGGAGGAAGACGAAGTGGATGGGTGCTGGAATAAGTGAAGGGGGGCCATGTGGGACCCACAAGGGTGGAGGGCGCGCCCTCCGTCCTTGTGGACAGGTGGTGGGTCCCCCTGGTGTGTTCTCAGTGCCAGAGATTCTCAAATATTCTATAAAAAATCATACTAATTTTTCAAGGCATTTGGAAAACTTTTATTTACGGGAATTTTTTATATTTCACGGATAATTCAGAAAACAGACAAAAAATACTATTTTTGCTTTATTAATTCTAAATAACAGAAAGTAAAAAGTGGGTACAGAAGGTTGTGCCTTCTAAATTCATCCATCTCATGCTCATCAAAAGGAATCCGTTAACAAGGTTGATCAAGTCTTATTAACAAACTTCTTCCGAATGACATGAAACCGGAGAATTTTCAAATAACACTAAGTTACCTCAACGGGGATATGCATGTCCCCAACATTAAGAATATCATATTTCTTTTTGATAGTAGGAAGAGGGAATTCAAAACCTCCAATAGTAATAGTTGAAATTTTTTCGATAGAATTGATACTATGAACTTGAGGTTGTTTCTTCGGAAAGTGTACCGTATGCTCATTACCATTAACATGAAAAGTGACATTTCCTTTATTGCAATCAATAACAGCCCCTGCAGTATTCAAAAAGGGTCTACCAAGGATGATCGACATACTGTCGTCCTCGGGAATATGAAGAATAACAAAGTCCGTTAAGATAGTAATGTTTGCAACCACAACAGACACATCCTCACAAATATCGATGGGTATAGCAGTTGATTTTTCAGCCATTTGCAAAGAGATTTTAGTAGGTGTCAACTTATTCAATTCAAGTCTACGATATAAAGAGAAAGGCATAACACTAACACCGGCTCCAAGATCACATAAAGCAGTTTTTTAACATAGTTTCTTTTAATGGAGCATGGTATAGTTGGTACTCTTGGATCTCCAAGTTTCTTTGGTATTCCACCCTTAAAAGTGTAATTAGCAAGCATGGTGGAAATTTTAGCTTCCGGTATCTTTCTTTTATTTGTAACAATATCTTTCATGTACTTAGCATAAGGAGGCATTTTAAGCATATCAGTCAAACGCATACGCAAAAAGATAGGTCTAATCATTTCAGCAAAGCGCTCAAAATCCTCATCATCCTTTTTCTTGGATGGCTTAGGAGGAAAGGGCATGGGTTCTGAACCCATGGTTCTCTTTCTTTACCATGTTTCCTAGCAACGAAGTCTCTCTTATCATAACGTTGATTCTTTGATTGTGGGTTATCAAGATCAATAGCAGGTTCAATCTCTATGTCATTATCATTACTAGGTTGAGCATCAACATGAACATCATCATTAACATTAATACTAGGTTCATGTTCATCACCAGATTGTGTCTCAGCATCAGAAATAGAAATATCATTTGCATTCTAAGGTGTGTCTATGACAGGTTCACTAGAAGTATGCAAAGTCCTATCAATTTTCTTTTTCTTTTTATTACTAGGACTAGATGCATCAGTATTAATTCTCTGAGAATCTTGCTCAACTCTCTTAGGATGGCCCTCAGGATACAAAGGTTCCTGAGTCATTTTACCACCTCTAGTCATAACTCTAACAGCATTATTATTGTTCTTATTATTCAACTCATTAAGCAAATCATCATGTGCTTTAAGTACTTGTTCTACTTGAGTTGTAACCATGGAAGCATGTTTACTAATAAGCTTAAGATCATTAACAGTTCTACTCATATAATCACCCAAGTAGTTAAGCATGTAAGCATTACGTTTCAATTGTCTACTAACATAAGCATTGAAGTTTTCTTGTTTAACAATAAAATTATCAAACTCATCCAAGCATTGACTAGAAGACTTATTATGAGGAATATCACCTTCATCAAATCTATAAAGAGAATTTACCTCTACTACCTGTGTCGGGTTATCAAGACCATGTATTTCTTCAATAGGCGGTAAATTCTTAACATCTTCAGCTTTAATACCTTTTTCTTTCATAGATTTCTTTGCCTCTTGCATATCTTCAGGACTGAGAAATAGAATACCTATTTTCTTCGGAGTTGGCTTAGGAGTTGGTTCAGGAAGTGTCCAATCATTATCATTCCTTAATATATTATTCAATAGCAATTCAGCTTGCTCAACAGTTTGTTCCCTGAAAATACAACCAGCACAACTATCTAGGTGGTCCCTAGAAGCATCGGTTAGTCCATTATAAAAGATATCAAGTATTTTATTTTTCTTGAGAGGGTGATCAGGCAAAGCATTAAGTAATTGGAGAAGCCTCCCCCAAGCTTGTGGGAGACTCTCTTCTTCAGATTGCACAAAGTTAAATATTTCCTATAAGGCACCTTGTTTCTTATGAGCAGGGAAATATTTTTGAGGGAAGTAATAAATCATATCCTGGGGACTACGCACACAACCAGGAGCAAGAGAGTTAAACCATAACTTAGCATCACCCTTTAACAAGAAAGGAAACAATTTAAGAATATAATAGTAACAAATTTTTTCCTCATGAGCAAATAGGGTGGCTATATCATTCAGTTTAGCAAGATGTGCCATAGCTGTTTCAGATTCATAACCATAGAAGGGATCAGATTCAACAAAAGTAATTAACTCAGGATCGACAGAGAATTCATAATCCTTATCAGTAACAAAAATAGGTGAAGTAGCAAAATTGGGATCATATTTCATTCTAGCATTCAAGGATTTTTCTTTCAGCTTAGCTAGCAGTTTCTTAAGATCTTCTCTATCATTGCAAGCAAGAAAGTCTCTAGCAGTTTCTTCATCAATAATATAACCCTCAGGTACAACAGGCAATTCATATCTAGGGGGAGAATCATAATCTTCAGTTTCAATAATATTTTCTCTAACCCTAGCAAGTTGTTCATCAAGAAATTCACCTAATGGCACAGTATTATCAAGCAAAGCAGTAGTATCATCATAAGCATCATGCATAGCAGAAGTGGCATCATCAATTACTTGCGACATATCAGAATTACTAGCAGGTGTAGGTGTCGCAAGCTTCCTCAAAACAGAAGGTGAATCAAGTGCAGAGCTAGATGGCACTTCCTTACCTCCCCTCGTAGTGGAGGGAAAAATCTTGGTTCTAGTATCTTTCAAATTCTTCATAGTGATCAACAGATATAAATCCCAAGTGACTCAGAGAATAGAGCTATGCTCCCCGGCAACATCGCCAGAAAAAGGTCTTGATAACCCACAAGTATAGGGGATCGCAACCGTTTTCGAGGGTAGAGTATTCAACCCAAATTTATTGATTCGACACAAGGGGAGCCAAAGAATATTCTCAAGTATTAGCAGCTGAGTTGTCAATTCAACCACACCTGAAAGACTTAATATCTGTAGCAAAGTATTTAGTAGCAAAGTAGCATGGAAGTAACGGTAACAGTAGCAAAAGTAACAGTAGCAGTTTTGTAGTAATTGTAACAGTGGCAACGGAAAAGTAACAAAGCAAAGATCAATATGTGAAAAGCTCGTAGGCCATGGATCAATGATGGATAATTATGTCGGGTGTCATTCATCATGCAACAGTTATAACATAGGGTGACATAGAACTAGCTCCAGTTCATCAATATAATGTAGGCATGTATTCCGAATATAGTCATACGTGCTTATGGAAAAGAACTTGCATGACATCTTTTGTCCTACCCTCCCATGGCAGCGGGGTCCTATTGGAAACTAAGGGATATTAAGGTCTCCTTTTAATAGAGAACCGGACCAAAGCATTAGCACTTAGTGAATACATGAACTCCTCAAACTACGGTCATCACCGGGAGTGGTCCCGACTATTGTCACTCCGGGGTTACCGAATCATAACACATAGTAGGTGACTATAACTTGCAAGATAGGATCAAGAACACAAATATATTCATGAAAACATAATAGGTTCAGATCTGAAATCATGGCACTCGGGCCCTAGTGACAAGCATTAGGCATAGCAAAGTCATAGCAACATCAATCTGAGAACATAATGGATACTAGGGATCAAACCCTAACAAAACTAACTCGATTACATGGTAAATCTCATCCAACCCATCACCGTCCAGCAAGCCTACGTTGGAATTACTCACGCACGGTGGTGAGCGTCATGAAATTGGTGATGGAGGATGGTTGATGATGATGACGGCGACGATTTCCCCTCTCCGGAGCCCTGAACGGACTCCAGATCTGCCCTCCCAAGGAAGAACAGGAGGTGGCGGAGGCTCCGTATCGTAAAACGCGATGAATCATTCTCTCTTATTTTTTTCTCCCCGAACGTGAATATATGGAGTTGGAGTTGAGGTCAGTGGAGGTCCAGGGGGCCCACAAGGACGAATGGCGCGCCCTGGGGGGGTGGGCGCGCCTCCCACCCTTGTGGACAGGGTGTGGGCCCCATTCTGTTGATTCTTTCGCCAATATTTTTTATTAATTCCAAAAATGATCTCCGTGAAGTTTCAGGTCATTCCGAGAACTTTTATTTCTACACAAAAATAACACCATGGCAATTCTCCTGAAAACAGCGTCAGTCCGGGTTAGTTCCATTCAAATCGTGCAAATTAGAATTCAAAACAAGGGCAAAAGAGTTTGGAAAAGTAGATACGATGGAGACGTATCAAATGCTTCCGCTTACGGTCTACGAGGGTACGTAGACAAACTCTCCCCCTCGTTGCTATGCATCTCCATGGATAGATCTTGCGTGTGCATAGATTTCTTTTTCATGTAACGTTTCCCAACAGTGGCATTCGAGCTAGGTCTATGCGTAGATGATATGCATGAGTAGAACACAAAGAGTTGTGGGCGGTGATAGTCACACTGCTTACCACCAACATCTTATTTTGATTCGGCAGTATTGTGGGATGAAGCGACCCGGACCAACCTTAATTGTCCACACACATGAGACCGGTTCCACCGACTGACATGCAACTTGTTTTGCATAAAGATGGCTGGCGGGTGTCTGTTTCTCCTACTTTAGTTGAATCAAATTTGACTACGGCCGGTCCTTGAAGAAGGTTAAAACAACAAACTTGATAAATCACCGTTGTGGTTTTTGCGTAGGCAAGAACAGTTCTTGCTAGAAGCCCATAGCAGCCATGCAAAACTTGCAACAACAAAGTAGAGGACGTCTAACTTGTTTTTGCAGGGCATGTTGTGATGTGATATGGTTAAGACATGATGTGATATACATTGTTGTATGAGATGATCATGTTTTGTAATATCGACAACCGGCAGGAGCCTTAGGGTTGTCTCTTAATTATTGTATGAAATGCAAGCACCATGTAATGACTTTACTTTATCGCTATGCATTAGCAATAGTTGGCGAGACGACCCCGACGCAACGATGGAGATCAAGGTGTCGAGCCTGTGACGATGGAGATCATGACGATGCTTTGAAGATGGAGATCAAAAGCACAAGATAATGATGGCCATATCATGTCACATATTTTGATTGCATGTGATGTTTATCCTTTATGCATCTTATTTTGCTTAGAACGGCGGTACCATTATAAGATGATCCCTTCACTAAATTTCAAGATAAAAGTGTTCTCCCCGAGTATGCACCGTTGCCAAAGTTCATCGTTTCGAAGCACCTCGTGATGATCGGGTGTGATAGACTCTACGTTCACATACAACGGGTGTAAGACAGTTTTGCACATGCAGAATACTTGGGTTAAACTTGACGAGCCTAGCATGTACAGACATGGTCTCGGAACACTGGAGACCGAAAGGTCGAACGTGAGTTATATAGTAGATATGATCAACATAGAGATGTTCACCATTGATGACTACCCCATCTCACGTGATGATCGGACATGGGTTAGTTGATTAGGATCATGTATCACTTAGATAACTTGAGGGATGTTTATTTAAGTGGGAGTTCATTAGTAATTTGATTAATTGAACTTAATTTATCATGAACTTAGTCTTAATAGTTTTGCATATCTATGTTGTAGATCAATGGCCCGAGCTACTGTTCCCCTGTATTTTGATATGTTCCTAGAGAAAACTAAGTTGAAAGCTGATAGTAGCAATGATGCGGACTGGGTCCGTGTGTGAGGATTATCCTCATTGCTGCACAGAAGAATTATGTCCTTGATGCACCGCTAGGTGATAGACCTATTGCAGGAGCAGATGCAGACATTATGAATGTTTGGCAAGCTCGATATGATGACTACTTAATAGTTTAGTGCGCCATGCTTTACGGCTTAGAACCGGGACTTAAAAAATGTTTTGAATTCCACGGAGCATATGAGATGTTCCAAGAGCTGAAATTGGTATTTCAGACTCATGCCCGTGTCGAGAGGTATGAGACCTCTACTTTGCCTACAAGATGGAGGAGAATAGCTCAGCCAGTGAGCATGTGCTCAGAATGTCTGGGTACTACAATCGCTTGAATCATGTGGGAGTTAATCTTCCAGATAAGATAGTGATTGACAGAGTTCTCTAGTTACTATCACCAAGCTACTAGAACTTCGTGATGAACTATACTATGCAAGGGATGACGAAAATGATTACCTAGCTCTTCGCGATACTGAAATCGGTGAAGGTAGAAATCAAGAAAGAGCATCAAGTGTTGATGGTTAAACAAGACCACTTGTTTCAAGAAAAAGGGCAAGGGAAAGAAAGGGAACTTCAAGAAGAATGGCAAGCAAGTTGCCTCTCCCGTGAAGAAGCCCAAAGTTGGACCTAAGCTTGAAACTAAGTGCTTCTACTACAAAGGAAATGGTCACTAGAAGCGGAACTGCCCTAAATACTTGGCGGATAAGAAGGATGGCAATGTGAACAAAGGTATGTTTGTTATACATGTTATTGATGTGTGCCTTACTAGTATTCGTAGTAGCCCCTAGGTATTTGATACCGGTTCAGTTGCTAAGATTAGTAACTCGAAACAGGATGCAGAATAAACGGAGACTAGAAAAGGGCAAGGTGACGGTGTGTGTTGGAAGTATTTCCAAGATTGATATGATCACCATCGCACACTCCCTCTACCTTCGGGATTAGTGTTAAGCCTAAATAAATGTTATTTGGTGTTTGCGTTAGGCATGAACATGATTAGATCATGTTTATTGCAATACGGTGATTCATTTAATTTAGAGAATAATTGTTGTTCTTTTTACATGAATAAAACCTTCTATGGTCGTACACCCAATGTGAATGGTTTATTGAATCTCGATCATAGTGATACATATATTCATAATATTGATGCCAAAAGATGCAAAGTTGATAATGATAGTGCAACATGCTTGTGGCACTGTTGTTTAGGTCATATTGGTGTAAAGCGCATAAAGAAACTTCATGTGGATGGACTTTTGGAATCACTTGATTATGAATCATTTGATACTTGCGAACCATGCCTCATGGGCAAGATGACTAAAACTCCGTTCTCCGGAACAATGGAGCGAGCTAATGACTTATCGGAAATAATACATACCGATGTATACGGTCCAATGAGTGTTGAGGCACGCGGTAGGTATCATTATTTTCTAACCTTTACAGATGATTTGAGTACGTATGGGTATATCTACTTGATGAAACACAAGTCTGAAACATTTGAAAAGTTCAAAGAATTTCAAAGTGAAGTAGAGAATCATCGTAACAAGAAAATAAAGTTTCTACGATCTGATCGCGGAGGCGAATATTTGAAATACGAGTGTGGCCTACATTTAAGAAAATGTGGAATTGTTTCACAACTCACGCCACTTGGAACACCACAGCGTAATGGTGTGTCCGAACATCGTAACCGTACTTTATTAGATATGGTGTGTTCTATGATGTCTCTTACCAATTTGCCTTTGTCATTTTGGGTTATGCATTAGAGACAGCCGCATTCACGTTAGATAGGGCACCGTCTAAATCCGTTGAGATGACAGGGTATGAAATGTGGTTTGGCAAGAAACTTAAGCTGTCATTTCTTAAAAGTTTGGGGATGCAACGCTTATGTCAAAAATGGCTTCAGGCTGATAAGCTCGAACCCAAAGCGGAGAAGTGCGTATTCATAGGATACCCGAAAGAAACTATTGGGTATACCTTCTACCATAGATCCAAAGGCAAAAACTTTGTTGCTAAGAATGGGTCCTTTCTAGAGAAGGGGTTTCTCTCAAAAGAAGTGAGTGGGAGGAAAGTAGAACTTAATGAGGTAATTGTACCATCTCTCGAATTGGAAAGTAGTACATCAAAGAAAGACGTTCCCGTGATGCCTACACCAACCAGAGAGGAAGAAAATGATGATGATCATGAAACTTCAGATCAAGTTACTACTGAACCTCGTAGGTTGACCAAAATACGTTTCGCACCAGAGTGGTACGGCAATCCTGTCCTGGAAGTCATGTTGTTGGACAAACAGCGAACCTACGAACTATGAAGAAACTATGATGAGCCCAGATTCTGAAAAATGGCTTGAGGCCATGAAATCTGAGATAGGATCCATGTATGAGAACAAATTGTGGACATTGGTGGATTTTCTCGATGATCGGCAAGCCATAAAGAATAAATGGATCTTTAGGAGGAAGACGGACGCTGACAGTAATATCACTCTCTACAAAGCTCGACTTGTTGCAAAAGGTTTTAGACAAGTTTCTCACCCGTAGCGATGATGAGAGTTTCTCACCCGTAGCGATGCTTAAGTCTGTCCGAATCATGTTAGCAATTGCCGCATTTTATGATTATGAAATCTGGCAAATGGATGTCAAAAACCTTGCATTCCTTAACGGGTTTCTTGAGGAAGAGTTGTATATGATGCAACCGGAAGTTTTTGTCGATCCTAAAGGTGCTAACAAAGTGTGCAAGCTCCAGCGATCCATCTATGGACTGGTGCAAGCATCTCAGAGTTGGAATATACGCTTTGAGGAGGTGATCAAAGCATATGGTTTTATACAGACTTATGGTGAAGCCTGTATTTACAAGAAAGTGAGTGGGAGCTCTATAGCATTTCTGATATTATATGTGGATGACATATTGCTGATTGGAAATGATATAGAATTTTTGGATAGCATAAAAGGATACTTGAATAAGAATTTTTCAATGAAAGACCTCAGTGAAGCTGCTTACATATTAGGCATCAAGATCTATAGAGATAGATCAAGACGCTTGATAATATTTTCAATGAGTACATACCTTGACAAGATTTTGAAGGAGTTCAAAATGGATCAGTCAAAGAAGGAGTGCTAGCCTGTATTGTATGGTGTGAAGTTGAGTAAGACTCAAAGCCAGACCATGGCAGAAGATAGAGAGAGAATGAAAGTCATTC
Source organism: Thinopyrum elongatum (assembly GCA_011799875.1). Taxonomy (NCBI): domain Eukaryota; kingdom Viridiplantae; phylum Streptophyta; class Magnoliopsida; order Poales; family Poaceae; genus Thinopyrum; species Thinopyrum elongatum. Next base: position 412,030,602 of record CM022300.1, read on the forward strand.
CCTATGCCTCAGCCATAGGTTCTACAAAGTATGCCATACTGTGTACCAGACATATCGTGTACCTTGCCATGAGTTTGGCAAGGGGGTACAATAGTGATCCAGGTGTAGATCACTGGATAGCAGTCAAAATTATCCTTAGTTACCTAAGATGACTAAGGATATATTTCTTGGTTATGGAGGTGATAAAGAGTTCGTCGTAAAGGGTTACATTGATGCAAGCTTTGACACTGATTCGGATGACTCTGAGTCTCAATCTGGATACATATTGAAAGTGGGAGCAATTAGCTAGAGTAGCTCCATGCAGAGCATTGTAGACATAGAAATTTGCAAAATACATACGGATCTGAATGTGACAGACCCGTTGACTAAACTTCTCTCGCAAGCAAAACATGATCACACCTTAGTACTCTTTGGGTGTTAATCACATGGCGATGTGAACTAGATTATTGACTCTAGTAAACTCTTTGGGTGTTGGTCACATGGCGATGTGAACTATGGGTGTTAATCACATGGCGATGTGAACTAGATTATTGACTCTAGTGCAAGTGGGAGACTGATGAAAATATGACCTAGAGGCAATAATAAAATGGTTATTATTATATTTCCTTGATCATGATAAAGGTTTATTATTCATGCTAGAATTGTATTGACCGGAAACTTAAATACATGTGTGGATGCATAAACAAATACCGTGTCCCTAGTGAGCCTTTAGTAGACTAACCATAGACATGAGTTGTCATTTGATAACTGGATCACATCATTAGGAGAATGATGTGATGGACAAGACCCATCCGTTAGCTTAGCATATGATCATTCAGTTTATTGCTATTGCTTTCTTAATGTCAAATACATATTCCTTCTACTATGAGATCATGTAACTCCCGGATACCGGAGGAATGCCTTGTGTGCTATCAAACGTCACAATGTAACTGGGTGATCATAAATATGCTCTACAGGTATCTCCGAAGGTGTCTGTTGAGTTGGCATGGACCGAGATTAGGATCTGTCACTCCGTGTATCGAAGAGGTATCTCTGGGCCCTCTCAGTAATACACGTCATAATAAGCTTGTAAGCAAATAACTAAGGAGTTAGTTACGAGATGATGTATTCGGGATCGCATAAAGATACTTGCCGGTAACGAGATTGAACTAGGTATGAAGATACCGACGATCGAATCTCTGGCAGGTAACATACCGACAGACAAAGGATATTACGTATGTTGTCATAACAGTTCGACCGATAAAGATCTTCGTAGAATATGTAGGAGCCAATATGGGCATCTAGGTTCCTCTATTGGTTATTGACCGAAGAGGTGTCTTGGTCATGTCTACATAGTTCTTGAACCCGTAGGGTCCGCACGCTTAATGTTCGTTGATGATATAATGTTATATGAGTTATATGATTTGGTGTTCGAATGTTGTTCGCAGTCCCGGATGAGATCACGGACATGACGAGGAGCTCCGGAATGGTCCGGAGGTAAAGATTGATATATAGGATGATACTATTCGGACACCAGAATAGTTTCAGAGTGTACCGGGTAGTCATCGGATCGCCGGAAGGGGTTCCGGACACCCCCGGGAGGTCTATGGGCCTAATGGGCCAAGGGGAGAGACACACCAGCCAACAAGGGGCTGGCGCGCCCCTCTCCCTGGCCGCCGGCCCTAGGGAAGGAAAGGGGGGATGGCTAGCCCCTCCTGCCTTCCCCTCCTCATGGGAGAAATGAAAGGGGGGGCGCCACCCTCCCTTGCCTTTCCCCGCGCGCCTAAAAAGGCAAGGGGGGTGCGGGTAGGGGCAGAAGCCCAAGTGGGATTCGGCCCCACTTGGGGCGCCTCCTGGCCTCCTCCTCCCTCCCCCCCACCTATATATATGTGGGAGGGGGGCGCCACACAAAGGGACGACAATCTCTTAGCCATGTGCGGTGCCCCTTCACTATCACCGTCACCACGCCGTCGTGCTGCCGGAACTCATCCACTACTTCGCCACCTTGCTGGATCAAGAATGCGAGTATGTCACCGAGCTGAATGTGTGCTGAACATGGAGGTGTCGTACCTTTGGTACTCGATCGGTTGGATCGCGAAGAAGTTCGTCTACATCAACCGCAATACTAAACGCTTCCACTTACGGTCTATGAGGGTACGTAGACACACTCTCCCCCTCGTTGCTATGCATCTCCATGGATAGATCTTGCGTGTGCGTTATTTTTTTTTCGTGCAATATTTCCCAACAGGATATTCTGCAAAAAAAGTATAGCTGGGCTAGCCATTTTCACATTGAAAAATTAATATATGGGCTGGAAATTTGGTCGACATAAAATAATAGCCTGGGCCAGACGGGCCACAACCCGCCTAGTGAACAACAACAAAAACATCGCTCAAGAAAAACTCTGCTCACACCTCAAAAACACAAATACTGCTCGAGCTGCTGGGTCCTAGCTGTCGGCCGCTCCTTGTGCAATTCTCTCGTTTTTTGACTATATAGGTTGACAATGGTGTGGGACCGTGATGTCAGGAAACCAGGAGGAAGCAAAAAAAAAATTATAGTTGTATATAATAAGGAGGCACTTGCATACGTGCGGCTATGGCCCTGGTGGGTCCCCACTGTCATCCTCTCCAAGTAAAGTCATGTCCTGATTCCTCCTGTTCGTTGACCAAGTTGTAAGTGCATCTAGTGCCCCTTAGTGATTTTGGTGTATTGAAGACTTATGGGTTAAGGGACTAATGAGTTTGAGAGTGTACACAGGTCTATAAGTCTATGAGGAGTTTGTTACTTACGATGAATGTCGACCCCTAAAAATGAATGTCTTCAACTGAAGACTTTGGTTTTCTTGAAGACTTTGAAAGTGAAGAAATTTGTGTGACCCTGAAGACTTGATATTCATGCGAGGATTATGAAGCGTGAAGACTTTTGTTTTCGTAGTTTCATTTTCTTCTTCTTGAGTCATAGGAAACACCGTACTGTTAAAGGGGGTCGAGGTAAAACTAAGGAAAAGTTTCCAAGTGATGCTCAACTCAAAATCCTACACCTACCCAATCCTTTTGAGTGAAGCCATTGGAAATCTCATACAGTTTAGTCAAGTTCTTCAGTGACAGAGACGAAGTTCTTCTGTTCTCTGAGGAATTTGTTCTGACTGAGGAGTTAGGAATTCGCCAGTGCAGATTGCCTACAAGTGAGGAACATGATAGCCCTGAGGAATTTGATACTCAAATATCCGACCGTTGTTGTGCTACGCGCCAGCTGTCCAAATATCCTACCCACCTAACGGTCATATCATTGAAGGGCATTTATCTCTTATCATGTCGGGCTGCTCCCTAGGCTATAAATAGCCGCCCCCTACAACCACTAGCTGGTTGGCTGCTCCGAGAGATAGATTGACACTTGTCATTTAGAGCATCCCATCCTCCGAGGACTTTGAGCGAAAATCATCAAGTGAGGAAAAACCCAAAAACCCAAACACCTACAAATCCAAAGTGATTGAGCATCACTGAAGAGATTGTTCCTGTGTGGAACCGACACTTGTTACCTTTGAGGACTGTGCATCCTCCATACGGTTAGGCGTCATGGTCTAGAGCATCCAAGAGGAAATTGTGGATTGCCGAGTGACCGAGTATGTGAAGGTTTGGAAGTCACCTGAAGACTTACCACGAGTGTTCGGGCGAGGTCTGTGTGACCTTAGCTCAAGGAGAATATGGTGAGGACTGTGTGTCCGGGACTGTGTGTCCTCAGGTTTAAATACCTAGCCGCTCCAACCAGACGTACAATTGTCACAACAGTTGGAACTGGTCTACCAAATCATTGTCTTCACCGAGCTACTGGTTCTATTTCCTCAACCCTTTCATTTCCTCGCATACTTGCTATGTATTTGATCATTACTGTTTGAAGACTTTGTCTGAAGACTTTCTCAATTTCCTCAGTTCAATTTCTTCAGTCAGTTTGTCTTCAGCCTGCTTATCCTGTGTTTACGCTACTCGTACTCTGTGCTTGTTTTCATTTCATCATGATGACTGTGCTACTGCTCTGTTATGCTTGCATCTGAGCACTTATTCCGCTGCTAAGTAGTTTGTCGCTTAGGAATTTCCTCACCTTGAAATTCCTCAGTGACGAATTTGTAAAAATCGCCTATTCACCCCCCCTCTAGTCGATATAACGCACTTTCAATTGGTATTAGAGCTAGGTACTCCCTTGTTCTGTGTGATTTTGGTTTAACCACCTGGAGTTTTAGTTATGTCGACTGCAGGCATGATCAAGGTCTCAGCTGGGTGTCCTACCTTCGATGGGACGGACTACCCCTACTGGACGAACAAGATGCGCATGCATCTTGAGGCAATTGACAATGATCTCTGGTATGTTGTGGAAAAGGGTGTTCCCTCTGTCACTCCTTCCGTAAACGCTGCTGATGTGAAGAGATTCAAGCAACTCGACTCTCAAGCGAAGAATATCATATGTGGCCATCTGAGCAAAGGGCAGTATGGCAGAGTGAGTGCTTTGGAGACAGCTAAGCTTATCTGGGATAGGCTGTCCAAGGTCAACGAAGGAGTCTCAACTCAACGTGACTCTCGAGTTGACGTTCTTCGCAATCTCTTCAACCGCTTCAAAAGACTCGACAACGAAAATGTTCAGCAAACCTTTGATCGCCTCACTGACATTTCAAACGAGCTTCAAGCACTGGGTGCCACTGACATCACCAACCATGAGGTGGTGAAGAAATTGCTGAGGTCACTCGATTCTTCATTCGATACACTGGCACTGATGATTCAAGAACGTGGTGACTACAAGTCACTTGATCCTGCTGATATCCTCGAGAGGCTAAATACTCATGAATTCCAACTAGCTGAGAAGAGAGATCTCTACGGACCGAGCTATGGTAGATCTCGTGCACTGAAAGCCAAGGCAGTCTCTGAATCTGAAGATGAAGATTCTGGTAGCAGCCTTGGTGATCCTGAAGAACTGAGTCAGGAGCTAGCAATGCTCGTGAGGAAATTCCAGAAGTTCTCTAGACGTGGCCGATTTGGAAAATCCTCAAGAGGTGATGACATGAAATCAAAGAAGAAGAAATACAAGGATGATAGTTCAGATGACTCTAAGAGGAAGAAGAAATCTTCAAAGTCCTCATCGTCAAGATCTTCAAAGTCTTCATCTCACAAGAAGAGCAGCTCCAAGAAAGCTCGGGCATTCATTGGCAAGGAAATGGACTCTAAAGCTGAATCTGAGGAACATGAGGAAGAGGAGGCATCTGAGGAGTCAGACTCTGGTGTGGCGAGCCCAGCCCTCGCTACTGCTTACGTTAGCAAGTCCATCTTCAACACTGAGGAAAATGGCTTCCCCAACACTGCTGATGACGGCAAAGATGACTATGCTCCCACCTATTGCTTCATGGCAAAAGGTGCCAAGGTACTCAAATATCCCTCCTCTGAATCAAGCGAGGATGAATCTGATGATAACCTCAAACCCAGCTATTCCAAACTTGCTAATATTGCTGTTAAACAACAAAAGGCTTTGGAAAAGGTTCAAAATATGCTAGACAAAAGCGATGATCTGTTAGGTGAGGAAATGGATCGAACTCAAACACTGACTGATAATCTTCAGCAACTACAGTCTAAGTTTGACAACCTTCAAGGTCGTCATGAAACTCTCCTAGCCGATCATGAGAAGCTTTCTTATGAATTTCTTCAAAGAAAGCAAGATCTTGAGAAGCTAAGGGTGAGTCATGAAGATCTTCAGAAGGAAAATGATTCTTTGCTTGCTCAACAGATCAGTTCCACTCAGGAAGAATTTATTCCACCATGCTTGAAATGCATTGAACGTGAAACTGCTAATTCTTCACCTGAATGTTCAAATGCTTCTATTGCTGCAAATTCTTCAACTATCTCTGTGGTCACAAATTCCTCATCTGAGGATACCACTAGTATCACTGACGAAAATGCAGGGTTGAAGGAATTGTATGTGACAGGCATGTACAAAAGCCTCAAAGGGCATCAGACTCTTTGTGATGTGCTGAAAAAGCAGATCTTGAACAGGAACCCTAGGAAAGAGGGTATTGCCTTTGAGAGGAAACTCAATGCTGATGGAACCTACTGGAAACCGGAGCAGTATCCCAAAACCTCATGGGTTGCTGCGAAGGGACCTCCCGTAGATCCATCCACTTTATCTGGCTTTACTTGTGAATCCTCATATTCATCTGATGAGTCATTTGACTCCAACTATAAACTGTTCAAAAATCAGAATGGTGAGGTATTTGCTAGATATGTTGGATCTAACTGCAGGAATGGTCCCCCTATGAAGAAAATCTGGGTTCCCAAAAGGTGCCTTGAAAGTCTTCAGGTGAATGTCCTCATGACACCACCTGTGAAGAATAAGAACCCCAGATCAAATTCTTCATATGAACCAAAGTCTTCATATGGATCCATGTCCTCTTATGGATCAAATTCCTCACATGGATCCAAGTCCTCACATGAACATCATCGTGCTAACACCTCTGTTTCGCAGGGAAAGCCTAAGGGCTATGAATATGTGCATTATTCTTCAAATCATTATGTTCATAAGTCCTCGAAGAATTTCTCTGCTTATTCATATGCTTACCCTAACCCCTCTTATGTGAAACGAAGTGGTCTGGCGTCTTTGCCACCTTTCTCTTATGGAGCTCGCAGAATGATGAACTCTTTGCCACCCCTCCAGATGTGGGTGGTGAAGAAAAAGAACTAATCTCTTATGCAGGATCAGGTCTGCAGACGAACTACATCGTCTGAAGAATTTGCTGGAGACCTGAAATGCTTGAAAGGACGCAAGCTAATCATGAAGAAATGATTTATTCATTTCTCACGTCCTCACATTGCTATATATATACATATGTTGCTTTAATTGATGAAATATGTCTGATGAATTTGATGTCATATTCTTCACTCTGAAGTATATGAGTTCGTAAGATGCACTAATTCATCTGCAGGATGATTTACCCAAAGCTACTGAGTGGGTCCTCGATAGTGGATGTACAAATCACATGACCGGTGACAAGAGCTTACTGTTGAACACTCCTTTATCTCCATCACATTTGAAGCATATCACCTACGCTGACAAAGGCAAAAGCAAGGTATTGGGTCTAGGTAGGGTTGCAATCTCAAAGGATCGACACATGGATAAAGTCATGCTTGTCGAGTCCCTCGGATTCAACCTCATGTCTGTCTCAATGCTTTGTGATCTTGATATGGTTGTTGTCTTTGGCAAATATCGTTGCTTAGTGCTCATGGAATCTGACAATTCCAAAGTCTTCGAAGGCTTTAGGAGAGGAGACTTGTATATTGTTGATTTCTCTGCAGGACCACAGCCTGCCACTTGTCTACTTGCTAAAGCTTCAGAAGGCTAGCTATGGTATCGACGACTGGGTCATGCTGGCATGAGGAACTTACACACGCTCGTGAAGAAAAAGCACGTCATTGGCATCGAGGGTGTCAAATTCCTCAAAGATCATCTTTGTGGGGCTTGTGAGGCTGGGAAGATGACCAGAGCCATGCACCCCTCGAAGACTATCATGACTACTTCTCGTCCTTTTGAATTGCTTCATATGGATCTTTTTGGCCCTACTCATTATGCCACACTAACAAATGCAGCATCTCTATATGGCTTTGTCATTGTTGATGACTATTCTCGTTACACATGGGTGCATGTCATTACTTACAAAACTGAAGTGCAGGAAGTCTTCAGACGATTCTCCTCAAGGGCTTCGACGAATTTCGGTGTGAAGATCAAGCATATACGTAGTGACAATGGGACTAAGTTCAAGAATACTGGTCTTGATGACTATCTCGATGAACTTGGTATTACTCATGAGCTATCTGCCCCATACACTCCTCAGCAGAATGGCGTTGTGGAGCGCAAGAACAGGACTCTTGTTGAGATGGCTCGCACCATGCTTGATGAATACAAGACACCTCGTCACTTCTAGCCTGAGGCAATTGATACTGCATGCCACATCATCAACAGGGTATATCTTCACAAATTCTTCAAAAAGACCTCATATGAACTCCTCACTGACAAGAAACCCAATGTGAGTTATTTCAAAGTCTTCGGTGCTAAATGTTGGATTAGAGATCCTCATCACAATTCTAAATTTGCACCGAAAGCACATGAAGGTTTTATGCTTGGTTATGGAAAGGACTCGCACACCTACAGGGTCTTCAACACCTATCACAACAAGGTTGTTGAAACTATAGATGTGCGGTTCGATGAAACTAACGGCTCGCAAAGAGAGCACCTACCTCCTGTGCTAGATGAAAAGACGCCTGAGGAAACCATCAAGTTCAAAGCTACTCAGGATGTCATTCCTACTGAAGAATCTGCTGAAGAAATCATTCCAGAACATGAAGAACAGCATGCTGGCGCATCTGAAGAAAATGGCTCTGAAGAAAATGCTGAGCCAAATCAAAGTCGTCAACCTGCTCATCCCCGCGTTGCAAATGAAGTATAGATTGAGAGAATCATCAACGACATCAACGCACCAGGTCCTCTGACTCGCTCAAAAGCTTCACATTTATCTAACTTTTGTGGGCATTTTGCTTTTGTGTCCATCACAGAGCCCACCAAAGTTGATGAGGCATTTATGGAGCCAGAATGGATTCAAGCAATGCAAGAGGAATTACATCAATTCAAGTTGAACAATGTATGGGAGCTTGTCAAGCGACCGGACCCATGCAAGCACAATATCATCGGTGCCAAATGTCTTCAAATTCGTCAACAACGCAATGGCATCTTCATTTCTCAAGAGAAATACCTCAAGGACGTTCTGAGGAAATTCGGTATGCAAGAATGCAGAGGCGTCAAAATCCCTATGCCCGCAAATGGCCATCTATGCACTGATGAAAATGGAATAGACTTCGATCAAAAGGTATACCGCTCCATGATTGGCTCTTTATTGTACCTATGTGCATCTAGGCCGGATATTATGCTTAGTGTTTGCATGTGTGCCCGTTTTCAAGCTACACCGAAGGAATCACACCATAAGGCTGTGAAACATATTCTTCGATATCTAGCTCACACTCCAACACTTGGATTATGGTATCCCACGGGCTCGGCTTTTGATCTCATTGGATATTCTGACTCTGACTATGCTGGTGATCGTGTGGACCGCAAGTCAACATCAGGCACATGCCATTTCCTCGGACGATCCTTAGTATGTTGGTCCTCAAAGAAGCAGAACTGCGTATCACTCTCTACTGCTGAAGCTGAGTATATTACTGCTGGTTCTTGCTGTGCTCAATTGCTATGGATGAAGCAAACCCTCAAGGATTACGGCATCAATGTGAAGAATGTGCCACTCTACTGCGACAACGAGAGTGCCATCAAAATTGCTCATAACCCAGTTCAGCACTCGAAGACAAAGCACATCGAGATTCGTCATCATTTTCTTCGAGATCATGTGTTGAAGGGTGACATCTCTATTGATCCCGTGAAGTCTGAAGAACAGCTAGCGGATATCTTCACAAAAACCCTTGGATGAGAAGAGATTTAGCAAGTTGCGGTGTGAGCTAAATATCTTAGAATCTTCGAATGTCCTTTGAAAAGGACACACATCCTAACACTTATGCAAATTGATGACTTAGATGTGCAACACACGAAGAAACGTTTTTCTTCAATCAATGAAGACTAACCCTCTAAGTGTGAAGAAATTAATGAAGAATTTGATTCTCAGAGCCCTACGACAATTGTACGCGGTGTCTGAAATCATTATTCTTACACGGTGGGTCACGCCACCACAAAAAGTTGAAAATCTTCAAAATTTGAGTTTTTCATCATTGTGCAAATTCTTCAAATTTTCAAATTCTTCAACTTTGCAAAATCTTCACTCTTTCCGTCTGTGTTCTTCATTGAATATATATATATTTGAGTTTTCTGTCCTCTACAGCATTCACTTATTGCTAATTCTTCAAGTTGTTTTTTCCTTCTAAGTGAATGTGATCGGACCCGTTCCCCCTCTGTGCTAAACTCAATCCAGTCCGTTCACAAATTCTTCATGTGCGTTCTATTTGAAACCCGTTCAAAGTCTTCACTGTGTCCTTGACAGCTGAAGAATTTGCGAACGAAACATTAAAATATTCTTATCTGAATTTTCGGCTTTTGCCGCTCAAACCGTTCCATATCCCTCGATAAGATTTATCTATTCACCCACTATCTAACATCACAGTACGTGGGTGACACATGTCGTTAGGATAAGAAGGGTCAGGGGCACGTTTGTCCATTTTCTTCGGACGAGCGGTTTTTCACCTCTGCTATAAATACCCCTCGCCCTCCTCAGAGCTCATTTACCCCGCACGAGCTCTCAGACCTAGCGCCACCGCTACACTCCATCGTCGCCGGTGAGGAAGAGCTTCACTGCCTCGACCTCGTCGCCGTCGTACTCACGCCGGCCGCGGAAATCTTCACTCCGCCGCCGCCGTAGCTGTTTTCCATCGCCAAGTTACGGCGTGGAAGATCTGAACGGACGAACTTCTCCACTGCTACTCTCAGCTCGTCGTGTTCTTCGTCAAGGGTAAATAAAATTTATTTTTACTGCCCTTGTTGATTCTGATGATTTCCACAAAATCTTCAAAAGGTGTTTATTCTTCAACTTTCATGTTCTTAAACACCAACTTGCTTCTGTTCTTGATCAGTTTCTCTAAGCAACGTTTTTCTTCAAGATTCCTCAATTGTGTGGATTTTCAATCTACACAACTCTGGAACCTAAGTCAAAAATGCTTAGTGAAATTCCTCAAGACACCCCTGGTCAAATTTCCTCAAACTTGATACTTTTGAAAATCTTCTGAGAACGCATATGACCTCTCCAAAACTCTTCGCACCTATATTCTATTCACAGGTACACATGTCCACTGCTGAATCTCTAGGTTCTCATCAACTTAACTCATTTGCAGCGTTCCTTGAAGAAAAATTGCATACCTCATCAGAAAATTCGATTGTTCAAAACCCTCAAGTGAAGAAAATGGCTGATGGTAAAAGACCTCAGAAGGGAGGAAAAAGGCCAGAAACAAATACTGCTTTTGAGATCCCTGATGACATCTATGATGAATATTGTACTCCTGATGAAGCAACTCATGGCAAGGAGAACAAAAATCAACGCAAAGTGCGCATTCAGAAGATTGAGAGGAGATGGGCAAGAGAATGGAGGGAATATCGCTATGTCACTCCCAAGTACATGAAGAAATTTGCTGTTAACCCTCCATGTCCAAGACCTCCATTGACTCCTGGCCAAGAAGCTGATCCCACTAGCATCAGAAGAGGTGAGGAATTTCCTCGGGAGTGGGCTAAGCGTCAAGCCAAGCTGGCCAAAGTGGCTAAAGAGACAGTGAAGAAATTCAATGAAGATTCTGTTGCTGCCGCCACTAAGGCCTCTGCTATCAAGCCTAAGAAGGCTATGCTGAAGAAATCAGCTGTCAAGACAAGTTCCTCAGCTACAATGCCCTCACGGCCAAGCTCTTCAAAGCCCTCACGGCCTGTTCCTCAAGCAAATTCCTCAAAAGCAACTCCAACTCCCTCGGTTGCAAAATCCTCAGCTGCTCCTGCAAAGTCCTCAGCACCTGTGCATCTTGCCACATGCCAAAGGACTACTGGAATCTCAATTGCTTCAGGAGTCTCTGCAAGTTCTTCAGCCCCACCTCAGTCTTCAACAACTCCGACCTTGCTGAAGAAAAAGGCCACTGCTGGACGAGGCACAAGGCCAAGTCCTCACAAGAAGCAAGTCGCCTTTCAGGTTCCGTCAAGCGAAGACGAAGCTGATGATGAAGAATTAGCTGCGATCATCAGAGATCGACAACAAAGGGCCGCTAGGGCCAAAGGCAGTGCTGTGCCCCTCATGCTGGATCCAAGGAAGATCCTTGATTTCATCGATCTCTGGCACAAGGATCCAAATACACCTTTGCATGAATTAAACCTCACTCCTGGTCAAAGTCACATGTTGACGGACTTCATAAATGAAGAGAAATGGAAATTTGAAAAGGCCAGGCAGGTGAAGAAGGCTCAGTACAAGAAGGAGCATTTTTTGAAGAACAATGTTGTGAAAATGTCTCCTGAAGAACTTGTGACTATGCAGGCTGAGATCAAAGCACTCAGTGATGAATTTCATGCATTCCATGCAGATTGGCTAGGTGCCAAAGTCAGATTCGTTAGAATGGCAAAAGGATTTACTCCAAGTGTTGCAGCTTCATCGCAACCCAAATTTCCTCAGACTGGAACATCTGTTCAGTCTGCTGAAGAAAATGAAAGCGCCAGAGCTGATGAAGAAATTCCAGTCTCTGAAGAAAATGCCAGGGCAACCTCCAACATTGCGCCTGAAGAGCAATCCAGGCCAGTTGAAGCATCTGCTACTGTGCCTGAGGAATCTGATCAAGCCAGGGCAACTGCATCAGTTGTGCCTGAAGAAATTCAACCAATTTCCTCTGCTCCTCCTGCACCGATGACAAGCATCAACCTTCCTTCTGCATCAGATGCGAAGAAAACCAAGGCTGCGGAGCGAGCAGCTGTGAAGAAAAGGAAAGCATCTGCATCTTCAGAGTCTTTAGCCCCCAAGAAATTGAAGACTTTGACGAGTTCATCTGAAAACCCAATTGATGCTATTCCAATATCAAGCATGCCATCAAAGGAGATCATTCCCTTTGGTGAGGAATATGAAATTCCAAGTAAATCTGATGAAGAAATTCCTTCTGCTGCTTCGACAGAGCAGATGGATGAAGAAATTGAAGTGGATACTTTCCCTTCAACCCCACTGGTATCATCGCCCATGCCTCAGTTCACAGCTGAAGAGGCAGGCGTCGAAGGAACTGAAGAAGAAGAGAATGTGGATATTGGGTCTACAACACCTATTCTGAATGATGACTTTTGGGAAAGTCATCACCCCAATTCACCTCTGACAACCCCTCTACATCATGTTCCTCAGTCCCCTATGCAAACTGAAGAAATTCATACGGGCTCTGATGAACGTCAAGCTTCTCTTCATTCTATTCCTGAAGAAGTTCCAGTCACTAGCGCTGATGTACATATGTCTGAAGAAATGGAGGCCAAGGTTGCTGCTGAAATTCCTCAGCCTGTGGCTCCAGTGGCTACACCTCAAGAGGCTGTAAATTCTTCAACTGTTAATCTTCAGCCCAAGCCATAGAACCCTCACTCCAAGAAGCAGAAGTTTAATGCTGAGGATTTCTTCAATGAGCACATATTCTTCACTGACTACAATCCCTATGACTCTGCTCGTCTTCGTCGCAAGCGCTTCTGGACTGCAAGCCAGATGAACTTCTACTCCTCATTGTTGGTTGATAAGGATAAGATCTTTGATCATGAGCAAATTCCTCATGTAGATATGGAATCGCTGCCCTGCTTCACACCAGTCCTCAGTGTTCTTCATGACGCTGGGTTACTCAATTTCTGCACCGACATCTGCGATTGGAATGAAGAACTCATTCTTCAATTCTTCGCCACGCTGCACATTACTGGAAATGTTGATGATTTCAATTCATGGGTATTGGACTGGATGACCGATAATACTCATTTCAAAGCACCGGCCTCTGAATTGCTTCATGCCGTTCCAGTCTGTCCTCCCACTGAAGGTGCAAGGCTTCTCTATGTTGAACCTGAATTGTCTGATCATCTGATGCAAGTGCTGATGAAGCCTTTGAAGCCAGGCTAAGCTCCAAGGACCAAATTCCTCATCAAGGAATTGCTCTATGTGCCAAGGACAGTTTATCGCATCTTGACCAAAACCCTCAGTCTAATCAAGGGCCACAACTCTGATGATGAAGAAGTTGTTGGCATTATGAAGAATCTGCTGTTCAATATCATTCACGGTATTCCTATCAACTACCACGATTTCTTCTTGAGGACTTTGGCCAATGCTGCACTGTCACCTTTTGAGTTGAAGCCTTATGCTCCCTGGATCATGAAGTTCATCAGATCAAGGTCTTCAATTCATTATAAGGCTGATTTTCAAAATCATCTCAGCTATTTGCCCCCTATTGAAGTCCTCAAACGGACTATTTCCTCAGCTGACGAGAAGGGCAAGGCTGCTGTTATTGATGAAGGTACTCGTCCATTGGATGGACAGTTTTGCAAAGCTACTTCCTATTCCACCAATGATGACTCTGCAACTCAAGATTCTGCCCCAAAGCTTCAGAACATCATCCTCAAGCCACAGCTCCGCGTGTGATGACTGATCGTGAACTTCTCCTTAGTCTTCATCAGAAAGTTGATCGAAATCACAAGTGGGTCAAGCGTCAGTTTGGTGCAATTCTTCAGAACATGACAGTCACTCAAAATACTGTGAAGAAAAATCACTACTACTTGCATGAAGTCTTTGACCGCACTTGGGCGATTCTGTCTAATCTTCATAGTGCTGAAGAAGTCAAGGAGATGGGCTTCCAACAGGACTTTGACTGGTCTCAGCCACCTTCGAAGAAATTCAAGAAAGTCAAAGTTCCTCAGCTTGTTGCCAGTTCATATTCTTCATCGCACAAGACGGATGAAGCTGAAGACTTGAACGACACTGCGGCAGGCCCTACCTCAACGGACGACCCCAACAATGCTGGCGCTCCTCCATCGACATCATGATGATATTCTTCAGGGGCGTTAGTCCTCATTTTTCGTCCCTTTTGGTCATTCAATGACAAAGGGGGAGAAATTTGAGTTAGTCTTCAAGCGGGTCTTATATATGGGCTATATTTCTGTTAAGTTTCAACTCTTGCTTTTCTGAGGTGTTTGCTCTGATGAGTTGTAAACTTAAGTCCTATGGTGGTCTGATACTTTTGCTCTGTTTTTCTGCATGCTATTTCCTCAAGTACATTAATGCATGCATGCTGAATTTCGTCAGACACCATACCTCATCATGCATTTCAAATTCTTCATATCACATGTTAAATGCATGTATGAATTTCAAGATATAGGAGGAGATCTCCATGATATTACTCTACAATGTGCATTTGCTATTTCAAAGCAAATTCCTCAAATATGCACATCTTCAGGGGGAGTTCTTCTATATCATGCAATCAAATTCCTCAATATCAGTATTTACACTTCATATGTTTATCCCCGTTGAAAACTTAACCTATATTGTCATCAATCACCAAAAAGGGAGAGATTGTAAGTGCATCTAGTGCCCCTTAGTGATTTTGGTGTATTGAAGACTTATGGGTTAAGGGACTAATGAGTTTGTGAGTGTACACAGGTCTATAAGTCTATGAGGAGTTTGTTACTTACGATGAATGTCGACCCCTAAAAATGAATGTCTTCAACTGAAGACTTTGGTTTTCTTGAAGACTTTGAAAGTGAAGAAATTTGTGTGACCCTGAAGACTTGATATTCATGCGAGGATTATGAAGCGTGAAGACTTTTGTTTTCGTAGTTTCATTTTCTTCTTCTTGAGTCATAGGAAACACCGTACTATTAAAGGGGGTCGAGGTAAAACTAAGGAAAAGTTTCCAAGTGATGCTCAACTCAAAATCCTACACCTACCCAATCCTTTCGAGTGAAGCCATTGGAAATCTCATACAGTTTAGTCAAGTTCTTCAGTGACAGAGACGAAGTTCTTCTGTTCTCTGAGGAATTTGTTCTGACTGAGGAGTTAGGAATTCACCAGTGCGGATTGCCTACAAGTGAGGAACATGATAGCCCTGAGGAATTTGATACTCAAATATCCGACCGTTGCTGTGCTGTGCGCCAGCTGTCCAAATATCCTACCCACCTAACGGCCATATCATTGAAGGGCATTTATGTCTTATCATGTCGGGCTGCTCCCTAGGCTATAAATAGCCACCCCCTACAACCACTAGCTGGTTGGCTGCTCCGAGAGATAGATTGACACTTGTCATTTAGAGCATCCCATCCTCTGAGGACTTTGAGCGAAAATCATCAAGTGAGGAAAAACCCAAAAACCCAAACACCTACAAATCCAAAGTGATTGAGCATCACTGAAGAGATTGTTCCTGTGTGGAACCGACGCTTGTTACCTTTGAGGACTGTGCATCCTCCAGACGGTTAGGCGTCATGGTCTAGAGCATCCAAGAGGAAATTGTGGATTGCCGAGTGACCGAGTATGTGAAGGTTTGGAAGTCACCTGAAGACTTACCACGAGTGTTTGGGCAAGGTCTGTGTGACCTTAGCTCAAGGAGAATACGGTGAGGACTGTGTGTCCGGGACTGTGTGTCCTCAGGTTTAAATACCTAGCCGCTCCAACCAGACGTGCAACTGTCACAGCAGTTGGAACTGGTCTACCAAATCATTGTCTTCACTGAGCTACTGGTTCTATTTCCTCAACCCTTTCATTTCCTCGCATACTTGCTATGTATTTGATCATTACTGTTTGAAGACTTTGTCTGAAGACTTTCTCCATTTCCTCAGTTCAATTTCTTCAGTCAGTTTGTCTTCAGCCTGCTTATCCTGTGTTTACGCTACTCGTACTCTGTGCTTGTTTTCATTTCATCATGACGACTGTGCTACTGCTCTGTTATGCTTGCATCTGAGCACTTATTCCACTGCTAAGTAGTTCGTCGCTTAGGAATTTCCTCACCTTGAAATTCCTCAGTGACGAATTTGTAAAAATCACCTATTCACCCCCCCCCTCTAGTCGATATAACGCACTTTCACAAGTTGACAACGCGAGATGGTAGTGCCACGGCTAGCGCAGCAACTTGAAGGATGACGAAGAGGGCCTCGCGGGCCCTACGGATGGTCTGATACAGCACCTGCTGCTCATTCAGGAAGCCAGGATCATAGGGCCACATGTCCGCGACGGCATTGTCGTTCGCTTCTTCGCCGGTGATTCCTCCTTCTGCGAGTCGGTGCTCGTTGAGGAGACGGAGGTTGCAGCACGGGTCCTCCTGCGCTGGTAGCTCTTCCGCCATTAGGGCGTCGAAGTGCGGCCGCACCTGCTCTATGGTGAACACGGCATGAACCGGCTTGGGCGGTGGCGCCGGCTCCTGGTCGGAAGCCATGTCCATCGTCTGATTGTCGTCACTGAGCTCGGTGAGCTTGCTGGTGAGCCAGCATGTCCGGCTGCTGGACCGGACCGCTGCCAAGCACGAGTCTGACAGCCCTGGCCCACCCAGACCCCCTCCCTCGCCCGCGCGCGCTTTTTGCCCGAAACGGTCATCGTCGCCCACGCCGCTTCTCGGTCCAAGTGATTGCTCCGCGTTCAAATGACACAAGTGCCATCCGTCTGTCTGTCTGTCGCCCACATTAATGATACGTGGTTGCCGAGGCGGCTATTCCGGCGCCACCCGTCTGTCCCTCTGTCGCACACCATTGCTATATAAACTATTGCGCCGGCCATAGCCACAGTCATCCGCCTCCGTTCCCTTTCTCCTGTCCACACCACTCCCACCATGGCTTCCTCAAGCTCCAGGGCTGTTCAGGACAGGTGGATGACGGACCAGAAGGAGATGGCAGTCATTGCTGCCGACTGGCTGGCCGGCAGGCAGCCGGAGGACGACGACGTCCCAATGGAGAATGTGGTAGTCGACGATCCCGCGCCAACCCCCCTCTCCACGCCATCCTAGCCGGTGCATTGCACCATGACAATCGGTGAGGCCCGTGCCCAATACATGGACATGGCCAGGCAGAAGTGTGAGGAGCAGTTCCGGGAGGCACAGGCCGACGCCGCCTACAACCACCATGTCCTCCAGGAGCACCTACAGGCGGAGGAGTAGATCAACGCAGAGCGGGCGGAGCCGGAGGAGCTGCTCGAGTCATACCGCTTCGCCCGCGAGAGCCGCCTCACGCGTTGGCGGTACCGCATGCGGGTGGCGGAGGTTGCGGTCGCCTACAAAGAGGGCAATGAAGCAACTGAGGTGTTGTTTGGCGAGACCGACGATGAGGCGGGGGACAATGCCGGCTCCGCCGAGGCCCCGCCCCTCCAACAACGAGGCAGAGGACATCGCCGGCTCCGCCGAGGCCTCGCCCTGCCAGCAACAAGGGTGAGGATTTCCCCTGCTCTGCCGAGGCGCCGCCCCACCGGCAACGACACAGAGGACATCGCCGGCTCCAATGAGGCCCCGCCCCGCTGCCAACTGGCTGGCCGGCAGGGAGCCGGAGGACGACGACGTCCCAATGAAGAACGTGGTAGTCGACGATCCGGCGCCAACCCCCTCCTCTGCGCCATCCTCGCCGGTGCATTGCACCATTACCATCGGTGAGGCCCATGCCCAATACATGGACATGGTGAGGCAAAAGCGTGAGGAGCAGTTCCGGGAGGCGCAGGCTGAGGCCGCCTACAACCACCATGTCCTCCAGGAGCACCTGCAGGCGGAGGAGCAGATCACCGTGGAGCAGGCGGAGCAGGAGGCGCTGCTCGAGTCATACCGCTCCGCCCGCGAGAGCCGCCTCACGTGCTTGCGGTACCGCATGCGAGTGGCGGAGGTTGCGGTCGCCTACAAAGAGGGCAATGAAGTGGGCGAGGCGCTGTTTGGCGAGACCGATGACCAGGCGGAGGATAATGCCGACCGAGGCTCCGCCCCGCTGGTACCAAGGCGGAGGACTTCACCGGCATCGGTGAGGCCCTGCTCCTCCGAGGCCCCACCCCACGAACAATGAGGCAGAGGACATCGTCGGCTCCGTCGAGGCCCTGCCCTGCCGGCAATGAGGGGGAGGATTTCCCCCGCTCCACCGAGGCGCTGCCCCGCTGGCAACAAGACAGAGGACATCGTCGGCTCCATCGAGGCCCGGCCCCGCTGCCAACGAGGTCGCGCCACACAGAAAATGAGGAAGAGCAGAACATGGTAGGTCGCTGCCGCTCAGGTCCAAGTAAGGCGACCGCTGCTACCCTCCGGTTGAAGCCAAGCTTGGCATCTTGAACATTGACGGCCGATTAGCTTCTTGGCGGCGACGTGGAGTCGGAGAGCTATGCTAGAGAATAAGCTTCTGTTCGGCTCAGCCAGACACGGGAAATGGGCGCCGGAGATCATAGATTAGGTTAATTAATTATACCTCCAGCGCACCCCTTCCTAGTTGAAGAATGTATGAAATGTAATGAAATCCGGCCGTGTATGAACAAATTTAGTTCGATTAGTTCAAATTGTTGTATCACTGGCATTGGATGAACATGCAAAACAATACGTACTAGCATTATTCTTAGGACGCACGGCGATCACCTCGTTTGCAGCAATTTCACACATACAAAAAGTTTGAGCAGGTTTTTAGCATGCCTGTACATTGCAATGAAACTCACAGGCCTGGCAATTCATAGAGAACATTCAAAACAATCGATGATTATGCATCTCAGTGATTCACATGTTAGAACCAATATTTACTTCATAACTAAAGAATAAAGAAAAATCGATCGATGCTGCTAACGGCAAAGGGCGTCCCATTCGAAAATATCAAACGCATGATTTCTTGCTAACATCAATGAGCAAAATTTGACAAGGTTGTCCCATTCCAAAATATCAAATGCGTGTCTTTGCGTACATCAATGAGCAAACTTTGACAAGGTTTTCCCATTCCAAACTAACAAATGCCTACGATTGTGGAATGGGCGGGGTTTGCCATCAGTTTGCACATTGACATGTCACCTCATGCTAAATAAACCAGTTCTTTTTGTGCAGTTTCACTAAAATCAACCAACTTCGCATGTCTTTAACTGTTGCAATGCCTTGAACATATCGGCACCGCCTTTCTTGTAGCTAATTTTGCGGCTGGAGGTGGAAATGAATGATTCGAGAACATTCGATGTATTGTGCATGATGAAGTATAATGGAGGGCACGAACCATCAGAACATTTTGTGCAGTTCCCATTGAAATCAAGCTGAGCATCCCTGTTTGCATAAATACAAAAAAAGTGATTAGTATAAAGCAAACTATATTATGAATTTATAGTTATGACTCTACAGTTTAAACATGCACCTCCATGATCCATGCAGAGCACACATTTAAAAAAATGGAACTCACCAGAAAGAATCCTAAAACAACATTGTATTGGCCATCACAGCAACAAAGATAGAGATCTGTGAGTCCTTCTGAGTTGAAGTTAGTTTGTTCTTGTGGGCAGGAATGTAACCATTCTTCAACTGCTCCTTCTGATAAGAAGAGAAGGGCTTGGTTCTTCATCCTGGAATAATCGGAACTAGGCACTTCACGTACTCCATATTCTTCTTCAGAGGAGGATGATCCTATTGTGCAAAGAAAAGAGAACAACTAAATGCTAGCATCCCTGTTTGCTCAAAAAAAAGGAAAGGAAATATTTAAAACAGCCATTACATTAACAATGGGAGTAACTGATGAAATGTATAGTCACAAAGAGATGCATCCTCATTATCCTCATAGGAAATGATATGATACCAAACATAGCAGCTCAACTTGAACTGTATTATTACTTAATTATATCAGTGGCTATAACGGTGGCAAACCGGTGCCTCAATTTATTAGCAGCCTTAGATTAACATGAGAAACAATACCACTTTCTCATGACAGTAGCTAAACAGTAGGACAACACCAATAGAGATGACAAAGCTCAATCATATGGATGAAATCCGTGGGCCGGTACCAACCTTTGTCCGGAGGCTTATTGTGTAGAGCATGCAGATGAAGCACTTCTCCAAAACCATTCGTTATTATCTACTATGGTTTCCATGCTTACTATAAACTTCTCGATTAGTTTAATGTTTCCAACATCTTCTTGTGCAGTTCCACTAAAATATATGTTATCTTCAAACAAGATCCCTGTTTGCACAAGTAGATATAATTACATATTACATTAAGAGTGGCATCAAATCACAGTGGCAAAACAATTGCTCGTTCCAGCCATAGCAATAAATTAAGATGCAAAACTATATCATTACTTGTGTCATCATAGTTCCAGTGCTTCATTACAGCACCGGGAGTTGATTTTTGTTCTTCTTCCGCTTGTCCTTCCCTTTCATCACTTGGTTCAATAACAGACAAGCTTCGCCTTCAATGTAAGATTTGTCATGTCAATTAGGGAGCACAAGTATAGCACTAAACAACAACATTACTTTTCTGATGATAGTAGCAAAATACAGGCCAACAGTTGCGAAATATCATTATCTTACCTAAATGGGATATTACGGTGCACATACAGATTGGAAGTCTGGTCTCCTTTTGTGCAGTTCACTAAAATCAAGCAACATTACTGTATAAGTAGCACAACATATGAAAGCACACTGCACAATCATGTTGAAGAAGGCCAATACTGACCTCTCATGATGCAGAATTCAAACAACTCACAAGAAGAAGATCTGAACAAATTTGCCAATGCGGATAGGCAACCAGATCTCCTCTTGTGCAGTTCCACTAAGATCAAGCAATCAAGCAATGTTGTTGGTGTGACATTTTGGTTGAACTGCACAAAACACTCTTAAAACAAAAGTGTTTTGTGCAGTGCAACAAAAGGTCACAATAGCACCAAGGTGAAGTAGATAACCCCATTTACACAAAGGTGCAAAGGAAACAATTACTGGTCAATAACGGTGGATGACACAGAAGCCCACAAAAAGAAGCATCTAACTTATCTAAATGGAAAAGAAAGCAAGATAGTAGCATTTCTCAAACAGTGGCATTGATTCATATTAACAGAGAGATTATATTAACAAAAAAATTGTTAAACATATAATTTGCTTTGAACTGTGGCATTGCATCAATTTTCCAGCGGCATTATTAGATTAACAACAGCTAAAGAGTTGTATGGGACAGTGGACGCACCAGCACCATGTGCATCTACCGATGTATAAAGGGGTGATGCACAGTCTGTTGCAACAAAGAACAAACAACCAAGAAGCATATTTGTGTTGGTCCCAGTTTTGTTATCTTTAGACACCTTTCCCTATGTGAGGGCAGCAAATCTAGTCCTGCTCAAACTCTTCAGCCTTGTCCCCCACACACAGAAAGATCAGTTCGTTACAGATGTGTGTACTGCGTTTGTCATTGTTTTCCCTTTTCGACCAACGTAGGTGTTGGATAGACAGTCTGTACTACTTTCCCCCCTTCCGTTCCTCATTGAACCATGTCCTAGATTCATGCTATACAACTTTCCCCACTACTTTCCTGTTTGATCCAACACCTAGATTCGAGTGCAGAAGCGAAAAAAATCCACATGCAGCTAGAGCAATGCATGTCGATTAAGTAAATTATACCTTAAGGTTCTCGGAGTGTGGCTCAGTGGGCGGTCGAAGGCCGATCTGCCCACACTATGTACGACAGCGAGGAAGAAGGGGTCGGAGGCCCTCCCGCGCTGCCGCTGGGTGAAAGAGAACATCGGCGCCGGCAGTAGATTCCCTCCCTCGCCAACGGCGGCAGCGTTAAGCCTCCTTCCCTTCCCCGGCGGACGGGATGCTGCCGGCTCTTTGACCAACAGTGAGCGAAGAGAGGCCAACGTAGTCTTGTTTAGATCTGGAGAGAGTGAGAGTGTGAAGAGAGCAACTGCAAGCGCTGAAGCTCCAGCGTGTATATATATAGTGGAGAGAGTGTGAAGACAGCAAACCCTAGAAAACAAGTGCTGAGGCTGCAGCGTATCTCTACTCTCTACTTCTCTACACTTATTAAAAACAGAGTTGGTGACGATGGTGTGCCTGCCATCCTGCAATATAGGCCGTCCGATCTATATCTGACGGATAGGAATGAAACTATGATAATTTTGCAAAAAGATACCTGCACTCCTCTCCACGTTTGCAGATAAGGCCTTCCCTCATTCATCCTTAGCGCCCACAAGATTAACTACTCATATAAATGCATCTTGATGCACGGGCATCTTGCTAGTATATATATAGTTGGAGTGGTTATCTTTTTCTCTCCATAAAAATCTTTTTAAATTGTGCACGAAACAGAACTCTTTATTTAATTTCTCCCTCCGTCATA
The DNA here is from genome assembly GCA_011799875.1 of Thinopyrum elongatum. Lineage (NCBI taxonomy): Eukaryota > Viridiplantae > Streptophyta > Magnoliopsida > Poales > Poaceae > Thinopyrum > Thinopyrum elongatum. The sequence goes on from CM022300.1 coordinate 412,053,426, forward strand.
GTTTACAGGGCACGCATCAACAATCTCTCGGACCAAGGTGATAGCGATTAGACTGAAAAATAGCATTGGGAGTTATACCATGGCACCCAATTACTGGAGAAATTAATGCGTACACACAAGCATGGAGTACTTTCAGTCCATGTACACACATGCATGCATTTATTCCACCCCGCGTACACACCAGCATGGAGAGAAAATTGTGGCCCTGATTGTGGTTACGATGCCCTAATTAATTGGGTATTAAACTAAACACGCCTAAACTCCCTCCGGTGGTGGAAATGCATGAGAATTGAAGCGCTCCCTGTAAACTATGATGGAGGGCAATGCTAATACGCGAAGAAAATTTAACGCTCGAAGGAGTCAATTCACAATTAACGCTCCACGCCTCCCGGTCACACTTACTATCATTCACGTGTGGTACACGACCCTCTGAAGTGAACAACAACTAAAACTACATGCGACATGGAGGCATTGCCATTGTTGTGCAACCCAGTACCCGGACAATCCATGGCAAGGCGTAGTCGCAGGCGGCTGGAATGCTCCAAATCCGGCAGCCGCGTGCGTCAAATCACGTGGCCGCAGATGTAGAGGTTGACCGCCGGCGCATGAACCTGTGTGTGCGTGTGTGTGTTTATTTTTAACAGCGTGTGTGTGTTAGAGAGAGCGACACATTGACCTATAGAGAGATTGTGTGTAGTACTACAATTTAGCCGTGAGAGTCGGCACATCCTCTCGTTTCTGGGCGTCCGGTTGGGACAGCAGCCACGCCCGCTCCTGACCACCCTGGCCCACCCAAACCCCCTCCATGGGCCGCGCGTGCTTCCCGCCCAAAACGGTCAGCGCCGCTCCAGAGAATCGGTGCCGCATTCATGCCCGTGCAGAGCAGACGCGACCTCTCACTGGCGCCTGCGTTAAAGGGAGAAGCGGATTCAACGAAGAGTGATGGTTGCTTCGTCCGTCCAACTTACTGCTGGGTCTATTTGATTTGATGGCTCATTGGTCATTATTACTGAGGTGGTACGACCGTGCTGAGTCTCAGTTGCACTGTACACTTTACTTTGGTGCATGACCCGTGCACCAGATGCTGGATGCCCCATGTTTCGGTGAAAGAAGGTAGAGCGTCTCCACTCTTTACAGCGGAGGAGTGTGAAAGCAGCGAAAACACGGCAGCTCAGTGATTACATGGCCCACCTCACACTATCACCATATTTTCTGGACACCGTGCGACACCTAACTCTTTATACTTGGTACGTACTGTAATTTCTCAGCAAGATAATTTGTACAATGCTATGAAGCTTCCATCTTCTGTTTCATGTATCTTGTGTCCAAGGTTGCCCCGTTGCAACATTCCATCAAATACAAAGGAGACTAACATGCATGCTATTGCATCTCAATGATTCACAGATCATAGACAATATTTACTCCCTCTGTTCCAAAATAAGTGTCTCAACTTTATGCCAACTTTAGTACAAAGTTGTACTACTAAAGTTGTCACTTATTTTGGAACAGAGACAGCTAAAGAAAAAAAATCATCCATGCAGTCCCTAGGCCTTGAACCCTAAACCCTAACCAGCTTTAATTTGCTGGCGACATTGAACCTTCCGAAGAAATGAAGTTTGCAACCCTTTGACCATTAGATCATTTTGTGCAGTTTCACTAAAATCGAGCTGAGCATCCCTGTGGCAAGGAAATTGAAGAAGTGTGATTAGAATAAGACTAGTGGGACTAGTTGATGAGACATAAACTCATCACAAATACAGTAGAAGCTAGTAGAGGTACGTGCGGGGCAAACAAGTAGAGAAATATATATCCACATGGAGCGATGTGGGCAGCTGGGGCAGTGGTGCAAGCCGGTTGTAAAGGAAGTTGTACCTGAGGGATGTCGGGATGTAGCTAGCTTAGAGGAGGGCGACGGGAGGCGGCAACTGCCCACGTCACCGCAGTGAGCAAGGGACAAAGGCAATCGCACCGGCTTTGTGAGAGAGAATGGCGGGGACCCCTGATCGGGACGCGCCGACAGTGGGTTTTCGCCGTGGGCGACGGCGACCGCATCTACACAAAGCATCCACCCGTTCCCCCGGCGGACATGATCCGCCCAGATGTTAGAGATGTGGCCACAGTCATTCTGTGTGAGAGAGTGTAAAGAGAGCAACCCCAGCAAGGAACCGTGTAGGCACCTGGCTATGTATAGAGTGGAGCGGTTTCTTTTTCTCTCCATATGAACCTATTTATATTGCGTACGTGCCACTGAAGAAAAAAAACTTTATTTATAAATAACGCGGCACCGTTCATGCGTGGTTCCCGACCCTCCATTAAGAGAGTAACTACTACTAGACGCGTCAAATTATCACGTGGGCTACATCATCATACAGAAATGAGCTCCACCGTGTCACGTGTGTGGTTGGGGAAGACGCAAAGAGTGCTACGTGCGTGGGTGCGTGCACCTCTTCTCTTCGAGCATAGTTATTAAAAGTATAGCCAACTACTCTACCACGCGGTTATTATATGGGCAAAGAGTATAGGCAGTAATAATGACTAATGAGCCGTCAAATCATGAGGCCCACCTTTCTCTATATTTGACCGAGGAAGCAGCCATCATTTCACTCCTCATTGAATATCCATCCGCTGCTACCTCCGCAAATAAATAAAAATCCACTGCTACCTCCGCAGCAAGGTTAATAATATACCCATGTCAATCACGACATAGAAATATCATTCACTGATACAATAGGGATGGCTCTAAGGCTGGTGATTTTTTTTACTTTGTCTCTTTCTCTTTTTGTCTCTTTTACTCATTTTACATAGGAGCACGTGTAGAGGATGGCTATTCCTTTCAATGGGACTACTTAATCAGCTCCGAATATTATCCCCGCTGCCCACCACTCTAAATCGTGCCATCTATGATACTCCCATTGCAACAACAATGAGGTCCACTAGGTCTAGCACGTCCTGTAAGAAGAGACTGTCACGCAAAACATACATTCTTGTTGCCCTTTTCCTCATACAGTACGTACTACTAGTACTACTACTACTCGTTCTCCTATAAACCTTGCGCTTGGCATCTCAAAAATATTAACCTTGCGCTTGGCTCTTCGCCTCTTCGGGAAGTCGAGCAATGATGGTACTACAGTATATGGTTCTGGCTACCTGAGACCGAATGAATTGTTGCACGTCCACCACGTGGGCGAGGGTCGAGGGGTGAGGGGCGAGGGAGAGTGCGTACTACTACGTCCGTTTCAATATGGACTACATATGAAGCAAAATAAGTGAATCTACACTCTAAAATACGTCTATATAAATCACTGTTTGGAGTATGTACTAGTAGTTCATATTGAAATCTGCTAAAAGACATATATTTCAAACAATATGATAATCTCTCTAACCAAGGTAGGGATGAGGAGTATATACGTCTAACGGAGGGAGTAGTAAAATTTTCTCCTCGTCCTGCGAGCCACCACGCTCGTGGGCGAGGGAGCAGGCGTAGGCGTAGTAAGCATGCTTCTCCTTGTCCTGCGACTCTGCCAGCCACCACGCCCGTGGGTGGGGGAGAGGGCATACTAAGCAAGTTTCTCCTTGTTCTGCGAGTTGACGGGACACATCAAAAGTAGTACAAAGCATCTCCAGTGTATAGAGCCTTGCCTCTAAGGTAGGCCCCACATGGTTTGCCTCTTTTTTTAAATAACGTGTCAAGTCGCAATTCATTTGTTCACCCGTGGTACACGATCCTCCATCAAGTGGACAACCAGTACACGTGTCAAATTACAACGTGGGCTGCATTTTTCGTACAGAAATGAGCTCCACCGTGTACCCGCGCGGGTGTGGTTGGAAAAGAGATGGTAGTACGTGCGCTGTGCGTGCACCTCTTCTCTTCGTGCACATCCCCCACCTACGTGTGTGTGTGGGAGAGATACAAACCTAGAGATATGGCGTGTGCGTTCGTGAGTGATTTTTGTTATGGGGGTGATTTTGTGAAAGTATTTGTGGGAATATGTGTCTATGATATCTCAAACAAAAATGTGACACATGCAATGTGTGTGAAATAGAGGCCTATCTATATCATATATAGAGGGGGTGATCCACGAGAAGAGAGGGAGGGGTCATAGATATCGATAGAGTCGAAGAGAGGATCAAGTGTGTGGGTGCGAGATCGATGAAGAGAGCCATCAAAATTGTGTGTGTGCACGTCAAAGATATAGGGCGACTGACCTATCGGAACGTCAGAGAGCAGAGGGCAAGTTTGTGTGTGGCAGGGAGACATGACTAGAGCGCTCGATGTATCGGTGTGTGGGGGGGAGGGGGGAGGCAGAGACCTAACTAGAGAGGTTGATCGACTCGTATATGTGTTAAGAAGGAGAGACCTAGCTATGTCTTGAGGGAGATTGGTCGACATCCATACATATGTGAAGGATGGGAAATAGGTTGGGACAGAGAGAGAGAGAGAGAGAGAGAGAGAGAGGTAGAGTGTCGGAGGGGTGGTGGAGTTGCTTCTCGGAGATGGTGGGAGAGGCCTACTAGACAAATTGAGGGTACAACTACAATATCAAGAAGAGAGGGGATGTGTTTCTGTGTGTGCATGTGCGTGATAGATGTGTCGGGAGGCATGCATGGATGATGAAGGGGACCATATGTGTTTGGTAAGAAGACCTAACTAGATCGGTAGATCAATTGTTGTGTGTCGGTGGAAGGGAGAGACATAACTAATGAGGTAGATCGATCGGCACATGGGGAAAACGAGTTATAAACGACCTAGCTAGCTATATGCATAGTGGGAGATCGGTCGGTGTACATCCATTTGTTAGAGGCAAATAAGGCCCAGAGAGACGGATAGAGAGAGAGAGGGATGGAGCTAGGAGGTGGTGCGAGAGGCCTACTAGATAGGGGGGAGGAGTGTGCGATTGTGAGATCGATGAAAAGAGGGGCGAGAGTTTACACGTGTGCGGGACCGTATGAGAGACACGAGGCATGCATGGACAGAGAAAGGAGGAGATGAAAAATGTGTGTGTATGTGGTAGGCAGACATCGCTAGAGAGGTTTATCAATCGATGTGTGTCGGAAAGGAGTTGTGGAAACCATGGGAGAACGACCTAAAGAAAAAAATGAATGTGCACGATGGATAGAAAGCTGAGGGAGGGGCAGGGCAAGGAGGGCGTGTGCATGCACGAGAGAAACTTAGTGCTGACTACAAAGGTTAGAGGATATGTGTCGATGATATCTCAAACAAAAATGTGACACATGCAATGTGTGTGAAATAGAGGCCTATCTATATCATATATAGAGGGAGCAATCCACTAGAAGAGAGGGAGGGGTCATAGATATCGATAGAGTCGAAGAGAGGATCAAGTGTGTGGGTGCGAGATCGATGAAGAGAGCCATCAAAATTGTGTGTGTGCACATCAAAGATATAGGGCGACTGACCTACCAGAACATCAGAGGGCAGAGAGCAAGTTTGTGTGTGGTAGGGAGACATGACTAGAGCGCTCGATGTATCGGTGTGTGTGTGGGGCCTAACTAGAGAGGTAGATCGACTTGTTTGTGTGTTGAGAAGGAGAGACCTAGCTATGTCTTGAGGGAGATCGGTCGACATCCATACATAAGTGAAGGACGGGAAATAGGTTGGGACAGAGAGAGAGAGAGAGAGAGAGGTAGAGTTCCGGAGGGGTGGTGGAGTTGCTTCTCGGAGATGGTGGGAGAGGCCTACAAGACAAACTGAGGGTACAACTGCAATATCAAGAAGAGTGGGGATGTGTGTCTGTGTGTGCGTGTGCGTGATAGATGTGTCGGGAGGCATGCATGGATGATGAAGGGGGACCATGTGTTTGGTAAGCAGACCTAACTAGATCGGTAGATCAATTGTTGTGTGTCGGAGGAAGGGAGAGACATAACTAATCAGGTAGATCGATCGGCGCGTGGGGAAAACAAGTCATAAACGACCTAGCTAGCTATATGTATAGTGGGAGATCGGTCGGTGTACATTCATTTGTTAGTGGCAAATAAGGCTGAGAGAGACAGATAGAGAGAGAGGGATGGGGCTGGGAGGTGGCGCGAGAGGCCTACTAGATAGGGGGAGGAGTGTGTGATTGTGAGATCGATGAAAAGAGGGGCGAGAGTTTACACGTGTGTGGGACCGTATGAGAGACACGAGGCATGCACAGAGAAAGGAGGAGATGGAAAGTGTGTGTGTATGTGGTAGGCAGACATCGCTAGAGAGGTTTATCGATCGGTGTGTGTCAAAAATAAGGAGTTGTGGAGACCGTGGGAGAACGACCTAAAGAAAAAAAATGAATGTGCACGATGGATAGAATGCTGAGGGAGGGGGAGGGCGAGGAGGGCGTGTGCATGCACAAGAGAAAGTTAGTGCTAGCTACAAAGGTTAGAGGATTGTGTGGGTGTAAGAGACTAACAAAGATCATAATTCGATATGAAAGTGGATTCATATATTTGAATAAGAGATCATAGTGTTATAAACCTATGCATGCATGAATATGGCGGTGATACGCGTGGTGTGGTTTTGGACATGTTATACTATAATGTGATAAGGCGTGGCGTTTGCAACTCACAGCTAAATATGGAACAATCTAAAGCATACTATATATCGAACAATCTCACATTTTATTTGAATTTGTGATAATGTGTGGCGTTTGCAGCTCACAACTAAATATCGAACAATCTAAACCATACTTTGTATCGAACAATCTCACATTTTATTTGAATTTGTGATAATGTGTGGCGTTTGCGGCTCACAACTGAATATCAAACAATCTAAACCATACTATATATCGAACAATCTCACATTTTATTTGAATTTGTGATGTGGCATTTGCAACTCACAGCTAAATACTTGTAGGCGTAGGGGGCGGGGCACCATACATTATGAGATAAACACATTATACATATGAGAGATGGTTTAGATTATGAAGATCTAGCTAGAGCTTAAAATGTACTATGATTTGAAATCAACATAAAGTGGATTCAAAAAATTGAGTTCGAGTTCATATAGTACACATAGTTCATATCTAACTCGACAGTAATCATGTGGTGTGCTGTGAAGATAATATACAAATGATGGTTTAACTTGACAATAATGATGATTGTAGATCTTATTAAAATAGAGAAACGAATTCAAATGGTTTAACTTGACAACAATCATGATTGTAGATCTTATTCAAATAGAGAAACCAATTCAAATTTAGTTCATATTGAAGCGGTAGTATATACGTTTGGAATGCACTAAAATGTTTGTTTGAATAGCAGGTTGCATGCATTATACACGTAGCGAAATATTTTAATTGAACATAACATGGATTCAAAGTTTTCAATGGCATTTGTAGTAACTCATATAGTAAAACGGGACTAGACTCTCTTGTGTGGTGCGAATTGATTTCTTTTTGGTTTTTTCGTCGAGGGAAGTGCGAATTGATTTGGTACAGTATACGTTAGGCTTATCCGGAAATTTCAACCCGCGCCTTGTTATCCTGAAATTTTAAGATATCTCTTTGTCTCGTTGTGCTCCTAAAATTCCCTCCATCTCAACCCGCGCCTTGCTATCCCAAAATTACAACGCGCGCGAAAACTCCCACCTCCTGCGAAATCCCGACACGTGAAATTCCCGTGATACCCATGAACCGAAAGAACAACCTAGTTCAGATCGGTGGGGCTACTTTCATAACTTAACCCACATTTCGGACAAGCGTGTCCCTAAGCCATGGTTCCCCCCTCACATCCCCTCTGCCCCCCATTCGTACACCGGGGCCACGAAAACCCGCAAAGCCCCACACCCTCCTCCGTCCACCATCCAGCTGGAGCCTCTTCCTAGACGACATCGTCCACTGCAACAACTCGACGTCCCTCATCCACTGCACCGGATGAGGATCAGTCATCGATCTCGTCGTCCCGCCAGTTCAGCCACCCCGTCCTCCACCTCCAAGGAGGTGCCCCGACGTTCACCTCGTCTTTCATGCCACCTCCATTCCCATAGCGCCGTCTTCACCTGCACCACCGAAAGAGCAGCACCATCACCGATTCATCGGATGAAGTTGAGGCCTAATCGGCGCCACCAAAGAGGTTCTACACAAATCGCTGCATTTTCTTCTTGATTCGATCTCACAGTGCTGCCGGCGCTCGGTACCGAGCCGCCATGGCGCGGCTCCATCTACGGCGGCATCGCCGGCCACTTCCTCCACGGCGTCGCTCCCCCGGCGGCGATGTCCACATCAGTCAGAGCTACTGCTGCTACTCCGGCTCTCGCTGGCCCTGCTACTACTTCGGCTCTCGCTCACGCTGTTGCTCTGCTCTTGCTCTCGGTCCCCTGCCTGGTCTGCTCGGTCTCTTGCTCACGCTGTTGCTCTTGCTCTTGCTCTCGGTCCCCTGCCTGGTCTGCTCTGGCTCTTGCTCGCGCTGTTGCTGTTGCTGTTGCTCTTGCTCTTGCTTGCGCTGCTGGTCTACTCATGCTCGCGCTGCTGCTGCACAAGCAGCAGCTCTGGCTCTCGCTTGAGCTCCTGGTGCTGCTACCCGAGATGCTGCTACACGACCAGCTGCCCTGGCTCTCGCACGCACTGCTGCTCTGGGTGCTGTTGCTGCTCTGCCCTGGCTGCTCTCTGGTAGTACGGTCCCTGCTGGAGAAGCTACCGATTTAGATCACTGCTACTCTGCTACTAGTGCTCGAGCGGCCAAAACAATAAGTGCACTGCTTTTCTGCTACTAGTACGTTCAGTTTCGACATCAAAAATAAGTTTCGACAGTAAAATTAAGTTTTGACAGTTAAATTTAGTTTTGACAGTTAAGTTCAGAGATGAGCGGCTGATGTATTTTACATCTAGCACTTTTTGGTTATTTATTTTACATCATCTATCGGAGATGCTATTAGAATACCACTTCAGGTTAACGTTGTCTCTCGTGTCCTGCTTCATCCTCGCCATCGTACACCTCACCGGAGCTGCTCCAATGACAAAACCCTCCATCACAGCGGAGCAGTACCCTTCGCTCCATCTCTAGGCACCTAAGATCTTCTTCCCCTCCTCCGACTGCCACATCAGCCGCAACATCCTCAGCGACCAACCCAATGATGCTGAGATCGACATGGCTTCACCAAAGAGGTTGTACACTTGCTGCATCGCTTTTTTACTCTACATGTTATATATATTGTCCACTGAGCACATGTAGTAACGTGAAATACGATTAGTTTCTCCTATATAACAAGCAGTGAGGTACCATTATTATTTATTTCTGTGATGGACTCTCTCGAAAGCCATCATTATTTATTTCTGTGCGTTTGAGTTGTGCATGTGTAGATGGGCCTGGGAGTTGAGTTAGTAGGGCAGTGGCCTGGGTCCAAAGTAGTACAAGTAGCACAAATACATTTTTGGAGTGTAGGCTTTTGCCTGTTCAAGCCTACCTACTAGAATTGCCAGTGGTTGAAAGGAAAAACATAGGAATTGGAAAGTTTCCTATGGTACTACTATTAATGCATTTGGTTCAAAGGAATGGAGCAAAGGAAAACTGTAGGGTTTGTTCCTTTAGTGTCTCTTTCAAAGAAAAACCATATGAATTTTAATATCCACTTGGCCCTCCTTTTCAAATTCCTATTCATGAAGAACAAGACTAAGTGATAGTAGCATAATAGCATTATAACTGTACATTTTCTTGTGGTTTGGCTTAATTTGACCATGCTTCTTTGCATTCCTGTGACCTTCCAATTCCCGTGAACCAAACACCCAGATTGACAGAAATCATGTGATTTTAAATTCTCTGTTTTGCACATGCATTCCTATCTTATTACCGTGTATTTCCTATCCATGCGTTGTTAGAATCCTCCAAGTCAAACGATCCCTTACAGAATTACTTCTCTTATAGATAGTTGTCAAAGAAAACCTTGTGTGGTTTGTCCCGCTCCTGCAGGCCGTCGTCCACCCCAGCTCAGCTGCTCCAACGATAGAAGGCACCACAGCAGGGATCCGCCCTCCAGACTGTCTTTTGCCGCCTCAGATCTTCTTCCCTACCGCCGAAAGCCACGACAACTACATGACCATCATCAACTGAGTAGATGACCTTGAGGACTACACGGGTCCGCAAGAGAGGTCGCACTCTTTCATGTCTGCTTATGTTATGCATCGCTTAATATTACATGCTACTTTATCGTCCTGTTCACCGATTAGACTCTGAGTCAGCTCCAAAATAATGCTCAAACTTGAGTTTTTAAATGGTTGTGGGGTACATATCGGGGCCGCAATCAATAGTATATGTCTACTATCTGGTTAATCTCTGGTGTCTACTATGAGTTTCATGTTGGGTGGGAAACAAACAGTAAAGAAGCCATTATCTGTATTTTTAACTGAAGCCATTATCTGCCTGCTATCATTGGTTTTGGGTCTATCCACAGGTTGCTACCATCACTCTGGATTTCTGCATGCACTCCTTACATAATCTCACTATGTTTTATTCCTATGCATGTCAGTTATTGTACACAATGGAACTGAACATGTAGAGCAAAAGAGACGAGCCTTGCATGGCAATAAAATTTCATGCAGACGTCGCACCATGGTGGGCGCAAAGGCAGCCCCCCTCCACCCATTTCAGCTTGTAATCAAGAGGAAGATAACTATTCCGAGGGGGATTCCGAAGGAGCAGACCACTCCTATTTACCCCCTAAGGTCTTCGCTCTAACTTGGCATGCTGATTTTGGTCATATCATCCATATGGTGCCTTGCATTGCTTACTTTATACATCAAATATGTCATCTGCTTAGTTTAGACATGCTTTGTGTGAATGCCATGTGCTTAGTTTCTATATCGTATATGTGAATTATGCAACGCCATCTTGTTTAGCCAGGCATCATATATGTGAATTTTGCAATGCCTTCCTACTTAGCCAGTCATCTTATATGTGAATTATATCACGCCATCCTTTTTTTTCATTACGTATTACATTTGTCAACAATGTTAGTACATTCAACTACTCTTCATGTGCATCAGCCATTTGACACGGTGATGGAAAAATCTGGAGTGAAAACAAGGTCTTCAGAGTAGACAATGCTATCTGACGAAGAGCATATCTCGCTGGTTATGGATAGCTCCTTAGAGGAGGATTCAGAGATAGATGGCCAGTCATATTCCCCCCCCCCCCCCCCCGAGGTGTATGCTCTAACTTGGCAGGGTTATGTTGCTCATATCGTGTGTATGGTGTCTTGCATTGCTGTGTCATTTGCTTAGTTTAGACATGCTTTGTGTGAATGCCACCTGTTTAGTGTCTAATTACCATGTATATGAATTATGCAATGCCATCTTGTTGTAAGACATTATATATGTGAATTATGCAATGCTATCTTGTTGCAAGGCATTATATATGTGAATTATGCAATGCCATGTTGTTTAGCCAATCATCATATATGTGAATTATATCATGCTACCCTTTTTTTGTATTACGTATTCCATTTGACAACAACGTTTGTATATTCAACTACTCTTCCTGTGCATCGGCCATTTGAAGCGGTGATGGAAGTATCTCGAGTGAAAACAAGGTCTTCAGAGCAGACAATGCTACCTGCTAAAGCAGACATCTTGCTGGTTACAGATAGCTCCTTAGAGGAGGATTCAGAGATAGATGACCAGTCCTATTCCCCCCCTGAGGTCTATGCTCAAACTAGGCAGGGTTATATTACTCATATCATGCATATGTTGTCTTCCATTACTTAGTTTTTACATCATATATGCGATTGCCATCTGCTTACTTGCTTAGTATATATATAAATCATATATTTGAATTATATCGTTCCATCATGTTTACATAGACATCATCTATCTGAATTATGGCATGCCAACCCATTTAATAAAGACATCATATAGTTATATCATCTCATCCTGTTTAGTGTTTACAGTCATCATATTTTGAATTATGTCATTCTATCCGTGAATTGTATCATGCTATCATGTTTCCCTAGGCGGCATGCATGTGAATTATGGCATGCCAACCTATTTAATAAACACATCATATAGTTATATCATGTCGTCCTGTTTACATAGTCATCATATTTTGAATTATGTCTTTCTATCCTGTTTAGTTAGCCATCATATATATGAAATTGTGTCATGCTATCCTGGTTAGTTAGCCATCATATATGTGAAATTGTGTCATGCTATCCTGTTTGGTTAGACAACATAAATGTGAATTATTTCATGCCCTCTTTTATTCCCCACTATCCATTACACATGTCTATCATACAATGTTTGTACATTCAATTACTTTTCTTGTTTATCAGCCATTTGAATTGGAGGGGGTGATGGCAGTATCTAAGGGAGTAACAACACGGTCTTCAGAAAAGATAGTGCTACCAGTCGATGCAGATAGAACCATGGTAGTACTTGCCCAAGAACCAGCCCCACCACACATAACCCAGACTCTCGCAGATTGTACCCCTACCCAGTTGGACAGAGAACCAGCTACACCCCTTCTAACCCCAACCCCAGCAGATAGTAACCCAGTTCCAGTTGACACAGCACTGTCTCCACCATAGAACACCCAAACACGAGCAGTTAGTAAGGCAACTGCAGTGCCCAAAGCACAAGGACCACCACTCCGAACCCCAACTCAACACTTAAAGCAGAAGAAGAATCGTTCTCAGGTCAGGTTCTGTAGCTATGGTTCATACTCCTTTGCTCTTGCATCACTGTATTTACTCATACCAACTATTTTCAAATTTGAAGGATGTAATTGAAACTCCAATGGCGCAACAGGTATGTTTTAAACCTGTTTCTTTAACTGGTTTGCTGTTGTAACTTGCTCTATGTTCATTTCAGTTTCAATTGAATAAACAGTTATGTTCTCATGTCATGCACATTACAAGTGTTGTTATTGCTATGTAGTTTCCCACACTTATATTCCGCCTATGCTACTTTGTCTTAAACATATATTATTTGAACTGTGTATCTATCTTGATTTGGCAACAAAAACTAGAATGATATAGACCATAAAGTGACCATGGTACATAGATATATGTTTGTTTCATGCTGTTATCTGATACATCCATTTTGCATCATGTTTTCCTACTGTTATTTATGATGTTTTTAGGCATAATAATACTTTTTGGAGTAATTCTAATGCCTTTTCTCTCATAATATGCAAGGTACACACAAAGAGGGAGAATTCCGGCAGCTGGAAATCTGGACCTAGAAAAGCTACGTCAGGCCACCTATTCTGCACAACTCCAAACAAGCTGAAACTTTACAAAGATTTTTTATGGAATATTTGAAGAATATTGGAGCAAATAAGTACCAGAGGGGCCCCACCAGGTGGGCACAACCCACCTGGGCGTGCCAGGGAGCCCAAGCGCGCCCTGGTGGGTTGTGCTCACCCAGGCCCACCTCCGGTGCCCATCTTCTGGTATATAAGTCATTTTGACCTAGAAAAAATTAAGAGAGGACTTTCGGGACGGAGCGCCGCCGTCTCGAGGCGGAACTTGGGCAGGAGCACTTTTGCCCTCCGGCGGAGCGATTCCACCAGGGGAACTTCCCTCCCGGAGGGGGAAATCATCATCATCACCAACAACTCTCCTATCTTGGGGAGGGCAATCTCCATCAACATCTTCAACAGCACCATCTCATCTCAAACCCTAGTTCATCTCTTGTGTTCAATCTTGTTACCGGAACTATAGATTGGTGCTTGTGGGTGACTAGTAGTGTTGATTACATCTTGTAGTTGATTACTATATGGTTTATTTGGTGGAAGATTATATGTTCAGATCCAATATGCTATTTAATACCCCTCTGATCTTGAGCATGATTATCATTTGTGAGTAGTTACTTTTGTTCTTGAGGTCACGGGAGAAATCATGTTGCAAGTAATCATGTGAACTTGATATGTGTTCGATATTTTGATAGTGTGTATGTTGTGATTCCCTTAGTGGTGTCATGTGAACATCGACTACATGACACTTCACCATATTTGGGCCTAAGGGAATGCATTGTGGAGTAGGAAGTAGATGATGGGTTGCGAGAGTGACAGAAGCTTAAACCCCAGTTTATGCGCTATTCCGTAAGGGACCGATTGGATCCAAAAGTTTAATGCTATGGTTAGAATTTATTCTTAATACTTTTCTCGTAGTTGCGGATGCTTGCGAGAGGGTTAATCATAAGTAGGAGGCTTTTTCAAGTAAGAACAACACCTAAGCACCGGTCCACCCACATATCAAATTATCAAAGTAGCAAACACAAATCGAATCAACATGGTGAAAGTGACTAGATGAAATTCCCGTGTACCCTCAAGAACGCTTTGCTTATTATAAGAGACCGTTTTGGCCTGTCCTTTGCCTCAAAAGAATTGGGCTACCTTGCTGCACTTTTATTACTACTACCGTTACTTGCTCGTTACAAATTATCTTGCTATCAAACTACTCTCCTACTTACAATTTCAGTACTTGCAGACATTACCTTGCTGAAAACCACTTGTCATTTCCTTCTGCTCCTCGTTGGGTTCGACACTCTTACTTATCGAAAAGGCTACAATTGATCCCATATACTTGTGGGTCATCAAGGCTATTTTCTGGCACTGTTGCTAGGGAGTGAAGCACCTTTGGTAAGTGGAATTTGGTAAGGAAACATTTATATAGTGTGCTGAAATTTATTGTCACTTTTTACTATGGAAAACAATCCTTTGAGGGGTTTGTTCGGGGTATCTTCACCTCGACCGGAACCACAATTAGCTACCCCTCAACCTACTGCACCTACTGAAAATATTGAATATGAAATTCCTTCGGGTATGATAGAACAACTGCTAGCTAATCCTTATGCAGGAGATGGAACCGAACATCCCGATATGCACTTGATATATGTGGAACAAATTTGTGGATTGTTTAATCTTGCAGGTTTACCCGGAGATGAAGTTATGAAAAAGGGTTTCCCTTTATCTTTGAAGGGAAAAGCATTGGCATGGTATAGGCTATGCGATGATATTGGATCTTGGAATTGGAATCGATTGAAATTGGAGTTCCACCAAAAAAATTATCCTATGCATCTAGTTCATCGTGATCGGAATTATATATATAATTTTTGGCCTCGTGAAGGAGAAAGTATCGCTCTAGCTTGGGGGAGGCTTAAGTCAATGTTATATTCATGCCCCAACCATGAGTTCTCAAGAGAAATTATTATCCAAAACTTTTATGCTCGGCTTTCTCGTGATGATCAATCCATGCTTGATACTTCTTGTACTGGTTCTTTTATGAAGAAGACTATTGAATTCCGGTGGGATCTTTTGGAAAGAATTAAATGCAACTCTGAAGACTGGGAACTCGATGAAGGTAAAGAGTCAGGTATTAAGCTTAAGTATGATTGTGTTAAATCTTTTATGAATACCGATGCTTTTCAAAAGTTTAGCACTAAATATGGACTTGACTCTGAGATAGTAGCCTCCTTTTGTGAATCATTTGCTACTCATGTTGATCTCCCTAAGGAGAAGTGGTTCAAATATCACCCACCTATTAAATAAGAAGTTAAAGAACCGGTACCACTTAAAGAGGAAACCATAATTTATAATGTTGATCTAGTTGTTCCTACTGCTTATATTGAGAAACCACCTTTCCCTGTTAAGATAAAGGAACATGCTAAAGTTTCAACTATGGTTAACAAAAGTTATATTAGAACACCTAAACCTGATGAACAAATTAAAGTAGAACCTAGTGTTGCTATGATTAAGGATCTCCTGGAAGAAAACATAGATGGGCATGTTATTTACTTCTGTGAAGAAGCTGCTAGAATTGCCAAACCTGATAAAAAGGATAATCATAGACCTGTTGTTGGCATGCCTGTTGTCTCAGTTAAAATAGGAGATCACTGTTATCATGGTCTATGTGACATAGGTGCTAGTGTGAGTGCTATTCCTTATTCCTTATATCAAGAAATTATGAATGACATAGCACCCGCAGAAATAGAAGACATAGATGTTACTATTAAACTTGCTAATAGAGACACTATATCACCAATTGGGATTGTTAGAGATGTTGAAGTCTTGTGTGGGAAAATAAAATACCCTACTGATTTCCTTGTTCTTGGTTCCCCACAAGATGACTTTTGTCCCATTATCTTTGGTAGACCTTTCTTGAACACCGTTAATGCTAAAATAGATTGTGAAAAACAAACTGTCGGTGTTAGCTTTGGTGATGAGTCTCATGAGTTTAATTTTTCCAAGTTTAGTAGAAAGCTTCATGAAAAAGAATTGCCTTGTAAGGATGAAATAATTGGTCTTGCTTCTATTGATGTGCGTCCTACTGATCCTTTAGAACAATATTTGCTAGACCATGAAAATGATTTACATATGCATGAGAGAAATGAAATAGATAAGGTTTTCTTTGAACAACGTCCTCTGCTTAAACACAATTTGCCTATTGAACCTCTAGGAGGTCCTCCTCCACCTAAAGGTGATCCTGTGTTTGAATGAAAACAATTGCCAGACACTTTGAAATATGCTTATCTTGATGAAAAGAAGATATATCCTGTTATTATTAGTGCTAACCTTTCAGAACATGAAGAAGAAAGATTATTGAAAGTTCTAAGGAAGCACCGAGCTGCTATTGGGCATACTCTTGATGATTTAAAGGGCATTAGTCCCACTCTTTGTCAGCATAAGATTAATATGGAACCTGATGCTAAACCCATTGTTGATCACCAACGTCGGTTAAATCCGAAAATGAAGGAAGTGGTAAGAACGGAAATCCTAAAACTTCTGGAAGCAGGTATAATCTATCCTATAGCTGATAGTAGATGGGTAAGTCCTGTTCATTGTGTTCCTAAGAAAGGAGGTATTACTTTTGTTCCTAGTGATAAGAATGAGCTTATTCCACAATGAATTGTTACAGGCTATAGAATGGTAATTGATTTTAGAAAATTAAATAAAGCAACTAGAAAAGATCATTACCCTCTGCCTTTTATTGATCAAATGCTAGAAAGATTATCTAAGCACACACACTTTTGCTTCCTTGATGGATATTCTCGTTTCTCACAAATACCTATTTCTCAACCTGATCAAGAAAATACCACTTTCACTTGTCCCTTTGGAACTTATGCTTATAGACGTATGCCTTTGGGTTTATGCAATGCACCTGCTACCTTTCAAAGATGTATGACTGCTATATTCTCTGACTTTTGTGAAAAGATTGTTGAGGTTTTCATGGATGACTTCTCTATTTATGGGAAGTCTTTTGATGATTGTTTAAGCAATCTTGATCGAGTTTTGCAGAGATGCGAGCAAACAAATCTTGTCTTGAATTGGGAGAAGTGCCACTTTATGGTCAATGAAGGTATTGTTTTGGGCCATAAAATTTCTGAAAGAGGTATTGAAGTGGACAAAGCTAAGGTTGATGCAATTGAGAAAATGCCATGTCCTAAATATATCAAAGGTATTCATAGTTTCCTAGGTCATGCTGGTTTCTATAGGAGATTTATCAAAGACTTTTCTAAAATTTCTAGGCTTCTTACAAATCGTTTGCAAAAGGATACTCCTTTTGCTTTTGATGATGATTGTTTAGAAGCCTTCGAAACACTCAAGAAAGCCTTAATTTCTGCACCTATTGTTCAACCACCTGATTGGAACTTGCCTTTTGAAATTATGTGTGATGCTAGTGATTATGCTGTTGGTGCTGTTCTAGGACAAAGAGTTGATAAGAAACTGAATGTTATTCATTATGCTAGTAAAACTCTAGACAGTGCACAACAGAATTATGCTACTACTGAAAAGGAATTTCTAGCAGTGGTGTTTGCTTGTGATAAATTTAGATCTTATATTGTTGATTCAAAAGTTATTGTTCACACCGATCATGCTGTTATTAAATATCTTACGGAAAAGAAAGATGCTAAACCTAGACTTATTCGATGGGTTCTCTTGCTACAAGAATTTGATTTACATATCACTGATAGGAAAGGAGCTGAGAACCCCGTAGCTGATAACTTGTCTAGGCTTGAAAATGTGCTTGATGACCCACTACCTATTGATGATAGTTTTCCTGATGAGCAGTTAGCTGCAATAAATGTTTCTAATAACACTCCTTGGTATGCTGACTATGCTAATTACATTGTTGCTAAATATTTACCACCTAGCTTTACATACCAACAAAAGAAAAAATTCTTCTATGACTTGAGACATTACTTTTGGGATGACCCACATCTTTATAAAGAAGGAGTAGATGGTATTATTAGACGTTGTGTACCTGAGCATGAACAGGGACAAATCCTACAGAAATGTCACTCCGAAGCTTATGGAGGGCATCATGCTAGAGACAGAACTGCTCACAAGGTATTGCAATCTGGATTTTATTGGCCTACTCTCTTCAAGGATGCCCGTAAGTTTATCTTATCTTGTGATGAATGTCAAAGAATAGGTAATATCGGTAAGCATCAAGAAATGCCTATGAATTATTCACTTGCTGTTGAACCATTTGATGTTTGGGGATTTGATTACATGGGACCTTTTCCTTCCTCTAATGGGTATACACATATTTTGGTTGCTGTTGATTATGTTACTAAATGGGTAGAAGCTATTCCAACCAGTAGTGCTGATCACAACACCTCTATTAAAATGCTTAAGGAAGTTATTTTCCCAAGGTTTGGAGTCCCTAGATATTTAATGACTGATGGTGGTTCAAGTCGGTGTCAAAACCGGCGGATCTCGGGTAGGGGGTCCCGAACTATGCGTCCAAGATCGATGGTAACATGAGACGGGGGACACGATGTTTACCCAGGTTCGGGCCCTCTCTATGGAGGTAATACCCTACGTCCTGCTTGATTGATCTTGATGAATATGAGTATTACAAGAGTTGATCTACCACGAGATCGTAATGGCTAAAACCCTAGAAGTCTAGCCTGTCTCATTATGATTGCCTCTACGGACTAAACCCTCCAGTTTATATAGACACCGGAGGGGACTAGGGTTGTACAAAGTCGGTTACAGAGAAAGGAATCTTCATATCCAAACGCCAAGCTTGTCGTCCACGCCAAGGAGAGTCCCATCCGGACACGGGAGAGAGTCTTCTGTCTTGTATCTTCATGGCCCATCAGTCCGGCCCACCTTACATAGCCTGGACACCCGAGGACCCCATAATCCAGGACTCCCTCAGTAGCCCTTGAACCAGGCTTCAATGACGAAGTGTCCGGCGTGCAGATTGTCTTCGGCATTGCAAGGCGGGTTCCTCCTCCGAGTACTCCAAAACAGACTTCGAGCATAGAAAGCGTGCCCGGCTCTGCAAAACAAGTACCACACACAACCACAGAGAGCATAATATTTCACGAGTCCAATCCGCCGACAACTTTTTGTAACGCGACACCACGTTCCTGCACGGTCATTATTTTGAACCTTTCTTTAGCCTCCCGCTCCACGCTTTAAGATGTGGTTTCCAGTGGCACGTCTTGTCACAGCAGAGATCGTGTCCCTTAATTACGGGATTCTCATCAATACGAGCGTGGGTAATCCAACCGTGCAGTCTGCACGGCCCTTGGGAATAGGCGAGTTTTAAGGCGAGTGGGGAGGCGCTTGATATTCACTGCCTTTATAAGGAGATAAGGATTCACCCCTTTCACCCACGCCTTCTCTTTTCCTCATCCTTTCCAACCTCGAGTTCTAGCACCCAAGGTTCAATTTCTTCGTTCTGAGCCTCCTAGTCATGTCCGGACCCAACACTCAAGGCCGGTGGGTGGCCTCCTCCGTCACAGAGGAGGATATCGCGAAGCTCCGGGCGGCAAAATACCTGACCGCAGAAATCCCCCACAGGCTCCCTGCTCAAGGGCAGGTCATTCCAACTCCCAGATCCGGCGAGAGGGTCGTATTCATCTCTCACTTCCTCCGAGGGCTAGGGTTCGCTCTCCATCCCTTCGTCCGTGGACTCATGTTCTATTACGGGCTAGATTTTCATGATCTAGCTCCGGACTCCTTTCTTCACATCTCGGCGTTCATCGTCATGTGCGAGGCCTTTCTCCGTATTCCCCCACACTTCGGCTTATGGCTCAAGACCTTTAATATGAAGCCGAAGGTAGCCGATGGGAAGCAAGCAGAGTGCAGCGGTGCGATGGTGAGCAAACTCACCCACACACCTTGGCCAAAAGGCTCCTTCACGGAAAACCTCCAACTTATGGCAACGGGAGTGGTTTTACATCACTGAACCCCGCGGTACCAAGTGGGCAGCTACACCTGCGTTCCGGCCTAGCCCTCCATTACGGCTCGCATCATGGATTAATAAGGGGCTAGACTGGGGATCAATGGACAAAGTGCAGACGCTACAAAGCCGCATCCGGAGCCTCCTCGAGAAGGACACCGGCCTCATCGACGTAATCTAGGTAATGCTAGTCCGCCGGGTCCTGCCGTGCCAGTGACGGCCCCTCCGCACGTGGGAGTTCAATCCGGAAGGACCACGGACTCTTCAGCACTTCTTTGGCACGACGCACAAAGGAATGTGGAAGTTATTCTTCGGGACCCGAAAACAGTGGCCGGATACTACCGAGGACATCGGCCTCGACTGCAACCATCCGGATACCTCGGTAGGCCCTCGACTCCTGAACACAACTTAGTTAAATATCTCGTAACAATATACTGAGAAAACCATCTTCGACCAAGGCTGGATCAAGAAGGCGGAAAGAATTAGGTGTTCGGCCCCTCTTCCCGAAGACTCAGCAGATCCTGTGTTAACAAGGATGCTGGCTCCGGCGCCATACCAAGTGTCGGCGAAGGGGGACAAAGAGGAGAGCAAGAAGGCCAAAGGTGGCCTCTATTCTAAAGGTACACCAGACAATATGTCCGGAGAGATTGGAACTCCCTCTTCCGAAGACAAAAGAGAAGGAGAAACTGACATCCCCTCTCCCGATGGGAAGAAGAGGGCCGCCTCCGAAGATTTGGAAGCAAAGGCTCCTAAGTGAGGGAAGATGTCCCTGTCAGGTGGCTCGGGTTCAGAAGACGACGTTGTCGCGCAGTTCCTCCGTAAGGACAAGCCTTTAGCCGAATCGTAAGTGAACAGGGGCATCCGAAACATATCCCATTGCTTTCCGGTTACCAGGGTAACATTTAAAATATATGTTTGCAGTCCGGCACGCAGTCTTCCTCAGCAGTCCTCCTCCTCGGGGGATCTTCTTCCGGAGATGATGGAAAGCAAGACGCCTCCACAGACCTTCTCGCCCGACAGGGCAGACGACTCCAAGGTGTCGTCCCGGAGGATCTCTCCCGACCAACAAGCGGTGCGAGGGATAATGAAAACTACGCCCGAAGGTGATACTTCGGCCGTCCAGAGTCCGGGGCATGCGGACCCTATGGGGACCAACAACAAAGGGCTCGGACTATCCGGTTTACAGCCGGGGACGACTCTAGAGGTGGGTAAACATATTCTTTCGAAGGGAATCCATACTCCTGCGGCCGCTCCCGGGGATCTGGGGGCGCCGGATACAATGACGGGCATGCTGCAACATGCGTCCGTTTCAGAGGAACATCGTACCTTAATGGGTACGGTAGTTGAGAGGATTCTGTCCGCGAGAAGCGGATTGAATGAATCCTTCATGAGCCTTCTAAGAGGCTTCGAGGTATGCAATGTAATATCTTTAATTGCACTTCTACGTGCAAAATGCACCTGTGTATAGATAGTAGCCCCTGAGACTCTGGTTGGCGTCCGAAGGGAGGCGATCAGAGGATCAAAAAAGATATTCCCAGGAAATAATCTGATGGATTGGAACACAAGCTATTTCATCCATGACGACTGCCCAAGCTACAGAGGTTGCAAGGCTGAAGCAGAAACTTGATGTGGCGGATGACGACCTCACGCTTATTAACAGGCGGCTCGATGAGGCGCAAGGTATGTTTTTGGGGCAGTCAGTATATGTAAGTATGATGATATGAGCATGACACTGAAAATTGTATACTGAGATATGCATAACTGTAGATAATGCTGCCGCAGTTGAGGCCCTACGAGCTGAGCTTGCCCGGGCCAAGGAGCAAGCCAGGATGAGTGAGGAAGCTGCCAAGACGGCAGCTGCTGAGTTAAAGGCCGAACAAGCTGCTCGGCGCCAGTCCGAGGAGACAATATCTACCATGACGCGCGAGCTAAAGGATGCCAATGTTCGATGCAAATTCCTCGAGAAGGATAACAAAGCCAGAACGGTCAAACTCAGCAAGGCCTTACAAGAGGCGAGAGAAGCACGGTCCGAGTCTAGAGCGGCTCGGGAAGAGATCCGGCAAGCTGGGGAGATAGCGGCCGGTAAGCCCTTCTTATTACAGACTAAATTCGGCGATCCGAAGTATGCCCCCCTTAATCAAATGTGGAGTTCTCCAGACGCATTCTTGGACTTGCCGAAGAGTGTCTCCGATGCGGCGCAGTTTTTCCAAGCGCAAGAAGGACGTGCAACGGAGAAGCTTTTCTGGTCGCAATTCAGCATGCCGAAGCGTCTGCTGTTGCTGAACGAACAGATGGCCCAGTGGGCCGAGCTCCACAAGATATCCGGATCTGCCATGAAGGACGTCGTGGTCCGGCTGTGGCCGACTGAGCCAATTCCGAATAGTTATTTCGGTTTGGTGCAGCGACTTGTTGATGCAGTGCCGCGTATCGACGCTGTTAAGCGGTCAACGTGCATTGAGGGTGCACGGATGGCCTTTGCCCGCATCAAGACGTACTGGGCGAAGATGAAGGCCACCGATATTGCAGCGAAGAGTCCACCCGAGGGCCAGGACCATCACACGCCGGAGCATTATTTTGAGGATGTCCTAGAGGGTGCCCGCTTGATAGAGGGTCAGTGCTCGAAAGATATGATATTCGAGTGAATATACCAAATTTGTAAAAACAATATTATGATATATTAAGGCCATATTTTTATACTTTTGCCTGAAAGTTTTGATTCCTCCTGTGCGGCCGTTCTTTGTATAATCTGAAAGTTTGCCAGTCGTCGGCTTCAGCCCCCTCGCATATAATACGGGGGTGTTCGGAAAAGCACTTGATCACTCTTGACCCAACGTCTTGGTCCATGAAGGAGGTGTCAATGCGGCGAACTAGGCAATCGGACTATAGGGCTTTAACACTTTCACTTAGCCATAGGAGTTTGACGGCGGGTCTACGATATAGCCCCTGGTATGTACCCGTTTACCCGAATACGGTGCGTTACATAGGTGACCAGAAAAACGGTCCTTCGTGTAATACGGAAAGAATCGCGATGGATTCTGATGAGTCATCGAGTGGTTGACCAGCTCTCGCCGCATCATGACAGTCAGTTTTCGGCTTTCTCTACTGAGGTCCTCATCCGGATAAACCAGGACACAATCGCAGTAGTTCTCCCTTTACTACCCTAGCCGATATAGCGGAACGTAAGGTAGTAAGCACAGGAGCCGGGCAACCCAACTATTGACCAAAGACATGATTCGGAGCTGATGCATATAAGGCGAAACTCGTGACGCCGAGGTGTGCTGAAAAGCTGTTCGGACTTGCCGGCAACTCGTGTGTTGCCGTATCGAGCCCCTGGCAATTTGTGCCGAGGTGCGTTCGTGAAACAACCGAAGAAGCAAAATTCAGTACGTAGAAAAAGCGAATACTGAATACGGGTTATGTTCACTGGAATCTGATTGACACGTCAAACGCAATTCTACAGATTATAACACCCCTACCCGGGCTATTTAACATGCCGGGGGCTGAGGGCTGAGGAAAAAGGCACTTTACAGGTTTAAAATAAAGAGTGCGGTCTTACAAAAATCATTAGGACCTCCTGTCGCACGTCTGCGCTGCCTTGCCTCGATTAAAGGACTCCTTAGTAGGAATAGCCTTTGGTTATTTATACGAAGCCGAACTTTAGAAAGAGTCCGTAAGATGACCAGGCTTGGAATCACCTGTTGTAAAGGATAGAAAATAGTTAGAAAAAGTAAAAAGACTATGAGGGTGCGGACCGCATTGTAGGCCTGTCCGTACTGTGCCTCCGCCGATGACCATGGTATTTTAAGTGCATAATTATATATGCGTGGTATAAACTTCGCGGCTATATGGGGCGGACGACGGAGGCCGAATTGCTAATCCAGCTCTGAGATTGATTGGTCCTGTTTAGTAGAGACTGGCGGCTTGACGGCCGATGAGATACGCGGCTTGATAAGGCCTCTTTGTACTTCGGCTGCAGCAGCCATAGTACGCTCCTCTCTACGGAGGGAGCATTCCGTATTTCCGTTTATCGTGATGACGCCGCGTGGACCGGGCATCTTAAGATTGAAATAGGTGTAATGTGGGACCGCATTAAAACGAGTAAAAGCGGTACGCCCGAGTAGTGCGTGATAGCTGCTGCGGAATGGTACAATATCGAAGGTCAAGCCTTCGCTTCTAAAGTTGTTCGGCGAGCCGAAAACGACTTCCAATGTAATTGAGCCCGTGCAGCGAGCTTCTACGCCGGACACTGCTCCCTTGAAGGTAGCTGTGGTGGGCTTGATTCATGAAGGATCAATGCCCATTTTGCGGACAGTGTCTTGGTAGAGTAGATTAAGACTACTGCCGCTGTCCATAAGGACTTTCGTGAGATGGAACCCATTGATAATTGGATCAAGGATCAGAGCTGCCAAACTTTCGTGACGGATACTGGCTGGGTGGTCCTTGCGATCAAAAGTGATTGGGCAGGCCACCCATTGGCTTAATTTTGGGGTGCCTGGCTCTATGGCATTGGCGTCCTGTAGTGCGCGCTTGCGCTCCTCTGTAGGGATGTGTGTCACGTATACCATGTTGACTGTTTTTACTTTGGGGGGAAATTGCTTCTGACCCCCAGTGTTCGGTTGGCGAGTCTCTTCGTCATCGCTATCACTGGGCGGCCCCTTCCCCTTGTGTTCAGCGTTAAGCTTGCCGGCTTGTTTGAAGACCCAACAGCTTCTGTTGGTGTGATTGGCTGGTTTATCAGGGGTGCCACGAATCTGGCAGGGCCGATCCAGTATCTTGTCTAAATTGGATGGTCTGTCTCTGTTTGCCTTGAATGGCTTTTTCCGTTGACCGGTTTTGGAGCCGCTGAATCCGGCGTTTACTGCCGTGTCTTGCGTTCCTTCATTATTATTTCGACGCTTGTGTTTATTGCGTCGTTGCTTGCCGATGCCGTCTCGAACTTCGGAAGTGCCCGGATCACTCGTGCTGTTGCTTCTACGAGCGAGCCAGCTATCTTCTCGCGTGCAGAAGCGGGTCATCAGAGCGGTAAGGGCTGCCATGGATTTTGGTTTTTCTTGACCGAGGTGGCGAGCCAGCCATTCGTCTCGGACGCTATGTTTAAAGGCCGCGAGGGCTTCGGCGTCCGGACAATCGACAATTTGGTTCTTTTTAATTAGGAACCTAGTCCAGAGCTTCCTGGCTGACTCCCCGGGCTGCTGGATGATGTGACTTAGGTCGTCGGCATCCGGAGGCCGGACATATGTACCTTGAAAGTTATCGTGGAAGGCGTCTTCCAAGTCTTCCCAGCTGCCAATGGAGTTCTCTGGGAGGCTGTTCAGCCAGTGCTGCGCTGGTCCCTTGAATTTTAGTTGGAGGTATTTGATGGCGTGGAGGTCATCGCCGCGGGCCATGTGGATATGGAGAAGGAAATCTTCAATCCATACTGCGGGATCTGTTGTTCCATCGTATGATTCGATATTCATGGGTTTAAACCCTTCCGGGAATTCGTGTTCCATTACTTCGTCAGTGAAGCAAAGGGGATGTGCGGCGCCTCTATATCGAGCCAAGTCGCGACGTAGTGCGGATGTAGTCCGTCTACGGTTTTCAGCCCGGACGTGGTTATGCTCGTTACGTCTGGCTTGATAGCCGTCGTCGCGTGCCAGGGCATGCCCCCGCGATCCGTAGATCGATCTGGACTGACCTGCTCTATTCTCCAGGTCTTGCCGCAGGTCATATGTGTATTCCCGAGCTTTAGTGTCTTTGCCTTTACGGCGAGGTAGTATGGGCAGGTGTTCGGCTTGGGTTGCCGCTTTGTCCCGACCGCATGGTGGTCGGTCAGCCGCATTATGTGTTGATGGCATGGGCTCAAGTGCCTCGTCGTCGAATTGAGGTAGCAGTTTACGCTTCGGGTAACTTTTAATGGGGTGCTCGAGTCTGTATTCCTCGGCTGCCAGGACATCAGTCCATCTATCGTTGAGTAGATCTTGATCAGCTTGAAGCTGCTGCTGTTTCTTTTTCAGGCTCCTCGCAGTGGCTATTAGCCGGCGCTTAAAGCGCTCCTGCTCGACGGGTTCCTCAGGCACGATAAAGTCTTCGTCGCCGAGGCTCACCTCATCCTTGGAGAGTGGAAGATAGTTGCTGTCCTCCGAGTCTTCATTTATGGCCTGTTCGTCAGGGCTGACTTGCCCATCTTCCCTATCGTCCTGTTCGGAAGTCGGCTCGACGGGATCTTCTTTGTCTTCGGCATCATCCGGAGTATTGTTTTCTCTCGTGCCAGTATTGCTGTCTTTTCCACGGCGTGATTTAGAGCGGTGCCGCTGACGTCGGCGCTTTGGCTGTGTCTCAGGAGGTTTATCCTCGACTGGATCTTTCTTGTTATCGTCGTTATTCTCTTTGGGAGTATCCACCATGTACACGTCATATGAGGAGGTGCCTGTCCAGCGCCCAGTAAACGGCGAGTTTTGGGCCTGGTCCTCTCCGGCATCGTCGTCCATACCGTCGATGTCTTCGGAGTCGTAATCGAGCATGTCGTTTAAGTCTTCGACAGTGGCAATGAAGTGGGTGGTGGGTGGGAAGCGAAATTCTCCGTCATCAGCCTCCGGTTCAAACCGGATATAATTCGGCTGTGAGTCCCCCGCTAAGGAGAGGGTTTTTAATGAGTTTAGCACATCACTCAAAGGTGAGTGCCGGAAGATGTCCGTGGAGCCGAACTCGACGATCGAGCTCGATGGGCGCGGATGCACGCGGTTCGGAACCTGCGGCCGGAGACGAATCCGAGGTTCCGGTGACACAGATCCTGTTAAAAGTTGGGTCTGTGTGCGACTCCAACGCTGCTGAGTCTGTGGCTTCCGTGGTGGGGTTGAGCTTCCCGTCCTCGGATGGCGCAATCTTCTCTGGATCTAGGGCCAGAGCAGTTACAGGCGCTATCTCCCGGGTATGGTCCGATGACAGATTTAGGTCATGTTCATCGCGGTGGCAGGGAGCGGCTGCCATGGGCTCGAATCCGTCGAAGATCAAGTCTCCATGGATATCAGCAACGTAGTTCAAGCTTCCAAACCTGACCTGATGGCCAGGGGCGTAGCTGTCAATCTGCTCTAGATGGCCAAGCGAGTTGGCCCGCAGTATGAAGCCGCCGAATATGAAGATCTGGCCGGGGAGAAAGACCTCCCTCTAGGCAGCATCATTGTGGATGATTGATGGAGCCATCGAGTCTTCTAGCGACGACACAGCGGAACTCTCAATGAAAGCACCAATGTCGGTGTCAAAACCGGCGGATCTCGGGTAGGGGGTCCCAAACTATGCGTCCAAGATCGATGGTAACAGGAGACGGGGGACACGATGTTTACCCAGGTTCGGGCCCTCTCTATGGAGGTAATACCCTACGTCCTGCTTGATTGATCTTGATGAATATGAGTATTACAAGAGTTGATCTACCACGAGATCGTAATGGCTAAAACCCTAGAAGTCTAGCCTGTCTGATTATGATTGCCTCTACGGACTAAACCCTCCGGTTTATATACACACCGGAGGGGACTAGGGTTGTACAAAGTCGGTTACAGAGAAAGGAATCTTCATATCTGAACGCCAAGCTTGCCGTCCATGCCAAGGAGAGTCCCATCCGTACACGGGAGAGAGTCTTCTGTCTTGTATCTTCATGGCCCATCAGTCTGGCCCACCTTACGTAGCCTGGACGCTCGAGGCCCCTTAATCCCGGACTCCCTCAGTTCACACTTTATTCATGGTGCTTTCCGTAAAATGCTTGCCAAGTATGATGTTAACCATAGAATTGCATCACCCTATCATCCTCAGTCTAGTGGTCAAGTTGAACTTAGCATTAGAGAAATAAAATTAATTTTGCAAAAGACTATCAATAGGTCCTGGAAGAATTGTCTAAGAAATTAGATGATGCACTTTGGGCTTATTGAACAGCATATAAAAATCCTATGGGTATGTCTCCTTATAAAATGGTCTATGGAAAAGCTTGTCATTTGCCTCTTGAGTTAGAACATAAAGCATATTGGGAAGTCAAAGAACTCAACTATGATTTCAAACTTGCTAGTGAAAAGAGGTTATTTGATATTAGCTCACTAGATGAATGGAGAACCCAAGCTTATGAAAATGCCAAATTATTTAAAGAAAAAGTTAAAAGATGGCATGATAAAAGAATCCAAAAGCGTGAGTTCAAAGTTGGAGAATATGTTCTTTTGTACAACTCTCGTTTCATATTCTTTGCAGGAAAACTCCTCTCCAAATAGGAAGGACCCTATGTTATCGAGGAGGTTTATCGGTCTGGAGCTATCAAAATAAATAATGCCAAAGGTACTAACCCGAAGGTTGTTAATGGGCAACGAATAAAACATTATATCTCAGGTATGCCCATTAATGTTGAAAGTAATATTATCCAAACTTTGACACCGGAAGAACACATAAAAGAGTCCTTCCGGAACACTCCAGAATCATGAAAATAAGGAGGTACGTGATACGGTAAGTAAACGGACTTTGAAAATCCGCAAAAATATTTTTTGTCTGTTTTGAAATATTTGGAAAATTAGGAAAATAAGAAACTTCTAGGAAGCGTACCCTGGTGGGCACAAGACACCAGGGCACGCCTGGCTTGTCAGGCACGCCCAGGTGGGTTGTGCCCACCTCGGACACCTTCCGTACTCCGTTTTTCTTCCGTTTGCTTGTTTCCCAAGATAAAAAAAAACTTTATATACCCCCCGAACCTGTTGACCACCGTATCGCAGAGAAATTTTCTGCTTTCTTTTCTTGCTGTTTTTGATCAGATCTGTCAAGCCAAGCATCATGTCTTCCCCCTCTTTCAATAATGGAGAAGACGATGCAGAGTTGTTGCAAGAGGACCTAGAGGGGGAGGGAATCCAGGAGATGGTCATGGAGGAAGACGAAGGGAACTCTCTTGTAGTTTACCCTCCTGCTTCCGAAAGAGGCACATTGGCTGGCATCTCCACTCATCCAAATCCTCATCAAGCAGTGAGATCATCAAACAATCAAGAGAGCCCCGAAGTGCATGAAGGACTCCCACCAAGAAGGCCTTTACACAGGTTACACCGTAACAATTTTCACAATTTGATTCATAACTATGGGTTCGAGAATACCCCTCGTGTGCACATACCGTCCAATTGGGACATATCTCGTCCGAGAGAAAGTGATGCAGGAACAAGTTCATGGGGGCCAGAGAATAAACATATTATGGCTGAAGTGGAGAAAAACACTGAGTTACTTCATAAAGCCATTCGTGAGATTCAAAGTTTGAAGGAGATACTCATGGATATATTGGGAGCTACTTCATCAACACCACCTTCTTCATCACCAAAGGAAAATTGAGTTTCGAGTATGGGCGCTCCCCTTGGCTTCCGCCAAGCCTGGGGGAGGTGCCCCGGTATCGTATCAACCCCACTATCTTTTTGCCTTTACTTATTTTAGTTCGATCTTTTGCTTTAGATGAATAAAAGTTTAGTTCGATCCTTTCTTTTCGAGAGCTTGCTTAGTGGTCTATCCTTGTAATCGTGTGCAAGATATATAATAAAGTTTAGTTTGAGTTTTTGCTTTCTTACTTTCATGTTGCAATAAAAAAAGGGGGGAAAGGAAATAAAAGAAAAAGATCATATGCTAATCTTATGGTAGGTGATGGCACCACATAAGGAAAAGTATGAGTAGAAAATTTTATTAGAGATTGACAAAAATAGCATTGGTCAATGATGCGACTCATGAAAGAATTAATAAGGGAAGAGAAGATTCACATATAAATACACTATCCTAGAAATATTTTGTGATTGTGAGCCCCCATCAAATTATTATATGCCAAAATTGTTGACGATGGACAAGGAAGACAACGTAATGACTTATGCTTGTTCATATTCACATAGAAGTTATATTGTCATAGATCCTTCAACATGTGGTGCTTGCCCCCTATCTTTGCTAGCCAAAAATTCCGCACTAAGTAGAGATACTACTTGTGCATCCAAAAACCCTTAAACCCAAATCTTATTTTCAAGTGTCCACCATACCTACCTAGGGATTGAGCAAGATCCCTCAAGTAAGTTGTCATCGGTGCAATAAGGCAATAAAAAATTACTTCTTAAAGTGTGAGATCATTTAGTGTAAAGGAAAATTGAGCGTTGTACGAACTTGTGATGGTGAAGAATAAAAGCAACAGACTGCATAATAAAGGTTGCCATCACAAGGGGCAATACAACATGACGTTCTTTTGCACTAAGGGGTTGAGCATACAAACAAATAAGCGCATGGCAACCTCTGCTTCCCTCTACGAAGGGCCTATCTTTTACTTTTATGCAAAGAGTCAAAGTTCTTCTCTCTTTTTCTTTTATTTTTATCCTTTGGCAAGCATCATGTGGTGAGGAAAGATCTATGCACATATGTCCAGTTGAATATGGGTGGCATAAGTTATTATTGTTGACATCGCCTTTGAGGTGAATACATTGGAAGGCGAAACTATAAGCCCCTATCTTTCTATGTGTTTGGCTGAAACATTTTGCTCATGTGTATGCGGTGAGTGTTAGCAATCATAGAAGACTATATGATGGTTGAGTATGTGGACTTGCCTAAAGGCTCTGATACGTGACCCTTCCTGAAAAGATGATGAATTGTAGTTGCAAAGTTAACTGAGAACATAGTTTGTTGGTTTCTAATAGAGTTTATGCTTTATACTTCAATTGTGTGATGAACTGCCACTTATTCATGAGAAGTTTATGATAAAAGTTCTATGATAAAAGTCTTATGTTCAAATTTGTTGCTGTTATAATAATCTACATGATGCTTCTATGTCCGTATTTTGTTTTTATCAACACCTCTCTCTCTCTCTAAGCATGTGGACATGTTTTTCGATTTCGGTTTTCGCTTGAGGACAAGCGAGGTCTAAGCTTGGGGGAGTTGATACGTCCATTTTACATCATGTTTTCCTACTGTTATTTATGATGTTTTTATGCATAATAATGATTTTTGGAGTAATTCTAATGCCTTTTCTCTCATAATATGCAAGGTACACACAAAGAGGGAGAATTCTGGCAGCTGGAAATCTAGACCTGGAAAAGGTACATCAGGCCACCTATTCAGCACAACTCCAAACAAGTGAAACTTTACGGAGTATTTTTATGGAATATTTGAAGAATATTGGAGCAAATAAGTACCAGAGGGGGCCCACCAGGTGGGCACAACCCACCTGGGCCCGCCCCGAAAGTCCTCTCTTTATTTTTTCTATGTCAAAATGACTTATATACCAGAAGATGGGCACCGGAGGTGGGCCTGGGTGAGCACAACCCACCAGGGCGCGCCTGGGGAGCACAACCCACCAGGGCGCGCCTGGGAGCCCAAGCGCACCCTGGTGGGTTGTGCTCACCCAGGCCCACCTCCGATGCCCATCTTCTGGTATATAAGTCATTTTGACATAGAAAAAATAAAGAGAGGACTTTCGGGGCGGAGCGCCGCCGTCTCGAGGCGAAACTTGGGCAGGAGCACTTTTGCCCTCCGGCGGAGCGATTCCGCGGGGGGAACTTCCCTCCCGGAGGGGGAAATCATCGTCATCATCATCACCAACAACTCTCCCATCTTGGGGAGGGCAATCTCCATCAACATCTTCAACAGCACCATCTCATCTCAAACCCTAGTTCATCTCTTGTGTTCAATCTTGTTACCGGAACTATAGATTGGTGCTTGTGGGTGACTAGTAGTGTTGATTACATCTTATAGTTGATTACTATATGGTTTATTTGGTGGTAGATTATATGTTCAGATCCAATATGCTATTTAATACCCCTCTGATCTTGAGCATGATTATCATTTGTGAGTAGTTACTTTTGTTCTTGAGGTCACGGGAGAAATCATGTTGCAAGTAATCATGTGAACTTGATATGTGTTCGATATTTTGATAGTGTGTATGTTGTGATTCCCTTAGTGGTGTCATGTGAACGTCAACTACATGACACTTCACCATATTTGGGCCTAAGGGAATGCATTGTGGAGTAGTAAGTAGATGATGGGTTGCTAGAGTGACAGAAACTTAAACCCCAGTTTATGCGCTATTCCGTAAGGGACCGATTGGATCCAAAAGTTTAATGCTATGGTTAGAATTTATTCTTAATACTTTTCTCGTAGTTGTGGATGCTTGCGAGAGGGTTAATCATAAGTAAGAGGCTTGTTCAAGTAAGAACAACACCTAAGCACCGGTCCACCCACATATCAAATTATCAAAGTAGCGAACACAAATCGAATCAACATGGTGAAAGTGACTAGATGAAATTCCCGTGTACCCTCAAGAGCGCTTTGCTTATTATAAGAGACCGTTTTGGCCTGTCCTTTGCCTCAAAAGGATTGGTCTACCTTGCTGCACTTTTATTACTACTACCGTTACTTGCTCGTTACGAATTATCTTGCTATCAAACTACTCTGCTACTTACAATTTCAGTACTTGCAGACATTACCTTGCTAAAAACAACTTGTCATTTCCTTCTGCTCCTCGTTGGGTTTGACACTCTTACTTATCGAAAAGGCTACAATTGATCCCATATACTTGTGGGTCATCATTATCCTGTCCACTGTACTACTGAACTGATTTACTAAAATGAGTTTCATATACAACATGGTAAACCTGTGATGTGTCTGCTTGTTTCTCTTTTAGAATGCGGACAAAATATTGGAGAAGAGTACCCCATTATGCAATGGTAAAGGAAGCAATGCAGATAAGGTTCAAGATAGTGAGACATCCCTGTTGGTCTCCAAGAAAGCTGATAAAACTATCTTGACGATAGTGAAAAAACCCCAAAGTCCTGTCTTGATGTAGTGTTCGAGTTACTGGACACTACTGCTGGCACAAGCTCTTTGAACTCATTGCCTGAATCAGTTTGTCTTCTTGAGTTTCAACTTCAAGTTGAAAGACATTGATCAGATGTGATGCGACATGAAGCCGAAGGACTGAGGAAGTCCCTGTAGAATTCAGATGCGTACTTTCTGGTGCAACAGCAAGCGCTGGAGGATTTAAGCGCCAAACAAGAGAAAGTTAATAAGCTTGCTAAGCATCTTGCCAGAATGTTGGGTACCCAAGATATTGTTTCTTGAGCTCTTATGAAGTGGTTTCAGTTCTGGACTTGTTTTGCTGCGGCGTTTATTTGCACTGGTCGCCAACTTTGACAACCAGTGTATGTGATATGCTGCTTTATTCCCTATATTTGCACTGGTGGCGAACTTTGATGCCCAGTGGATGTAATATGTGTAATAGCCGTAATAGCCTAGCGTTAGTTGCTTGCTTATTATTTCCTTATTGTCTTGTTTAGTTGTTTGCTTGTAGTCACTGCAGTTCTTTTTCCGCGTTTTTCTAGTGGCCACAATAACCTATTTTTTATAACTAGGCCACAATAACCATGGGCAACATACGGACCGTTGTAACCATGGTCCTGCTACCTGCTGTAGTGACCATGGGCCTCCTCTGGGCGATAGGATCCATGGGTCCTCGACGGGCCGTATAATCAATGGGCCTTCTATGGGCCGTATGATCGATTGGTTAAACATGGGCCATACTATTCGTGGACCAATAACGGTCCACAAAATGGGCCGTAAATGGGCTAGAGTGGAAATCGTGTGTTCATGGCCCAACCATAACGGGCCGTTAATAGGCCGAAATGTATAATGGGCTTAATTCTATCGACAGGCATCACGAGTCATTAATGGGCCATATTTGATGATGCTATGAAAACAGCCCAATGGGTTAACGGGCCACAAACAGGCCGACTGTAACCACGGTTGAATTTGGCCCACAAGCGGAACATGCCATTAACGGACCGTAAGTAACCGAATGGAGGAAATGAGCCCAAGAATAAATGGGCCCTTAGAAGGCCGAAAGGTAACACGGGCTGGAAATGGCCCAACTGAATAATGGGCCGCTAATGGGTGTAAAATGATACACTATTCATTATGGGCCAGTTTCACCATGGGCCTTTAATGGGCCCAGAGTTACAAAGGGCCTCGTATGGGCTGAAAGACGTCATGGGACATACATGGGCCGGAAGTTACAACGGGTTGGAATCATATTGGACGGCCCAGATGACGCTACTGGGCCTAATTCGGATAGGCCATAACGGGTCGTTAGTTAGTGGGCTGTAAATGGGCTATATGCGAACAGGCCCTTAACAGGCTTTTCGTGGGCCAGCCCGCTACCTTTTGACCAAGTTAAACGGGCCAGCCTTTTCACCTGAATGGGCCTTTGTTGGGCCGTGCCATGTGTTGACGTATCATAGGCGCCTCCCGTCCAATGAGTGGATGACATCTGTCCCAACGCTGAGCCGACACGTGGTTCCTCTGGCCATTGAGAATTTTACACGTGGAAAATCCCCATTGGTCCAGGCTGTTAACGGGTTATCGGATCCAAACCAGAACCCGATAGCTTAACGGCAACCCATTACAGTGGATGCCATGCGTCGGTTACCTTTGACGAAAGCACTTCCATGACATGCCATTTATCATCATGGAAGTGGACACTTCCGTGATGATAATTTTGGTATTGTCATGGAACACTTCTACGAAAGCACAGGTATGACTATCTTGATTCTGTCATAAAATCGTCATGGATGTACATGCATGACAGAAAACGTGACCTACTATGACAAACACGTATCATCACGGAAGTGGTTTTTTTGTATTGCTTGCGAGATCTATTTATCCAATCTTATACAATTTAATCTATCTTTTTACCGTGGAGGGATAGACAACCCCTCTTACGCGTTGGGTTGCAAGTATTTGTTCTTTGTGTGTAGGTACCATTTACATAGTGTTGCTTGGTTCTCCTACTGGATTGATACCCTGGTATCATAACTAAGGGAACTACCTACCGTAGCTGTTCTGCATCATCCCTTCCTCTTTGGGGAAATACCAACGCAGTTTCAATCCGCATCACTTTATGCTTCATATTATTATCCAATGATGTGTTGCCATCCTATGATGTTTGAGTAGATTTTTGTTGTCCTTTGGGGTAATTGGTGAATTGCTATGATTGGTCTAATTTGCTTGTGGTTATGTTGCTGTACTTTGGTGCCCATCATATGAGCGCGCGTGTGGATCAGACCATAGGGTTAGTTGAATGTTGATAGGACTATGCATTGGAGGGCAAGAGTGGCAGAAGCTTCTTCCTACCATAGAAATTGATTCATGCGGGATTGAAGGGGGACCAATATATCTTAATGCTATGGTTGGGTTTTACCTTAATGAACTTTAGTAGTTGTGGATGCTTGCTAATAGTTCCAATCATAAGTGCATAGAATTCCATGTAAGGGATGACATGCTAGCAGTGGCCTCTCCCACATAAAAACTTGCTATCGGTCTAGTAACTTAGCCAATTACTTAGGGACAATTCTGTAAATGCTATCACCACTTTTCCACACTCGCTATACTAACCTAATTGTACTTTTAGTAAAACAGCACCTAACTTTTATTTCCATGTTCTTTATTATCTTGCAAACCTATCCCTTATTTACACCTACAAAGCACTTCTAGTTTTATTCTTGTTCTAAGTAAAGCGAATGTTAAGTGTGCGTAGAGTTGTATCGGTGGTTGATAGAACTTGAAGGGAATATTAATTCTACCTTTAGCTCCTCGTTGTCTTTGACACCCTTACTTATCGAGAAAGGCTACAATTGATCCCCTATACTTGTGCGTTATCAAGACCTTTTTCTAGCGCCGTTGCCGGGGAGCAATAGTGTGGGGTGAATACTATCGTGTGTGCTTGTTTGCCTTATCACTAAGTAGTTTCTATTTTTTGTTCTAAGTTTTTTTATATCTTTAGTTATGGATATGGAACACAAAATACCAAAATAATTAGTTGTACTTGCTAGTCATGGAGATGGGGAACCTCCTAAAACCCACGATGCTTTTTATATGGGAAACGTTAAACACTACTTTGATAATCCCGATAAATCTCCATTCAACTTGATAATGGGAGATACTTTGGATCAACGGGAATACTTTAGGGATTACCGCGTGTCTCAAAAATGGAAACTCTTATGGGATCAAATTGATTGTTTGCAATGGTATGCTTGGAATTTATGCTTAAAATATGATTATACTTGTTGTTCTAAGATGAAGGCTCCACACCTTCCCTTTTCATGTGAATTTAATGACAATGAAACCTTGGCTTCTTATGCTAATGGTATATATGATTACTATGATGTGGAACGAATAGAAGAATTTACCGCTTTCAAGGGTGCCTATGAAATTGAATCTTTGTTTGAAAAGAATGAAGATTGTGATGATGCTCTTTATAGATCTGAAAATTATGCTATAGTTAAATATTGCTATGAGAAATATAAATACAATGCCGATATTGATGAATTTATTGAGAAAGTCTCCGCTATCCAAGAAGATACTAATATTTTGCAGGAATCTATGGAAGAAGAAATTGCTGAAATTGTGAGCTCATTAGATGAAAAAGATGAGGAGGAGAGCGAAGAACAAAAGGAGGAAGAGCAGATTGATCACTCGTGCCCACCTTCTAATGAGAGTAACTCTTCAACTCATACATTTTTTAATTCCCCTTCATGCTTACCGAAGGATGAATGCTATGATGATTGCTATGATCCCTTGGATTCATTTGAAATATCCCTTTTTGATGAAATTGATGCTTGCTATGCTTGTGCCTATGATGCCAATATGAATTATGCTTATGGAGAGAAACTTGCTATAGTTCCTTATGTTAAGAATGAAATTGTTGCTATTGCACCCACACATGATAGTCCTATTATCTTTTTGAGTTCTCCCAACTACACTATATCAGAGAAGTTTGCCCTTATTAAGGATTATATTGATGGGTTGCGTTTTAGTATTACACATCATGATTTTGATGAATATAATATGCATGTCCTTGCTGCTCCTACTTGCAATTATTATGAGAGAGGAACTACATCTCCACCTCTCTATGTTTCAAACACACAAAAAATGCAAGAAAATGTTTATACTTTGTATCAGCCCTTATTATGTGTGCATGAATTGTTCTTTTATCACATGACGATGCATAGGAAGAAAGTTAGACTCCGTTGTTACGTGATATATGTTGATTTGTGATCACTACTAAATTATAAATCATTATTAATTAAAATTGGCTTTGTTGTACGTTGGGATCCGTGTGGATCAATTACTTGAGCACTTTATGCCTAGCTTAATAACTTTAAAGAAAGTGATGCCAGGGACACAACCCAAAAATTTTAGAGACTCATTTTATTCTGTTGTGTGCTTTTAAAAAGTTTAAAAACAAAAAAATATAGAGGGGAACCTAAAACTTTTTCAAAATGAAAGGTGAAAGTGAGAAAGATGAACACCATTGAAGTGGGGGACGTCCTTGAACTTTGTCCATGCCCATGAAAACTTTCTGAATCTTGATTATAGAAACTTTTTAGCAAAAATAATTATCCCCTTGTACAAATCCATTGTATTATAAAAATAATGTGCCAAGATTTAACTTTAGGATGCTTAAATTGCTTGTTTCGTATGTGCAGCGCAAAAACACAAACTTTAGCTGTAGTGCATGATTTTTCATTTTTTTACTGGAACATCAAAAGTTTCTAGAAAGTTTACACAGTACTGCTATGCAAATTATTTATTTTTTCCTAATTTTTTAGAATTTTTGAGTTACAGAAGTGTATGTACCGTATGCATCTTTACAGACTGTCCTGTATTCACAGATTACTGTTATAGTTTTGTTATTTGCTTATCTTTGAAATCTTGTTGAGCCCCATTGACTTAGGAGCCATAGAATTGTGATAGCATACAGTGGGCAATGTTCGATTATAATTATACAATAATGTTACATCAGGACATGATGAGATTTGATGTTATATGTACTAACCCCTCCAACAAAAGGTTCGGTTAAGTTTTGTGTGGATGAAGTGTTCGAAGATCGAGGAGGTATCGATATCAAGAGAATAAGGAGATGCAAGAGTTGAATCTTTGTGATTACCAAGGAGCCCCAAGTAAATATTCAAGGAGACTCAAGCTTCTACGCTTGGGGATGCCCCGGAAGGCATCCCATCTTTCTTCAACAATTATCGGTATGTCTCGGTTTTTGTTTTGTTCACATGATACGCGCAAATTCTTGGAGCGTCGTGTGCTTTTTCTTTTTCTTTTAATAATGCACCATGCTGGTATGAGTTAGTCCTTGGTTGATTTATAGAATACTCTTTGCGCTTCACTTATA
Source organism: Thinopyrum elongatum (assembly GCA_011799875.1). Taxonomy (NCBI): domain Eukaryota; kingdom Viridiplantae; phylum Streptophyta; class Magnoliopsida; order Poales; family Poaceae; genus Thinopyrum; species Thinopyrum elongatum. Next base: position 412,091,735 of record CM022300.1, read on the forward strand.
CCTTTCAAGTATGGCTTTATAGAATGATTCATGTGCTTCACTTATATCATTTGAAGTTTGGATGCCTGTTTCTCAACATATAGAAAACTGTTATTTGTAGAATGCTCTTTTTCTTCACTTATATTTGTTAGATCATGGGCAATTCTTTTGTAGAAAGAATTAAACTCTCATGCTTCACTTATATCTATTTAGAGAGTCAATAGAAATTGGTCATTCATATGGTTAGTCATAAAATCCTACATAAAACTTGTAGATCATTGAATATGATATGTTTGATTCCTTTCAATAGTTTTGGGATATAGATATGGTAATATGTGGGAGGTACTAGTGAATGATTGTGGTTTAGTAAGAATATTGGTGTTAAGGTTTGCGATTCCCGAAGCATGCACGTATAGTCTCTAGTTATGCTAAGAAGTTGGAGCATGATTTATTATTGATTCTCTTCCTTTGCGTGGAGGTCGGGGGTGTGATGGTTAACTCCTAACAACCTAACCCTAGAGGCATGAGTAGTAGTACTTTGCTTCGAGGGCTAATAGACTTTCACAATAAGTATGTGAGTTCTTTATGACTAATGTGAGTCCATGGATTATACACACTCTCAGCTTTCCACAATTTGCTAGCCTCTTCGGTACGGTGCATTGCCCTTTCTCACCTCGAGAGTTGGTGCAAACTTCGCCGGTGCATCCAAACCCCGTGATATGATACGCTTTATCACACATAAGCCTCCTTACACTGGTACAGCGAGGTGCTATACAAACGGTTTTTAACCCCTTTCCACGACGACATTTTAAACCGTCGCCTAGTGAGTGTGGGCGATAGGGGGGTCCTTCCCACATGACCCAGAAACCGTCGGGGATAGGGAGTAGGAATGCATACATTTTCCAGAACAAAGCGTATGTGATGCCCGCACCTATCCCAAACGAGATTCTTCATACAACTGTTTGGGATATATCTAATATCCCAAATGCTCCATCCTTGCTACTCGTGTGTGCTGGCATTACCATCGCAGTCGTTATTCTGTGGTGGTACGTTTACGATGCGCGGCCCATCACAAATAGTTCACGATTATAGAACGTGTAAGATAAGCAGACAATCACACACATTCACCTTTCCCGAACCGTATGCAATAACTAATTAAGAAGATTAGCTAATCATCGTAAGAGTGTCGGAGAGGATTACGAAACGTCGGACCGTCATAACAGTGTCGTACATGATAACTATCACACACGCTATTCTATGGTGCAACATTTATGATGCGTACCACATCAAAAACAGTTCATGATTGTAAATCGTGTATGATAAGGAAACTATCAAAGACAGTTAGTTTGCTCGCACCGTTTGTGATATTGTCTGACATCACACACGCTTTGCAAACGGCAACTGTGTGCATGCTCACACATGTTTCCTCTCTGTGAACTATGTCGGATTATGGTGTATATCACACACATTTGTGTTATACCGACCGTGTGCGCCATAACAACTTGCAGAGCGTAATTTCACCCTAATTTAATTGCTGCCCTTTAAAATTGTACCGATTTTGAATTTGAAAGTATGCTATAGCTTTATTCATATCCATCAGGTTCAAACAACCAATGCATTATTCGATTCATAGGTACATATGTTCAAGAATTACATAAGCACCAAATAAAGAATGATGAACCATAGTTGTATACTTGTACTATTAAAGATGGTAAAGAAAGAGGCGAAATACATTCTGGTTGTTGAACAAGGTGAAGCGGAATGCCCATATTGTGCCCTCCTCCATGCAGAAGGCACGCATGACTCTAGTCCAACCCCTTGTGATGGCCGACCGCCCATCCTTCACTGTCTTCATGAACACATCTAGATGGTCATCATGTTCTGGTAGAAATACTTTAACCTTTGCATGCCCACCAATCGTCTAGTTTGAGGGGTAATCTTCAGTAAACTGCTTTGGGAACCACTACAAAGGAAAAAGATTCAGACATTGTCATCTAACACAACTCATTATGGGCAGTAAAAAGAATGTTGCAGAGTTCTTGCTTACCATCCTGCAGTTCGCTGTTGTCTTGGATAAAGTGTAAACAAATGTTTAATTGCCATCTTTTGACCCATTTTACTAACAATCTTTATCAGCTTCCGCACTTGATGCTGGTTCATCAATATCTCATTGCCCCATACGCAGAAAGGGTCGAAGCACGGATCTTTACCAATGACATATGTACCTAAAAGCACCAAGTTAATATTAGAAGCTAAACAATAATTGCACAATGATGTAGTACAACACTCCCTCTGTCCCATTATATAATATCTTATAACATCCAATATACTCACATATTGGATGAATTTTAACATCTTATATTATGGGCTGGAGGGAGTTTATTGCATTTTTACAAATTATCGGCTGATTAACTGCTGTTGTGTTGTTGTTGTTGCTGCTCTTCTACGTATATCTAGACATCATCAGAACATTAAGGTAAAACTCTTCCTTGTTGCTATGTAGCCTAGGATTGCATATTTAGACATTCAGTACAGTGCATGTTGCTATGTAGCCTCAGATATATTAGATATGGCCCTAGTTAACCTACCGATAAATGGGTTACAGATATATTCAGTTAAAAGTCCAATTCACCTGTTAGTCCCTTATCAACCCCCGGCCTATATGGTACCACCTACCGATATCCTGAATAGTGAGTATATATAAGTCATGTGATGAAACTAACCTCGATGGAAAATAGCAGTCATTCCCAAAATTGTCCTGTGTAAGTACATCGAGAGGCATGTTAAGCACAACAGGCTAAACGTCAACCAAAAATATCCATGGCAGACAAAATAATCTCCAAACAATAGCTTCAGTGTGCTGGTTTAAGCATGCTAGTTAAGCAAAACAAGAAGTGGAAAGGTGTGTTAACTGCAACAGGCCTAACATTTAACAACAAGCAAATATAGTCATTCAAACTGGTATTGTGCCGGTCTAAGTACACTGGTTATTGTTAAATAAAAATGGAAAGATGTGTAACTACTACATGCTTAACAGCAACCAAATGTAGTCATTCATAGTGGTATTGTTGAAACTGGTATTGATGAAATTGAACTGCACAGTTCATACTTGCACATATAGAACATCACGTTGTGAATAACTGGAATAAACAAGGCATACTACAAACAATGAAAGATAGCATTTGAAACTGGACATATGCTAACTACAAACAACCAAACAACCAAAAAACTTTAAAAGAGGCATATGCTAGCTATAACAGGCTTAACAGCAAGTAAATATATGCATTCCTATCGGTATGTTTAAAACTGGTATTGATGAAAATGTACTGCACAGTAAATTGTTGCACATATAGAGCATCACATTGTGAACAACTGAAATAAACAAGGCATATTGCAAACAACCAAATATAGCAATTAAAACTGGACATATTCTCACTACACTACAAAAGGGACTCGACAAAACAAATCATGGGTTCCCCCCTGTGAAGAGGCACGGCAGAACAAATCATGGGTTTCCTCCCTTGTCACAGATGGGCTCGTTCCCGTGGGAAGAGCACGGACCCTGGGTGCGCTCCATGTTGTCGCAGATGGGCTCCTTCCCCTTGGAAGAGCACGACTGTAGGGTGCCCTCCCTGATGTCACAGATGGGCTCTTTCCCCTTGGAATAGCCAAAGAGGGTGTCCTCCTCGTGGTCGCTGTTGATGAGGTCTGACTTGGCAGCTGTGGATCCCAAGCCAGTGTCGCAGAAGGTGTCCTTCAGAAATGACAAAAGGGGCTTGATGGTGATGTAGGATGGCAAATTCTTGACAGCGAGCCAGAGGAGATCAGCGGCGGGGCCATGGGTGAGATTGACGGTGGTTGAACCCGAGGGGTAGGGGGTGGGCCACTTAACATGTGACATAGCCCGCGTCAGGCCGTCACTATCGACGACCTCGATGTCGTAGCCGGTGTCTGCGACATACCCGCATACTCTAGCCCGCTGATTGAGAACCTGCGGCCAGTAATGGTCGTCAGCTTCCTCGGCGGCCACCTCAGTGACGACGGGAGAAGAGGCTGCGATACACCTCTTTTGGGCCAGTCACTCCTCGAGCTCCACAAGAAGCGTACACTATGGCAGGTTGGTCCAAACGCGACAGTCCAATCAGTGACCCTTCGACGAAACTGTGTGCGATGCATTAATCACAAACGGTGATGTAATAAATGGTAAAAAAGATACAAAACATTTGCGATGGCAGTGACATCAAACACGATTTAGATTAGAGTTGTGTGTGCGATGCGTGGCAAATGGTTAATCCAGCAGAACTGTTTGCGATGAGGCAGAACAACAGAAACGGGCAGCCAAATGAGGGTGTGTGCGATATACGGCATACAATTCACTAGGATGAACTGTGTGTGATTAGGCGACACAATAGAAATGGTCAGCCAGATCAATGTGTGTGCGATGGAGGGCATACAGTTCACTCCGATGAACTGTTTGCAATGAGCCAAGACAACAGAAACAGTTCAACTGAACAAAATGTGTGTGATACGCGACAAACAGGTCCGTAATCAGAAATGTGTGCGAAGACCAATAATAACATAGACGATTGCTGCTAATAAGCCGTGTGATTTGCTCTGTCTACAGAAGAATAACATATATATATAAATGAAATAAACATCCAATTACATAAGTGGCTATACAGATCATTCACGCACACCTCAATAAACAATTGCATGCATTCTAAACTAGGAGAAATGATCGTCTAGTCATCTACTTCTTGTGACGCTCCCGCCACTACTCTGTGGCTCGATCCCTCGTCTGGGGCAGGAAGAAGACACTTCCTCATGTCAACGATCCGCCTGTACATCTCGTAGCTTGTGTACATGTCCTTGGCCACGTACTTGATGTGTTGTTCATCCAGTCTCTGATGCCAGACACTGTGCCAGGCATTCTTGTCCTTCTTGCTCTCATCCTTCATCTTCATGTAGTAGGGGTCGATGATGGCTGAGGCGAGGTCAACCAGGGAAATCTGTTTGTTGTTGCTGCTGCCCCAGACCTTGTAGTTGTCCTGGATGTTGACAAGATTCTAGCATTTCAAGCCTGAAACCTTGAGCTCTTTTAGATCGTTGGTGGTGTCCACCGTAGTGAAACTGTAGTCGGAGCTGTTGATAAACCTGGAGACACGCTCGCAAGGCCTTGTGGCCAGTTGGTAGTGGTAGATGAGGACGTCATGTCGCACGCACAACTGGGCGACGGCAACCTTATGATCGTGCTCGGCACGACCGCTGCTGAACTCGATGTCGAAGCCGACCACTTGGTACTTGTCCTCAGCAAGCAACTGCTCCATAGTTTGGATGGAGCTCTCCACCGAGACCGGCTCGTTCGTATACACCACCGAGAGGGCCTTCCCCCTCACGTGGGTGTCCACTACATGATGTGTGGTGAACTGCCCCCCGTTGTTGTCGTCGGCCGCTGGGAGCACCATTGGAGCCACGGGGAGCACCATTGGAACCACTGGATGTCCTCTTTGTATGTGTCATCCTGGGTGTGCTTATTGTGTCATGTGGCGCGAGAGATGAAGGTAAATGGCCGCATGAATAAATGGGGGCCGGGCGGCCTGGATTCTCGGCGCGTCCGCATGGCAGTTTTTGCAGCGGGTAACTGCATCATGGCATCGCGTCCGGCGCAACCACATGCATAATGGCAGCACGAACGTACATGATCGTGCACCGGCCCCAAACACTGGCACCGCGCATGGAGGGACAAGGGCAGAGCGCCCGGAGGGACTTGAGAGCAGAGCGCGCGCGGCGGGACGCGAGCAGAGCGCGCTGCGGCTACCTCAACTGCGAGCAACCACACGCATAGAGCAGTTGAACACGCAGGGAATGGTTGTCTACAAGCCGGCCGGCAGTTGCATCGCTGCGTAGAGAGCGGCCGTGTGCTACTACCTCCGTCTTGGTCTATTAGTTCCCTTTATATTCTGTGCCATATTTTGACCTTAAATTTAACCAACAAAATGTTAATGCATGTTATAAAAAATATATAATTGGAAACTATGTTCAAATACGAATCCAATGATATAATCTTTGGCGACATACATTCATATTTTATTAGTTAAATCTCTAGTCAAAATTTGGCACAAAAATACATAGACGACATATAAACTAGGACGGGGGTAGTAGGTAATTAAATCGGAAACTTTTTTTATCAACCGTATGTGTACGTGTCCTTTCGTCCTCCTCTCGCACGTCTTGTCACCCCACTGCCGCAGACGGCTTCGAGCACAAGCTTGAGCAGCGCGGGGGGGCGTTCTTTTGGCCAAACGGTGGTGAGCCCGTTCCCGCGCAACCGCGTAGGTTCCCGCGCAAGCTTCCCGCCCGACTCGGTGAAATCCCCCAAAATCCCAATGCTTACCGGCCTGCTATATAAACCCTCACGGCCGGCGAGTCCTGCGTGTCATTTTCCCCTCCCTCCCTATAGCTTATCTTGTCTGCCTCTCCCACAATCGCCAATGGCACCGGTCCGTCATCGTCGCTCAGCCACTCTGCCGTCATCAGAGGATAGCTCCAGCTGGGAGGCTACACCGCGATGGCAGCGCAGTCCCCGGTGTAGTGTAGTGCGCGTGGCGTCCCTCTTGGGTGTGCGTGGAACACCCACCACATGCTCCGCCGCCGCTGCCCGTCGGCAGCTATTGCCGGCCACCGTTGTCGCCACCCCACCGTCTGCCGCCGTAGCCGCAACACCACCGTCGAAAGCCCAGGCCATCGCCCGCTCCACCACCACGGCCCAAAGGCGAGAGGTGGCTGTCGTGGCCACCACCCCACTGCCGGTCACTGTGGCCATCACTCGCTCCGCCACCGTGGCCCGAAGGAGGGAGGTGGTGGTCGTGGCCGCCACCCCATCATCGGCCGCCATGGCTGCCATCCCACCGTCGACCGCCGGGGTCATCACCCGCTCCGCCACAGCCGCCCGAAGGCGGGAGGCGGAGGTGGAGGCACGCATGTTCGTCAGCGACCTTGCACGCTACATCGACTTCCTATGGGAGGAGGAGGAGCGCATCGTCGAGCACACAAAGACCCTTACCGCCGCCGTGGCCACAGCACATGCCACCATAGAGGCGAGGAATCAGGAGATCTACAAGGAGTCCCGCTGCTTCGAGAGGGGTCGTCTAGAGCGGCAGAGGGCATTCGAGGTGAGCGTCGCTGAAGGTGCAGCAGCGGCAGGCACCATATTGCAGTTGTCCAGCTCGTCGGTAGGCTCCTCCTCCTTTGCCTCTTACTGAGCGCGCTCGGCAGAGGAGAGGCTGTCGGAAGTAGTACAAAGCCCCTCCGTAGTAGTAGTATTTAGGGGCTATTTTGTTCAGTTCATCTGACTATAGATGTGGTTGAACTGTACAACGTACTTAAAATTAGCTAGTATATATAGTTGAACTAGCTATTTTAGTACGTGGTTGGCAACAATTGCGGAAAAGTTTGGTTGGTTCAGCTGTCAAGTTGAACTGTTTGTATAAAGAACGACTGCTTAATCTATGAATGAAATATATGCTTAATTACTGAATTTTAGTTGCAAAAATTAGATAGTGCTAGTGATTTTTAGCTGCATATTTTGACAAATGGCAGTGTTACAAGGTTGACAAATGGCAAAGTTACTAGATCAACAAATGTCAATCTTTTCAATTTGACAAATGGCAATATACCCAATATGAGAGATGTAAATCTTACCAAATTGTCTGTACGTGGTTGCACACGGGTCATCCGAAAAAACCGTTTGCGTTGAAAGGATGTACAAATCCTGCATGCCAGATTTTCTCTTGGCTTAGCGCCGAAGTCTCGCTTTGCATACCGTATTCAATCTGAACTGTTTGCGTTGAAGAGATGCACAAATCCAGCGCGGTGAATTTTCCCTTGGCTTACTAGGGAAGACGATAGCTCTCACTTTGCATACGGTTGTTCTATCTAAAACGTTTGCGATGAAGAGCTGCACAAATCCTGCTCGGCACATTTTCCCTTGGCTTACTGGGGAAGCTGTCGGTTTACATATGGGTGTTCTATCTAAAACGTTTGCGATCTGCACAAATCCTGCTCGGCACATTTCCCTTGGCTTCCTGGGGAAGCTGTCGGTTTGCATACGGGTGTTCTAACTAAAACGTTTGCGATGGAGTGTTTTATATTTAAAAACCATTGAAGTTTGTTTAAGAAAATCGTTTGATAAGTCTGTACATTCAGAGAGAAAAATGCAAGTTCATTCAAACCATATCTTTCATTCAGTCACACTGTGAATTTATATTCATATGATCGAGATACAGTATTAAACCAAAAAAAACTAATTCCAATGGTGGCGGAGGCATTGTGCCGTGCCAGCGTTGTCGTTGTCGTCCTCCGGGATGCCGTTGTTGAAGTATTCAAGGTAGCACAAAATGTTCTTCACTTGGAAATCAAACATCATGTCGTTACGCGATCGACGAGCGGGGCGCGGGAGGACGGCTACTCACGGTGCTGCGAGGTAGCGGTCGACGGTGGCGTCCCATGCCGCTGAGGGGGGCGCGCGCACGGGCATGGGTGTGGCGGGTGCAGGCAAAAGCACGGGGACCGGCGCCGCGGTTGTTGCAGGGGCGCGCACAGGCACGGGCGCTGGCGCTGGCATGTACACGAGCTCGCGCGGGTCCGCGGAGATCTCGCTGACACCCGCGGCTTCCAGCTCTGCGATAGTGCTCGGCGACCAGCCCATCAATGCTATGGGGATGGTCGCTGACGCGGGCGCGGGGATGGGAGCTGGGACGGGCGCGGGGGTAGCAACCGCCGCGGCTAGCTCATTCAGTGCCATGTCCATGAGGCCCCATTCCTCCTTATTTTCTATCTCCTCCAGCTCGGAGTCGACTTCACCAAACTGGAAGACTAGTGGCAGATGATCCTTCTGTGCCATGGTGTTGGTGGAGGTCTGCGGGAGGGGAATGGGAGGCGAACAGTAAGGCCGCCCGTATTAAATAGCGGCTCGGGCGCCATTAATGGAGAGGATGCGAGCAAGGCGGGCGGCCATGAAAGTCAAAGGGCTCGCTTCCCAGTGAGCTTGCGCAGCGTACAGCTCGCACGCTTCCCGATGAGCCTGCGCATTGGCGGACAGCTTGCATGTCTCTCGGTCAGCCTGCACAACGGATTGTGCTCGCACGCCCCCCGTTCAGTCAAGCAGCTGTCCGCACGGCACCTCCTAGCCATTAAAAGAGTGACGCCTGGCGTCACATGAATGGTTAACAGAACACACACGATTTAAATTATACAAAATGTTTGAGATGTTAAAGTGGCAGTTATTTGTCTCAAAATGCCTTTGCTGGCTATTATTCGAGTGCGCCTTCTCTCAAAATGGACACAAAAAATACCACAACATGTCGGGTGCCATTCCATGATAGCATGCCAAGTTTCATGAATTTCAGACTGGTTTTGGATTTACTAGAATTTAAAAACAAAGTATCTCAATGTTTTACCGGCAATCAATAGTGCCCTGGTGTTTGAAATGCATTCCCATTTCTTGCATGGGACCTAAGCATGCACCCAAGGACACACATTTGATATGTCAACCCTTTTTTCTGCACTAGAGCATGTGCACGTAGTTCAAATTTGAATTATGCACATAAAATGCCTAGAAAACCCAGTTAATGTATAAAAATGTCCAAGCAAACCCGAAAAATCCCAAAAATTGACACAACACTCCTGTTGTTCTATGTTGACACTAGAAAATTTTTGAAATCAAGAAGAGGCAACGGATATCGTTTCGTCCCCAAAGGTGGCACGTTCCCTACCGAAACCATCAGGCTTGTTGTGAGAAGCTCTGGTTTGCGAGAAGCTTATACCCAAACCTGCCCCAAATGGGACAAAAATTTTACCACAACATGTTGATGATGCTCCATGATAGCATGCCAAGTTTCATGAATTTCAAATGAGATTTGGATTTACTAGAATTTAAAAACCATGTATCTCAATGGTTGCGGCCGAGCGACGGTGGCAAGGTGTTTGACATTCATTCCCATTTCTTGCATGGGACATAAGCATGCAACCAAGGACATAGATTCGATTTTTCAACCAATTTATATGCACTTGAGCATGTGCTTGTAGTTCAAATTTGAATTATGCACACAAATGCATAGAAAACTTAGTTAATGTATAAAAATGTCCAAACGAACTCCGAAAAATTCCAAAATTTAACAAAACACTCCTGTTGTTCTATGTTGACACTAGAAAAAAAAGTTGAAATCAAGAAGAGGCAATGGATATCATTTCATCTAGAAAGGTGAAACATTCCCTACCGAAACCATGAGGCTTGTTGTGAGAAGCTCTGGTTTGTGAGAAGCTTATACCCCAACCTGCCCCAAATGGGACAATATTTTTACCACAGCATGTTGATGCCGTTCCATGATAGCATGTCAAGTTTCATAAATTTTAGACGCGTTTTTGATTTACTAGAATTTAAAAACCATGTATCTCAATGTTAGCGGCCGAGCGATGGTGGCAAGGTGTTTGACATTCATTCTCATTTCTTGCATGGGACCTAAGCATGCAACCAAGGACACACATTTTAATTTTGGACCCATTTGTATGCACTGGAGCATGTGCATGTAGTTCAAATTTGAATTATGCACATAATTGCATAGAAAACTCAGTTAATGTATAAAAATGTCCAAGCAAAACCCGAAAAATCCCAAAAATTGACACAACACTCCTGTTGTTCTATGTTGACACTAGAAAAAATTTGAAAGCAAGAAGAGGCAATGGATATCGTTTCATCCACAAAGGTGGCACGTTCGCTACCGAAACCATCAGGCTTGTGAGAAGCCTTGGTTTGTGAGAAGCTTATACCATAACCTACCCCAAATGGGACAATATTTTTACCATGGCTTGTTGATGCCGTTCCATGATAGCATGTCAAGCTTCATAAATTTCAGACGCGTTTTCGATTTACTAGAATTTAAAAACCATGTATCTCAATGTTAGCGGCCGAGCAACGGTGGCAAGGTGTTTGACATTCATTCCCATTTCTTGCATGGGACCTAAGCATGCAACCAAGGACACACATTTGAATTTGGAACCCATTTATATGCACTGGAGCATGTGCATGTAGTTAAAATTTGAATTATGCACATAAATGCATAGAAAACTCAGTTAATGTATAAAAATGTCCAAGCGAACCACGAAAAATCCCAAAAAATGACACAACACTCCTGTTGTTCTATGTTGACACTACAAAAAATTTGAAAGCAAGAAGAGGCAACGGATATCGTTTCGTCCACAAAGGTGACACGTTTCCCTACCGGAACCATGAGGCTTCTTGTGAGAAGCTTATACCATAACCTACCCCAAATGGGACAATATTTTTTACCCCAACATGTTGATGCCATTCCATGATAGTATGCCCAGGTTCATGAATTTTAGACGAGTTTTGGATTTACTAGAATTACAAAAGCAAGTACCTCAATGTTTGCCGGAGAGCCATGATGCTGTGGTGTTTGAAATTCATCCCCATTTCTTGCATGGGACATAAGCATTAATCCATGGACACATATATGATTTTACAACCCATTTTGGTGCACCGGAGCATGTGCATGTAGTTTAATTTTGAATTGTGCACCTGGAATGCCTAGAAAACCAAGTTAATGTATAAAAATGTCTAAACGAACCCTGAATAATTTCAAAAAAAATTATGACACACCTATAGTTGCATGTTCACTACAAATAAAAGTTCTAGCAATTCAAACACCCATTTTGCCATTGTGACTCCATTATGTAATTCAAATCAAGACGGAAAATCAAGTAGATTGCACACAGTTTATTATCACCAACCGTGTGAGATGCAGCACAAAATATCTTGGAGCACCGTCGGAGTATAGTACGCATATTGCTTACGCGAGAAGCTGCGTCGGCTATAGTCCATAGCCGGCGTGTCAAGCATAGTAGCTCACTCCCCAAATATCATTTCACTGTTCAATCGTCGCCGGTGAAGAGATGGAGATGTGGACCCGCTCCATGAGGGCCGGTGGCCCACTCCGACGAGAGTGCGGCCACAGCCACCATGTGCGTGCTAACAAGCTTCATGAGCGCGGCCGCAATCTGCGACCGGGCGGCCAAGGCAGCCCAAATGGCCGCTCTTGCTTCTCAGGTGGCGGCAGCAACATCTGCCTTGGGGATAGCAACTGGCGAGAGTAGCACAGTAGCTGTACGTTCCGCCGCGGCGGCTTTAGCCCTGGTGGAGGCCGCCCACGACCATGTCGAGGCCGCCCACGCCCAGCTCGTGGCTGTCACCGCACAAATTTAATGAAGCTTCTCTGACAACGGTCGGCCACCCACGACCGAAGAGTTGGCAATCGCCGAGAGCGTTCGAGCAGCCGTTCATTCCTCCACAACATACCTTGCCATGATGGAGCCTGTCCAAGCCCAGATCGCGGCCGCCCACACCCAGCTCGTGGTGGCCTTTTCCAAAGAGATGGCGGGCGCGGGTGGTGAGATGCTTGCCCAGTATGGTGCTATGGATGCCATGGAGCCCCTTCCCAAGGAGATCGTCGAGCGCGAGCTGGACATGGAGGAGGCGGCGAAGATCGACGAGCACCAGCCGGAGTAGTACTCTTTGTTTTGTTTAATTAAGAGCACCGGTCTTTAATTTCTTAGAGTAATGTTTAGGTCAGCTAGCTCTGTTTAATTGCTGAACTTGCTCGATTAAGAAGTGTGGGTGTGCTGTAGTCTCCTTTGTGTACCCAAATTATGCAATGACGTGGATGACCACTGTAACAAGGGAAATTCGGACCAAAATTTGCATGTTCAAACTCATCACACACGGGGTAAGCTATATGAATCGTTTCTAATGTTCACATATCGTACACAGTGCTGAATAAGGGACCGTGTCTGATGACACTTTGCGCGCCAGTTTTTTCACTACACCGATCCAAAATTTTCGGCTTTCGTGGAAATATCTACCTCCCCGCCCCCTCCCCCTTACCAAAAGCCACATTTCCCCTATTTTCACCTTCCTTTCCAAGTTGAAACCTCACTCCTTGCTTGCAGCGCCGCCTCCTCACCGGCGACCCTCCTTCACGCTGCTCGGCCTCGTCGATCCAGGCAGGTAATCCACACCAGACCCCCATCCTCCTCCTCCTTCCACATCCCACATGCCCGGACCGCCGGTGCGACACCTTCCACCCAAATCACCGACCCCTTCCCCAAATAAATGCCGCCCTAAGCCATGGTGTACGCAGTATAGCCAAGAGCTCAAGGAGCATTTGGCAGCGAAGAAGCAAATCGCGGTTGCACGCGCGGATGAGGTCACGATGGCTGCCATTCATGCCGACCCCCAGATCTTGGAGGAGCATCTGACCGTCGAGGCCACCATCGATGCCTCACATGCTGACGCCACGATGCGTTTGGCTGCTTTAAATGACAGTTCATGGCATTTTATCGAGGCCACCGTCGGTGCCTTCGACGAAGACTACGAGGTGTTTTCTCAGCATGCCCGTGCTTACCTCAACTCGAGAGCCAGTAGGTTGGTGCCCGGAGCGGCTCAGGCAACTCACCACTACGACGAGGGCACCCACGATGTGGAGGCCTCGCCCTCTTCCATGTCCAAGGACCCACTCATCATTGATATCTTCGACGATGAGGAGTAGCTTGTGTTATTAGCTCACTATATGGACCTATGTTCAATTTGCTAGCTACACCGGTTAAGCATGCTCGGTTTACCCGTTGCATGTGCTGCTCCTGCCTTTCCTTAACAAATTCTAGTGAATTGTCCTATCTACTTTTACCATGCAATTTGTTGCTCTAGTGTATATGTTCTATATCTCATGCAATGTCATGCTCACTTATTAACTGTTTGGTTAATTAGTTGTCATGTTCAGTTAACTGTTTGGTTCAATTCTGCAAATGTGATGTTCAATTCTTCAGGGTGCAATTTTGTATTGTCTTCCATGTGAGAAATAAATCGAATTTATCTTTACAAAATACATGAGAAATAAATACAATTGCTTTATTTCCAAGTTGTCAAGCATGCTTGGTTTGGTTAACTGTCTGAGCTTCTAGTATGTTATATATTGTGCAATGCGGTGCTTAGTTAATGTTTGGTTCATTTGTTGTGGTGTTTAGTTAACTGTTTGGTTCAATTCTGCAATGCGATGTTCAATTGTTGTGGGTGCATTTTTTTATTGTCTTCCATGTGAGAAATAAATCGAATTTGGTTGTACTAAATACATGAGAAACAAATACAATTGCTATATTTCCAAGTTGTTAAGCATGCTTGGTTTGGTTATCTGTCTGATCTTCTATTAGGAGTATGTTATATTGTGCAATGTGGTGCTCAGTTAATGTTTGGTTCATTTGTTGTGGTGTTTAGTTAACTGCTTGGTTCAATTCTGCAATGCGATGTCCAATTGTCGTGGGTAGAATTTTATATTGTTTTGCATGTGAGGAATAAATCGAATTTGGCTGCACTTAATACATGAGAAACAAATACAATTGCTATATTTCCTAGTTCTTAATCATGCTTGGTTTGGATAAATGGGTTTTCCATGTGGCTCGAATTAATCTGATGAATATGCAATGTGCTTATTTTACATCAACATATTTTATTGATAGCATGCGAACCCTCACTTAACCTGATCACTAACTACCTTATATGTGTTGCAGGGAAACAATGGGAAGCACTGAGGTTTAGAATTGAGGTTTGCACATGCATGGTCCTTTGTCTAATAGCACATTATTGTGCAATTGCAGGAACCATTCTAATATTTAGGTTTTTAACAATTTGGTCTTGCACATGTAGGTCCTACTGTCAGTGGTTTTGACCCACTATTTGACCCTTTTTGCATATGGGGAAATGAGTTGTCCATGAATATCTGTCAAGTCAAGAAACTCAGAAAGATTGTTAGGATAAAGAAATTAACGACAAAAAACAACAAGATCTTTGTCTGCACAATGAAGAAGACATCAGTTCACTACAGGATGGTACTAACTATTATACCTTGGCTTTTTATTCCTTTACCCCATTTCCAATCTAGAGAAGATATTTACGCACTTCCTTGTTTTTAGGCCTTTCCAAAGTAGTTCACAGATGATTACCTCTCAAACCACCTGTATGGTCAGGAGGCGAGGAAGGTATTCATACAACACCCATGGTTCAATATTGAAGTCTTCCTGAAGAGGACGAAGGATGGAAGGTCAATCATCCAAAGGCACTGGCCAAAAGTTGCAAAGACCTTCAACATCAATGAAGGCTCAATATTCGCCTTCCGCTTCCGCAGTTTTCCAGATGAGATTCATCTGTCTATGTACAGTCTATGATGCTAATTTTGAAAGGTTATAGATGTTGCATGTGAAACTTGGTGCTGGTGCAGTTGTGTAATGGGGTAGCTGAGTGCTGAAGCTACATGATGTTGTACTCTGATGTATTTCAGTTATGAAATCCTGCTTCGTTAATACGAAAATGAAATGTATTGTGTGCTTAATATGAAATGTCAATTAGAGTAATAAATGGATTCTTTAATAATAGGACAATTAGCCTGCTAATGGCCAATTAGCCTGCTAATTGGGTTTTTCTATTGCAAACGGTTATTGAGAAAACACCATCGGCGATGACCTCAGGCAACGCACACAGTTTCTTGGAATAAACCGTGTTGGGTCAATGAACAATCACACACGACTTCCTCATGAAAAGTGTTTGTGTTAGGCCACCTTGCGCAAACATTTACCACATAAAAAGTGTGTGTGATGGACAGCCTATGCCACACAGTTTCTTCTACGCACCGTGTGTGATGCATTCAATAACGCAAACGGTAAAATTGTTAATATCGTTTGCAATGGCACGCTATCACAAACGATTTAATGGGGAAAATTGTGTGTGATGTACATGCGAACGGAAACGTTTTCCTTGGAGTGACTGTGTGGGATGTATATACGAACGGAAATGTACTTCTTGGATTGACTGTGTGGGATGTACATACTAACAGAAACGTATTCCTTGGATTGACTGTGTGGAATGTACATACGAACGGAAACGTTTAGCCGGGACTGACTGTGTGGGATGTACTTACGACTGGAAACAATTTGGCCTGTATAATTGTATTTTTTAATACAACTAAACGTATAATCGTATTTGATTGCTCGCCCATCGCACACGACCTCATTTTGCAGAGCGTGTGTGGCCAGAGGGCCTATCCCTGACGGTTTCTGGGTCGTGTGGGAAGGACCCCCCTATTGCCCACACTCACTTGGCAACGGTTCCAATTGCCGTCGTGGAAAGGGGTTAAAAACCATTTGTATATCACCTCGTTGTACCAGTGGTAGCCTGGCTTAGGCTACGATGCTTTGGAGTGGGGGATGGGGATGGGGATTTGTTGGAAAGGGGGCGTTTGGCAGACGTCATCTAAGAAACTCAGGGTGGCTAGGGTATGGAGATCGGTGGGTAAGCTGCACGGGCAAACCGGCAGATGTTGACAACGGAGGCCTTGCGGCGGCGGTGGCGGCGGCGGCGAAGACCTTGCTAGGGTTTTGAGCGAGGGAGGGGTTGTGGTGGGGGGTTGTGTGTGTGCGCGCGCACAAGCGCAAGGAGTGTTTGGGGGTATGTGGAGGGGGGGTGTTTGAGGAAATGACGCGGCTACTGAAAATTTTACTACGTGGGAGTAAAATGCCGGGGCTATTGAAAATTTGGATGATGCATCGCACACGGTCCCGAGATAACAACCGTGTGTTATCAAATGGAAAAACCCTCGACCCGGGTAGATATTTTCGAGGGATGCAGTCCGGAGCGGGAACAACAAACATCACACACAGTCGAAACATAATAACCATGTGTTATCAAACAGTAGAACCCTGCAGGCGGGTAGATATTATTGAGATTGCGAGGGAAGCCTCATGGAGCCCAATGTACTATGCTGATGTGAGTGACAGGGGCACCGGCGTGGCACACGGGTAGTGTGAGTGGAACGTGTTAGTTGCGTCATCCGACTTGTCTAATGTTTATAAATTTGGCGAAAACAACGCGGGAAAGGGTCAGAACATGAACACACTTGCATGTGGACCAAAAATATGAATGACAATGGTGGTTTGATGTTCAAATACCAAATGCACAACTTCGATGTGGCACCTGTCTCGCAAAGCGCATGGTATTGGTTGCCCCCTCGTGTCGGCAGGAGGAGAATCCTAGCTATGAACGCATGCCCCTAAATCGCTAGGTCTAACATATCACCCTACCATAACACTAAACCTATGGGAGTCCATCATGGTCAAACCACGCCCCCCTTTTGTTTCCAGTGAAAGGTGGACCGTGTGCAGGCCCAGAAATGTGTGCTTCTAGCGCGAGATGGGGTGAGACCACATACGAACCACCTGCGGGTAGCCAACTATATGTATGAAAAAGGTGGTGTGATATTTAAATACCCAATTCACAACTTTCATGCGGCACATGCCTCGGAAATTAACCGGGCATCCCCGGCCCAACGGAGGTTTCACCTATCAAAGTACGAAGTAGCAGTCCCCCCCCCCCCCTCACACACACATACACACACACACACACACACTCTCTCTCTCAGTCGGCAGGAGAGGGCATCTCACCAAGATGTATCGTAAAAGGGACCAAGAAGAATCCACCATGGTCGTACAACCTATCGCTTATTGTTGGTCAAAGTGATGGACGTCCACGCGACCCCAGAGATGGGCTAGCTCGCCAATAATCACGCAAGTGGCTAGTGCCCGAAGACAACCACTGCCTGCATGTCGCCCAAACATATGTATGGATCAGTGTTGATGTTTGAATACCCAAGGGAACAAAACTTTGATGTGTCACCGTGCTTTGGAACCAGAAATCCCCACACGGAGCAAGGGTTAGTTGACGACGCGTTGTATATATGTTTGTTACACCACACTTCGAGCTGATGACGGGGATTCATATGCATGCATATGTACGTATGCACTCAAACTTAGGTCTAGAACCTCACCATGACCTACTACGATAACATGAACCAAAGAAGAAGTATCCACCTTGCATGGTAACCTATCTCGTTGTCAGTCAAAGTGATCATGGATGTCCACGCGGGCGCACGAATATATAGGCTTGCTGCCGATAACCACGTGAGCGACAGTACCGTTCGGAGACAACCACTACATGCATATGTATGTATGGAGGTGATGCGTGCATGCTGTTTGAATACCACGCACAACATTGATGTGGAGCGTTGCGTCAAAAATTGTACAGTCCCCACACAGAGCGAGATCGGATCCTGACGTGTCGTGGTGTGCTGCCCCTCCCCCCGCTGCCCACTTCGAATCGGTGGGAGGGATTCATGCGTACACATGCATGTGCTCAAACTATATCATGTCATCCCACAACATGACCTATATACCATAATATAAACCAAAAATAATTCCCTCCTAAGTCAAATTAACCTCTCTCACTGTTGATCAAAGTAGTGATGGACCAAGCGGGCCCACAGATGGAAAGCATCGATATCGATGATAACCGCGTGAATGGGTGCCAGAGGACAACCGCCATCGCTTTGCATGTGGGCCAAACATATGTATGGAGGTGTGTGTGGTTGTGATGTTTGAATACCCCAAATGCACAACTTTGATGTGGCACATGCCTCGAAAACCATAAAGTCCCCACACAGAGCGAGGTTCATGAAGCGTAGTATATATGTTGGTCCCCTCCCCCCTCTTCGACGCATAGTATATGCTCCTACCGTAATACAAACTAAAAAGAACCCTCCTTCACTACAAAAAAAACCACTTCCGTGATAATACGTGTTTGTCACAGTAGGTCACGTTTTTCTGTCATGCATGTACACCCATGACGATTTTATGATAGAATCAAGATAGTCATACCAGTGCTGTCGTAGAAGTGTTACATGACAATACCAAAATTGTCATCACAGAAGTGTCCACTTCCATGACGATAAATGGCGCGTCATGGAAGTGCTTTCGTCAAGGGTAACTGACACGTGGCATCCACCGTAACGGGTCGTCGTTAAGCTATCGGGTTCCGGTTTGGATCCGATAACCCGTTAACAACCCAGACCAATGGGGATTTTCCATGTGTAAAATCATCATTGGCCGGAGGAAACATGTGTCGGCTCCTCGGTGGGCCAGATGTCGTCCATCCAATGGAGGGGACGTCCCTATGATACGTCGACACATGGCAGGGCCCAACAGAGGCCCATATAGGTTAAAAAGGCCGACCCAGTCTAAGGCCCGTAGTATTTACTCAGGTACTCGTAGGCCAGCCCACTAACGGCCTGCTTAAACATGGCCCATTTATGGCCCAAAGCCAGATCTGGCCCGTTAATTGTTCGCCAAGTATTTGGGCCCAATTACGGCCCAGTGAGATTTCGGCCTGTTAGAGTCCCGATGTAGACATGGGCCCATTTCAGCCCGGTGTGTCTTTCGGTCTGGGAATGGCACGTGCTGCCCATGGGCCATATATGGTCCGACGCGACATCCGGCCCACTAACGGCCCATGATCAAGGTGGCAACAGTTCAGCCCAACGTGACTTTGGGCCTGTTAAAGGCATGTCGTATCATTCTGCCCATTGATGCCTCTAGTAAGCTTTTGGCTCTTAAAGGACCATGATATCAGTGGGCCAACTAAGGCCAGAGATATGTTTCGGCCTGGTAACGGCCCGTCATATAACTGGGCCAATAATGGCCCGGTCTACATTTCAGCCTGCTAAATGCCCGTGGAAGACTATTGAAAATTGAGGCCCAACATGCATTTCTACCTGCTAAAGGCCCATGGTATCTTCTCGGCCGTAACAGGCTAGCAGAATATTCAGCCTGTTAATGGCCCGAAGTTACATGGGCCCAACTAAGCGCTGGGTCCACTAAAGGCCCAACTAAACTTTGGGCCGAATGTAGGCCCGTGTAAGTTGTGGGCCTGGCGCACAGTGTGAAGGGCCTCAATGGCCTTTCAGGCCCAAGAAAGTTGTGGGCCGGCCCAATTATGGCCCGCTAAAATGAAGGCCCGTTAGAGGCAAATGTTTCGGCCCGGTTGACTACATCAGATTTTCGCCGTATTTTCAGATAGCGAATGATGGCATATACGGTAACTAGTAGGAATTAAGAACAAACCTACTCTATACAATAAAGGAATTATGGCATAGTAACTTAGAATAAACCTACACTATACAATAAAGGATTTATGGTATATTACATCCACTGGGCATCGAAGTTCGCCACCAGTGATCATAAAGCGCAACGAAGAAGTAGATTACAAAAACTGGGCGCCATTGCTGCGTAACAAAATAATACTGAACCAAGACCACTTCCAAGACAGTTCAAGAAAGGTCAGCCTTGCGCGAGAGCTGTTGCGCAAGTTGTTGAGCAAGGCCGTGAGACCGGCCAAGCATGTCGGTCATAGCTTCCAGGTGTAGTTGTTTAGCAACGAGGTTCTCATTCGTGTTCTCCGCGATCTTCCTTAGAGATTGGACTTCAAGTCGAAGTTGAGTTGCAGAATGCCTTTCTGCTTGAACTTGAGACTGAAGAAGTCGAACTAATTCAGACAGCAAATTCTGTGAGCTTGTCTGACTGCTAGTCTCAAGTAACTTGAACACTGCATCAAGACATGACTTTGGGGTTGTCTTGCTATCTTCAAGATGTTTTGCCTTCTTTGCTGTAATATATGTTGGGTTTGTCTCACAGACTTGTGCATGCCATTAGGCATATCACCCGGAAACAAGCAAAGAGATAACAGGTTTTGCACATGTATAAACAAAGATGGTAACTGTGTTGTCAATTCCATCCAATTTCAAATTAGAAAATAAAGAGTCAGTTCAAAATATCAATAGCATAATTTGGCATTGTTCATAATGCGAGGAGCTTCACCACACTACTGGATTACCATGTCAACAAAACGAGCATAGATGAAGGGCAAAGACAATCATTGTATCTATTTTGGTTAATGTGCATGGCATGTTGTTTATATCATCAGCCACATCAGTAAGATAAAACAAGAGATGACAAGGTGCAAATGTGGGCTGCTTCACCACACACTAGATTATAGATCCACAAAAACAAGCATACATATAGGGAGTATTGAGTAATGTGCATGGTATGAATAAGGAATTTGGTTTTACAACTAAAACTTGGAACTTACAGTTGTTTTGAACATGCATTTTGATAGAAACAACAATCTAAAGAGTAGTTGACGATATGGAGTATGAGCAAATTAAACAGCAGTCGAGGATAAAGGCTTTAGAAGGACTCACTTACATTAACAGTTAACACCGGCTTTATAATGCCCTTCTCCATGTCAGCACAGAATCTTCTTCATAAGCATTGCATGTACTCTACATTTTGTAGAGAGTAATTATAGATATGATAATACTGGAAGGGATAGAGGATAATGAAGATAAGATGCAGATTGATGCTACATAATCAACTACCAATCCCTGTAAGTACAAGCGTTATAGGACAAAATGTACTCACAAGAGCAATGGGCTACACTTCTGCACTGGCATTGTCTGTGTATTCAACTTTTTGGTAAGATTAAATATAGATCTGATATTTTTTAGTAAATGGTGGGTGAGGGAGATAAGATGCATAATGCTACACAATGAACCAATCCCTCCTTCCCATAATATAAGAGTGTTTTGTACACTGGTGTACTATACAAAACACTCTTATATTATGGGACAGAGGGAGTAGCTGTTAATGTAAGTACAGTGATAGAAGACGTCCAGTCCTTACAAGAGGACTGCAGAGCTAAACCGCTTCAAAAGCATTGAGTTGATTCTAAATTTATGTAAGAGCCGATACGGATCTTATAATGTCCACCAAATGGAGGATAACGATGCTAACATGTGCAGTGATGCTACATAATCAACCAGCTATGGAAGTAAGTATGGTCATATAGGGCAAGAGGTACTCACAAGAGAAATGCAGTGTGTAGTATAGCTGCGAGATTCTGTGGTCCCTTGAGAATGAATTTTCTTCTGCAAACAGTTTTCGTACAAGTGAGATGGTGGGCACATGCAGAAATGTAGTTCAAATTGTGATGTGATATCATAGACAGTACCTTACGCTGCAGACAAGACCAATGTGTAACAAGATTATTCCAGTCACTGACTAATAAATATAGCACTGGAGACTTTACAGAAATTTCGTTTAGAGGCTTGCCATCGAAGTGCGTTTGCCTCAGGTAGGAACGATACTTCATCAACGAGTGCTTGAAAAGCGCAACCAACCCTTGCTCGTCTTGACGATCCAGTTTGGTCCTCGCCTATTTAAAAGAATGAAATCTTGTGTCTTCTGTCAGGAGAAACATATGCAGTAAATACCATGAATAACATTAGTACATTACTTACGCGTAAGTTGCGGAGGAAGATTGGAAATTGTTATTTGTCTGTGGTATAATCTTTCCATGAAGGAAAGATGCGCACAAAGTTCCTGACAACAATATAAGCTTCATCTTCTAAACCGGGAAGAAGTGGAACAGGGGTCCTATTTGCTGCAATTGGGGCTCTCTCTCGTTCGAAAAGGGATTTGATAACTGGATTTAGTGTACTCTTTGCTGGAATGGGGTTTTTGCATCAAAGAGCTGGTGCTATGTCAACTGGCATCATCATACTGTTTGCTGCAGTTGGGGTCTGCTGAGTTGGGGCATCAGAGATGGCCAGTGTAGTAGGGCTAGAGTCTACTAGAGTTGTGGCTGTGTTTTCTGGGTCTGGTGATATTGCAACTGCACATAATGGGCTATTTGATTTATCAAGTGTCACTACCTTCTCCAAATACTTTGTTCGTGCTCCTCCGCAATCAGTGATCGCCCTCTTCCTTTTGAACGCCTGATACACAAGAACAGTATTCGAATGGATAAATATGGTATGATGACAGATGGAATATGTACTGAAAATGGATAGGCAGGGCGTATTCACATACATGATGTGTAAACTAAGCTAATGGTTGTGCACCAAAGTAGAAGCAATGCAAAGCATTAGTTGCAAGATATGTGCTACCAATATAACCTTGGAAAGTTAGAGCAAGCACCTTGATGGGTGAATAAGATAGGGCATCTGCCTCTGACTCCTCCACTAGGGAGCTACATTGACTTAGGTCTCCCTCTAGCACAGAATCATTGTTAGGATCATATTCTGAACACGAATCTATAGGTGGAGAGCATTTGCATTGCATCCAGACTTGATTTCAGTCCCTTAATGCCAAGTTTGACATCCATGGCATTGTTCTGCTTTATTCTTTTTATGTGCGCAAGCTCATAATCATTATGATGTTGTTCAGTATCTGAGATTCATGAAAACATAAAAAGTAGTCAGATTATCTATAGAATGCATTGCAGATTCAACTTGAAGAGTGTCTCCCTACAAACCCCTGCGTATACAAAGTTCATCCCCCAACCATGCTGACCAGACCACACACAGAAATACAAACCTCTTATGTCTCTATAGCAGGTGGACACACATTTCAAAACTGAAGTAGGAACATTAGAATCATATCAAATTCGTATTTGAACAAATAAACTAAGGAATTAGGAGTGGCATAATGTTTAGCTTCAAGGGTGGAGTGCTGGTAGTGTGACACAAAGAAAGTAGGCAGATTGTATTCCATGTAAAAGATCGTAGTCTATGTAAAAGGTGGATATGACACTTTCTTTCTATACAATGCAGTGTTCGTTGCCCAGACATGATGGAAGAGATCACACAGAGAAATACTATTCACTCATGTCTGCAGTTCCAGTATTTTGAAACAGGGTGGTCCACCCTAAAAGAATATTGACAACAAATATGACAAGGCAAGCATAGAGGTAGTGAATCAATCATTACTTGTGAGCTTACTAGGACAAGTATGCAGAATTGTAACTGCAGTAAGAGACTATCCAAAATCTGAATCCAGAAGTTGGTCTAGCACTTATTGTTTGCAACTAATCGACGTGAATAAGTGGATATCATATCGAATGAGTAAGAAAGACACGTAAAATTGTCAACAAACCTGGCCTACATCAGTAATCTGGGTTAATGTCAATATGACCAATAATCCAACATGACTAGTGTCTGTTCCTATGGCCGAAACTTTGAAACCCTGTGAACTTTACATGTGCTAAAGATTACTGAAATATTTGAACCATTAAGTGTAGGTAGCACTCAGTACACAACAAACCCTAATGACAGTCCTACCTAATGAGTAATGAATCAATTAGAAAATGGGTGATGGGGAGTGGCTGTTGAGTGTTAAGGATGTATCTCAGGATAAATCGGGTTGGCTTAGTGGGTGCTGCACACCTGAACCCTGAACGGACTGGGAAGGTAGGCACGGCGGCGCGCCCGGATAGCGGTGATGCTGTTGGGCGAGCGGCTCCTGGCCTCCTGTTAGTCCAGCGTCTCCTCCTAAAGTCATGCCATCCGGGGACGGCAAGTCGCCGGCGAGGCAGGCGGCTGGGGGCGAGTAGAGATCGGAAGCGCAGTAGAACAGAGGGGAATTGGGGTCTGGGCCGACCCAAAATCCCAGGGTGGGCCGCGGCTCATCATGGGCACCCTGTAGATCCACACCCCGACAGCGTACATGCATTTTCGAAACTAAATTTGGAACATTTAGCTGACCAATTAAACGGCTCTATTTTAATAATATCATATTCGTATTTGAACAACTAAGCTTGTTGAGCTTGATGGGTGGAGCAGTGCTATTATGACACAAAGCACATAGGTTGATCGTATAGTGATCATAAAAGGGGGGAAACCCTAAGCAAGATCAATTAAACCCTATTATGAATGTGCCATGGCAGATTTAAAGCTGCAAACCGCAGAAATGCTACTTAGCAACCATTGTTTGCTTCGAACTAAGAACTAAATTGTAAGAGCTGAAAAGAAAGTACAGTAACCAAGTTACGATCTATTTTCTGGTTGAGATCAAAAAGTTGAGCAGATATGAAGTAGTACCACCTCTCAAGCAGTGCCGTGTAGGCATCGGGGGTGCATGGCTGTCGATGGCGTTGAAGCAGATCTACAATGGTAAATGGGTGCATCAGGGGATAAGTCCCGTTGCGGTGGATGAGAAGGTCGTCGGAGCGGCCCCGGCAAGGAGGACGACAATGCCGATGAAGCGAGAGGACGCGATGCAAGGATCCTGGTTCGTCGCCGTGGATGAGAAACGTCCATCTCTAGCAGTGGACGACGCGGTCTTGGTAGGCGCTCCGGCATGGTGGAGGACGGCGGCGATGGATGGGGTGGCAGACGAAGGAGGCTGGTGTGGGGATGGTGTTCTAGCGTGGATGGTGTATGAATGGGAAAATGGAGGGAGAGGTACGGGGAACCATGTTTTTGGGACGCACCTGTCTAAAATATGGGAAAGTTATGAACTTAGCCCCCGTTTAAAATTTGGACGTCTCGTCGGTTGGGGATAGGACGGTAATCTCGCATCTCCCCAATATTTGCCCAGAGCGATTTCGGGCGAAGAGAGGGTGTTTTGGCGCCCACGGTTGGCGCCCACGGTGTATGAACCGGGCTGACAGGTAGGGCGGTTGTGTCACGTCTGAGTGAAGTTACAAACCTGCCCCTATTAAAAATATTTGCCTACATCGATTTCGGCCGAGTCGAGTTTGTTCTGCCGCTCACCGTGCATGAATGGGGAAATGGAGGGAGAGACAGAGGTCTTTTAGACGAGCTTGAATTAAATGTGTTTTGCCCCCCATGTTTGGCGCCCACCGTGTCTGAATGGGCTCAGAGGCGGTCGTGTCACATCTAATTGAAGTTACTAACCTACCCCTATTGAGAGTAGTGGAAATCGGGCCGATGGATTGTCCGTGTAAGGGGTAGACAGTAATTTCCATCTCGCAAACACTGGCTTCGGGCAGCCGACATGGGAGTGGATGTTTTGCCACTTCTTTAAAATTTTGGGACAATAAGCATTCACGTTTACCCTGGCAACTAAATTCGAATCCATTTTGTATTCTTATATGAATCTTTATAAATCATTCTATGTTTTTTTATATATCTTCAAAAGCACAACAAAGATGTATTCCACTATCATATATGAATATGATTTACAAATGCCGATACTCGATTTCAGAAGGTATAATCCAGTTTAAGGTGAATTCGAATATTTGAAAGCACTTTATGTCCAACTCAAGTGTAACATGTATGACACACACAGCATATAGTTTACTCCCATTTAGATATGTACACAAGTGATGTCTCAAGATTCAAAATACTGAGTCAATCAACCAATAATGTACAAAACTAACAGACATATAAACACTTATAGAGTATATGGATCAATAATATCAACTAACATACATAAGCCAGGCCGCTGTACTTTTTTTGCTAGAAGAGCATCATTTTTTTTAGCAAAGCTAGTACAGCATCTTGGCCCTTTCAGATGCGTGCCACTTAAGGACCATCTATACTACTATTATTGCTGAATGCACATTCAGCCCGGTTGGCATATTTGTAGGTCTGACATAGCAATCAAAATAAATGTCTCAGAGTCTTATCAATTAATACAGACTTGTGCTAAAAAAAATTACAAACCAAAAAACAAAAAACAATTATTACATGATCTCTAAAACAAATGGTTTGATCGATTACATGAACAAACAACACAAAGGTTATTCAATGATGGAAAAAACATTTCACCTATGATTTACCAAGTGGGGATTTAATTTCCTTTTTTCCTTCAGGACCTTAACAATGCGTTCAGTCTTAGCTTGCTTCATTTTGAAATCCACCAAATATTTAATGGTTGTCTTGAGTAGTGCTTGTGATTGTGCTGTTTGCTTCCTCAACATGTCAACTTCATCTCTAAGTGCAGAAGCAGAATCTCTTTCTACCAATAGTTTAGCCTCTAGAGCATCAGCAGTTGGCAATTCATGATGCACGATTGGGCTGGTGCCACTGTTGTGGGATGATACAACGTCCATGGGGACCTCGCTCTTTGATCTTGGGCTAACCTGTTTTGCCATTAAAGTTCAGATTGGATTCCAAAAAGTTGAAGTTAGAAAAACATCTCAACTGGGAGTTAGAACAGCAACCCAGTTAAACAATCAAGGAATTAAAGAGTTTCGATTGGATGCTGAAAAGTAGTTATTAACATCATTGTAACCGGTTGCTGCAGCAAAGCAGTTAAACAAACAAGTTTTGCAAAAGGTACCTGTTGTGGCATTGGAGTTTCTCTTGGATCCTGAAAAGTTGAGTAACCAGTAATGTGATTAGAGCAACCGGTTGCAGCAGCAAAGCAGTTAAACAAACAATTTTGCAAAAGGAACCTGTTGTGGCATTGGAGTTTCTCTTGGATCCTGAAAAGTTGAGTAGTCAGTAACTTGATTAGAGCAACAAGTTACAGCAGCAAACCTGTTACACAAGTATATTTTTGAAAATGTACCTACTGTGCAATTGGACTTCCAATTGGATCCTAAAAACTTGAAGTTGGTAAGATGATTACAGCAACAAGTTACAGCAGCAAACCAGTTACACAAATAAATTTTTGAAAATGTACCTGCTGTGCAACTGGACTTCCAATTGGATCCTGAAAAGTTGAAGTTGGTAAGATGATTACAGCAACAAGTTACAGCAGCAAACCAGGTAAACAAGGAAGTTTTTGAAAACACACCTGTTGTGCCAACGGAGTTTCAGTTGGATCCTGCAAACTTGAATGTTCGCAATCATAAATAAAGTGTTGCAAGAGCCATAAGAAACTAACATCAAACTAGTAAAACTAAGCAGTTTTTGCAACATATTTAATTACACATGAACTAGTAAAACTAACAAGTTCTTGGCAATGTATTAAAGTAACAAGTTGGTACCGTTTACCAGCAACACAGACATCTGTAAATTTCTTTGATGTAAGCAAAATGATTCAGACACATATATATAAGTTAAAAAGACGTTGTCCCTCATATAAACCTAACAACTGTCTGTCTATGAACATGCAAACATTACTAGTGCTACAAGTCATAACAGCAAACCATTTAAACAAACAGGGTATCAGAACGTAAATTACACATGAATTTTGCTGCACCCTAGAAGTACATATGACCAGCTATCTACGTGCTTAAGTAGCTATTTAAGTTCAGACAAACAGGTAATTCTTAACAGTAAGTATCAAACACATAGATAGGCGCAGTCTATAATAGGATTAACAGGCTATGGCATTATGTAATCGGTAGCAAACTAAATTAAGCCAAGCAACGCAATTGAACAATTTTTCAATCAGTGCTAACTAAAATTCTGAGAAGCAGGTAACTAAACTTACGCTAGCTCTTTGTACAGGCACACTGCAACTTCTTTTTTGCTTACAAGGTTATACGAAGGAGTCCATGGCATCAATTGCTTGGATATGCAGTCCCAATACTTCTTTCTTCCAACACTGCATTGGTAAGTCGAATGATTAATCTGATAAGATGGTGCGTCCTTGATATGTTATATGAGGACGGGTTGTCAGACCAGTTGTAGCAACACACATCATACTGGCTTTTACTGTATATTTCATGTGATTACATTTGGCATATCGAGATCTAAGCAATCTACAATAGGATGAAATGACTAGCATCCTTCACATTATTGGCCAACTCAGTTCATAGAAACAAGCAATTCAACCATTCTGTGGGTAAATCAAAAGCGCCACTAGAATATTTTTCACTACCCCAATCATACACGCAAAAAGGGGTGACGCCACCGTAGGGGCTGGTGTGGGCGGCCGCCTCGGGTGGCTGGAAAGTGCGCACCTAGTTTGAGTCGTCCAGGTTGGCCCAGGCTAGTTTTATTCGTCCCAGCGCATGAGTAGGCAATGTAAAAAATGAAGAAAAATGTTTCAATTTGGATGGGCCAATAATGTAAGTGCAGGGCAGGCCCTATAGCAGGCTCGCGGCCCAAACGAGCGCCTCCCATATCGATCGACAGCTGGAAATATCCCCAATTCATTCGCTCCAGCCTCCAGTCTGATTCGCTCCTAACCTAGCCGCCGCTGGACAAACCGACAGAGCACTTCCTCGCGCCCTTTGTTGGACGCTGGTCACCGGGCTTCAAGCGAATGGAAGGACAAGAAGATGAAGATCCAACCCTGGGTGTAGCCTGC
Organism: Thinopyrum elongatum; assembly: GCA_011799875.1. NCBI lineage: Eukaryota > Viridiplantae > Streptophyta > Magnoliopsida > Poales > Poaceae > Thinopyrum > Thinopyrum elongatum. The sequence goes on from CM022300.1 coordinate 412,120,730, forward strand.
GTGGGAGGCATGCGCAAACCGACAGTCGTAGCTTGCAATAGCAGCAAGCGCAATGAGCAGGTACATCACATCCCTGATTATCTCTAATTCAACTGTTCAATTTCTCGCCAATAGTTAAACCTGACGGTGTTGTAAAACTGCTTGTATGTAGGGAATCTATAAGAAAATGAAACCAATTTCTGCTTATTTTAAAACTCCCCCAATCAATACTGAATTGACTGAACCTGATGTGTCTAATCAAGTTTCTGGTGCAAACATACAAGCTCATGTTGTTCTTGAGCCTGAAGTGTCTAATGAACAGACTGCTAATGAAGGATTTGATGCAAACATTTTACATGCTCCTGGTGATGAACATATAGTGTCTAATGAGGGATCTAATGCAAGCATTTTGCAAGCTCCCATTGAAGGATTTAGTGTCTAATGATGATCTGCTATGTTGAGAGAGAGAGAGAGAGAGAGAGAGAGAGAGAGAGAGATTTGCAGGAATTGATGACAAGCAAATCATAGTACATTTTCATGGCTTAAGGCAACGTCGAGCCCCTCTACCAGAAAGTCCCCGTATCATGACAACCTAGCATAAATACTTTTCTAATCTGTTGTTTGAAACTATTGGCATACTTGTGCAGGATGGATATATTGATTTGCAGTTTGCGCACTCGTTATAGGTGCAACTACACCTGGATATTTTCGGCTAGAGAACAAATAATTCAAGCAGGTACAGTCCATGTTAATAGTCCTTGTACACCATGTTGCATTTTGTGTTTTTTGGTGCTTACATCATTTAGTGTTTTATAATCTGGAACTACTTTGGATCATTAGCTGGTTTTCAAAGTGCATGTAGCTTCACATTTCTCAAGTTATGTTGATTCCCGGAGTGCATGTGCCTTCATATTTTTTAAGTTAATTTTTCGCCCCTGGTAACTTGAATTCGTGGATCCGCCACTGCACACAAATCATACACGTAGGCCAGTACGAATTAAATGAAATGCAGGGACTTACGCTAGCTCGTTGCACAGGCTCACTGCAGCTCTGCTTGCGCTTGGGATGTTCCATGTACAAGTCCATGTTACCACTTGCTTGGATGTGCAGGCCTTGTGCTCCTTGGATCCCCCTCTGCATTTTTGACACGGCGAATGGTTGATCAAATGAGAGGAATCGACCAAGATGTTGTACCGGAGGACAGGTACTTACAAGGTTATACCGGGATGCAGGATGTGTACGAGATCCCGTAGCGCCGTCATGCTTCGCTAAAAAATGGTTTTGCTTTTTTCAGATGATATTTCCAGAAGAAATAAGAGTTAAAGTCAGAGATGCATAGGTGTGTAAGCTAAGAGAACAGTAAAAGGATATCCAACATCATCCGAATAGTGCACAAGGGAGTGATATGTGGATACCTAGTTTGGGCCAGCATTTGGGCATGCTCGCCTAGCTAGAGTGCGGGTCACTTCAGAGCCGTTGAGGGTGATGCGCTGGCGTTGGCTGGCCGCGTATGGATGCATATCTCAAGCGGCAGCAGAGTGCTACGATGCGGTGGACGAGGCCATTGGTGAAGCACCAACGGCGTCGAGGGGTGGAGGTGCGACGATGTTCTCGGTGAAGTAGCCCCGGTGAGGTGGGAGACGGCGTCGGTGAAGCGCACCTGATGCGGTGGAAGTCGGTGTCTGTGAGGCACGTCGGCTACAGCGGCCGACATTGTGGGTGGACCACCCGATGCGGTGGACAAGGGCATAGATGAGGTAACTCCGGTGCGGTGGTGAAGCGCAATCATCGTCTTCGTCTTCGTCATCCGGCACAGAGGTGGGGAAAGAGATGAGACGAAGGGCGATTCAAAATTTGCTTGGGTTGGCGGCGAATTAGGGATTTGAGAGCTCTGGGCATGGAAGGGGACGGGGGAGAAGGAAGATTTTGCAGGGCTGGAATTGGGGCCGCCAGATATTTCAATCCGAAACAGGGCTTGGGTTGTCGTCGTTCTTTTTTGGGGGGGAGGGGGGAGGTAGGGGTGGGTGCTAGCATCCGTACGACACACGCGATCACCACGACACGACCATGGTCTGCCTGGTGCGCCTACATTTGAGAATGCAAACGAATCTTATTTCATTGGCAAACGAATCTTGTATGTATTACCATGCCCGTGTTTTCCTTGCAAATAATTAGTCCTTCAAAGCGAGATACTATGAATTAATTAATGAGGAGTTCTTTGAATTAGAGTGTGTTTGTCACATAGCGATCTCCAATTCTAACGTGGATTTCGCATTTCACGGTATCCACGCTACTTTTTAATACAAATTCATATATGTATAAGATGAACACCATGGTAGTGAGAAAACTTTGGATGGATTCAAGCATATGACCACACACATACCAAGTACCACAACAATTGAGTCAATATTAACTTTTCCAAACCTAGTATGGCACGAATTCAAAATAATTACGGAAGCCATATGCATGGTCCTCAATTCAAATCTTACAATGTACACTAAATTGAAATGTCATTATTAAGTCTAGTACTATCTACATTCAAATGTTGTTTTAGGTCCCCCCCCCCTCGGCACACACACTACATACTTCCTCTATTGATCAATCTTCCTCTGCTAACCACCTTACAAAACTATTGGTTTCCGCACGTTCATTCTTTCTCTCCATGTTTCGATCTCTAACTCTCACACACCCGCCATTGCACTCCATGCCGAGCTCTCTCTCTCCCCCTCCCACCCTCTCACAGTAGATACATGCATTGCCTATCTAGACCCCCCTCCCTCTCGTGCGCACGCACGCACGCACATTGTCTATCTAGGCCACCCTCGAGAGGCCATCTCACTCTTTCTTCCGCACAGCGGCCCACACTCGCTTAATCTCTCTCTCTCTTTATCTAAGTCTCGATTAACCTCGCTTTCTATCACACACAAATGATATATCTCCTTGTTCGGGCCTCGATCGACACACTCTATACTCTCTCACGCAGATTGTCTATCTAGATCAGTGTCTCCAAGCCATTCCACTCTTTTGACCTCATGGCAGCCCACACTCGCTCAATATCTCTCTCTCTCTTTATGCATGTCTCGATTGACCTCGCTCTTTCTCACACACAAACGATATATCTCCATGTTTGGGCCGAATTCGACATATTCATAGTGTATACTCTCTCACGCACATTGTCTATCTAGGTCACTCTCTCCAACCTGTTGATAACCCACAAGTATAGGGGATCGTTTGTAGCCTTTTTCGATAAATAAGAGTGTCGAACCCAACGAGGAGCTAAAGGCAGAAAAAATATTCCCTCAAGTTCTATCGACCACCGATACAACTCTACACACACTTGACGTTTGCTTTACCTAGAACAAGTATAAAACTATTTTGCAAGAATAAAACTACGAGTACTTTGTGAGAATAAAACTATGAATAAATTGCTAGGTAATAAAAGTAGATACTTTTTGTCAACAAGAAAGTCATTTGTCCCTAGGCAATCGATAACTAGACTGGTAATCATTCTTACAATTTTACATGAGGGAGAGGCATGAGCTAACATAATTTCTCTACTTGGATCATATGCACTTATGATTGGAACTCTAGCAAGCATCCGCAACTACTAAAGATCATTAAGGTCGTAAAACCCAACCATAGCATTAAGTATCAAGTCCTCTTTACTCCCATACGCAACAACCCACTTGTCCGTGTTCAGGCTTTTGTCACTCCAGCAACCGACAACAAGCAAATTATGAATGTATTGCAACACCCTACAGCGGGGACCCCTCACATTTGCGCAAGATGGAGGGCACTGTAGGATAGCACCATAAATAAAATATACACTCAAACCAACCACGATCATCAATTACCCATAGGACAAAATGGATCTACTCAAACATCATAGGATAACCACATATCATTGAGAAATAATATGTAGTGTTGAGCACCATGTTTATGTAGAGATTACATCGGGGAGAATGGGTGTTACACCGCTGAATAGAGGGGGAGAAAGTTGGTGTTGACGGTAGCAAGATTGTTGATGTAGATCGCCGTCATGATCCTTGCCCCGACGGCACTCTGGCGCCACCGGGAGAGAGGGGGAGAGAGCCCCCATCCTTCTTCTTCCTTGGCCTCCCCCTAGATGGGGGGAGAGTTCCCCCTCTGGTCCATGTTCTCCATGGCGGCGGAGGGGCAGGAGCCCCTCCGAGATTGGATCTATCCCTCTGTTCTCTTCTGTTTCGCTTTCCTGTTTTCTGGCCGAAAACCGTTTCTTATATTCCCGGAGATCCGTAACTCCGATTGAGCTAAGATTTTAACATGATTTTTTCCGGATATAAGCTTCCTTGCATCTGAAGTGGACCTCCAACCGATGTACGAGGTGAGCACAACCCACCGCCCCGCGCCTGGGCCCTAGGGCGCGCCCTGGTGTATCTTGGGGGTTGTGGGCCTCCTTTTGCGTTGATTCCGCCTCCCAAAAATCACATATATTCCAAAATAATTCTCCGTAAAATTTTATTGCATTTGGACTTCGTTTGATATGGATATTCTGCGAAACAAAAAAACATGCAACAAACAGGAACTGGCACTGGATCAATATGTTAGTCCAATAAATCATATAAAATGTTGCCAAAAGTATGTGAAAGTTGTATAATATTGGCATGAAACAATCAAAAATTATAGATACGATGGAGACGTATCAGCATCCCCAAGCTTAATTCCTGCTCGTCCTCGAGTAGGTAAATGATAAAAAAAATAATTTTTTATGTGGAATGCTACCTAGCATAAACTTGATCATATGTCTAATCACGGCATGAATATTAAGACACAAATGATTCAAAGCAATAGTCTATAATTTGACATAAAGACATCAATACTCAGGCATCCCAACAAACAATCGTGTCTTTCAAAATATCAACGCTAAAGAAAGCTATCCCTACAAAACCATATAGTCTTGTCATGCTCCATCTTCTTAACACAAAGTATTTATCATGCACAACCCCGATGACAAGCCGAGCAATTGGTTCATACTTTTTAACACGCTTCAGCTTTTTCAACCCTCACGCAATACATGAGCGCATGCCATGGATATAGCACTATGGATGGAATAGAGTATGATGATAGGGGTAAATATAGAGAAGACAAAAAAGTAAGAAAGTCTCACATCGACGCGGCTAACCAACAGGCTATGGAGATGCCCATCAATTGATATCAATGCGAGGAGTAGGGATTGCCATGCAATGATGCACTAAGAGCTATAAGTGTATGAAAGCTCAATATGAAAACTAAGTGGGTGTGCATCTAACTCTATAATGAAAAATTCCCACTAGTATATGAAAGTGACAACATAGGAGACTCTCTATATGAAAAACATGGTGCTACTTTGAAGCACAAGTGTGGAACTAGCATGCCCCTTCTCTCTTTGTTTTTCTTTTCTTTTTTTCTTTTCCTTTTTTTCTCTTTTTTTTCTCTCTTTGTCCGGAGTCTCATCCCGACTTGTGGGGGAGTCAAAGTCTCCATCATCCTTTCCTCACTAGGACATGCTCTAATAATGAATAATGATGATCATCACACTTCTATTTACTTACAACTCAAAAGAAATAAAAATTACAACTCGATACCTAGAACAAAATATGACTCTATATGAATGCCTCTGGCAGTGTACCAGGATGTGTAATGATCTAGCATAACAATGATATCAAAAAAGGACAAGCCATGGAAATACCCTGCTAGCTATCTTACGATCATGCAAAGCAATATGACAATGAATGCTCAAGTCATCAAAACGGAAGCGGTGGAAGTTTCATGGCAATTAATTGGAATAGCTATGGAAAGGCCATAATAGGTAGGTATGGTGGCTGTTTTGAGGCAGATATAATAAGGCTTATGTGTGATAGAGCGTATCATATCACGGGGTTTGGATGCACCGGCGAAGTTTGCACCGACTCTCGAGGTGAGAAAGGGCAATGCACGGTACCGTAGAGGCTAGCAAATTGTGGAAAGGTAAGAGCGCGTATAATCCATGGACTCACATTAGTCATAAAGAACTCATATACTTATTGCAAAAGTTTATTAGCCCTCGAAATAAAGTACTACTACGCATGCCCCTAGGGGGATAGATTGGTAGGAAAATACCATCGCTTGTCCCCGACGGCCACTCATAAGGAAGACAATCAATAATAAATCATGCTCCAACTTCATAGCATAACGAGAGACTATACGTGCATGCTTCGGGAATCACAAACCTTAACACCAATATTCCTACTAACCACAACCATTTACTAGTACCTCCCACATATTATCATCTCTATATCGCAAAACTATTGCAAGGAATCAAACATATCATATTAAGTGATCCACAAGTTTTATGTAGGATTTTATGACTAACCATGCAAATGACCAATTCCTATTGACTCTCTAAATAGATATAAGTGAAGCATGAGAGTTTAATACTTTCTACAAAAGACCATGCTCTAATAAATATAAGTGAAGCAAGACAGCATTCTACAAATAATGGTTTTCCATGTGAAGAGAAACAGGCAATCCAAACTTCAAAAAATATAAGTGAAGCACATGAAGCATTCTATAAAGCCATACTCAAAAGATATAAGTGAAGTGCAATGAGCATTCTATAAATCAACCATGGACTATCTCATACCAGAATGGTGAATAAAAGAAAAATGAAAACTAAATTCAAAAAGATGCTCCAAGATTTACACATATCACATGAACGAAACGAAAACGAAAACGAAAACATACCGATACTTGTTGAAGAAAGATGGGATGCCTTCCGGGGCATCCCCAAGCTTAGAAGCTTGAGTCTCCTTGAATATTTACTTGGTGTTCCTTGGGCATCCCCAAGCTTGAACTCTTGCCTCTCCTCCCTCTCCTCAAATCGAGACCTCCTCGATCTTTGATCACTTCATCCACACAAAACTTAACAGGAAGCTCGGTAAGATCCGTTAGTATAATAAAGCAAATCACTACTCTAAGTACTATTTCAACCCAATTAACATTTTGTTTTTACATTGTAACTACTGTATTATAACTTCTCCATGGCTCATACCACCGATAGAATCGATAGTTTCATCAAAACAAGCAAAACAATGCATCAAAAACAGAATCTGACTTAAATAAGACAGTCCGTAGTAATCTGAACATTCACCATAATTATGGGACTCCAAAAATTCTGAAACATTAGAAAAAAATAAAAAATTTGTATAGAAATATTGTGCAAAAAGTTTCAGAAACTTCTGACGTTCCCGTAAAAAATGTAAAATCACGCACTACAGCCAAAGTTTCTGTTTTTACACCGCACGTACCAATAAGCAATGTAATCATCCTAAAGGCAAATCTTGGCACATTATTTTTATAATACAACGGATTTGTACAAGGGGATAATAATTTTTGTTGAAAATTTTCTGTAATTAAAGATTCACAAAGTTTCCATGGGCATGAACAAAGTTCAAGGCATGCTCCCACTTCCACAGTGCTCGTCTTTCTCACTTTCACTTTTCTTTTTGTGAAGTTTTAAGTTCCCCTCTATTTTTTTTTGTTTTAAAACTTTATAAAAGCACTCAACAGAATAAAATGACTCTCTAAAACTTCCGGGTCATCTCCCTGGCAGCGCTTTCTTTAAAGCCATTAAGCTAGGCATAAATTGCTCAAGTAATGGATCCACCCGGATCCCAAGGTATATCAAAGCCAATTTTAATAACAATGATTTGGCATTTAGTAGTGAGCACAAAGCAACATATACCATGCAATGACAAAGTCTAACTCTCTTCCTATGCATCGGCATGTCATAAAACAACAATTCATGCACATCAAGTAAAGGCCAATACATAGCATAAGCAGTTTCTTGCAATTTTATTGTGTTGGAAACATAGAGAGGTGGAGATATAGTTCCTCTCTCATAATAATTGCAAGTAGGAGCAGCAAGCACATGCATATTATATTCATCAAAATTATCATGTGCAATGGTAAAAGGCAACCCATCAATGTAATCCTTAATAAGAGCAAACTTCTCCGATATAGTGTAGTTTGGAGAATTCAAAAAGATAATAGGACTATCATGTGTGGGTGCAATAGCAACAATTTCATTCTTAACATAAGGAACTATACAAAATTCATCTCCATAAGAATAATTCATATTGGCATCTTGGCCACAAGCATAGCAAGCATCAATTTCATCAAAAAGGGATATTTCAAGCGAATCAATGGGATCATAGCAATTATCATAGCATTCATCCTTCGGTAAGAACGAAGGGACATTAAACAATGTATGAGTTGAAGAGTTACTCTCATTACAAGGTGGGCACGGCTAATCAATCTTCTCTTCCTCCTTTTGTTCTTCGCTCTCCTCATCATCTTTTTCATCCAATGAGCTCAGAGTTTCATCAATTTCTTCTTCCATAGACTCCTGCAAAATATTAGTCTCTTCTTGGACAGCGGAGACATTCTCAATAAATACATCAATATCGTAATTCCATTTATAATTATCATAGCAATATTTAAGTATAGCAAAATTTTCAGGTCTATAAACATCATCATCAAAAGTTTCATATTTTTCAAACAAAGATTCAATTTCATAAGCACCCTTAAAAGCAACAAATTCTTCTATTCGTTCCACATCATAGTAAGCATATCTACCATTAGCACAAGAAGCTAAGGTTTCATTTTCATTAAATTTGCATGAAAAGGGAAGGTGTGGAGAGTTCATCCTAGAGCAACAAGTATAATCATATCTCAAGCATAAATTCTGAGCATAATAATGCAACATATGAATTTGATCCCATAATAGTTTCCCTTTTTGTGTCAAGCAATAATCCCTAAAGTATTCACGTTGATCCAACATGTCTCCCATTATCATGTTGAATGGGGTTTTCTCAGGATTATCAAAGTAGTGCATAACATTTTTCACATAACGGGCATCGAGGGTTTTAGGACATTCCCCATCTCCATGAGTAGCAAGTACAACTAATTTTTTTGGTGTTTCGTATTCCATATCCATAACTAAAGATAGAGAACAACCTAGAACAGAAAATAAAAACTACTTAGTGATAAACAAAACAAGCGCACACAAGAATATTCACCCCACGCTATTGCTCCACGGCAACGGCGCAAGAAAAAAGGTCTTGATAACCCACAAGTATAGGGGATCGTTTGTAGCCTTTTTCGATAAATAAGAGTGTCGAACCCAACGAGGAGCTAAAGGCAGAAAAAATATTCCCTCAAGTTCTATCGACCACCGATACAACTCTACGCACACTTGACGTTTGCTTTACCTAGAACAAGTATAAAACTATTTTGCAAGAATAAAACTACGAGTACTTTGCGAGAATAAAACTATGAATAAATTGCTAGGTAATAAAAGAAGATACTTTTTGTCAACAAGAAAGTCATTTGTCCCAATGCAATCGATAACTAGACCGGTAATCATTCTTGCAATTTTACGTGAGGGAGAGGCATGAGCTAACATACTTTCTCTACTTGGATCATATGCCCTTATGATTGGAACTCTAGCAAGCATCCGCAACTACTAAAGATCATAAAGGTCGTAAAACCCAACCATAGCATTAAGTATCAAGTCCTCTTTACTCCCATACGCAAAAACCCACTTGTCCGTGTTCAGGCTTCTATCACTCCGGCAACCGACAACAAGCAAATTATGAACGTATCGCAACACCCTACAGTGGGGACCCCTCACGTTTGCGCGAGATGGAGGGCATCATAGGACAGCACCATAAATAAAATATACACTCAAACCAACTACGATCATCAATTAGCCCATAGGACAAAACGGATCTACTCAAACATCATAGGATAACCACATATCATTGAAAAATAATATATAGTGTTGAGCACCATGTTTAATTAGAGATTACAGTGGGGAGAAGGGGTGTTACACTGCTGCATAGAGGGGGAGAAAGTTGGTGTTGACGTAGCAAGATTGTTGATGTAGATCGCCGTCACGATCCTTGCCCCGACGGCACTCCGGCGCCACCGGGAGAGAGGGGGGGAGAGCCCCCCTCCTTCTTCTTCTTCCTTGGCCTCCCCCCTAGATGGGAGGAGAGTTCCCCCTATGGTCCATGGTCTCCATGGCGGCGAAGGGGCAGGAGCCCCTCCGAGATTGGATCTATCCCTCTGTTCTCTTCTGTTTCGCGTTCCTGTTTTCTGGCCGAAAACCATTTCTTATATTCCCGCAGATCCGTAACTCTGATTGCGCTAAGATTTTACCACGATTTTTTTCTGGATATAAGCTTCCTTGCGCCCGAATAGAGCTCCAACAGACGTACGAGGTGAGCACAACCCACCACCCCGCGCCTGGGCCCTGGGGCACGCCTTGGTGTATCTTGGGGGCTGTGGGCCTCCTTTTGCATTGATTCTGCCTCCCAAAAATCACATATATTCCAAAATAATTCTCCGTAAAATTGTACTACATTTGGACTTCGTTTGATATGGATATTCTGCGAAACAAAAAACATGCAACAAACAGGAACTGGCACGGGGCACTGGATCAATATGTTAGTCCGATAAATCATATAAAATGTTGCCAAAAGTATGTGAAAGTTGTATAAAAATATTGGCATCAAACAATAAAAAATTATAGATACGACGGAAACGTATCACATGTCTCACTCTTTCGATCGCATGACGGCCCACACTCGCTCAATCTCTCTCTCTCTTTAAGTATGTATCGATTGACCTTGCTTCCTCCCACGCATAAACGATATATTTACCTGTCTGTGACTGGATCATCTCTCAAACTCTCTCTTACAGCCCTCACCCTTCCCAAAAGCTCAATCGGACAATATCTATCCACAGCATATATATCTTTTCAACGAATGTTGGGGCACACTCACTTTGTCTCTCTATCTATGTCTCGATTGACCTCGCTTTCTCATGCCGTCTCTTCCACATATTGAAGCTACCTCTCCATCCCTCGTAGAGCTGGAGCTATTTACATTGCGAGGGGGACTCCAACCTTCGATTAATTTGTGAAGGCATTTATTCCGGTGGGTTTAGATTATATTTTTGTAGCATTCGCCCCACAACTACTCCAAACACCATTGCATCCCCCGCCCCTCCCCCAATTGTTTCCCCTCTGGCTCGGTCACCGCTCTCTCGCACGCCCTTTCTAACCTTCCACGTCGCACCATGGTATTTTTGCAAAAAAAACTCTGGTGTTCTCTTTAATTATTACAAATAAGCTACAAACTACACACCCGAAGTCCACCTATAATGGAACAAATTTCGACCCAGAAATTAAAGTGCTACAAACTACAAACCGGGGGGCCCAACTGTCATGGAGCAAATTTGGACCCATATCTACACCCTATATAGTGTGCGAATAACTTTGAAAGATGGTCGTTGGATGAAGCCAATCCGACGGTGCAGAGACGGCAAATCCGAGCACTACTGGCCGTTGGATATCATCTACATTCCACCACATTCTGCCACATGTACAATCTAGAAGACTGCATGGTTGAACTTAAGCATAATGCATAAACCTCAAAATACAAGCACTTCTCCTTTGTTCTAGAATCTTCTGTATCATAATTGCCCAATTTTTTTTAAATGAATTGCCATTATTTGTTTTTACTTTATGCTCTACAATGCACAATTCCATGAATCTTAAAATAGATTAACTTTTTTATAAAACTTATTGATTTTGAATGAGATGAACTATAAGAATTAAACGAACATCTACATCATGCATATATGAATCAAAGCTTACATGCTATGGTGTGGTATTTCTTAATAATTTGGTTGCCAAATCTCCTGCGTGCAATGCACGTGTACCTTACTAGTATAAATTAAAAATGAAAAAGGACGAGGATTGAACATGCGACCAGGGCCTTCAAGCCGCACGTCAATAGGCAACATAGTAGCAACGTTTGTTGTACTCCCCTTTGTTGATATAATGTTTTTATATTACCACAACCTATTTAACGGATAACACATTTTTATATTAACTTTAGTACATTAGTGGGACCGGCTCGTGAGCACGTACTATTCCACTTCACTTACTGGTGGGTTCCATGTCTGCTCTCTCTCCTCCCCTTCTATGTTTAGACGCACGGGCAAACACGAAGAACGCGCGGGCGGTGTTGCCGTTAACCATATCTGGACGTGTTCACAAGTTACGGCACCAGTTTCACGTACTAGTACGAGTATTATATGTAACAAGTTTAGGAACAAAATTGACAGTGACGGACAAGTTAGGCTAGTAGTATATACTAACAATTAAATGCGTGGATAAATAGATGTATCGCCTAGTGCTCGAACAAGGGGACTGCTCGCGCCCTACAAGTATTTGGAACTGACTTCCCTAAAAAAATATTTGGAATTGACGTGGTATTTAATATGAAATGTTTGCGATAAGAAGGAATAAATGTCGCTTGATGATGTTTTATATTTAATTTGATACAGCTCTGGCAGAACATTCACTTGATCAAACCATAGATTTCATTCAGTCTGACTACGACTTTACATTCACACCACGATCGAACTAAATTAAACGGAAATGATAAATACCAAATGTTTGGATTTTAAGCATGGCAAGTCAAACGTTTTTCATGGCATATTTAGATCACGCGGCGGCGGAGAAGGCGTCTTGCGGCGGGAAGCGGCTCCTCTGCCGTGCTCTGTGTGTCGTCAGGCCACTGACCGGCGGCGACGGCGGCGTCTTGTGCCATTGTTGGCGTACTCCTGGACGTTGGCCCTAGTTTCAAGGAAGGCCAGAATGTTCTGGACTTCGGTCTCCAGGAGCCAGTCAACTGGCGGGAGGAGGCGACTGACGTTGGTGCAAGGAAGCACTCAACGGCAGCGATCCATGCCGCTGAGGGGGGCACTGGCACCGGCGCGGGGACAGGCGCTAGCAACGGCGCAGCAGAGACATTCGTGTGCACGGGCACCGGCACGGGTGCGCGCATCAGTGCACGCATAGGCGCATGCGCTGGCAGGTCCACGGGCGCGTGAAAGTCAGCGGGGACCTCATGGAACACCGTGGCTTCAAGCTCGGTGACAATGTGCGGCTCCCAGGCCATCAATTCCACGGGGATGGGCACTAGCGCAGTCGGGGCGACGGGAGCGAGGACAGGCGCGGCGTCTTCCCGCAAGGCCAGTTCAAGCTCGTCCCAAAGCACCTTATGTTCTTGAGACTCCGGCTGGGTGTCTTCCTCAGGAAACTGGAATACTAAGAGCAGACCATGAGATGCGGCATGGCGTACGGTGAGGTCAGGCTGGTTGGAGGTAGATGACAGGAGAATCCGAGAGGAAGAGAGAAGATTGTAGTGAGACCGGGGAGTGCGGGGCTGATTTAAACTACGGCGCCGACGCCATTAAAAGTGGGGGCAGTTGGGAGGAAGGTGGGCGGCGGAGCCTGGTCAAATGGCTCGCCTCCCGGTGAGCCTGCGCAGGGCCTGCTCGCATGCCTCCCGGTCAGCCGGCGCAGTGGTCTGCTTGCATGCCTCCCGTCGACTCACAAGCTTGCTCGAACGACACCTGCTGATGAGAAGCAGGACTCATGGCGGCACGTAGGTCTAACGCCCATGGTTTGAATAGTGAATCCGTTCATGTTAACGTGACAGGTCTTTGTTCCAAAATACCTTGTCTATTCATTTGTGCAACTTTTCATAAGCAGCTTGTCTCAAATTGAACAAAAAAATATGACAGCCTATTCGTGCCATATCACATGACCATGCTCAGTTTCATGAATTTCAGGTCAGTTTTGGATTTCTGGAATTTAAAATCCAGGATTCGAAACAATATCATAACCTGCATCATGAAATAAATTTTCAAGCCGTACATCTTTATTGTTGTAGATGTTAATATTTCTTAAGAAAGAATTTGGTCAAACATTTTTCTTAGTTAGACTTCACACAAGTTATATATGCAGAGTAAAAAGATAATCCCTCTGTACCAGTGCATTGCCTGATATAGTAACTCTAGTAGGCACGAACAATGCATAAACAAAATCAACAAATGGAGCTCCATTCTGTGCTCATCCTGGTGTAGTACTATTAGTACTATGCAATGGAGTTGACGGGTGACCTTGGGTAGCGGCGACCAAGGGAATTGAACCGTGCTCGACATGGTAGGTAACATGGGCTAGTTACTAAAGCATCCCTCCATTGTTCATCGGTTGCCATCATGGACCGGGGACATGAGGGGAATTTCCTAGGGCTGGAATTCTGGCCGCCAGATATTTCGACTCGAAATGCGGAGGCTCGAGTGGAGGCGCGAAGTTTAATATCGCGGTTCTTTTGGTTGGGGTTGGCTAATGTGCATACCACGCACGCCACCAGCAAGACACGAGCCCGGGTCTGGCCGGTACGCCGTCGGGTGCTACCATTCGAGACTGCGAAAGGAATCTTTTTTTAAATTGCCGAACAAATCTATATGTATTACAAAAATGCCCGTATTTTCCTTGCAAATAACTAGTCATTCCAAAAGGCATGGTAATTGATTTATGACGCGTTCTTCAATTAGAGCGAGTTTGTGATATAGTGATCTCAACGTGAATGTATGACCATGCATGTATGACACGAATTCAAAAATAAAATGTAAGCCATGCTTGGTCCTCAATTCAATATTTAAAATGCACAATAAATTGAAACATGAATATTAAGTCTAGTACTATGTACATGCAAATGTTGTGTTTAGGTCTCTCCATCGACACCCCCCCCCACCACACATATTTCATGTACCGATCGATCTTCATTTCTTTGTTAATAGAGCTATTGGTATCCGAGACAGGCGCGCTCATTATTTCTCTTCACATTTCGATCTCCATCTATGTCACACCCACCCTCACACTCTCAACAAATGTATTTCTCACACACAACCTCGTCGTGCCCTCCATGACAAACCCTCCCTCCCTCTCTCAAGACACGTATGTTGCCTTTGTAAAACACCTTCACCGTGCATGCAGACACAAAGTCTATCTAGGCCACTCTGTCGGTAACTATCTCCCTCCAACCCTCACTGCAGCTTCGCCGCACGATATCTCGGTGTATCGTCTTTAACATTCGAGTGTATGCTAGGCCACACTCACTCGATCTCTCCCTCTATAAATGACTCGATTGGCCTCGCTTTCTCGCGTCGTCTCTCTCACACGTAAACGCTCCCACTACACCTCTTGCATAGGCGAAGCTATGTAGATTGTCGGGGGTAACCCCTCGACCTTAGATAAAATTATGAAGCTCTATTTAGGATTGTTTAGATTATATTTTTTGAACATTATATTTGTCCCCACCCTCCCAAACACCGATGGGTTGTGCACCCCCCCCCCCCCCCCCGGGGAGAATATCATGTTCCCCCACACCTTAGATGCTATATGGTGATACGAGTTCCTTGGAGCGTGTAGATCTGAGATATAGCGGCTCACAAGATGTCTTAATATTTTTACAAGAAACCTTAATGAGTCTGGGAATTGCACACAATTAGTACCAAAACTACTCAGATGCCCTTGGATCCCATATCCAACAGCCTCGAAGCTCGTATCATCGTAGCATCTAAGATGAGGGAAGACCTCATATTCTCTTGTATTTAAGAATATCACGTGCTACCACACCTTAGATGTTGTGGTGATACAAGATCCTCGGAGCCGTTGGATCTGAGATCCAACGAATCCTTGGTGGTTCGAATGTTTTTTGCAGAAAATCCCCCAAAGAGTTCGGCACAGCCCACAAGCACAAAGACTACTCAGATGCCATTGGATCTCAGATTGAACGACCTCGAAGCTCGTATCGCTGTAGCATCCAAGCTGCGAGAGCACCTGATGTTTTCTCACACGGGGGAATATGAGGTGCTCCCACACCATAGATTCTATGCTGATATGAGTTCCCGGGAGATCTAACGGCTCGCAGTAGGAGGTTTGAATGTTTTTGCAATATAGGCCTCAAGAGTTTAGGAATTACGCAGAAAGTACAAATACTACGCACATGCCATTGGATCTCAGATCCAGCGACCTAGATGCTCGTATCACTGTAGCGGCTAATTAAGCTGTGGGGAGCACCTAATATGAGCTACTGGGAGCCGTTGGATCCAAGATCCAGTGGCTCACACGAGGCCTGAATGTTTTTTTGCCAAAAAACCCTTGGAGAGTTTGGAAATTGTGCATCATTACAAAGACTACTCCCAAGCCATTGGATCTCAGATCCAACGACGTAAAATCTCGTATCACCATAGCATCTAAGCTACGGGGAGCATGTGATATTCTATGCCGCTGTCATTTTTGTTCCTAAACTTGCAAAATACGTGTAACTGGTGTCATAACTTGTCTAACTGCGCAAAGTGTTTGTGCAAAAAAAACATCCTACACTAAAATATCGGAACAACACATGGGGGGCCCACTTGTCATTGATCAAATTTGGACCTAAAACTAAAAAATCTGAAGGACAAGATTCAAACCGGCAACCTGGAGTACAAAGTGTACGTCGATAGCCTGAAACCGCAACGGTTGTTGGCTTTGTCGCATAACTTGATTTTATACAGTATTACGTTGAGTAGAGTAGAGGGAGTGGCTCGTCAACATGTGCATGAACGTTGACTGACTTACTGGTGGGTCCCATGTCTGCCATCTCTCTCTCCTCTCCATCTAGTACAACCTTTAGATGCATGGGCACACACGAAGAGCGGCGTGAGCTTGCTGTGGTGTTATTATAACTAAAAAAATTCTTGGAAAATAGATGAATCGCCTAGAACAAGAAACGTTGTGGCTAGTCAAGAAGGAGCTAACCACACCTATCCTCCATGCCACGTTAGCATGATGAAGCTGTGTGGCTAGTGGGGTGTTTTCGACCGACTGGCTGGGTCCCGAGGTCGAACCATAGGTAGTTTGATACAGTTTATTTTTACCCGCACATTTTTCCTCCGCGCCGAGATGTGGCACACCCTACCGCGCGGTTTCTGGGTCTTCCCGGGTGGTGCACGCATATTTTCTTCCTTGCCGAGACGTGGGACGCCCTACCGCACATTTTCTGGGTCCTCCTTGGTCGTAGCGCCGAAGCAAGTAAATGAGTCGTCAAATCACAAAAGCCCACCTTTCCCGCCGAGTACATCAGTGAAGCACGGTGGCTAGCTAGTTGGGCTAGTGCGATCGATTAGCTAGGCTGCCACCACATTTGTTTTTTCACCCTTTTTTCTCTCCTTGCCAGTAGGTAAATTTAAATATCCACCGTTGCATTGCACTAGTCTTTGGGTGCGGCAGGATTTTTATTTTTTTGATTGACGGGAGTAAGCGCGGCAACAATTACTCATGATGACTCCGCCTATAAAACCCACTGCTCCCTGAAGTGAAAAGTCGTCGACTGTTGTTTTCCCAAGGTGAAAACCAAAAGATTCACCCCGCTCCTCGGATGGCTCCCTCCGCCTTCCCGTAGATTGCATTGCCTTTCAGCTGTTTTGCCCCCTTTGCTTCCTCTCCCCATTGCTTCTACCTGGTTCCATGGCGGGCACCAGATCACGGACTTTGAGGTGAGGCGCCTGACACAGGAGCTCCATGCCAAGCATGCGGAGCTTAGGGCTAAGGACGTGGAGCTCCGTGATCTCAAGGAGGAGAGGAGTGCCATGCTCCTCCTTTATGTGCGGGAGTTCACGGAGCTTCATAAGCGGCAGGTGTCCACCACAAAGATGCTCGAGGCATCGGCGGCATTGCTACAGAAAGCGGGAGATACGATAGGCGGTCAGGCGAGCCGGCTGGAGCGTGAGCAGGCCGATCGTGATGAGGTTCAGGATCGCCTCAACCACTTGCTGGACCATGTTCCCACGCATGTGTTGCGGCTGCATGATGCCTACCGTCGTGCCAGCGCGACCATGCCAGCTGTTGGGCTAAACCCATTCGACCACGCCATCGACTTCAACGAGCTGCGGCTTCCTGGCCTCGTCTCCTTCTTCACCTATATCTCTGAGGAGCTGAGCCGTCTCCGCGTGGTGGTGGGGGCGGAGCTGGACAAGGAGGGGTTACGGGCGGCCGTCGCCTTTGCTGGGCGAATCCTCTCAGGGCTTCATCACCGGAATCCATTCGTGCCATTGGACGCCGTCTTTGACGAGCTGGCTTCCGTCGACTGGGAGCGGGCTCTGCAGGCGGTGGCACCCTGCATCACCACTGTCGTGTGCCTTGAGAAGTAGAGGGACTTCGGTGGTGTTTAGGCGTCCTATGCCTGCACATGTCTCGGCGCAACATGACCATTGGATCAAACTTAGACGATGCAGATCAGTCACTGTAGCACAAAGCATGCAGGTGTGTTTTGTTGCATTCTCATCTCAACATAGGTGTTCCCTCTTCGTGCATGCTCATCTCAGCACCCCTCTTCATGCATGCTCTGCATGCTCCTAGTGTATGTGTGTTAACCTAGTGTGGGCTCATGCATCCTTCATGCTCATCTCAGATCCCATGTTCCACGGAGTACTGTAGCACCGTAATCTCCATGCGCTATAGTCCTTGTTCTGTTAACATTGATCTCACCATTCATTCTCGACCGGACAGTCAAAAAAGGGGCATGTTACATTACTGTTCATATAGTTGACATGCGCACAACATATTTTTTTATCGTCATATCTTCCTACACTAGCAACAAGATTATAGTACTGACGTATGAACCACTGCACATGCCTAGTAGTAGGAGTATTGTGTAAGTTCAAGTGGCTGCCGTGTTTCGCACTCCTCCGTCGTAAGAGTGGAAACACTTGCTGTAATAGTATTTTTTTTCAGAAACAGTGGACACGCTCTACCGTGCGGATCCTCGACGGTCGTCGGGAACCTTGCTACTCACTTTCTGTCGGTGTACTAAGTATTGGGCCATTAGTACCTCGTACTTGTGCACGGGCAGTTGTAGCCATACTCGCGGCCAGGCTTGTCGGGGAACAATTGGAGGTTAATTCGAGTTATCGAAGAAACACCCAAGTCAAAGATCTGAGGATCAGCAGATAAGAAGAGCTGAAGACCGAAAGCCAGTCTCCCCGGCAAGATCTTGCCGGGGTGACTTGCGAAGCCCGGCAAGATTTCACGCCCAGCAAGATTCGGCGCCCGGCAAGATTCGGCGTCCAGCAAGATTCTGCCACTGTGCCACCGCTTCGGCACAGCAACCAGCCTGACATTCTGGGTCCTTCTCTGGATGTGTGGCAACGCGCCAGTGGTGGAGAGCTTAAGCGGTGCTGATGGGATGGCCCCTTTTTCCATCCCCAAGAAAGTGAGGACACCTAAACGGACACCTCACGGTGCATTAAATGCATTCGTCCTAATCCGTCAGTGGTTAGGTATGATGACCCTGTAGCTACTTTACACCTCAATGTATGTACATTTTGCCACTGTGGTGACCCCTTTGAACATATAAAAGGAGGCCCAAGGCGATTGCTACAGGGGAGGAGGATCTTCTGGCCCATTCTGCATGCGTAGCTGCTCTTTGAACGTACTGTTCATCGCAAGCGCTCCTGGAGCCTGGGCTCAAGAACACACTTAATAAAACAAGGCAGGAGTAGGGTTTGACGCTGATTAGCGGCCCGAACCTGGGTAAAATTGCCCCGCGTCGATCGTTGGTTCTGCTCTTTGTACATACCTCTCTCCCTGCCGAATCGTAAAGGGGTCCTTTGGGATCCCATAGGTGTCGCACGCCGACATCTTTGGCGCGCCAGGTAGGGGGATAGAAGGTTGTGCGAACCTTATCCAGTGATCGGCGCCTTAGTTTCTTCATCATCTTCATCATCATGCCACCCAGTGATCGGCGCAAGCATCTACATCCGTTTTGCCTGTGCCTTCGCGTACGGGTGATGGTATGGATGCAGAAGGAAGAGGTTTAGAGCCTCCACGGCGTTCAGGTGATCCAAGCCAGGCGAGCGGCATCGTTCGCAGTGGCAACGGCAACCCACACGCCACTGGATCTAGAGATGGAGTTGTGCTGCCTACGGGCGGCGTGACGAACTCCAGAGATCGGAGGATGCCTTCTAGGACTCCCGCGCCGGCGCAAGCATCACGGCCTTCCCAGGTCATGTGCGATGAGCAGCGCCATGGCGTTGGTGGTTCAGGGCGTCCCCATGAAAGGACTTCTGTGCATCGATCCCAAGGTGCTCAGGCCCATCATGCACGTCAAACTGCCGGTGGAAGTGGCGCGCGGTCGTGTGATCGTGACGGTGCTCCTTCTAACATTGTTAGGAGTCAGAGCACCTCACATACCTCGCACCTGTCGCCGCCGCCTACGCCAGCGGAAGCTTTGGCACGTGCGCAGCTGCTCCTCGATTTCCCTCCTGCTCCGGAGAAGATGGAGGAATGGCGAGCTACTATCCAGAGCCTCATTGGCCTCGCCAACAAAGATGGGCCGCAGGTCAACCCGGCAATCCGACCCATGGGCGGCCGCGCCCATGGGCACCTGACCCTAATGGGTAGGGTATGGGTCGACATATTCACCCATGGGTAAGCCTGATGGGTAACCCGATTAGTCATGGGTAGGGTATGGGTGCGAGGTCCTACCCGTGGGTCACCCGATGGGTCACCCGATTAGCTGACATGTGGGCCCCCACCTAAATAGTAGTGGCCTCCCGCAGTGCCAGGCTGCCAGTGCCAGCCCAACATCCCCGGCCCAATCCAGTAAGCTAGCACCTTAGGTTTAGGGAGAGAGAGGTCAATCGCGTCCTCCACTCCACTCCTCCTCAATCATCACCCAACCACAACCCTAGCCGCCGCACTCTCTCTTGATCCCATCCGCAAGCCGCCGCTGCCGCACTCTCTCTCTCTCTCTCTCTCTCTCTCTCTCTCTCTCTCGCTCCCATCCGCAAGCCGCCGCCGCCGCCCACCATCCCATCCCCATCGCCGCAAGCTGCCGGATCCCCGGACCGCCATCCTCACAGGCCACAGGATCCCCGCCGCCTCCATCCTCACGGGACACAGGATCCCCACCGCAGGCCACCTCCACCCTCGTCGGCTGTTGGATCCCCTACCAAGCACCACCACTGCCGTCTCCAGCAAGCACTACCGCCGTTGTCTCCATCTCGTTCTTCCTCCAAGGCTTCACCGCCGCCGTCCCCAGCAAGCACTACCGCCGTCGTCTGCATTACTATACACTGATGTGTTCGAGAAACTAAGAACACGTGAGCTCCTATTCAACTGTTGCGCAACCGTAGAAGATTGGAAATTTGCAAAAGAACTTTGTGATTGGAGATCACTGAGCTATTCTCAGGGACTAAATATGTTACAACAAATCTGTTCTTCCCCAAAATATCTTCTATTCGTCTAGCAATACGAAAATGGTCTACTAGTGAGCATGTTCCTTTGCAAAAGATGTCTGAGGAAATGAAGACGAAGTTTGAGAAGTATTGGAAAGAAGTCCATGGTCTTATGTCTGTGGCAACAGTCCTTGATCCAAGATATAAACTTCATATGTTGCAAGCTTTGTTTGGCTCTCTCTATGGGTTTGAACATGCAACTACAGAAGTGGAGAAAATTAGATAGTTAATGGGTGATTTGTTGCTAGAATATCAAGCATCTGATGGTGGTGTGGGTACCTCGGAGTCACAGGTAGGTAGGAGTGTTTCTACCCAAGGTGGTGCTGCAGTAGATGAAATGGAGAATATATTTAAACAATATATGTCCTTGAAGCCTGTTACGAGTGCTTCTCGTGTGCGAACAGAACTAGACTTATATTTGGAAGAGGAAATTATCCATAGGCCAGAGGGTCTCGACATCATCAATTGGTGGCAGTTTGGAGGTATCAAGTATCCTACATTGCGAAGAATGGCTCATGATATACTAGCCATTCCTGTAACAACCGTGGCATCGGAATCTGCCTTCAGTACTTGTGGGAGAATACTAAGTGCACATAGATGTTCACTTGCACCAAACATGACCGAAGCTCTTATGTGTATGCAAGCTTGGTCCCGTGCAGACATGTTAGGTGATAATCTAGTTGAATCATGACTCTTATTTCCATACACAATATTATTTCCTTGCTATATGTTAATATCTAAATCTATGCATCAGGGGATTGCAATTCTACTCTCTTTGTGGACTTTGAAACTGTTCTTAAGGATGACACAGAAATGATGGTAACAGATTCTACTTTTAGCAACTTAACATGCCTTCTAATCTTAGATTTTAATGCAAATCTTGTTCTTTACTTTGAATGCTTCTATTTTCTTATGTTTCAGGAGGTTGATGATCAATCCATCCTAACTGAAGCCTGATTATATGATGTTGCTGTTGCTTGGTTGCGATGATAAGGCCGACGACCCGGTGTGCTATTCTACTACCTGACTACTTGTTGTTGTTTCCATTTTAACATGAGCTGTTGCACTACTACTTGCTGCTGCTAGCTTGTTGGCACCTGAACCTTGTATTTGTGCTACTGAACCTTGTATTTGTGCTGCTATTTGTGCACCTGAACCTTGTATTTTGTGCTCCTGGACCATGTATTTGTGCTCCTGAAGACCTGAACAATTCATTTGTGATGCTATTTGTGCTCCTGAACCTCCTAAGCTACTGTGGTCTCTATTTGTTCTACTATATATTCACTTTGATGGTTAGGAACTGAAGCTATTTGTGCATTTTTGCCACTATGTGAACCAGTCTGTGGTATATGAATTTTTGCACTGTACAGCAACCCGATGGGTAACCCATCGGGTCGGGTGTGGGTCTGCTCCAACGCCCATGGGTAGGGTCGTGGGCGAATGGGTAGACCCATTTAGTTATCGGGCATGGGTTTGGTAGCACTCGACCCAGGCAAACCCGACCCGACTGCCAGGTTGAGCCGCAGGAGGCAGGGCCCTCGCAACGGCGGTCCATCGATCCGGCGTGAGCCGATGCGGATAAGACCGGAGGTGGTGCGACCATAGTGCACTCCCCTCCACGACACCAGCGGCGGTCGACAACCCGGCGGACTGATGGCCGTGATGATGATTCCACGGCGTCGTCCGATCCACGGATGCGCCGCGACCAGCGTCAAGTTCTCCAGGAACGAAGCAAAGAGGACACTCAAACTACCATCGAGTGGCGACGGAAAGCGCGCCATCAATCTGATAAGCGCGCAGGGCCCGCTGTCGATGAGTCTGCGCCAGGGGATGCAGGTGACTTGCCTTACGAGGTAGGTACTCCAGCGTTTACCCGTGAGCTGCGGCAAGTCCAGTGGCCCAATTCCCGAACCTTCAAGCCAGAGGTCCCGGAGAAATATGACGGCAAGACTCACCCCTCGGAGTTCTTGAGCATCTACACCATTGCGGTGCAGGCTGCCGGGGGCCGAGATGACAAGATACTTGCCAACTACTTCCTGTTGGTGCTCAAACCCAACGTCAGGTCGTGGTTGATGCATCTGCCGGAGAATTCCATTTCTTCTTGGTCAGATCTGTGCCATCAGTTTGTTGGCGCCTTTGTTGGAGGCCACCAAGCTCCTGGCCAAGAGAGTGATTTGCATCTCATCCCTCAGAAGGAGGGCGAATCCCTACGCAAGTTTATCCAGTGATTTAGCCGAGCGCAATACAATATTCCCGATGTTCACCCTACCGCTGTTGTTAGCGCGTTTCATCAGAACATGCGTAACCGCAAAATGCGTGAAGAGTTGGCGATGAACAAGGTCAGGAGTATTGCCGAGCTTTACGCTTTGGCCGACAAGTGCGCTCGGGCTGAAGAAGGGAGGAAACTCCCTGGCGAGGGTGTTGGCGCAGGAGGCGAGTCAGAAGACGAAGACGCTGCAACCCCGCCAAAGAAAGGCCTGCGGCGGAACAAGAAGCACAGAGGCAAGGCCGTGCTTGCTGTCGAGGAATCCGGCAACCTCGGCACCGCCAAGAAGGCTAAGGTTGACGACCCCGGCAAGGAAGTTGCCGGGTGCGCCTCCTGCCAGGCCTTGGCAGCTGCCGACAAGTCGAAAAGCTCCGGCAAGCAGTATTGCAAGATTCATCGCACCAAGGGCCACAATCTCCAAAACTGCCGGCAAGTTGAGCAGCTTGTCGAGAAGCAGAGAGCTGAGTATGAAAGACGAGACAAGGAGAAGGCCCAAGATGGTGCTGACGGGTCCGGCAAGAAGCGCGGTGGCCGAGGGGGTCACCGCGGCAAGGCCAAGCAACAGAGGGAGAGGCCCGCTCGGGGCCGTGACAAAGAAGAGGGTGATGATGATGATGAAGAAAATGATGAGTCCAGTGAGCACAAATTTCAGAAAGCTACAGAGGCCATGTGTATTGACGGAGGCGCCTCATTGCATTCTTCCCACCGTCGACTTAAACAGTGGGTGCGAGAAGTTAATGCGACGGAGCCATCGTTCGATGCGCATAAACCCCTGAAGTGGTCCAACACGTCTATCATTTTCGACGCCGAGGATCACCCTGATCGCACAACCGCAGTCAGGTGCTTGCCATTGTTGGTCTCACCAACAATCCGCAACCTCAAGGTGACGAAAATGCTAGTTCACGGTGGGGCCGGACTGAACCTAATCTCGCCAGACGTGCTCAAGAGGCTCCAAATTCCTGATGAAGATCTCGAGGAAACGGGCACGTTTCAAGGGGTCAATCCAGGAAGGACCCAACCAAAGGGCAAGATTACGCTATCGGTGACATTTGGTAGCGAGCTCAACTACAGGACAGAGAAGGTAGTGTTTGATGTCGCCAAGATCCCTATGTCATACAATGGGATCCTTGGCCGCCCAGCGCCGGCTAAGTTCATGGCGGCATCATACTATGCGTATAATGTGCTGAAGATGCCCGGGCCGTTGAGTGTCATCACTATCCACTCCGACAAAAAGGATGCGCTCATCTGTGCCGATCAACTCTACTAGGAAGCAGTTGCAGCACCTGCCATCAAGGCATCTGCTCCTGCCGCTGGAACTCCCGGCAGGAAGAAGAAGACCGGAAAGAATCTTGGCGCAAACTCCAGCAAGCGCACCTCCTCGGAGTGCTGCGCTTCCGTTGAGGATGCACCAGAGAGTTCCACCGGCAAGAACAAGAAATCCAAGGCTGCTCCACCACAGACCAAAAGGTGCCCGTCAGGGAGGACGGAACAGGAGGAACTTTCACCATAAGTTCCACCCTAGATGACAAATAGGAAAGCGCACTCATTGCCTTCCTGCGGGCGAATGTCGACGTGTTTGCATGGCAACCGTCTGACATCCCCGGTGTTTCCAGGGAGGTAATTGAGCACCACCTTGTTGTCTGTCCTCACGCGTGGCCCGTCAAGCAGAGGGTCAGGAAGCAAGCCTTGGAGCGGCAAGAATTCATTGCCGAAGAAATTAGGAAGTTGGAAGCGGAAGGTTTGGTCAGAGGAGTGCTGCACCCAACGTGGTTGGCCAATCCGGTTGTAGTGTGCAAGGCGTATGGGAAATGGAGGTTGTGTATTGATTATGCAGACATCAATAAAGCCTGTCCAAATGATCCCTTTCCCTTGCCGCGCATCGACCAGATTGTGGACTCCACTGCTGGTTGTGACCTACTGTCGTTCCTTGATGCCTACTCAGGGTACCATCAGATCTTCATGGCAAAAGAAGATGAACAAAAGACCGCATTTATCACCCCATGTGGTACGTATTGTTTTATACGAATGCCTTTCGGGTTGAAAAGTGCTGGTTCTACATTTGCGAGAGCGGTCCAAATCGGTTTTGAGACTCAGCTCCATAGAAATATGGAGGCGTACATGGATGACATAGTGGTCAAAACCAAGGACAAAGCGATGCTCATACAAGATCTAGAAGAAACATTTGCAAATCTGTGCAAGATCAATTTAAAGCTCAATCCTGAGAAGTGCGTGTTTGGCGTCCCTTCTGGCAAGCTTCTCGGGTTCTTTGTATCTCAACGAGGGACCGAAGTGAACCCTGACAAGATCAAAGCTATTGAGCAGATTGAAGCACCAAGACGCGTCAAGGATGGACGTCGTCTTGCCGGTTGTGTTGCTGCCCTAAGCAGGTTTATTTCCAAATCTGCTGAGCGCGCCCTGCCCTTTTTCAAAATTTTGAAGAAGGCAGGTCTAATGAAATGGACTCCGGAAGCGGAGGCTGCGCTGCAAGATTTGAAGAGATACCTTTCTTCTCCGCCGACACTAGTCGCACCTAAACCACAAGAGCCGTTGCTGCTGTACCTGGCAGCGACAAATCAAGTGGTTAGTGTTGCGTTAGTGATGCAGAGAGAAGCTGATGAGAAGGCAACACCAACGGCAGGACCGCCAAGTGACACGGCAGGATCTTCCCCGGCAAGGATTGGTCCCGGCAAGACAGGGTCTGCGCAGTCAGAAGAACCAGTGCAGAAGAAAAGGATGGTGCAGCGCCCAGTTTATTTTGTTAGCTCCCTTTTGCAAGGAGCTACGCCAAGATACTCTGGTGTGCAAAAGTTGCTCTTTGGCCTCCTTATGGCCTCGAGGAAGCTGCGCCATTATTTTCAAGCACATGAAATCACCGTCGTCACTCGCTTTCCGTTGCAGCGGATTTTGCGAAATCCAGAGGCAACCGGCAGGATTGTGGAGTGGGCGTTGGAATTGTCAAGCTTTGGTATCACGTTTGAAAGTACTTCGACAATTTAGAGCAGGGCCTTGGCAGAGTTCATTGCGGAATGGACCCCAACGCCAGACGAAGAAGTTCAAGAAACGACTCTCCCCGGCAAGGAAATTGATCAAGAATGGGTTATGTACTTTGACGGGGCTTTCTCGCTGCAAGGCGCCGGTGCTGGCATGCTGCTTGTCGCACCCACCGGAGAGCACCTCAAGTATGCAATCCAGATGCATTTTCCCCGGGAGAGTTCGACAAACAACACTGCGGAGTACGAAGGGCTGCTTGCCAGTCTCAGGATCGCGGCAGACCTTGGAATCAAGAAGCTCATCATCAGAGGCGATTCGCAGCTTGTTGTCAGGCAAGTTAACAAGAATTATCAGAGTCCATTGATGCAAGCTTACGTGGATGAAGTGAGAAAAATGGAAGAGCGCTTTGATGGTCTGCAAATGAAGCACATTCCTCGTGCCGAAAACAGTATTGCTGACGACCTGTCAAAGTGCGCTGCCCTCAAGTTGCCTGTGGAACCAGGAACTTTTGTGCTCCATTTGACTCAACCATCTGTGGCACCATCAATGAGACAAGAAAAGAGAAGAAAGTTGAATTCTGGACAGTACTTTCCGGCAGAGCTCCCTAGAGCCGCCGGCAAGGAACTTGCCGGGATCAGTGACAAGCCTGCCGGGGAACAACAGGCTCCGGCGGAACCTCACGCTTTCGCCATCGAGACAAATGTTCCCCTAGCGGAAGAGATGCCTTTAGTCCTAGCTGTCGAGCCCCAGGCTCCAGCATGGGCACAGCACATTGTCCATTTCCTTCAGACAGGAGAACTCCCTAAGGAACAGGAAGAAGCGGAAAAAGTAGCCCGTCAGTCTGCTATGTACCAGTTCATCGATGCCGTCCTGTACAGAAAGAGACCAAACGGTGTGAAATTGAAGTGCATTCCTCGGGAGGATGGACTAGAGCTGTTGGCAGAGATACATGGAGGCATATGTGGCTCTCACATAGGATCAAGAGCACTTGTCGGGAAAGCATTCCGGCAAGGTTTCTTTTGGCCCACCGCTCTCCAGGATGCAACTGCACTAGTAACCAAGTGTGAAGCGTGCCAGTTTCATTCGAAGAAATCACATCAGCCAGCTCAAGCTCTTCAGACGATCCCTCTCTCCTGGCCATTTTCGGTCTGGGGGCTCGACATACTGGGCCCCTTCCCCCGTGCTACTGGGGGCTTTGAGTACTTGTACGTTGCGATCGACAAGTTCACAAAGTGGCCGGAGGTGGAAGCAGTGAGAAAGGTGACAGCACAGTCAGCCGTCAAGTTCTTTAAAGGAATAGTTTACCGTTTCGGTGTGCCCAACAGGATCATCACCGACAACGGCACGCAATTCACAAGTCGCACCTTCATGCAGTACGTCCAAGACCTTGGCAGCAAAATTTGTTTTGCCTTTGTTGCTCACCCGAGAAGCAACGACCAAGCAGAGAGGGCTAATGCTGAAGTGCTGCGCGGTCTCAGGACCAGAACTTTTGACAAGCTGAGAAAATGCGGAAGACGCTGAATTGATGAGTTGCCGGTGGTTCTTTGGTCAATCAGAACGACACCAAATCAAGCCAATGGCCAGACGCCCTTCGCTCTGGTCTACGGAGCGGAAGCAGTTCTCCCCACGGAACTCATATACGGATCACCTCGAGTGCTCTCTTATGATGTGCTTGAGCAAGAGCAACTGCGGCAAGATGACGCTGTGCTCCTTGAGGAGAATCGTCTTCAGGCTGTTGTGCGAGTTGCACGCTACCAGCAAGCTTTGCGCCGCTACCATAGCCGCAAAGTTCATGCCCGAAGTCTTGAGGAAGGCGACCTTGTTCTTCGACGGATTCAGTCCGCCAAGAATTCAAACAAGTTGACGCCAAAGTGGGAAGGCCCTTATCGGGTAGTACGAGTCACCAGGCCCGGCGCTGTCCGCTTGGAGACCGAAGATGGCGTTCCAGTGAGCAATTCCTGGAATATCGAACATCTTTGCAAGTTCTACCTATAAGGCGCGGTTGCCAGGGGCCCCCGGCAACCACCTTTTGTACAAGTCTTGCCAGCAAGGCATGTAATCCTTTGTACGAAGCCAGGCGCAGACCCTGAGCCCAGATGAATAAGTTTGAGTGTTGTGCATTTCCTTATCAATTTCCATGTTCATATATATATATATATATATATATGCATGCTTGTCTAAGATGTTGTATGACACTTGTTCCCGGTAAGCACTAACGAACCGCCAAGGTTCCATATCTTTATTTTCTCAAGAGATAGAAGGATTCCTCGCATGCATGTTTGCCAGGGGGGAAGGAAGATATGAGTACCAGTTGGCGACATTCAGAATTGACGCCTTACTGGAGGAAGAGCAGCGACGGAAAGCTAAGTTATAAAACTTTAAGAAAGTTTCTTTTATTATGAAGCTATTTTCCTTAGACGATTTCGACTTTTGTATGGAAAACCTGCACGCGAAGGAACCCTTGTTGTAATCGGTTCCGCCCTTATTTTGTTTCGAGTCCGCTCAACAACTTAGGTGGCTGCACTGAGAATGCCAAGGTGTCTTGCCGGCCGCTGCACCTCTAGCAGGTTGCTGAAGTCCCGCACCCAGCGCTCGTGGCAGGTTGCGCGCCGGCAAGTTTTCAGTAAGCGTAGGGTGTACTCCGTACATAAAGGAATCAGACAAGGGAAATAGCATGCATATACCCAAACACATGCAAGTTATATTACATCGATAAGTGGCCGCAGTTCTAACACAAGACTTGATTGTCTTTTGGCATGAAATGATGGCGACAAGGAAAAATGAGGCGGCTAGTCCCTGCGCTGGCCCTCGATCCTCTTGATTGAATCTACCTTCTCAAGGATGGGCGCGACAAGCTCCTCAAGTGCCTTGAGATTTGCATCCTTCAGCAAGTGGTCGAGCACGTTGCCGAGATCAACGCCAGGGTTCTTATGCACCACCTTGACAAGTACCTTGCGGAGGACGGCCCGGCAAAGTTTGCGGGATTCATTGGCCAGTTGGGTCGCTCGGTTGGACTGTAGCAGCTTCAAAGCGTCAATGATGCTTTCGAAGAACATGGTCAACCTGGCGCTCGAAGATATTCTTTCTTCAGAGGAATACCTGAAGTTTTGCAGACCATCCTGGCCCATGGTTGAAAATTGTGCTGTGAGTCTCTCCGCGGTGTCGACAAGGCGATCTGTCCAGATTTTCACACCCTTCTCATAGTCAATTTAGGCGGCGGCAGCGCTCTTAAGCAAGTTCCTCTCTTCCTGAAGATCTTTGCTTAAGGCCTTCTCGTGGGCCCTGCCATCCTTGAGGGACTTCTCCAGTGTGGTCAGCTTTAGATTCAGATCGGCAATGGCATCGTTGGCTGAAGTGAGCTGCTTGGTCTTGTCGGACATGGCAATTTGCATCTCCGCCAGGCTGTGGAGAGTTTTCTCCCTGTCCCCTTTGAGCGTCGAGAGCTCCTTGCCATTTTCTTCAAGATCCACCTCCAGCTTCTTCACTTTGTAGCTCAGCTCATTCTTGGCGGCCTCTGCAGCGTCGGCAGCATCGACGGCCTCCTTGAGATTGCCGGCGTGATCTACAGTTAGAGCTTCGAGCGCCTCTTTGTGCTTTTGCTCCAGCTCCTGGATCCGCTGCGCGACAGGCTTATCGATCTCCTCATCTTTGCCGCGAAGCTTGGTGGCGAGCGTCTATTCACGTGCGACAAGATCTTCCTCATGGGCATCAAGTGCAATGCGACGCTCCGTCAGGAGAGCATCTTCAGCGGCAGTTCTTTGTGCAGCTTCTTCCTGCGCCTTCTCCATGTCAGATTGTTTCAAGAGGAGCTCCGTCCAGCTTTGGCTCACTTGTTCCCGGCTGGCAGTCAACTCTTGAAGGGCCTCGGCGTACCAGATTTGCATCTACTCAATGCGCTTCTGAAAGCCTGCTTCGGCTGCCTTGACAACAGCCATTCGGGAATCTGCTTTCTCTTTCCGAGCACGGTGGAGTGCTTGGAGCTTGCGGAAATTTTTGCCCATGGCCTGGAGGAGCTGATCCTCTTCAGATTTGCCACTGTTGGCGCTTGGATCATCAACAATTTTGAGCCCGGCAGCGGCGATGATTTCTTCATCGAAGGTTTCCCCTTCGGCCGGCGTTTCAATATTTGCCGTGCCCAGCAAGTTGATGAACAGGTTGTCGCCAACCTTGAGATATTTGCTCGATGAGGGAGCTTCGGATGTCGATGGTTGGTCCTCGACGTTCGTCTCGCCGGTGGCTGGGGGCTCTGTGGCCGATGTACCGCCTGGTGCTCCTGCGGCAGGAATGCCGTCAGTGTGGTCATCAGTCTCCTTGCCGGCCCTCTCGGTAGGTTCCTTGGCGGCTTCCTCGGCAACAGTCTTGCCGACCTCGACAGTGGCGTCTTTGGCGGCCTCGCTAGCGGTGATCCTGTCAGCTTCGGTGGTGGTGTCCCTGGCGGTCTCCTCGATGACGATGTCGACATCCATGTGTTCCATCACAGGTAATTCTGGAGGACGAAGGAAGTAAACAAGATAAGATCAAGGTTGAAGTTCAAGAAGACAAAAAGAAAGAAGGATAAAGAAAAGGATAGCAAGCGCTCTAAGGCAAACAGTTAACTGCGTTGAGTTGTTGAGAGGTGGCCTCGCCCCTCCCGAGAATGTTGGCTGCCGGGGAAATGTTGCCGGTACCCATGCGTACCGGCTCTTCCTCAACCAAGATAGGCTCGTCGGTGGTAACTCTTGTCGGGGATGCGCTTTTGGGCGGCGCGGTTGACGGAGGCGGCACGACGGGGGCAGTTTCCACCTCTCCCTGTTGCTGTTCTCCTCCTGCAAGCCCGAAGATATCAGCGGCAAGGGTAAAAACCTCGGCGCCTGCCAGCGGAAACAAGTGGAGAACTCACGGTGGGGGCTGCATTGAGGGCTGAGCTCCGGGCTGACGACGACAATTTCCGGCGCGCTCGTAGAGCCTGCCAAGAGCTTGTCACCCGTGGAAGTCCTCGACCTCTTCACCGCCCTTTCCGCCAAGGTTTCTGCATCACTGTAGAGACGAGACAAAGCCAGGCTATGAGATTACCCCAAAATTTGGGAGATAAAGGCAATAACAGGATACTTACTCTTCCTCTTCTTGTTCCGGGCTGAAGCCGGAGATGTCGAAATCGACCTCCATTATAGTGTCTGTGTGGGGAGGCGGAGGAGGGGTCCTGGGTCACTTGGCTATGGCAGGCGCAGGAGATTGGCGTGGTTCCGCCACCTCAGCCTCCGGTGCGGTCATGTGAGACGCCCATGCCGCCTCAGTAGTTGCCGCAGGTGCGTGTCTCACGCGCCTCGCAGGTTGCTGTCGAACTCCTTGCCGTGGCGCAGTCTTGCCGGCCGCCTCCTTGCCGGGAGCCTCGCTGCTCGAAGAGGGTTGGCTTGCCGGGATGCCAGAAGCAGCCTTTCGAAGAACGCGCTTGGTCTTCTTCGGAGCTAGGGGCTCCTCATGCGGCTCTTCTTCGGCCACATCCTCGTCGGACGAGCCCTCGGCAGCCGCGCTGCTCTATTCCCCGGTAGCCTCAGCCTCCCCGGCAAGATTTTCTTCCATCACAACCTTCGCATCGCTAGTTTCCCATTCTGTGACACCGACACTGCCGGCCTCCGCGGCAAGATTCGCTTCTTCCACCCTAGTGGCAATATACGCCACTTCTTTGTCAGTGGTGGCGTGAATGAGCCCCGTCTCTTCTCGGATGGCCCTCTCCGACAAGTTGTCGAAGAACTTTTGTGCTTCCTCCTCGGTTGGCTCGGCCCAAGTCGCGTCAAGACCGTGGGCGTTGAACATTGGCATGAAGGCGATGATTGATCCCAGGGCGGAGTTGTTGCACAAAGGGACAATTCTTGCCGGCAACCGATGTTTGTCATCGCGCTAGAACAGTTTGTGGCGGAGAGCACCGAGCTGCATGGCCGTCAAATTGTTTTTCAATCCAGGGCACAGCCTCATGATGTCCGCTGCATTCCGGTACTCCCAAGCTGGTCTTCCCCTGCTCTGTAGGGGGGTGATGCGGCGGCGGAGGAAATCGAAGCCAATCATCTCCATTGTAAGCCCGGCAGCTTTCAGGCGAAGGATCCTGGGGGTGGCGATTGTGAGCCTCTCGCCCTCCGCGGCGAGATCGCTCCAGTCACTGCCGCGGACCACCTTCTGCCGTCGAGGCGAACAGAACGGATGGGGATCTGCTTCCTTGATCCAGCACCACTCAGTCCGCCATTCATCCCACTTCTCGCGGTAAACCCCATCTGGGTATATCTCCTTATTCCAAGCCCGTGGAATCTAGGCGATAGAACCGGAAAGGGCCTCCCCTTTTTGGATGCGGGGAATAAAGTAATGGCGGAAGAGGGCGGTGTTGGGAACTACTCCGGCAAAGTTTTCGCAAAGATGAGCGAAGACAGACATGCACATTACGGCGTTTGGTGTGAAATCAAGAAGATGGAAGCCGTATGTGTACATAATGTCGTTGAAGAAGTCAGAGAATGGAGGACAGAGTCCGCAATAGAAATAAGCGGTGAAGAAGTGATATCTGTGAGGTCCGCTTTTGGAACAAGAACCTGGAATCACGCGCGTTGCGGGGTGAGCTTGCGTCTCCTTCGCCCACATGCACTGGTATCGGTTCTTCAAAGCCCTCGCATCGAGCGTCGGAGTGAAGATGACGAACTTCTTCTGCATCTTCACCAGCTCGCTCTCCGGGACATCGGCCTTCGTCTCCTTGCTCTTGCCTTTGCCCTTGCTAGCCTTGGGTGGCATGGCGATTGCGAAGGCGGAGGCTGAGAATAGAGCGGGTGCAGAAGCGAAGAGCGGATGAGGAGAAGTCTGGCTTTGAGCTTGAGAAGGGGAAAACAATGGCGGAGTTCATATTGGGAAGAAGAGGGGGTAACTAGGCTGCGCCTCTGCAGTTTCCCTTTTATGGGGATGGAGCAAGGCCGCCTCTTTTACTCCCCAATGTAAATGTGCCTCTGCAGGCGCGCTGCGGGTGCAGCCTTTAAGCGCACGCTTCCCACGTCGCGCATTCAGCGCGCGTAGTGGGGGGCACAGTAAGTGGGATATTTATGAGCAGTTAATCCCCTGCCACGCGTGCCCGTGCACTGTTTGGGCCTAGCCCAACAACGCCTCGCACTCGTGTGTGGCCTAGGCCCGGGGGCTCCTGTCGGTGTACTAAGTATTGGGCCATTAGTACCCCGTACTTGTGCACGGGCAGTTGTAGCCATACTCACGGCCAGGCTTGTCGGGGAACAATTGGAGGTTAATTCGAGTTATCGAAGAAACACCCAAGTCAAAGATCTGAGGATCAGCAGATAAGAAGAGCTGAAGACCGAAAGCCAGCCTCCCCGGCAAGATCTAGCCGGGGTGACTTGCGAAGCCCGGCAAGATTTCACGCCCGGCAAGATTCGGCGCCTGGCAAGATTCGACGTCCGGCAAGATTCTGCCACTGTGCCACTGCTTCGGCACAGCAACTAGCCTGACATTCTGGGTCCTTCTCTGGATGCGTGGCAACGCGCCAGTGGAGGAGAGCTTAGGCGGTGCTGATGGGATGGCCCCTTTTTCCATCCCCAAGAAAGTGAGGACACCTAAACGGACACCTCACGGTGCATTAAATGCATTCGTCCTAATCCTTCAGTGGTTAGGTATGATGACCCTGTAGCTACTTTACACCTCAATGTATGTACATTTTGCCACTGTGCTGACCCCTTTGAACGTATAAAAGGAGGCCCAAGGCGATTGCTACAGGGGAGGAGGATCTTCTGGCCCATTCTGCATGCGTAGCTGCTCTTTGAACGTACTGTTCATCGCAAGCGCTCCTGGAGCCTGGGCTCAAGAACACACTTAATAAAACAAGGTAGGAGTAGGGTTTTACGGTGATTAGCGGCCCGAACCTGGGTAAAATCGCCCCGCGTCGATCGTTGGTTCTGCTCTTTGTGCATACCTCTCTCCCTGCCGAATCGTAAAGGGGTCCTTTGGGATCCCATAGGTGTCGCACGCCGACAATTTCGCCGACGTGTGGGACAGCCAGCATCGGGATCCACTTGCCATGCACTAAATTACTCCGTACTAGAGTGCACAACTGCACGGTAGACTACACCGGTCAAAGCACAGCAGTAATGCCCAATGAGTCGTCAAAAAAAAAACCCACCTTTACAGCAGTAAGTTGGACGGATGAAGCAACCATCATTTCACTCTTCTCCCTTATCTTCCTCTCTTGAAGAAAACCCCAACTCGCTTCTCCCTCATCTTGTTCCTCATTTCTTCAAGAAAACCCCGACGTGCTTCTGCCATTATTCTTCTCTCCCAAAGAAGGAAAGGCGAGCGCATCAATGGTGTTGCTTCTGGCCAAGGCCCAGTCTTGCAACCCCACGACTGATCCTATAACTCCCCCTCTGTTATTCTTTTGGGTTTGTTATTATGGTTTCTTTTCATTTATTTCTATTTGACAGTTTCTTGATGGACCCTGGAGCACCGGCCGAAGTGATGTCTATGGCTCTCGCCAAAACCGTCGAGGCTCAGGGTACAAAGAGCACAAGCACCCTGCCGAGACTACCGTAGACCTTCTCAAGGCAATCGCCCTGTCCAAGCCCCCCTCTCTGGGATCCCTCGTTAAGCCAGTCCAGGTAATATCTCTTCATGACGATCTTTTTGGCGATCTTGATCATGTTTTTTCATCTAACACGCAGTACTAGTACTAGTAGTACAACTTTCTGGGTGATCTTGCATGTGATTTTTGTGTGCCAAATGACGGTTCTAAATTGCTCTTTTGACCAAAACATGCGAGAGGTTGACATACATATCATTTTTGCACATATCACTGATTTCTTATAGATTACTTTCAACTACTTTATGAACATCAATGCTAGCTGTAGGAAATGCAAGATTTTAGCTCTCATGCCTTGGAAGAGAGTATAGCTGCCTCAATAACTTGTGTTATGGATATTGCAAGTAATCCCTCTGTTCACAAATATAAGATGTTCTAACTTTTTTTGTGCATCTCATGTAGACATGTTCTAGTGTCTTTGTTCACTCATTTCTGTGCGTATATGTAGTCTTATATGGAGTAAAATATCAAAAATCATCTTATATTTCTGAACGGAGGTAGTAATAAAATATTTGGTTTCTGTTTGAATTAGAACCAGGTCCGTGGTGGAGATGAAGTTCTCAAAGTCATGCCGTGTGAACTAGAAGACCTGAGGATGTGTTCTACTACTAAACTATCCAGCTGCTGTGTCCTTGTCGCCACGTGTTGTGAACAAGTGTTTTCTATAGCATTGTTGTCAGGCGTGTTCTCGAGGGTGTACTTCACCACAACAATTTCCTAGTTGTGCCTTCGATTACGATGGGTGTGGTTCTTGTAAAGCTTCTCGACAAATCTGATGCGGACTGTCTTCATCGTCATGTTTATGAGTGGAAAAGCCACTCTGTTAGGTTCTCCAAAGTTGACGAGATGGCGAAGGTGCCGGTAGACATCTCTCACGAAGTCCATAGCCTAGTCAGTTATGTGGGGTACATCTCGTAGGTCGTTGGCAAGAAATAGTCTGCAGAGTTTAATTAGTGCAACTTTGCTTGTCTGTAGTAAGTACTATTGTTCAGTACATGATTTGTGTGTGTGAACCCTGTATTGTTTAGTACTGCCGCTTTTGTTGTGTGGTGAGTCCTGAGAACAGTCTATGTTAATGTTTGTCCACTCCATTCAGTCTGTATATTTTGAAGTATCCAGATCATCTTTTTTGTGAGGACGGTTTATCAATTATGGTTACACTCCAATATCTGTATGCATTGCAGGGTTTATCGCACCCACCAGGATTTCCAGTCGCATGGATGTTTGCTCCATACGAGTTGTCACGACCTTTGGACTGTCCTGCTTGTGGGAGTAAGCGGGGGCCCTGCATGCCACCCATAATTGGACAATCAACCTTCAATTTAGAACTTGAACATAGTGATATCCTGGTAAGGATTCACTCGTGTCACATCAAGTAAATCTTATTGATTTATTGTCTAAATCTTATTGATTTACTGTCATGTTTTCTTACTTTTGCTGCAATTTTACGATGCAGGTTTTGCCATGTCACATTCTTACAGAATAAACCGTTTGGTTTGCTCTATGATGGTTATTTTTGCAGGTTTCACTTCTTATGTTCTGTCAGTAATGAAGGCACTGTCCATCACTTATATTACTGGACACAATTGGATCAGTCTGTTGTCTGAGTACAATCTGAAGCCCTATGATGAACTACAGTTTGTTTTAACAAACACGCCACAATTAGTCCTTCTCGCGTTTAAAAGAAGTGAAGAAAAAGACTGGATCCAGGTCACGGAGCCCAGCGAAGTTAGAAAGTTGAAGTATGAAATCATAGTAGACCAGAGACAATCGTTGCTGTCTCGCACATCGGTACCACCTTCAGCATCAGATCGAGCACTGGCACCTGCTCCGACGGCACTGGCTCTAGTACTGACAGCAGCAGCAACTCACTCTGATCCACCAGAGGATTGGGCACTGACCGCGTCAGCGGATCAGGCTGATCTACTGGAGGATCGGGCACCGACACGGGCACCTGCTTCGAAACCGGCACCAGCTCCACAAGGAGCATCATCTCCAGCAGCAGCAGCGGCACTACCAGTCGCACCGGCACGGGCACCAACAACGGCTCCGGCACCTGCACCAACACTTGAAGTTGCACTTGCATCTGCTCCGGCCCATGCAACGACAATGGAACCAGCACTTGCACCGGCAACAGACTGGGCTGCAGTTCGCACTGCATATACCAAAGTCCTTACAAAAACCGACATCTCCACCTTCTTGGTAAGCATTGGCAGCCCAAGTGCTTCGTTCTTTTTTCTTTCCATGTTGTTTCACATGATTCACTGTGTTGATCTAATAGTTTGTGTATGTCTTCTTGTTTGCAAACAGAGAATTCCTAGAGCAACAAGGGAGTCATTCAATAATCCAGGCGACCGTGACCAAGTTTCTCTTACCATGCGCAGCCTTGGTGTGAATGAACTTGCTCAATATACCATAAGTACAAAGGATGGTTGCATGATGATTGATGCTAAAGGATGGTCAAGGTTCAAAACTCTATCAAATCTTGCGGTAGGGGATGATGTCAAAATCGAACTTTCTCGGCAAGGAGAGCTGGTCCTAATCAACTTTGAAATTCTTCAGTAGCAACACACAACTGCCGAATTGATCTATCCTCCGAGAGCTTTTGATGTAATAATGTGGCATGGTGAAACAAGTGTCATGTGTGTATAAGTAGTACGACAGTATTATTTATCATGTAGGATATCGTGAAAGAATTGCAACTCTGATTGCTGGTTAGGAACTGTCATTCAATTTCATTCTAATAGTTGCTGTGCTTTATTTAATTTTCTGTATTCGCCTTGCGACAACATCTAAAACCAGCGCCGTACCGATCGCTTGCAATATTTACCGGATGAAATGCGCTGAGTTAGAACACATGGGCCCCCAAACATGCAGGCCCACCGGCCTGTGGCCCAAAGTCCAGAACCGTCAGCCTATCTGAGTATTATATTCTCATCTGAACCCCCATATTATGCTATATATATTCCCCTTGATTTTTCTTATGTATAAAGTTATGATATAAAAGATTTTTATATTTCTGTACAAAGGGAGTATCTCTCTATCAAAAATATATTTATGTGTAACTAGTTACTCTTGCCTTTCTAATTCCTTTCACTGATATGCGGGGCATCCGGCAACGGGGTCCATGTGCCATGCACCAAATTAGAGTGCACAACTGCACGGTAGACTCACCCCGGTCGTAGCACCGCAGTAATGCCCAATGAGCTGTCAAATGACAAAAAACCCCACCATTCCAGCAGTAGCAGTAAGCTAGATGGATGAAGCAGCAATATTTCACTGGGCCTGAATCCCCTTCTCCCTCGTCTTCTTGTTCATAGAAAACCTCCTCTCGGCGATTGCTTAGGGTTTTCTCATCGAGAACCAGGTACGAATTCTTCATCCATCCCCGATAAATCCTAGTCCCTTGGTCACCGGTAATCCTAGGATGGAGCCACCACTGTTGATGCATTTTTCTTCCTACTGAATCTAGTGTGTTTCATTTGCAGTGCCCAAAGTCCGAGGACCCTACGAGTTTCTGCGCCCTCGGCGAGACGCCACACTTGTTCCTTCTCATCCCAACACAGGATTTTAAAATGCACACAATATGTTCCTAGAATCCTCTTTTCTATCCGAGAGGGTTGGGGTTTTTGAACATGTTGTCAACTAATTTAGAAATTTGGATTGCTATATTTGGATAAAATGTACTAGTACCATGGTCAACACTAACGTGAAAGAGGAAATTATTTCTATATTTGGATAGCGAATAAATTGTGTTCTCATATTATTTTTCTTGTAGTGCATTCCTTGCTCTGCCAGAACACATGTACTCAAGATGGTCGGCCTTGCCATAACTGAATACACCAGTTTAATGGTCACATTGAAGACACGCCATGGATATAAGTTCCCAGTTGGGTTCATGAACCAAGGAGATCGCTGCTTTTTTTATGGCCGAACTTGGATAAACTTTCTCAAGTGTTACGGACTAAAAGTTGGCACACAAATGTTGATGGAAATAGCTGAACCTGGTCTCATCTTCACTGTGACCTTCCACCTCGATGTCGTTCCAGTAGTTCATCCATGTTAGTTTTGTATCTGGTTCGTGCATGTTGCCTCGATTACTTCTTAATCCACCTATTCTGTCTAACTAATCGCAATTTAACTTTAGAAGTAGCAACAATTTGTGATTCCCTTCTCTCACGGAGATGCTACTTCTAACTAATATTTCTTATAATTGGTGGCACGTGTAGGTTATTACAAAGTTTAGGACACTACTCGTTTGTTATTTGATAAGAACTCGACTGCTACTGATGGCACTGAAGTTGACTGGGACGACATCCACCAGTTCCTACAATTTATTAATCGTCTTGAGGTCCTTTTGGGGCATTTCAATGGTGGAAGGCCACATGGGATATGTGTGCCACTGGTGCACATGTCGAACAGGTCCAACTGTGTCAAGAAACATATGGTACGAGCTGTTTTCTGTTATATATGTTGTTCATAAACTCTTGCTTATACACAGTTTTACAGCTGTGATCTTCTTGAAACAGAAACTACCCAGTTTTATTGTTCCTATACAGATGCCTGACCATGGTCCAGTCAGACTTGCGCTTGGTCACAACATCATGTTTATGTCGACCTACTCCATTTCCCTTGGAGGTGAAAAGATACTTATTCATGGGTGGTCTCAAATAATGAAGGCCCGTCCATCTTGAACAGGACAGAAGGTTATGCTCATGCTTTTCCATGGCTCTGAAGTGAATATCCTGTTTATTGACCACATTGTGAGATGAAACCACTTTCAGAAGGTTGTGGATGCGCGGGGTGGCGCCTGGGCCTTGTCCTGGGGCTTGGTGGCCTCACCCTTGTTTAACTGTAGGAAAAGTAGCACTGTTCGAGGCGTGCTTTATACTGTTGAACCTGTATAAGTACTCATACTGCTTTTAGCTATGGTTGTTAAGTGCCCCTGATGTTTCAGTTAAGGTTGTTAAGTACTCCTGCTGCTCTTACA
Source organism: Thinopyrum elongatum (assembly GCA_011799875.1). Classification (NCBI taxonomy): domain Eukaryota; kingdom Viridiplantae; phylum Streptophyta; class Magnoliopsida; order Poales; family Poaceae; genus Thinopyrum; species Thinopyrum elongatum. The sequence goes on from CM022300.1 coordinate 412,160,753, forward strand.
GTTTGTCATGTTTCTTCAGTCTCGTCTTCCTCCAGCCACCAAAACCAAACTAGCACCGGCGGGGCCGCCTGCTCCCGCCTCCCACGGCAGGCTACGCCTCAACGCACGCATCGCCGCCCCACCGTCTCCTAAATCGTTAACGCCGACGTCAGCCCCACCCCGCACCCGAACCAGTCAACCCTTGTACTCCCCTTCGCCCGCGACTTCACCGCCGCATCTTCCCCGGCTCCTGTTTGTTCCCGTTTGAGGCCTTGTCGTCGTCTTCCGCGTGCTTTGGTGCGCTCGCCGCGGCGCCGCCCTCTCGCGTTGTCAACATGGTCAACAAACAAGAGGAATCGAGAGAGGACTGTACATGGAGAGGATGACAGTAGGGACCCACCATGTCCATGGTCATACGCAAGCAAGTTCCTCATTTTTTGTTATATACTCCATTATCAACGTATAGAAAAAGAAAATGCTTCCTCCTAGTGGTTTGCTGACATCTGGGACCCACGACATTGTCAGCGTATAGTCAGTAGACAAGAGAACAGCACAAGAGCGGCTGACACCTAGGACGTAGCTGCTCGAGCAGTATTTTTTTTCGTTATTGTTGAGACAGAGCAGGGTTTCAACTGGGCTCTGGCCCGTCTAGCCCAGGCTTCTATTTTACGTTCACCACATGACCAGCCCAGCTATTTTTTCTTTGTGAAAATGGCTAGCCCAGTTTATTTTTTCTGAAGAATACCCAATCCATGCATACCCAACCCAGGCCTACTTATTTTTCTCCACCCTGTTGGGCTGCAACTCTTTCAAGACGTCTGCAAATCTTAAAAGTGATATGAAATGGGTTGTAAATATAAAAAACACACGACAAATTGGCAATTACTTTCAAATTTCTGATTTTTTTTCATATTTTTAGATTCCAATTACACTGGGCTTTAACCTAATTTAAATATATCTTCAAAGTACTTTAAATCTGGCTCGACATTTCGGTATTAAAAATAGTTTAGACCCCACTGAAATATGCAAAATTTCATTTAAATTTTTAACCCTGGCCCTGGCCAACAAAAAGAAAACGGACTGCAATAAATTGCATAAGAAGTTGCAAATGAGCTGTAAATTATTAAAAAAATAGGAAATGGGCTGACTTGTGGAACTATTAAGTTGACACGTATGCAAGATTTTTTTACTTATTATATACGTCAACAAACGATTGTAGGAGAAGTGACCGTTGGATGTCAATCCAACGGCCATCGTGCTTCTTCAATCTCTGATCTTATTGCTCCAGCCACCAAATCCAATGCCGGTGGGACCGCCTGCTCCCGCCTCTCGTGGCCGGCTATGCTGCCGCGCAGGCCTCACCACCCCCTACTACTCCCACCGCTGGCCAGGCCATCCCTCTACTCACCCACATCCCTCCACTGTTGTGTCTTCGCCGCCTCTGGGTCATTCCCTTCCTGGGTCTCACCGTCGTCCACCGCGTTGGTGTTCTCGGCACGGCGTGGTCAACGTTGTCAACAAACGACAACATCGGAAGAGGGATGTATGTGGAGAGGCTGACAATTAGGACCCACATGGTCCATGGCCGCAAGCAAGCAAGTACCTCCTTATTACGCCAAAAAAATGAATCCTCCCCATGACAGCTGGGACCCACCAGTTATATCTTCCCACGGAAGGAAGTGCCTCCTTATTAAGCAAAAAATAACGATTGCTCCCCATGACAGGTAGGGCCAACCAGATTTGGAGGCTGACTTGTGGCCCTACTAAGTTGACGCGTACGCAGGGCTTTGTCAACTTAGTCAACAAACGATTCTATCACCAGTGACCGTTGGATTGTTAACATCAACCGGTCGTCCTGCTTCTAAAACCTCTGATTTTCTTGCTTCAGCCGTCCAAACCACCGCGTGCTCCTGCCGCCCATGGCCGACTGTGCTGTCGCGCAGGCCTCACCGGCCCACCCTACTCCCACCGCTGGCCAGGCCATCCCTCTACCTACCCGCACCTCCTGTTATTTTCCGGCGACGGCAGCCTCACCCCGCAACCGACCAATCAGCCCTCCTACTCCCCTGAGCGTGTGCATCCACTGTTGTGGCTTCACCGGCTCTGGGTCATTCCCTTCCTGAGCCTCGCCATCGTCCATCGCGTTGGTGCTCTCAGCGCGGCGTGGTCAACATGGTCAACAAACGACAGCCATCGGAAGAGGGATGTAAGTGGAGAGGCTGACAGTAGGGACCCACACAAGCAAGTGCCTCCTTATTACATGAAAAAAATGATTGCCCCTGCTAACAGCTGGGACCCATCGGCAAAATCTTCGCATGGAAGGAAGTGCCTCCTTATTATGCAAAAAAAACTATTCCTCCTGATGACAGCTGAGACCCGACAGATTTGGTGGCTGACTTGTGGGCCTACTAAGCTGACGTGTACGCAAGGCTTTGTCAACTTAGTCAACAAATGATTCTAGCAGCTGGACCTTTGGATGTTAATCCAACAACCGTGCTGCTTCTTCAACCTCTGATCTTCTTGCTCCAGCCGCCCAAACCAGCGTCGGCGGGACCGCCTGCTCCTGCCTCCCGTGGGCAGCAGTGCTGCCGCGCAGGCCTCACCGCCCCACCCTAATCCCACCGCCGGCCAGTGCTTCCCTCTACTCACCCACACCCTGTGTTATTCTCCGGCGACGGCAGCCTCACACCGCAGTGGAACCAGTGAACCCTCGTACTCCCCTCCACGTGGGCATCCATTGCCTCGTCTTCCTCGGCTCCGCATCATTCCCTTAGCAGGCCTCGCCGTCGTCCATCGCCTTGGTGTTCTCGGCGCGGCGTGGTCAACGTTGTCAATGAACCACAGCCATCGGAAGACGACTGTACACGGTGAGGCTGACAGCTGGACCCACCAGCTACATCTTCGCACGCAAGGAAGTGCCTCCTTATTACGCGCAAAAAATGATTCCTCCCCATGACAGCTGGGACCCACCACATATATCTTCGCATGCAAGGAAGTGCCTCCTTATCCTCCCTGACGGCTGGGACCCACCCGGTCGAACCGTACATATGGTTGTTTGTCTGGTCGCGAACATGTACGTACATACTAGTCGGTCGGTCTCTCTGCAGCGATGAACCGTGGTCGAGTAAGGAGCGGCACGTGTCGTAGTAGAGGCGCGGGCGTCTCATGTCACACAGTCCCATCTATATATATATCGTGTACACGTACGTATAGCCACGTTGCAAGAAAGTAAATACGGCTACGTACGTACATACGGGCAGGGTCTCTAACGCGTACAGCGACAGCGTCCTATTCATCGGCAGCCAATCGGCTGGGTCGGAACGGAGGAAACAACGTCCTGTTCATCGGGAGGCAACCGACTGGGTCGGAATATGTCTTGTTCATCGGGAGCCAACCGGCTTGTACGGAACAGCCGAAATAAGGTCTGGCGTACCGCAGAACGGAGGAAACGGCCTTCTGTTCGACCGCGTATGGTCGAAACGGGGTCCTGTTCATCGGGAAGGGTCTGGCGTACCGCAAAACAGAGGAAACTGACTTCTGTTCGAGTGCCTACGGTCGAAACGGGGTCCTATTGATCGTGAGGAGTGTGGCGTACCACAAAACGGAGGAAACAGACTTCTGTTTGAGCTCCTATGGTCAAAACGGGGTGCTGTTGATCGGGAGGGGCGTAGCGTACTGCAAAACGGAGGAAATGGACTTGTGTTGGAGCGCCTACAGTCGAAACGGGATCCTGTTCATCGGGAGGGGTGTGGCATACCGCAAAAAGGGACTCCACGGGCTACTGTTCATCCACCGTCTACTGCCTCGCTCCAGCCTCCACGGGCTACTGTTCCTCCACCGTCTACTGCCTCGCTCCAGCATCCACGAGCTACTGTTCATCCACCGTCGACATCCTCCAGCCTCCACGGGCTACTATTCATCCACCGTCGACTTCCTCCTGCCTCCACCAGCCACTGTTCATCCACGGGCTACTATTCATTCAGCCTCCACCGGCTACTGTTCAACCAGCCCTCCATGGGGTCCTGTTCATCCACCCCCAATCGGCTCGGGTGTGGTGGCCTCCTCTATCAGGGTCCTGTTCATCCAGCGGCAACAACGGCCTACTATCACGGGGCCCTGTTCATCCAACCCCCACCGGTCACTGTTCATCCAACCCCCAACAACGGTCACTGTTCATCAAGAGGCAGGTTCGATCAGCTTCAGTTAGCAGCAGTAGCGAAGGAATCGCTCGGGTTCAGTTAACAGCCAAGGGATCGATCGCTCGGGTTCAGTAACGTAGCTAGTGCAATTGCTCGGGTTTAGTTAGAGCCCAACGCCTCGCACACACGTGCGTATGTGTACGAGAGAAATGTGCAAATGTCCGTGCATCGCTCAGCCCCGACCACCCACCGTAACCGGGAACTCCCTGAAATTTTCCTCGCCCTCGCTTCTACCATGATTTTTTGGGTCATGGACAGCCAAATAATGTCATACAGGTGTGTCCCCGGCCCGCCCAGGATGAAAAGCCCATTTTCTGTCATGATTTTTTTCATAGAAGTAGGAGCCCACCACATCTATGATGATACGTGGTTTTGTCACAATTATCGTCATACAAGTGTCATAAGCATGACAGGAAAAAATTTGTTCGGGCCAAAATGTCATGGATGTGTCTTTTTTTTGTAGTGCTTGATGGTGAAATTAATTAACCTCTCCCGATGTAGGTCAAAGCGATGCATGCATATGGACGACGACCTCGTGAGCCCACAGATGGAAACGTCAGACGTGATTGTCCTAGGATAACCAACGCCTGCACATGCATGTGGCCCAAAGAGGTGTTGTGTGATGTTTGAATAGCCAATGCACAACTATGATGTGGCACGTGCCTCGGAAACCGAAAAGTCCCCACACCGAGTGAGGTGTGTGTTCATGGACACATACGTAGTATATATTTGCTGGTCCCCTCCCACCTCTTTGACGCGTACTATATACTCCCACCGTAACACAAACAAAAAAGAATCAATCTTGCTGGCCAAATTAACCTCTCTGCCGGCTGTAGGTCGAAGTGATGGACAACGACCTCGCGGGCCCACAGAAAGCGTCACACGCGAGCGAGTGTCCTGTAGGATAACCACCGACTGCATGTGGCCCAAATATGTATTTATGAAAGGGTTGTGTAATGTTTTAAATAACGAATTCACGACTTTGATGTGGCACCTGCCTCACAAAACGACCAATCCCACACGATGGCTCACGACTCGTAGTGTATTGCCAGACACCCCCCCCCACCCCCCGAGACGCACACACACAACTACGATGCATGTTAAATTTTTCCGCGGTGAACATGTGTTACCAAAGGAGGGACGTTTTCATTTTGAAAAAAAAAACAGAGATCATTAAGACGTTTTGGTACATTGATTGATTTTATCGGGGTATAATTTGCAAAAATCAAATTTGAGCTACATGCACACGTGATTGTGCACCTAAATGGATTGGAAAAATGTACACATGTGTGTCACTGGGTGCATGTTTACTCACCGTGCAAGAAATTTTAAACATTGAGAATCTTGATTTTTAAAATCTAGTAGTACATCCAAAACTTAGTTGAAATTCATGAAACTTATCGTGTTGTCATATTGACACCAATACACAGTGGTATTGTACTTTTTTGTAAAATTTGAGACAAGTTTTGATGTAATTTTTATCTTCTTACCAATGGGAGATTATTAATAATTGGGAACCAATATCGCAAACGAATTATTTATTCAAACCGTGGGCGTTAGACCAACAATGGATACGTGCCATGCTTCGGTTAAGCAATAAAGTGGCAGCATTAATCATCAAAATAGAAAAACAATATACGTGCCACCACGCGTCCCGTGTGCCGTGCGAGCAGGCGTGAGTTGACGGGACGCATGCGAGCAGTCCACCGCGCAGGCAGACCGGGAGGCATGCGTGCAGGTGTGTGAATTGACAGAAGGCGTGCTCACTACGCAGTGTCATCAGGAGGCGTGCGAGTAGCTTTGTGAAATGATGGTAGGCATGCCAGCAATCCACTGCGCAGGCTCACCGGGAGGCAAGCCAGCGGTTTGACCGCCGCCCGCCTCTCTCCCACTACTCCATATTAATGGCGCGCCCGAGCGGCTGCACCCCCCATCCTCGTCACACACACAATCCTCTCTCTCCGCATGCATCCTCGATGCCGCTCTCAGTCCTCAAAGCCGTCAGTGTATGAGGATGCCGCCGAAGCGCCCCATCGGAGGGAGTGGCGACGCCGAGGCTGCTGAAGCACCGGAGCACGGTGTGAAGATGGAGACAGAGGTTGCCGTCACCGCCGACGAGGTATCGCTGCACCTTGACGTCGTCGACGGCGTCGTTCTTCCATATCCGGAGCCGGAGATCCACACCGACTCCGGCGACGACTCAGGCGAAGACTCCGACGACCACTCTGGCGATGACTCCGACGGCAACGGACAACCGGTTAGTCATCCATACCCATTCATGTGTCAAATACATCCTACGGTTTCTCTGGTTACTCCTGCCTCCCCCTTTTTGGAATAGAAATCCTATGGTTATGTTCTCTCAATCCATGAAATCTGAGTAAGTTTTGTTAGATCCGTGTAGTGTATTGATTGTTTGAATGGTACAAATGATAAGGGATTAGTTGTTTCATCTGTGCAAATGATTTCTACTAATAATCCGACTAGGGTTAGTGTTCATGCTAATAATTCCTAGCCAGGTCTTGACAATTGATTTTGAATGACATACATATATGTTTGTGCCATTTTTTCAAGATTGGTCTATATATAGACGATTGTGCTTAAAAATCGAACCATAATCTTTTGATATGTCTAAAAAATAGCCAAAAATTCCTAATCCTACTTTACGGCATGTAAAAATTGATTTGATGCCAAATTTTGGCAACTGCCAAATGTTCGCTAGAGATTAGTTTGTATTCCAAATTTGACGACACATTTTTTTTTATATATGTATAGGTGCTATCTGACGATGTCGATAGCGAGGATGAAGATGGCCAGAGGAGGTACAAGAGGCAAATCTTCACGGAGATTTATGCGGGAATGCATAACAAGCGTATTAGGACCTGGAACTGGGGCTTTCGATGCCTATTTTGCAACCAAAAGCTTCATGACGCGTATGCAAGTGTTCTGGCGCATGCAAGAGGACGAGCCGTTGGATCCTTCAGGCAGAAGTATTCTCGCAGGGTGGCTCACGCCGCGTACGCTGAGTACCTGGAGAAGCTTCAAGATCGTGCCGGCAGATGAGATGAGATGTGGGATTAAACTATGTATGGCTATGTAGTGTCTTAATTATAAATGTGCTTTAGTATGCTTAATGACGGTTGAACTATATATGGTTGAAGTGTTAAACTATGCTTGTGTACGCTTATTATCTATGCCCGAGTATGTTTAATCTATGTTTACTTATGTCTAAATGTGGGATATGGATGCACTCAGTTCCATTGATGGAATTTTATGCATATTAGGGTGAATGTTTAGCGTGCATAAAAATTTCAGATTCAACCGACGAAGGAAAAGTGGAACCACCCTGAAACATGGTTATTTTTACCAAATTGAATCCATGTGCAATGACTTCCATTTTCCCAGTTATGTCAATCACACACGGTTGGCTCTAGCAAACCGTTGCCTCCAAAACTCTTTGTGGGATAGAAAACCCTCACCACCCAATTCAAAAAGGGAAAAAGAAAACTCTCACCATCCCCACGTCACAAAAACCCTCACCCCGCTCGCCACCCCCTCCGGTCCCCATTCACACCTGCACAAGCTCCTCCGCGACTCTGCATGGCACCGCCTATCGCCGCGGCAACAACTTACCTCAATGCATGTCGCCGCCACCAAACCCCACCACATTTTGCCACTTCTGCTTGCCGCCGCCTATTGCCATCGACTTTCTCGATGCTGCTCGTCGTCGACCCAGCTCCGCCCGATTGGGGAATCCGCGGTATTGAGGTCTTTTTTCTCATGGACAACAAGGTAACTAATTTATTGAGATATTCTATCATCTCTTATCCCAGTTCATCTGCCTCCTTTAATCGCCCAGCCGAAATCGTCGTGAATTCATTTTTATTCGAGTTGATTTGAGGGTTTTCTTTCATTCATAGAGTGTACAGTGCGCGGACACATCAGGACTTTGCGGCCTCGGCCAGACATCCGTGGAGTTCCATCTCACCGTACCAGATGACTTCAGGATGCGCACGGTATGTTCAATCTCACCCTACATCGGTTGGCATGGCCTACTTTCCTAAACATATACTATATATTGCTACATTTTGCATAAAAAGTGCCACATGCAGCATATACGTCAAAGGGGATTTTTTTCCTCTTCTTTCTATATTAGGCAAATTAATGATGTATTGTTCTTTTGATTACGCTCATATTTCCATGACATCATGGTTACACTATATATTTAATCACTGGTGCAGAGACGTGCTATACAAATGGTTTTTACCCCCTTTCCGCGACGGAGTTTTAAACCATCGCCTAGTGAGTGTGCGCGATAGGGGAGTCCTTCCCACACGACCCGGAAACCGTCGGGGATAGGCCCTCCGGTCACACAGGCGGGGGCAAAATGAGCTCCTGTGCGATCGGGCGAGCCATCGAAGCCCAATGGTCTCCGTTCGTATGTACATCCCACATGGTGAATCCCAGAAAAACGTTTCCGTTCGTATGTATATCACACACAGATTTTTGTGTGGAAACATTTGTGCGAGGTGGCCTAACGTAAATAGTTCTTTGTCGGAAGCCGTGTGTGATTGTTAGTTGATCCAACACGCCTACTTTCTAGAAACCGTGTGGGTTGTTTGAGTTCATCGCCCACGGTGTTGTCTGAGTAACCATCTGCAATAGAAAACCCCAATAAGCAAGGTAATTAGCCTATTATTGATAATCCATGTAGTAATCAAATTGACATTTCTTACAAAACACATCAGATATTTCATATCCGTATAACGGCAACCAGGATTTCATAATCGAATTACATCAGATAGCTTCAGCACTCAGTTACACCAAAGAGGGATATAGCTAGCTACGCCATTACACAATAGTACCAAGTTTAACATGCAACATCGAAAACCTTTGGAAAAGTAGCATCATACACGGTAAATAGATAGATGAATCTCATTTGGGAAACTGTAGAAGCGGAAGGCGAATATTGAGCCTCCAGTGATGTTGAATGTCCTTGCAACTTTAGGCCAGTGGCTATGATAATTGCCCGCCCAACCTTCGTCCTCTTTAGGAAGACTTCAATATTGTACCGTGGGTGTTGAATGAATACCTTTCTCGCCTCTTAACCATGCAGGTGGTTTGAGAGTTAATCATCGGTGAACTACTTTGAAAAGTACTGAAAACAAAGATATGCATAAATCGCTGTTATAAATTTTCAAAATGGCGCAAGGGGTAAAAACAAGGTAAAAGAGTTAGTACCATCCTATAGTTGACTGATGTCTTCTTCGTTGTGCAAACAAAGATCTTGCTATGATTCGTCACAAGTTACTTCATCCTAACAATCTTTCTGAGTTTCTTGACTTGACTGATATTCATGGACATCTCATTTCCCCATATGCAAAATGGGTTGAATAGTGGGTCTAAGCCTCTGACAGCAGGACCTACATGTGCAAGACCAAATTGTAAGAAACCTAAATATTAGAATCATTCCTGCAACTGCAAAATAATGTGCTATTAGCGAAGGGACCATGCATGAGCAAACCTCGATGGTAAACCGTAGTGTCTCCCATTGTTTCCCTGCAACACATATAAGGAAGATCTTGATCAGGTTAACTGAGAGTTGCCATACTATTAGTAGAATATGTATTGAGTACAGCCAAATTCAATTTATTTCTCACATACATAACAATACAAAATTGTACCCATAACAAATGAAAATCAAATTGCAGAATTGAACCAAACAGTTAAATGGACAGCAGACCAAATGAACCAAAACAGTTAACTGAGCACGACATTGCAGAATAGAAACATGTACTAGAAGATAAGGCAGTTAACAAAACAAAGAATGCTTGAGAACAGTACTACGAAATGTAGCAATTGTTGGACCAAACTGTTAACTGAACATTACATCTCAGAATATCAGATTGCATATTAACATTACAGAGGACAAATCACTAGAAGGCACTGGCGGTGGCCTCGAGAAAACGGCACGAACTATATTTTAAAGTAGACAACCGCGTGGCGGTGTCGACGGTGGCCTCGAAGACGAGGTGCTCCTCCAAGATCTGGCAGTCGGCATGCATAGCAGCCATAGCAACCTCGTCCGCGCGTGCGACCGCGATTTGCTTCTCCGCTGCCAGATGCTACTGAGCTCCACGTTATACTGCGTGCAAAATGGCTGTGGGCGGCGCTTAATTGGAGGATGGGGCTAGTGATTTCGGCGAAAGGTGTCGCGCCGTCGGTCAAGGCATGTGGGACGGGGAAGGAGGAGGATGGTGTGGGTGGGGTGTGGATTACCTGACCATATCGACAAGTCCGCGCAGCAAGAAGAAGGGTCGCCGACGAGAAGGCCGCGCCGCAAGAAGAAGGGTCGGCGGCGAGGAGGCGGCGCAGCAAGATGAAGGGTCGCCGGCAAGGAGGCGACGCTGCAAGAAGAAGGGTCGCCGGCGAGGAGGCGGTGTTGCAAGAAGAAGGGTCGTCGGCGAGGAGGCTGAGCTGCCAGTAAGCAGCAGCGAAGGTTTGAACTTGGAAAGCAAGGAGAAACAGTGGAAATGTGGCTTTTGGTGGGAGGAAGGGGGCGGGGAGATAGATATTTCCGCGGTGGCAGAAAAATTTCGCTCGGTGCCACGAGAAACTGGCACGCAAGCGTGGTTCAAGCGCGGGTGGTGGACTGTAGACGACGAAGCTTCCTGCGTAAGCCAGACAAGATGGTGCACCAAGATATTTTATATCGCATCCCACACGATTCTTGCTAGTAAACTGTTTGTGGTATACCTGATTTTTTTCAGTATGTTTTGAAAGACAAAATGGTGTTATGGAGGGAAAGGATGGTGTTTGAATTGCTAGAACATTTATCTACAGTGAACATGCAACTACATGAGTGTCGTGTTAAAATTTGGAATTATTTCGGGTTCGTTTGGCATTTTTATGCATTAATTGAGTTTCTAGGCATTTAATGTGCATAATTCAAATTTGAACTATAAGCACATGCTCCAGTGCACCAAAGTTAGTTGAAAAATCACATGTGTATCTTTGGGTTAATTTATAGGTCCCATGCAAGAATGGGAATGAAATTCAAACATCTGGGCGTCATGGCTCGGCCGGGAACATTGAGAAACTTGGTTTTTAAATTCCTGTAAATCCCAAACTTGCCTGAAAATCATGAAACTTGGCATGGTGTCAATTCATGGCACCAGCATGCTGTGGTAAAAAATTTGACCGAATTGGGACAAGTTTTGGCATAAGCTTCTTGCAAATTGTAGCTTCTCTGAAGAGGCGTGTGGTTTCGAGAGGGAACTTGTCACCTTTGTGTGCGAAATGACATACGCTGCCCCCCTCTTGATTTTTTTACAAAGCAAACATAGAACTATGTGAGTGTTGTGTTTAAATTTGGAATTATTCTAGGTTCGTTTGGCCCTTTTTATGCATTAATTGAGTTTCTGGGCATTTAATGTGAATAATTCAAATTTGAACTACAAGCACATGCTCCAGTGCACCAAGGTTGGTTGAAAAATCACATGTGTGTCCTTGGGTGAATTTCTAGGTCCCATGCAAGAAATGGGAATGAAATTCAAATATCTAGGCGTCGTGGCTCGGCCGATAACATTGAGAAACTTGATTTTTTAAATTCCTGTAAATTCAAACTCGCCTGAAAATCATGAAACTTGGCATGGTGTCATTTCATGGCATCAACATGCTGTGGTAAAAAAATTGTCCGCATTTGGACAAGTTTTGGTATAAGCTTCTTGCAAACCGGAGCTTCTCTCAAGAAGACTCGTGGTTCCTGAGGAGGGACATGTCACCTTTGTGTGCGAAACGATATACGGTGCCTCCCCCCTTGATTTTTTACAGAGGCAACATAGAACTATATGAGTGTCGTGTTAAAATTTAGAATTATTCCGGGTTCGTTTGGCCTTTTTTATACATTAATTGAGTTTCTGGGCATTTAATGCGCATAATTCAAATTTGAACTACAAGCACATACTCCAGTGCACCAAAGTTGGTTGAAAAATCACATGTGTGTCCTTGGGTGAATTTCTATGTCACATGCAAGAAATGGGAATGAAATTCAAACATCTGGGCATCGTGGCTCGGCCGAAAATATTGAGAAACTTGGTTTTTTAATTCCTGTAAATCCAAAACACGCATGAAAATCATGAAACTTGGCATGGTGTCATGACATGGCACCAACATGTTGTGGTAAATTTTTTGGCCGAATGGACAAGCTTTGGTATAAGCTTCTTGCAAACCGGAGCTTCTCTCAAGAAGGCTCATGGTTCCGAGAGGGAACGTGTCACCTCCGTGTGCGAAACGACATACACTGCCTTCTCCCGCCTTGATTTTTTTACACAGACAGCTTAGACCAAATAGGAGTTTCATGCTAAATTTTGGAATTATTCCAGGTTCGTTTGGCCTTTTTTATACATTAATTGAATTTTCAGGCATTTAATGCACATAATTCAAATTTGAACTACAAGCGCATGCTCCAGTGCACCCAAGTTAGTTGAAAAATCATTTATGTGTACTTGGGTGAGTTTCTAGGTCCCACGCAAGAAGTGGGAATGGAATTCAAACATCTGGGTGTCTTGGCTCGGCCGAAAACATCGAGAAACTTGGTTTTAAAATTCACGTAAATCCAAAACTCGCCTGAAAATCATGAAACTTGGCATCGTGTCATGACATGGCACCAACATGCTGTGGTAAAATTTTTGTCCGATTTGCGAAGGCGCACACATTAACAATCAACAAAGTCATTTTGGAACAAGTGTTGTCATGTTACAAATTGAAAACACAAGTATTATTGAAACCGTGGGCGTTCTACTTACCATTTACGTGCCGCCACGTGTCCCCTTTTTTTATTGGTTAGGAGGTGTCGTGCGGGGTAGCTATTTGAGTACAGGAGGCGTGCGATCAGACCCCTGTGTGTGCTCATCGGGAGGAGAGCCCTTTGACCTCTATTTGCCGCCAACCTCTCTCCCAACGTCTCCATTATGGCGCCCGAGCCCCTGTTTCATGGCGTGGCTATGTCTCACTCGACTGAGATTTGAGAGAGAAAAAAGAAAATCTGAAAAAAAAGTTTTGCACGGATCTTGATGTAAGATCCGACGGACCTATATAGCATCGACTGCGACTTATAGCAAGACTGGTGAATATAAGGACGATGACAGCGGATAATAATTGTCTTACATATTTAGGAAGATAATTAAAAAAGCCACATGCGGCAACGCCCGAAATACACAAGGGCAGAAGAAGAAAGAAGACAACAATCTAGCTCGTTGATCTCTACTTTCTTGATGCGTTGCTGCAGGCTGCAGAGACTAGTTCCTGCGGCGAGCGGCGATGAGCTCTTTCGTGTCCTCAAGACGCTGCTTGAGAGCATCCACGGATTCCTCCACTAGCCTTTGGCGCTCGATGTGGAGCATGGCATTCTCATCCATAAGTTTCTTGATGATGACGCCGGTCCTCTGCAACAAGGCAGTGGTCTCCTCATGCATCTTCGCCCTCAGCAGGTCGTGCTCAGTGCGGAGCTTCGCCTTGTCCTCCCCTAGTCCGCGGATGACGCTGGTAGCATTTTCAAACGAGGCATTCATCTCGTCATGCTGCTTCATCCAGTCAGAGATCCGACCCATCAGGTCATCGAGCATAGCGTGCATGCGCCTATGAGAGTCCTCGCCTGCCCGCGAGACATTTTCCCAGGCCGCCGCGGTGCGGGAGGACATCTCTGCTGCATTCGCGGCGCGGCGGGACATCTCTACCGCTTCCGCGACGAGGCCGGACCAGTCTGCAACATCGACGGCATAGCGGGACCTCTGTGCTGCTTCGGCGGTGCGGCGGGACCTCTGTGCTGCTACGGCCGCGCGGCAGGACATGTCGGTTGCTTTCGCGGCGAGGCGGGACATCTCTCGTGCTTCTGCTGCCATGCTCGCCTCTCCCTGGTAGTAATCTCTCGACCCAGAACTCACGCTGGCCATGGTAGACGCAAGGGAACGACGATGAATGACTTGTTTGTTTTTGTGGTTGAGGAGTTGAGGAGGAATGTGCAGTCATCTTGGAGTAGTAGTATTTATAAACGAGTACTAATATGCTCCTAAGTGGGAAACCGTTTAGGTTTTGATCAGTGTGAACAGGTTTGCAATTAAATATAGCGTGGTAGTAATTTGGAATGTGACGGGACGCAGGCTCAAAATTTATTGACGGTTCTACAATTTCTAAATGCGGCACTATTCCCGGACGGCGTAACGTGGGCACGCTTTCTCGGCCGCGTACGTGGTGTTTGCACCATAGGGTGCACCGTAATAGGCGATGTCAGCACACGTCTTGTTCCAACAACCGTGCACGCTCGTTATTACCATCGCGCACGCTTCTTTTAATTAGAATGTGTGCCCGTCTAGCGCACACACGTTGATCTGTCTAACTATTTCTGTTTGTTGTGGCTAATCACAAACAGTTCATCCATGTGAAGTGTATGTCGTCAATCACAGACACGTTGATCTGGCTGACCGTTTCTGTTGTGTTGCCTAATCGCAAACAGTTCATCCGTCTGAAGTGTATGCCCTCAATCGCACACACCTTCATCTGGCTGCCCATTTCTGTTGTTCCGCCTTATCACAAACAGTTAATCCGACTGAGATGTATGTCGTATATCGCACACGCCTTCATTTGGCTGCCCGTTTCTGTTCTTCTTCCGCATCGCAAACAGTTCATTGAACTGAACCGTATGCCCCGCATCACACACGCAACTAAAATCTGAACCGTGTTTGATGTATCCGCCATCGCAAACGTTTTACATCTTTTTTTACATTTTTTTCATATCACCGTTTGCGATTAATGCATCGCACACAATTTCGTTGAAGGGTCTCTAATTGTAGTGTCGCGTTAGCAGCATCCTGCAGTAGTGAATTATAGATTTTTGTCCTTTGATTTCAACTGTTGTACTGTTCTTTCAATTTCTCCCATATTTGCATGTTACCATTTTCTGCAACACATCCCTTGCTATGCAACAGCATCTGTAGTACACAATCTTGCCCTTTACATAACTCAAGACTGCAAGGATGTCATACTGAACACAAACCATGGATGTATAATCGTTGCTTCTGTAAGACTTGATGAACATTGTCACTCCTATTTTGGCACGGGCCATTGGACAAAAATTTCTAAGTTTTATGTACTGAAAGCTAGCACTAAAATTGCACTGCACATAAAAGAGCCTGGTAATGAGATATATGCTAGATATCTAATGTCTACTACGCAACTTTATTTTTGTAGACACGTGTTGGGCCTCCAAGCGCAGAGTTTTGTAGGACAGTAGCAATTTTCCCTCAAGTGGATGACATAAGGTTTATCAATCCGTGGGAGGTGTAGGATGAAGATGGTCTCTCTCAAACAACCCTGCAACCAAATAACAAAGAGTCTCTTGTGTCCCCAACACACCAAATACAATGGTAATTTGTATAGGTGCACTAGTTCGGGGAAGAGATGGTAATAAAAGTGTAGTAATGATAGTAAATATTGATTTTTGTAATAGGAACAATGAAAAACAGCAAGGTAGCAATTGATAAAACGGAGCACAAACGATATTGCAATGCTTGAAAATGAGGCCTAGGGTCCGTATTTTCGCTAGTGCAATCTCTCAACAATGCTAATCTAATTGGATCATATAACCATCCCTCAACGTGCGATGAAGAATCACTCCAAAGTTCTTATCTAGCGGAGATCATAAGAAGAAATTGTTTGTAGCTATTCTTTCCGATCGATCTATCCAAGAGTTCGTACTAAAATAACACCAAGTTATTTTTTCCGATCGATCTATCAAGAGTTCGTACTAAAATAACACTAAGTTATTCTTTCTGATCGATCTATCAAGAGTTCATACTAAAATAACACCAAAGCAAATTCAGATTCATAATACTCAATCCAACACAAAGAACCTCAAAGAGTGCCCCAAGATTTCTACCGGAGAAACAAAGACAAGAACGTGCATCAACCCCTATGCATAGATTACCCCAATGTCACATCAGGAATCCGCGAGTTGAGTGCCAAAACATATATCAAGTGAATCAATATGATACCCCATTGTCACCACGGGTATTCATAGCAAGACATACATAAAGTGTTCTCAAATCCATAAAAGTATTCAATCCGATAAGAACGAAATCTCAAAGGGAAAACTCAATTCACAACAAGATAGAGAGGTAGAAACACTATATGATCCAACTATATTAACAAAGCCCGCGATACATCAAGATCGTGCCATCTTAAGAACACGAGAGAGAGGGAGATTAAACACATAGCTACTGGAACAAACCCTCAGCCCCGAGGGTGGACTACTCCCTCCTCATCATGGTGGCTACCGGGATGATGAAGATGGCCACCGGTGATGATTTCCCCCTTCGGCAGGGTGCCGAAATGGGTCTAGATTGGTTTTTCGTGGCTACAGAGGCTTGCGGTGGTGGAACTTCTGATCTAGGGTTACCCATAGGGTTTTTGAAATATTTGGGAATTTATAGGGCGAAGAGGCGGTGCGGGAGGCCAACGAGGTGGGCACAACCCACCTGGGCGTGCCTGGGCCCCCAGGCGCGCCCTGGTGGGTTGTGCTCTCCTCGGAGCTCCCCTCTGAACAATTTTAAGTGAAACATGAGAGTAAATGACAAACTACTCCAAAAAGACACAAGTGAAGATCAAACGAATAGTTAAGTAAATGGAAAGCTATGTGAGGACTCTCTCTTGTTTAAAAGTTTCAGATCTAAGTATTTTATTAAAACAGCAATCAAAAACAAAATGAAATGAAATTCTAAGAATAGCACATATCATGTGAAGAAGCTAAAACTTAGGCTCAACCGAGGCTAACCGATAATTGTTGATGGAGAAAGGTGGGATGCCTACCGGGGCATCCCAAGCTTAGATGCTTGAGACTTCTTGGATTATTAACTTGGGATGCCTTGGGCATCCCCAAGCTTGAGCTTTTGTGTCTCCTTAATTCCTTTTATATCACGGTTTCCCTAAATCTTAAAAACTTCATCCACACAAAACTCAACAAGAACTCGTGAGATAAGTTAGTATAAATCAATGTAAAAACGTTATCATTCTCTACTGTAGCAAATCACTAAAATTATTATTCAACATTGCATACTAAATGCCTCTGCATATTTAATACTCGTATCCTCAAATAGAATCATTAAACAAGCAAACATATGCAAACAATGAGAACATAACAGCAATCTGTCTAAACAGGACAGTCTGTAAAGAGTGCAATTGTACTCAAACTTTCCTAAATCCAAAAATTCTGAAAATTTACCACACTGTAGAAAATTTATCAGAGCTTATTGTGCAAAAAGTTTCAACATTTTATCACATTATTACTTTTCTGGATAATTATTGAAACAGCGACAAACTTTCTGTTTTGAAACAGCAACTCATATACTTGCAAAATAAGCATGGTGATGGCTATCCTTGCCACTTTTATTGAAATAAAAGATGCAAAACATTATTCTAAATAACAGCAAGCAAATAAAAATAAAATAAAATGATGCTCCAAGCAAAACACATATCATGTGACGAATAAAATTATAGCTCCAAGTGAGGTTACCGATAATGTCGGAGACAAAAGAGGGGATGCCTTCCGGGGCATCCCCAAGATTAGTTGCTTGGATCTTCCTTGAATATTTCCTTGGGGGTGCCTTGGGCATCCCCAATCTTAGGGTCTTGTCACTCCTTATTCTACTCATATCGATATCTCACCCAAAACTTGAAAACTTCAATCACACAAAACTTAACGGAACTTCGTGAGATGGGTTAGTATGATAAAGACAAATCATTCACTTTGGTACTGTCAAAGACAAGATTCATAATTGTTCTCACACAATGCCTACTGTACTCTACAATTTCCACAATTTATATTAAGCAATATAAGCAATAGAAACCATAAAACAAGCAAACTATGCATTGAAAACAGAATCTGTCAAAAACAGAACAGTATGTAAAGATCAGAATTAAGTTCATACTTCTGTAACTCCAAAAATTCTGAAAAATTAGAAAAATGTAGAAAAATTTTATACCCATCAACTGTAAAACATTCAGAATTTTTTTCACGTTCCAGTAAAATATAGGAATTTCTGTACTGGACGCAAAAGTTTCTGTTTTTGCACAGAATCAAGTCAACTATCATCCACACTATCCCAAAGGCTTTACTTGGCACTTTATTGAAACAAAACCTATAAAATATGATTACTACAGTAGCCTAATCATATGAAAACACCAAAACAGTAAGGGTAAATGTTGGGTTGTCTCCCAACAAGCGCTTTTCTTTGATGCCTTTTAGCTAGGCATGATGATTTCAATGATGCTCGCATAAAAGATAAGAATTGAAACATGAAGAGAGCATCATGAAGCATATGACTAGCACATTTAAGTCTAACCCACTTCCTATGCATAGGTATTTTGTGAGCAAACAATTTATGGGAACAAGAATCAACTAGCATAGGAAGGCAAAACAAGCAAAACTTCAAGATTTTCAACACATAGAGAGGAAACTTGATATTATTGCCATATGTAAAAGCATATGTTCCTCTCTCATAGTAATTTTCAGTAGCATCATGAATGAATTCAACAATATAACCATCACATAAAGCATTATTTTCATGATCCACAAGCATAGAAAATTTATTACTCTCCACATAAGCAAATTTATTCTCATGAATAGTAGTGGGAGCAAACTCAACAAAATAACTTTCATGGGATTCTTGATTGGCATAATCAAATTGAACATTAAAATTATGATGACAAGTTTCATGGTTATCATTATTCTTTATAGCACACATGTCATCACCATAATCATCATAGATAGGAACTTTGTTTTCACAATCAATTGGAACCTCTTCCAGAATAGTGGATTCATCATTAAATAAAGTCATGAGCTCTCCAAATCCACTTTCATCAATGTAATCATCATAAATAGGAGACATGCAACCATTATAACAAATTTGCACATCAAAACTTGGGGGACTAAAAATATCATCTTTATCAAACATAGCATCCCCAAGCTTGTAGCTTTGCATATCATTAGCATCATCGATATTCAAAAAATTCATACTAACAACATTGAAATCATGCTCATCAATTATGCTAAACATTTTATTGAATTCTTCTTCTATCAATTGAGCAGAATTTTCCTTTCCATCATTTTCAAGAAATACATGATAAAGATGAATAATATGAGACCACCTCAATTCCATTTTTTTTAGTTTTCTTTTTATAAACCAAGCTGGTGATAAAACAAGAAACTAAAAGATTCAGTTGCAAGATCTAAAGATATACCTTCAAGCACTCACCTCCCCGGCAACGGCGTCAGAAAAGAGCTTGATGTCTACTACGCAACTTTATTCTTGTAGACACGTGTTGGGCCTCCAAGTGCAGAGTTTTGTAGGACAGTAGCAATCTTCCCTCAAGTGGATGACCTAAAGTTTATCAATCCGTGGGGGATGTAGGATGAAGATGGTCTCTCTCAAACAACCCTGCAACCAAATAACAAAGAGTCTCTTGTGTCCCCAACACACCAAATACAATGGTAAATTGTATAGGTGTACTAGTTCGGCGAAGAGATGGTGATACAAGTGTAATATGGATAGTAGATATTGATTTTTGTAATCGTAACAATAAAAAACAGCAAGGTAGCAAGTAACAAAAGTGTAGTAATGATAGTAGATATTGATTTTTGTAATAGGAACAATAAAAAACAGCAAGGTAGCAATTGATCAAACGGAGCACAAACGATATTGCAATGCTTGAAAATGAGGCCTAGGGTCCGTACTTTCGCTAGTGCAATCTCTCAACAATGCTAATCTAATTGGATCATATAACCATCCATCAACGTTCGATGAAGAATCACTCCAAAGTTCTTATCTAGCGGAGAACATAAGAAGAAATTGTTTGTAGCTATTCTTTCCGATCGATCTATCCAAGAGTTCGTACTAAAATGACACCAAGTTATTCTTTCTGATCGATCTATCAAGAGTTCATACTAAAATAACACTAAGTTATTCTTTCCGATCGATCTATCAAGTGTTCGTACTAAAATAACACCAAAGCAAATTCAGATTCATAATACTCAATCCAACACAAAGAACCTCAAAGAGTGCCCCAAGATTTCTACCGGAGAAACAAAGACAAGAACATGCATCAACCCCTATGCATAGATTACCCCAATGTTACATCGGGAATCCGCGAGTTGAGTGCCAAAACATATATCAAGTGAATCAATATGATACCCCATTGTCACCACGGGTATTCATAGCAACACATACATAAAGTGTTCTCAAATCCATAAAAGTATTCAATCCGATAAGAACGAAATCTCAAAGGGAAAACTCAATTCACAACAAGATAGAGAGGGAGAAACACCATATGATCCAACTATATTAACAAAGCCCGCGATACATCAAGATCGTGCCATCTTAAGAACACGAGAGAGAGAGAGAGATTAAACACATAGCTACTGGTACAAACCCTCAGCCCCGAGGGTGGACTACTCCCTCCTCATCATGGTGGCCGCCGGGATGATGAAGATGGCCACCGGTGATGATTTCCCCCTCCGGCAGGGTGCCGAAACGGGGTCTAGATTGTTTTTTGTGGCTACAGAGGCTTGCGGCAGCGGAACTTCTGATCTAGGGTTACCCCTAGGGTTTTTAGAATATTTGGGAATTTATAGGGCGAAGAGGAGGTGCGGGAGGCCACCGAGGTGGGCACAACCCACCTGGGCGCGCCTGGGCCCCCAGGCGCGTCCTGGTGGGTTGTGCTCTCCTCGGAGCTCCCCTCTGGTACTTCTTTGGCCCACCGGGTGTCTTCTGGTCCAGAAAAAATCTCCAAAAAGTTTCGCTGCGTTTGGACTCCGTTTGGTATTGATTTTCTGCGATGTAAAAAACAAGCAAAAAACAGCAACTGGCACTGGGCACTATGTCAATAGGTTAGTCCCAAAAAATGATATAAAGTTGCTATAAAATGATTGTAAAACATCCAAGAATGATAATATAACGACATGAATACTTCATAAATTATAGATACATTGGAGACGTATCAATATCATCCGTCCAGACTTTGTTCGAAGTAAGTGTTCTTTTCAAGTATCAGCATGTTGACTTACCCAGCAATATCAAAGGAATTGTGTAGTATTTAAGCAACCAGTTGTTATTCCATTTTCTTACTCTATTCCTACCTACTAACTTCTAGTTACCAATACACTTTTCTTTTGCCCTGTTTTAACTAAATATTCCATGTACTCCCACTTCTATCAGAAAGCGCCGCTGACGAGGAGACTCCGGAGGTGGAGAATGAGGTTGCCAACAAGCGAAGGCGAGTCGAGCAAGAACCGCAAGCGACTCCAGCTGGCCTAGACTTCATCAGCAGCCTCCCCAATGATATGTTGATAGTCATCATCTCCCTCCTCCCAATCAAATATGGGGCGCGAACAACCGTCCTTTCCCGGCGGTGGCACCCCCTATGGCACTCCGCCCCTCTCGACCTCATCGACGCCCAGGAGCTCTGCCATGGCTATCGCAAAAGCTTGGATGCGTTGTCCCAGATCCTCGGCAGTCACCATGGCCCAATCAGAGGCCTAAGCATGGGCAAGTTCAGTTCCAACGGCAAGGACCGAGCCAAGCTTGACGAGTGGTTCCGATCCCCCACCCTAGATCAGCTCGAGGAGCTCAGTTTTAATGATGGGCATATGCACTTGCTGCCAATGTCCGCGCTCCGCCTCACGCCCATGCTGACGAGGACATGTATTGGGGGTAGGGTAACAGGCCTGGCCTAAAGACCCTACCCTAGGACACCACACACCTTATACTAGGCCCCAGGGCCAGATCAGCAGTCAGATGTTCTGCAGAGTAACATTCACTTGGAAGGCAACAGACCACTCGGAGCATAGCACTCCACTCGACGAACTCATTCCACTCGGAATACCTGATTTCACTCGGACATACGAAGACCAATAGTCAGCATGACAGTTTCGTAGTGAGAAGATATTATGGCATTAACGCCCCCACTTTGTAACATAAGAGGTGAGGGGGTGGCGCACTCTATATAAGCCAACCCTCACCACTAGACATGGGGGTCCTCATTCTTCTCCTCCTAGCTCTCTCTCTCTCGCCATTAGTCTCAGGACTTGTTCAGGCATGAAGATCCGTTCTTCTCTCTCCCACACATACATTGTAATCTCCGGATACATACTCAGATAAAACAAAGCCTCTCCGGAGCACGAGACGTAGGGTTGTTATCTCCACCGTGAGAGGCCCGAACTCACTAAAACCACCGTGTCACCCATTTGCATCTCGATAGATCATGCTCCTTTACCCTACCCACTTCGTACTGTCAGAATCGTTCCCACGATAGTTGGCGCCCACCGTGGGGCCTGGCGTCTATCGAGCCATGATGCATATGGTTTTTTGATCCATCGTCGGCGAGCTCCTACAAACTGCCACCGGCGTGGTCCACCCCGTCGTTTCCGCCCTCATCTACGACGTCTGCGGCGGCCCCTCGCGCACGGCACGCCACAACAGCAACGATGGAAACGGTCCGGATCTTCCTGGCGACCATGACCAGCGATCCGACTTCGCGAGAAGACAAAGCATCCAGCGTCCGCACCCGGTCGTAATCTTTCTCTCTTCCTCTAATTAATACTGATCCATACGCATACATGCATGCATAGTTTTCTCCTCAATCCGCTTGGCTGCAAGTTCACTGGATCGGTTCGGCACCCGTGCCATGAACTGCATACGTAACGCGGTAGCCGATGCATGCCGTAACTCTGGCCAGCGCTGAACGCATCCATGCTTGCGTAGTATTTTCCTCGATCCTCTCTGTTGCATGTTCACTGGATTGGTTAGGCTCCCACGCCATTAACTACGCACATAATGCAGCAACCGATGCATGCATGCCATAACTGCAGCCAGTGCTGAATGGGAGCTTAATTTGTGGCATGCAAAACCGAAGCGTGCAGTCCAGTGCAGCCATAATTGCATGCTAATACCATTTGCTGTTACCACTCTTCAAAAGCGCACATAATTGGCATTAATTTGTTGCCTTAATGTCCGAGTAACATGCAGTATTCACTCGGAAAGAGCTGGCCATGCCTCCAGATGCGGCGCATCTGTCTGCCGGAGCCGCCACGGTCAGGTTCATCATGCCTGCTAGCACTGCCAAGTCCGTCGACGTGATGCACCACGCCGAGTGCGCCATCGGAGACCGCGATGTCAGCAAGATCCACATCCCGAGCTGCTCTCTGGGCCGGCCGACGGTCCCGTTCACGTCAAGGCGTCAAGTCCATTGCCTACCAGGTTTACTCGGAAAACTATTGCATTCGGCACGCTCGATTCGGCACCCGTGCGCAGCGGCTCTTCTCTCCAAACAGCTGCTCGACGGCGGCCTTCTCGTCGAAGACACGGGCCCAACACGGTGCCCGCACACGGCGGCTCCTCCCCTGGGCAACAGCTACCCTGCAGCAGCACCATCGGCGGCGGACACAGACCTGACGCGACTGGACGTGCACCGGGAGCCCCTGCTCTTCCTCCTTCCAGCAGGCTCATCCCTCATGTATTGTCTGCCCGGCGTGGCGCAGTCGCACATTCCCTCCTGCATCATCCACTCGGTAGCAACTCACTCCAGTCGGCATGGTCACGCACTTCTCGGATGGGACTAGCTCACTCGGATCAAACCGGATCACGCGCTCGGACGCCCGTGCGTCATCACTCGACTGGGCATGTCCTCACCACTTGACCGCCCTGCACGCGGTCACGAAGCTGCTCGCGTCATCATCAACTTCCCCGACTCAGACGCTCCGCATGTCGCCACTTCGCTGGATGCATCTTCGTCAATCAGACGTCCCGTGCCTCGCCACTCCGTGGGACGCGTCTACTTCACTCGGACGCCCCGCGCATCGTCACTCCGCGGGACGTGTCTACTTCACTCGGACGCTCCGCGCGTCGCCACTCCGCGGGACGCGTCTACTGCAACTTCATCACTCGGACGCCCCGCGCATCGCCTCTTGGTTGGTCACCTCATCACCACTCGGCCGCCCCGCGCGTCGCCTCTTGGTTGGTCACCTCATCACCACTCGCCCGCCCCGCGCATCGCCACTCGGTTGGTCACCTCCATCACCACTCGACCCTCGCCCCGCGCTAAATCTCCACTTCGTTTTTAATCACGCCCTCCTTCTCCACTATCCGTCCCCCTCTCTCTCCACTGGGTGCCACTTGGCTTCTTTTTTTCATGCTCATCACACTCTCTTTCCGGCGGATCGGCGCCTCGCGTTCTCCGACTGTTTTCAGGCTTTTTTTTCATCCAGGTGCATCACCAGCTTATGGGTCTCGTTATCCCCTTTAACCCCGCGCCGGTCTCCACCGTTTGGTCACCTCATCACCACTCGGCCCGCCCCCGCTCTCCACTTCGGTTGTCCACCTATCCCACTCTCGCCCGCCCCCGCTTTTCACCACTCGGCCGCCCCGCGTGTCGCCACTCGGTTGGTCACCTCATCACCACTCGGCCGCCCCGCGCGTCGCCACTCGGTTGGTCACCTCATCACCACTCGGCCGCCCCGCGCGTCACCACTCGGTGAGACACATCTACATTAATCAGCCGCCCCGCGCGTCGCCTCTTGGTTGAACACATGTTCACCACTCGGCCACTCGCGCGCCTTCAGACAGCTAAGTCATTCTACATGCACTACATTCTGTTATTTCCGCATTCCTGAGTATCCCGTAATTCACACATCACGTTCACTCAGAGGCCACGCCGCCGAGTGTACCTCTACGCTCGGTTGCTTATTTTACATACTTGCTTAGTACTGGTTATTTGACTCCCGAGTCCAACTTCCATTTTTAATGCTTACATCACTCATGAACACCATGTGTTCTTCATTTCGAGTTTGCATCGGTCCTCGGGGGCTGCAACTCAGTCGGAACATGACACTTCCGTTTCATTTGAGTCCAGTACTCCAACACGTCCAGTTAGATCCTTCACTTTCTCAAGTTTGATCGGATCCTTCACTCTTTTAGACTCTTGCTGGTTCTGAACCAGCAAGCCCCTTGCACACCCAGCGGGTGTCTATGGGTGTTATTTACACAAATCATTTCAGCACACATCAAATTTCCTCTTGCTATTTTTCTTACACAAGTTACGCGATCACTCGACGGCCCTATGTGCCAACTTCATCGCTACTCGGACTCGGTCACCGTACCGGTCCTAGCGCACCACAACACCGACCTTGTCACTCTGTTGACTTCAAACACATCTGGCCAACCCCTCTGTGGAATCCTCTTCATCGTATCAATGACATAGACCTCGTCATCTCGTTGGGCATGAGACAGATAAATCTCTTTTATAATCAAACTGCAGACTTCACTCCTTTGCAAGTTTGCCTCTTTTGAGCATCACTCGGAATCTCCCCCTCACCTTTACCCGAGTCCGACTCAATGAATTACAATTTATCCATTCAAAACTATATTAATCGTGTTCCGATAGGACCGTGGTCGAAGCCTATAGTATGCTCGGGGGCTACGCCACACTCAGGGGCTATGCTGCACCCGGGGGCTGCAGCTCATTCGGAATCACACTCTCCTGAGTGGTCGAGTACTTCAACACCTGTCAGATCCTTCACTCCAACGAGTGTACTCGGATCCGCCACTTCGATAAGTTGCATGATCACTCAGATGCTCTGCGCGCCATCTTCATTCCTACTCAGACTCAGTTGTCACACCGGTCTCCTTGCACAGCAACCACACTACACCAACCTCGTGGCTACATCAGCTTCGAAAGCATCTGGCTAACTCCTTCGAGGACCATTTTTGCCACTTGGCTGGACATGTAGCCCTTCACACGACCGCCCCGCGCGTCGCCACTCGGTTGTGCACGTCTTCACCACTCGGCCGCCCCACGCGTCACCACTCGGTTGTGCACGTCTTCACCACTCGGCCGCCCCGTGCGTCACCACTTGGTTGTGCACGTGTTCACCGCTCGACGCCCCCACGTCGCCACTCAGTTGTGCACGTCTTCACCACACTCGCCACCCCGGGTCCACCACTTGGTTGTGCACGTGTTCACCCCTCGGCCGCCCCCGCGTCGCCACTCGGCTGTGCACGATTCACCACGGCCGACCCGCGCGTCGCCACTCGGTTGTGCACATGTTCACCGCTGGCCGCCCCGAGTCGCCACTCGGCTGTGCACGTCTCACCACTACCGGCCGCCCGCGCATCGCCCATCGGTTGTGCAGTGTGTTCACCGCTTGCCGCCCCACGCGTCGCCACTCGGCTGTGCACGTCTTCACCACTCGGCCGTCCCCGAGCGTTCGCCACTAGGTTGTGCACGTGTTCCACGCTCGGGCCCGCCCCACGCGTCGCCACTCGGCTGTGCACGTGTTCACCACTCGGCCGTCCCGCGCGTCGCCACTCGGTTGTGCACGTGTTCACCGCTCGGCCGCCCCACGCGTCGCCACTCGATTGTGCACGTATTCACCACTCGGCCGCCCCGCACGTCGCCACTCGGTTGTCCACGTCCTCGCCCCTCGGCCGCCCCGCGCGTCACCATTGGTTGGACATGTCTTCACCACTACACCCCCAGCACGGGAACGACTAAGTTACTTATATAAACAAACCTCATACCACACTCTGTAGCGAGCTTACCTCTTTCGAGCATCACTCGGGGGCTATGCCACAGCCGAGGGTTATGCTACCCTCAGGGGTTACGCCCATTCGATCTACCTATTGATCACATCAGGAATATTTTTCTGAACATACTTGCTCGGTCCGCCAAGGATCTATAAGGGTAGCATCATCCACTCGGACGATCGCCCAAATCATTACTTGGAGTCATCTTCAGGACTGCAAAAGGGTGAAAACGATGCTCCTCTACGGATACACTTGGCCCTTATTCTAGGCTCCAAGGCGTCAGTTTTGCAAACTTGGACTCAGAGATGGCACGTGCTGGTGTTCCCCCGGGATAATGAGTGGCCTCTCTTCGGAGAGTCAGCCCACATGCTAGCCACGCCATTCGGGTTTCATGGCACGTCCACATCGGACCACTAGTCTATCTCCTCCGGGAGACATACGAGTGCCACCATGTTTTTCCTTGCAGTCAACATACCCGATCAGTCGGGAAGGACGTCCACTCGGACAAATACCCCTTTCATGCAAAAGGGTGAAAACAAGAAGCTATCGGTCAATGTAAGAAGTACTACTGGAACGATTACTCCCTGGAGTGTACAGCTCTTTTCTACAGTCGGCAGTTTCGAGGCCGAATTCATTCATCGTGCCGAGAGCACGAAGATTCGCCTGCTTGACCCAGTTCCAGGCTGAACTTATTTACCGTGCCGAGTGCACGAAGATCAGTCCGACTGATTCAGCTCCAGACTGAGCTTATTCACCGTGCCAAGCGCGTGAAGATCCATTCCGAATGCATGAAGACCCGCCATAGTTCTAGGTTGAAGTCATTTACGGTGCCGAGCGCATGAGGGTTCACCTGTTTAATTCAGTTCCAGACCAGAAGATATGCTCTAAGACTCCCGCCGACTGCCCACGGTCGACGGCGGTCTTGGGGACTACACCCAGTGGGTGCACTCAGCGTGCCCTCACTGGAATGGTATCCACTCGGAACGGTCCGCCCGGTCCGAGTGACGGCCAAACAACAACAAAAAAGACAGGCTCTAAGACTCCCGCTGACTACCTGCAGTCGACGGCGGTCTCGGGGACTACACCCAGTGGGTGCACTCAGCGTGCCCCCACTGGAATGGTATCCACTCGGAACGGTCCGCCCGGTCTGAGTGACGGCCAAACAACAACAAAAAAGACAGGCTCTAAGACTCCCGTCGACTGCCCGCAGTCGACGGCAGTCTCGGGGACTACACCCAGTGGGTGCACTCAGCGTGCCCCCACTGGAATGGTATCCACTCAGAACGGTCCGCCCGGTCCGAGTGATGGCCAAACAACAAAAAAAGACATGTTCCAGGCATGAAGAAATTCCGAGTAATCAGTTACTCGATGCAAGACCAGCTCCAAATCACTCCAATTTTTTTTTTGCTATAAGGTGAGTTTAACGCTCCTCCGTGGACCCGTTTGAGCCCATTTCAATCAGACACCATGTAGTCCGGAATCCGTCAAGGCAACACGCGGAGATGAGACCACCGGGTGACCAGAGGGAGTTCATGAGCGCCTCCGTAGCACTCGACTCATCTGGGAATTCACCTCGACTCGACCCGCTCAACCTCGACCGATTCAGGGGCTAATGATGAGGACATGTATTGGGGGTAGGGTAACAGGCCTGACCTAAAGACCCTACCCTAGGACACCACACACCTTATACTAGGCCCCAGGGCCAGATCAGCAGTCAGATGTTCTGCAGAGTAACATTCACTCGGAAGGCAACAGACCACTCGGAGCATAGCACTCCACTCGACGAACTCATTCCACTCGGAATACCTGATTTCACTCGGACATACGAAGACCAATAGACAGCATGACGGTTTCATAGTGAGCAGATAATATGGCATTAACGCCCCCACTTTGTAACATAAGAGGTGAGGGGGTGGCGCACTCTATATAAGCCAACCCTCAGCACTAGACATGGGGGTCCTCATTCTTCTCCTCCTAGCTCTCTCCCTCGCCATTAGTCTCAGGACTTGTTCAGGCATGAAGATCCGTTCTTCTCTCTCCCACACATACATTGTAATCTCCAGATACATACTCAGATAAAACAAAGCCTCTCCGGAGCACGAGACGTAGGGTTGTTATCTCCACCGTGAGAGGCCCGAACTCGCTAAAACCACTGTGTCACCCATTTGCATCTCGATAGATCATGCTCCTTTACCCTACCCACTTCGTACTGTTAGAATCGTTCCCACGACACATGTTGCGCCTCGCCAAGTTCATGAACTGCCATTCCCCCCTCCCCCACACCCGCCACCCCGGTTAGTGATGTGCCTGCTCTTTTTCTACCACGACTGACGCACCTCGAGCTCGTCGCCGTATGCATCCCAAAGGATGACATGGAGCGCCTGCTCCGCAGTTGTACTGCACTCGAGTACCTTCATCTTTAGTAGATTAATGGGTTGAGTAGCTTCCACATCACCTCCATGACTCTCCAGACTATTTATGTGGGTTGTTGGTGCTGCAACAAGACATCACAAAAGGTGTACCACAGTATGGTCATTGAGGACACACCTTCACTTGAGAGATTACTTGTAGTTGATCAAGAAGGTCCAACAAGAATCAATTTCATTTCTGCGCTGAAATTGACAATGGTGGGCTACTCGTCTGACAAATACTCCGAACTTGTTATTGGATCCACACCCGTTCAGGTACAACAGTCTCCTTCTACCTCTCCTTCTTGAAATTAACATTATTTCTAATTTTGAAGATGTATGTTCATCTGTCATCCAGAAAATGATTCCGATAAGCTTGATCCCGAATTTGCGCACAGTGAAGGTCTTGGCACTAGAATCTATCGGCCCCAAACTGGACCAAGTTGTCAGTTTCCTGAGATGCTTTCCGCGCCTGGAGAAGCTATATATCGAGGTGATGTTCCTTTCCTGTTAAATGTTAACCATAAGGGAGTTCAATTTTTGACACCTTTTCCCAAGTTTACAATGACAATGTACTATGATTTCTGATGGAATTTTGGAGGATTTCAGTACATACATGTTTTCCCCCATATTGGTTGCTTGATTCATATCGTTACAATCCATAAGCATTTCTCCTTTGGATTCATCTGTACTAGTTTTCTTAGGGAATTTTTCATCCACTCCAACCTCTTGTGAAGAACGCTACATTTTTCTAGATTGTAATCAGATGCCCATGTTAATCATGTCGGATCGAAGATGGCACGTTAGTGCAGTTTACAAATCCCGCAAACCAAATAGGCATGTAGTAGTGTTCAAAACTGCATGTAGGCACTAACACGTTTTCTTCTTTTGCAGATAAGATTAGGCCCGGTGGTGGATAATGTGATACAATATAACAATCACATCGAATGCCTAAATATGCATCTCTCAGAAATTACTTTGAACTCCTACCGAGGGACCTTACCGGAGATTATATTCACCAGGTTCTTTGTTGTCAGAGCAAGGGTGTTGAAGGTAATGAGGTTTGCCCTACATTTATTTCGCAAAAATGAATGGTTTGTTGATCAGCGCCGGTGGCTGCGGCAGAATGGAAAATGCTCCGAAAAAGCTGAAATTCATTTTGGAACTTCAGATGACAAAGTAATCGGAAGTCATTGTGTCAACCCCATACATGACTTGTCAGTGGCTGATCCCTTTGCAGAAATGATGACGTTTCGAAACCAGCCTTACAAGTGGTAATATTAGTTTGAACCTCTCTTATATCCATGTTCAGCTGATCAGTGCGAGCGTTTGCAGCAGAATGAGCTGAATTTCATTTCTAATATTAGTTTGAACCTTGTAATTTTTGAATTTGAGCCATATGACTCTGAAATGTGAACCTTGTAATATTTCGGGCTTTTGTGGTACAATCGTTGAAATGGTATCGTATGAGACTCGTATATTGGTAGTACTATTTTGACCTTAATATGCAATGGACTTAGATTTTATTAACCATTCTCGAATGTGTTTCCCTTGTCGATCTCATAGCAAACGATCTGTATAGCTAACTCGACTGCGATCTTCGACATTATTGCACACAGTTGGTTTCTTCAACCATGTGCCCTGTAGAGTGCAGAATTAATTATCGCATTCAAGTCTCCATCGTCACCCTTCTGTGTAACTTTGACCTCATCACCCACGGGTAAACTTATGATCAAAGTCATTCCACACACTTTGTTTTTGCAAAGCCTTTTGCCAATAAACGCCCACGATTTGCCCCTCTCTAGCCAACGCGTGGCCAAACTAGGCGGGCGGGAAGCTTGCGCGGTTGCGCGCTGTAAACTGCGTGGTTGCGCAGGAACAGGCTCACCAACAATACATTTAGCGTCTCTTCGAGCCCACGCGTGGTCAAACGAAACGCGTGTGGGGTTCTCAAGTGTGCACTGGAATCTTCCGCTATGAACGCGGTGACAAGACGTGACGATTACAGGCCGGTTGGTCCCCATTTATTACAGCGGCCATTTAACCCTTGTGTCTCTTCAACCTTTCGATCGCGCCCCTGTATTGCAAGAAGCACACCCACCACGACAAATTCTTAGAGGGTATCATGCGTGGCTCCAATGGCGCTCCGAGCGGCTGCCCACGACGAGCAGCAGTTCACCAAGCATGCTGTGGTGGACACCCACAGAAGGTTCAGGAGCTCTCGGTAGTGTACACCAATAACCTGGCCTGGGTGGAGCACTCCATCCACATCATGGAGCTGTTGTTTGCTGAGGAGAAGTACAAGGTGGTCGAGTTCGACCTCGAGTACACCCGCGCTCGTGTCGGGTCTCGTCCTAAGGTCGCCGTCACCTAGATGTGCGTGCGCAATCACGTCCTCGTCTACCACTACAGCCTGGCCACAAGGCCTTGCGAGCGTTTCGCCAGGTTTGTCAACAGCTCCAACTACATGTTCGCTACGGTGGACATCACAAACGATGTAAAGGTGCTCAAGAATTTGGGCATCGCCTGCCAGAATCTTGTCGACATCCAGGGCCAATACAAGATCTGGGGCAGCAAGAAGCATGAGAAGGACTCACTGGTTCACCTCGCCGAGGCCATCATCGACCCCTACTACAGGGACATGAAGGATTCCTGCAACAAGAACATGGGTGCCTGGCACTCGGCCTGGATGGAGAAACTCCACAAAGGTCACATCGTGTACGCGGCCAAGGAGGCGTACACGAGCTACGAGATGTAAAGGCGGATCGTTAACATGAGGAAGTGCCTCCTTCCCCAAAACGGCCAGGGATCCAGCCGGAAGCAGAGCAATGGCAAGCGTCGTCACAACAACATATAGATGATTAGATGCTCGTTTCTCCTAGTTTAGTATGCATGTAATTGCTTACTTTGGTGTGTGTAAATGTTATGTGTGTAGTCACTTATGTAATTGTATACTTAATTTAGTTATGCAATGCTAATTTTTTAAGTATATATGTTGTAGACAGAGCGTAGATGTTGTGCGGACAGAGCAAATCACATCGCACACGGACTAAACAATGGAACCCGTCGGTGATGATTTCATCAATCACTCACAATTGTATACCAGCAATCGTTTGCTCACAACACACATGGCTTGTTAACAGGAATCATCTGTGTTGTTATCGGTTTTCCCACACATTTCTGATTACTGACCTGTTTCCCATGTATCACACACATCTTGTTAAGTTGAACCGTTTCTGTTGTGTTGCCTAATCGCAAATAGTTTATCTGAGTGAACTGTATGCTGTATATCGCACACACCTTGATCTAGCTGACTGTTTCTGTTGTGTTGCCTAATCACAAACAGTTCATCCGAGTGAACTGTATGCCGTATATCGCACACACCTTCATCTGTCTGACCGTTTCTGCTGTTGTGCTCATTGCAGACAGTTCATTCAAATGAACCGTATGCCACGCATCGCACACACAACTATAATTTGAACCGTGTTTGATGTCTTCGCCATCGCAAATGTTTTGTTTCATTTTTTATGGTTTTATTACATCTTCGTTTGCGATTAATGCATCGCACACAGTTTCGTCGAAGGGTCTCTGATTGTAGTGTCGCGTCAGCAGCATCCTGCAGTAGTGTTATATCTTCCTCAAAACAACCACCATAGCTACCTATTATGGCATTTCTATAGCCATTCTGAGATATATTGCCATGCAACTTCCATCATCATCATATACATAACTTGAGCATTCATTGTCGTATTGCTTTGCATGATCGAAGATAGCTAACATGATATTTTCATAGCTTGTCTATTTTTTGATATCTTTGCTATGCTAGATCATTACACATCCTAGTACACTATCAGGGGCAATCATATAGAGTCATATTGTTCTAGATATCGAGTTGTAATATCGAGTTGGA
Source organism: Thinopyrum elongatum (assembly GCA_011799875.1). Taxonomy (NCBI): domain Eukaryota; kingdom Viridiplantae; phylum Streptophyta; class Magnoliopsida; order Poales; family Poaceae; genus Thinopyrum; species Thinopyrum elongatum. Next base: position 412,193,877 of record CM022300.1, read on the forward strand.
AGTAAATAGAAGTGTGATGATCATCATTATTAGAGTATTGTCCCAGTGAGGAAAGGATGATGGAGACTATGATTCCCTCTCAAGTCAGGATGAGACTCCGGACAAAATAATAATAATAATAATAATAATAATAATAATAGGCCAAAAGAGAGAAACCCAAAGAAAATAGAGAAAAAGAGAGAAGGGGCAATGTTACTATCCTTTTCCACACTTGTGCTTCAAAGTAGCACCATGTTTTTCATATAGAGAGTCTCCTATGTTGTCATTTCATATACTAGTGGGAATTTTCATTATAGAACTTGGCTTGTATATTCCGATGATGGGCTTCCTCAAATGCCCGAGGTCTTCTAGAGCAAGCAAGTTGAATGCACACCAACTTAGTTTTCAGTTTGAGCTTTCATACACTTATAGCTCTTAGTGCATCTGTTGCATGGCAATCCCTACTCCTCACATTGACATCAATTGATGGGCACCTCGATAGCCCGTTGATTAGCCACGGCGATGTGAGACTTTCTTCCTTTTTTTTGTCTTCTCCATATTAATCTCTACCACCGCATTCTATTGCACCCATAGTGCTATATCCATGGCTCACACTCATGTATTGCGTGGGGGTTGAAAAAGCTGAAGCGTGTTAGAAAGTATGAACCAATTGCTCGGCTGACATGGGGGTTGTACATGATTTATATTTTGTGTTAATAAGATGGAGCATGACAAGGCTATACGATTTTGTAGGGATAGCGTTCTTTAGCATTTTTATTCTGAAAGGCATGATTGTTTATTGGTATGCCTGAGTATTGATGTCTTTATGTCAAATTATAGACTATTGGTTTGAATCACCCGTGTCTTGATATCCATGCCATGATTAGATTACATGATCAAGATTATGCTAGGTAGCATTCCACATCAAAAATTATCTTTTTATCACATACCTACTCGAGGACGAGCAGGAATTAAGCTTGGGGATGCTGATACATCTCCATCGTATCTATAATTTTTTATTGTTTCATGACAATATTCTAAAAATTTCACATACTTTTGGCAACAATGTATATGATTTTCCTGGACTAACATATTGATCCAGTGCCCAGTTCCTGTTTCTTGCATGTTTTTGTTTTGCAGAATATCCATAACAAACAAAGTAAAAATGCGATAAAAATTGATGGAGATTTATGTTGGAATATATGTGATTTTTGGGAAAAAGAATCAACACGAGACGATGCCTGAGGGGCCCACAAGCCCAGAGGACGCGCCTCCCTACCCAGGGCGCACCTGGCAGGCTTGTGGCACCCCTGTAAGGCGGTTGGTGCCCTTCTTTCGCCGCAAGAAAGATAATATCCGGATCACTCAAAATTTTATCCCAGTCGGAGTTACGGATCTCCGGGAATTTAAGAAACGGTGAAGGGTCAGAAAACAGGAACGCGAAACAGAAGACAAACAGAGAGAGTTCCAATCTCGGAGGGGCTCCTGCCCTCTGGGAGCCATGGAGACAAACGGCTAGAGGGGAAACCATCCTCCCATCTAGGGGGATGCCAAAGAAGAAGATGAA